>CM039729.1:19131596-20372773 GCA_022539455.1 Dendrobium nobile | reverse complement strand
TTTATATTCTCCTCTTAATTCCCTGCTTTCTCGTCCGCAGCTCCCTCATCTCTCTCTCTCTCTCTTTCTCTTTCTCTTCTGTACACTGGCAAGCCGAACTCGAAACCCTAGAGCACCGAAGCCTCGGATTCTTTGATGCCATTAACCTTGAGAACATCAATTATTGGATCACTTCCAGCTGTAATTTGCCGGAGGGGTCCCGCGCTGTCTTTGATCCTCTAAAGGCGCCAGATCCCGGGGTGATCGATGGCAGGTAGCGTCTCTTCCGTTTATCTACAGGTAATTGAAGACGTCATCAGTAAGGTCGGGATGAGTTTATCAATTCTGGCGCCGGAGAGACGGTCCTCGGCGAGCTTCAGACGGTAATTTATTTTCTATCCGATCTGAGCGATTCCTAGGATTTTTTATTTGGTTAATTGGTTATGTGGCGGCTGCGATATGCTAACTTCGGGAATCTCAGATATGGGAGGCGAGGATGATGCATTGCGGGGTTATATCGCCTAACATGGAACGGCCTTCGCTTCAGAAGCAGACTGGCCCGATTACCCAGTGCATGACCTTAATGTCCCGCCCGTGGAGGAGTATGAGACCCCCACAGCCGAGATGCTCTTTCCGCCTGTAAAATTTACTATTATTTGCCTCTTTTGATTGGATAAAAGTTGTTTTAGTTTGTTTTCTGATGATTTATTTGTGTTTCGTGGGTTAACGGATATAGACTCCTTTGCAAACCCCGGTGCCACAAACCCCATTGCCACAAACCCCCAATTCAAACTCCATTGCCTGGACTAGATCAGATGTATAATATACCTACAGGACCCTCTGATTATGCTCTGGTTAGTGATAGCAGGAATGGTGGTGATATGAAACCTGGAAGGCCAAGTCCGTACATGGTACAGCAGTCTGATCCTTCTATTTTCATTTATGAAAACTTCATTGAAATGTGGATGTTATGCTGAAATTTTTATTTTAGATCTACTGAAAAATGAAAATGTTGCTGCAAGGATACATTCTGTTTTACTGAGGGTGTTTGATAAGAGAAATTTATGTTGATGAATTTAGACATGAAGAAATGTGTTCATATGTCTGCATTACTATATAACTAATGAGGTATTATCTTCATTCGTGCAGCCACCCCCATCTCCTTGGATGAATCAGAGGCCTTTAGGAGTTGATGTCAATGTGGGTATGTATCATATTATACTTAAACTTGCATCATATATCATGATATCAATGATATGCTTGTCTATCATGAATTTATGGTTTTTTCACTATGGGATACTATAGCTTATGTTGAGGGTCGTGAAGACATTGATAGGGGAGCTCCTCATCAGCCAATGACCCAGGTAGTTCGTTTTTTCATTTTATTGACAATTTAAATTCTAAATATAAATTATTTATTTGTTGAATGCCATATATTGCTCTTTTAACTCTTCTTCAGGACCATACATATTTTGAGGTGTTATCTTGCTTTTGTTTGGTGTTTACTGTCGTGAATTGTTTCCCTACTTTTCTAATTATAGATCTTAAACATTTATTTAAGCTCCCTTCATCAATATTCTGATAGACATTCTCAGAATATTATATTATAAGTTTCAGTGAGTACTTCATGGCATCTGTTTGACTTTTGGGTTTGTATGTGTAGGATTTTTTCATGATATCTGCTGGGAAGCGCAAAAGAGATGATTATGCTTCTCATTTGGCACCAGGAGGTTATATGCCACAGCAAGATGGTAGTGGAGATGTAGAAATGGAGTTTGTTCTACAAAAGGTTGGTCCCTTCTCAAATTGTCAAAACGATGCAAATTTTTTACTCGTGTTCATTTGTTGTGAATATCTACTTGCTTTAGATGTGTTGTAACTAAACTGTCATAAATTACTTTTTTGGAGAAAACCAAAGACATCAATTGAGTTAATCTAGCATACAACAAAATGAATTTACACACAAATATTTCAGAAAACAATAAACACAATCATAGAGAGAAGAACACCATGATTTAAATGTTTTGATCAATAAAGACATGCATCTACGTGGTGAGTCACAAATAAATCCATAGTAAAATGTACAAGGAGTTTAAATTTAGAGGAATAACATGACAGATCAAATCAAATCCACTCTCGTAAAACTAATAAGGTGTAAAGAAGATCTCATTGAATTTGGAGCTATCTTCCTTAAAAGAAAGCCAAATAAAAGAAAAAAAAACTTATCACCAAATCTCTAGGAGCACAAAAGCAATGTATCTCCCTCTTTAATCAAAATTTAAATGAAAAGAATCACATTTTTTCCTCTCCCTCTCATCAATCAATTGCTAGGATGTCTTAAAATTTCCACCCTCAGATTTTTTGGAGCAATTTATTTTATGGTTTTTATAATAAATAGTTGTGCATTGCAACAAATCATCCCTGTTACACATTTATTTAAGTTTTTCTAGTATTGTTATTGAGTTTTAGTTAGGTAATTATAATATTTCCCTTAAGGCTATTTGACATAACCCCAACATTTCTTTTTTATATCAAAATTTTCATATAAAAGGGAATAATGTAGACAATTAAGTCACGCTCAAATCATCAAATCCTACTCACCGAAGGCCCTAAAGGGCATCAACAACCATACAAACCAATCTAGTCCAAGCTTTGCTTGAATTTGGTAAGCATGTTGGTATTATTGTGCTTTTGTAGATATTTCTAAACTAAAAGCCCAACATCTTGAACCATAGCTTTGACTAAGTGATACCATACATTAATATGCTTGGTTCTCTCAAGTTATATCTGATCCTTTGGTAAGTGAAGGGCACTCAGATTATCATAACAAATAAGAGTTGCTTTAATTCAAAACCAAGTCTTCAAGGCCTTTCAATGGAATAACCTTAATAGTTGTTGAAAGTTGCATGTTATACCCTTTATTGGGCAAAGTAGCTGTAGATTGAAGACAAGTATTCAAATTGATCTCACATCAAGTTAGACTGGAGACATACTTAGCTTGATATCTCCTCCTATCAAGATCACTATTATAATCGGATTATGAAAATTACAAAGCATTGCAGATTTGTCTCAATCATATATCAAACCATAATTATTACTGCCTCTAAGTTATCTCAAAATTTATTTTGCTACTTCCCATTGAGCCCTAGGCCTTCCCAGGTGTTTGCTCAAACTTTAATGGCATTGAAATGCACAAATACACACATACCATTACATGATGCTTCTAATTGAGTTAGCATATGTCACTCTAGTGATATACTTATCTTTAGGTGATTGAGGAGAAAAAGTTGCAGAAAAACAAAACTGACAAGTAAATGGAGAAGTGATAGATTTTGTTGTGTGCAAACAATTCTTTTTATACTTTCTCAATGCATCTCTATTGTGTTAGAAGTAAATTGTTTTCCATTTTATTATTTTTTTTGTTGCACCAAAATCTTTCATTTTAAATATTACTCTGAAATCATCTCTTACATTTTGGATATTGGATATGTTTTCAGCATATCATCAACGTATAAGAGTATATATACAAAAGATCCATTTGTAAGCTACTTGTGATGCATGCAATTGGCAAACGGGCTTCTACAAACCCATGAGTAATCAATAAATTATCAAATTTCCTTTAGCATTGTTTGGGAGACTTCATGCCATAGAAAGACTTATTCAATTGACACATTTGTTCTTCATTCTGGCTAGGTTGTTTTGTTGCATATGAATCTTCTCATAAAAATCAGCATTGACCAAATTTTCTTTATATTTATTTATTTTAATTCCATGTTCCTCACTATAATGATTGCTATAGGCGTAAAAATAGAACCATGCTTAAAAACTTGCAAAAAGCCTACAAAGTACATACGTTTCTAGAAATGTATGTACTTTGTAGTCTTTTTGCATGTTTTTAAGCATGGTTCTATTTTTACTCCTATAGCTATTAGGCTACTATAGTTAATTGTGTTTTGTATTTGATGTTATCTTCATTCTGAATTCTTTATTTGTGCTTGAATATTCATTTGCAACCAACACTATTTTATCTGTAAGGAGTTGACTTGGATCCCAAGTTTCATTCTTTTGCAAACATCCCAACTCTTTTATCTTAGCTACGCTTCACTATCTTGATTCTCTTTTGTTAATAGCTTAATAAAAACGGATGGCTCTCGATCATCAGTAGACTCTGCAATGCTCAAAGAATAAGTAACCATTTGAAAATGAGATAGTTCCTTATAATCAGATCCATGAGGCGTTTTAATTTATTTTTTTTATTTTCATATAAGTAGTAAATTCAAAATAAGCCTTAAGACATTTTGAGGCATTAGACTCAAAATCAAAAAATTGTGTAAAGTCAAAATAAAAGTTAAAAAGTGATTTATTATATAATATCCAAATAATATGTTAAAGGATGACATATTAACTTTCTATTGAACTATGAAGTAATAAATTTACATACATATGAAACAAAAAATCATATAATATGTAATGTGTTAAGTGATAAATTATGTGAAATATAATTGAAATCAAAATATTATACGAATAAAATAACATAAAATATATGAATTGCATAAAAATCTCATATAACATCAAGTTCAACTCTAATTTTTTTCTTTCTTAGTTGCCTACTTATCTACGTTTAATTTTTAATGAAAGTTGAAATAATTGATAACAACTCAGAAATCATCTGTACTATCTTTACGAAGAGGGATTTTTATTTGAGTCACTGTCATAATAAATTAGTCTCTTTTTTGCCTCATCCCATAGGTTCCAATACCTCTCAATTTGATTCTTCTTCATTTATTTCAGTCATATTTATCTAAGATAATACTCCAAAATTTTAAGAGGACTTGGTTGTGGCCTGCAACTTTCTAGTGATCCCTGTGATGGCTATGATGGTGGTGGTTATGGTGAAGGCAGTGGGTTGGAAGTCGAGGCAATTGAGAGGAAGTTGCTGCGGCGTGGGGTTGCAAGAAGGCATAATTTTTTTGGGGCTTTTGTTTATGATTTTTGTAAGTTTTAAATAAAAAAACATAAATAGAGTGAGACATATGCCTCATGCCAGCGAGGCGATGCGCTCCTCAAGGCGGGCCTCAAGCCTCTCCTCAAGCCATTTTTTACTGGAATTGCGCGGTGGCAGGCCTCATATTGCGCAATTTTAAACAATGTTGTTAAATGACTTCATATTGTGCATAATTCCAATTTTCTTACATATCCTGTCACTTCTCTCAGGAATTTTTTTTTTTTTTGGGGTTAGAAGAGCTATCAAATTAGATCTGCCTTCTGGGATTGCAAGGAGATGGCTTGTTGACCCATTGGAGACCTAGTGTTTAATGACTTGTAGGGTTGAGAATTGGCATCTAGGTTTGTACCATGAGATAACACTTTCGCTTATTGCTTGATTCCTATATAGAGGGCATGCGAGAAATATAAAACACAATGAAAAATGCAAAGGAATTTGCATTTGCATGGTTAAATACTTCAACTTTAATAATCATCAGTAGAGTTGTTAGTATAAGCTTATAGTTGGTGCTCTATAGCTATTGCCCAAGTTATAGGGACAAAAATAAATCTATTGAGACTTCCCTTGAGACTTGTTTACTCAAGCGCACTAGATCAACTACCAACTCCTAAGGTTGTCAAAAATTGAATCGACCTGAAAATTTGGGGTTCGGATTCACCCGTTTAAACAACGGGTCGGGTCTAAAAATTTGACTTATTTAATAAATGCGTCGGGTTCGGGTCAACCCACCAATATGAAATTAACCTAATTTTAATCTTGATCGGACCGATTTACGGATTTGGCCAAACAAGCACATTGACAATCATCCGATTTACGGTTTTTGCCGAAGAAGTGCGTCAAATCCAGTTTCGTTCACGCCTTTGCTATAAATCAGTCCGATCTAGTACAAGAAGCACACGGTCTGTCTTTGATTTATAGATTTTGCCTCAGAAGCGTGCCAAATCTAAAATCCCGCCTGGGATTCAATTTCGTTTGCAAATTGTGACATTGCCGTTTGCGATTCGAGCCAACCACTAGCGGATCAACGGGCGAAGTACATGATTTGGCAAAAGAAGCGGGCTGTGCATATGAAATTATCAATTTTTTTATAAAAAATAGGTTGGCGGGTCGTGTCGGGTTGACCCTAACCTGAATTGGGTCGGGTTTAGTTGACTCGTTTTCCTAATTGGGCATGGTTTGGGTTGGGTCAATTGATAGCTGGTTATTTTCATGTTGGACCCGAATCCGCCTTGAAATCCTATTTTGACACCCCTACCACTCATATGTCGATTTTCATCATATTTGCCAACTACATGTAGCTGTCAACTCTCTTATTCTTAGCTCGTTTATGCCCTTTTCTATGTTGACTCAATTTCTTGGGATATAACTGATATGCCTTAGAAGTAAAAACAACAAATAAAGGAGAAGAAAAGCATAGGAACACAAAAATATGGCTGATTTTCTTTTTTCTTCTTCAATAAAAAAAGCATGATACAATTGATCTACAATTTGAGAGGTAGATCAGCTCTCCTACAAACCCTAAATGCTGCTAAAACTCACAACAAGCACTAGGAAAATGAACTCAACCATATCATGCCTAAACCATAGACAAACTCCCCCTTAAATAGCCCTAGAATACAATAACATAATTAGAATCTTCTTAATCAGCATAAAAATAATTTAGGAAACATTCCTAAATAAATAAAACCTTCCTAATCAACATAAAATAATTTAGGAAACCTTCATAAATAATTAAACATGATTTAGAAAATCTTTCTAAACAATTAAAGATGAATTAGTAAACTTTACTAAATATCATAAACACTATTACGAAACTTTTCTAAACTATGCCCCCTTAATTAAGATAATTCCTAAATAAATTTTTTTAATTAGGAATTTTCCTAAACAACTCTCTCTTGATTAGGAACCTTTCTAAATGGCTTTCCCTTGCACTCTTCCAGCCCCCCCCCCCCCCCCGCCCAACCCACCCAAAACCAAAAAAAAAACACCTTGTCCTCAAGATGGATCGGAGTAAACTTCTGCTAAAGAATATTTTCATTGCTAAGTTTTCACACGCACAGCTGTCATAATTGAAATAAGACCCATTCCATAATTTGTTATAGACAGATTTTGCATTTAAATATCTGTTCCAGAAATAATCTTCAGAAGCTTCATCACCAATTAAACGAGCCAAGGCAAAAGCAGCCACCAAAAGACCTCCAGTATATGCACTCCCCCAGAAGCTAACCACATATCAAATGTTTGATTAAGGCCACCACCATTTTCAATCATTCCGTCTCCATATTTGTCAAACTGATCCATATAACCCATTGCAATGTGATGTAGGCAAAGGGGGTGGTTGGGGGGGGGATTATTTGCCTTGTGATTTTGGTGAGCTGCTAGGTCCTCTTCTAAAATTTAGCTCATTAATGCTAAGCTACTAATTATTCAGTTCATAATTTAAAATTAACTAGGTTCATTCCCTCTTCCCTTGGCCCTTCGGTTTCCCCCACTTGGTTCCTTTTCCCGTGGCTGGTTCCTTCCCACTTGATTGCCTGTTTCGATTCCTATGGTGTCCGTTCCTTCCCCCCCTTGTGGCTGCCTGGTTCCCCTCGCCGTCCGTTGCTTCCCCCTTGGCTGCCTTTTTTCGATTTTCTGTGTGGCTTTTCGGGTGCTATTTCTGAACTAATTACTGGCCTTCCATTTCCCCTTACCTGGTTGGTTTGGTTGGAGGTGGCTTTGAGCTGTTTAGCTACCTCTTATCTCCTATATATATTTGATGTTTTGTAATAGAAAAGTGTGTGCGTTATAATGTGATTTTTGGAAGCTAAGAAACCTGATGTTTTTTGTTGGAAATGCTTGCGAGCTTGTTCCATTCTTTTCTCTTCTTCTTGAGAAAGCTTGCGAGCTTGTCCTCTCCTTCGTCTCGCTTCTTACCTCTTTCTTCTCTCCGCAAGTTTGACGCCACTTGTATCTTTCTTCTCAACCAAGGAATGCAAGTTTAGGAGTTTATTTCATAAGTTTGTAAGCGTCATTTTATTTCTATGAAAGTTGTATTTTGTTTCGTTTAATTGTTGTATTTTGTTATTTTAGGGTATTTTGGAAGGTGTCATAGCTTGTTTATAATTTGGCAATCTTTCGATTGCATCAATTTGGTATTAGAGCCTAGGTTTGCATTTTCCTAGGTTTGTTTTTTTTTTAGTGTTAAAAAAAATGGAAAATTATTTACCTTGTGATTTTGCTGAGCTGCTAGGTCCTCTTCTAAAATTCAATTCATTAATGCTAAGCTACTCCTTATTCAGCTCATAATTTGAAATTAATTGGGTTCATTCCCCCTTCCCTTGTCCCTTCAGTTTCCTCCACCTGGTTCCTTTTCCCGTGGCTGGTTCCTTCCCCCTTGATTGCATGTTCCGGTTCCCTGTGGTGTCCATTCCTTGCCCACCCCCACCCCCCTTATGGCTGCCTATTCCAGTTCCCCTGGCCGTCCGTTCCTTCCCTCGTGGCTGCCTTTTCCAATTTTCTGTGTAGCTTTTTGGGTGCTGTTTCTAGACTAATTGTTGGCCTTCCATTTCCCCTTACCTGATTGGTTTGGTTGAAGGTGGCTTTGGGTTGTTTAGCTACCTCTTATCTCCTATATATATTTGATGTTTTGTAATATAAAAAAAATGTTATGTGAGGTATTTTTGGAACTAAACCTGTGGGTTTCTTCGTGGAAAAACTTGCTAGCTTGTTCCATTCTTTTCTCTTCTTCTTGGGAAAGCTTGCGAGCTTGTTCTCTTCTTCATCTCGGCTTGTTACCTCTTTCTTCTCTCTGCAAGTTCGACACCACTTGTATCTTTCTTCTTAACCAAGGAATGCAAGTTTAGAAGTTTATTTCATAAGTTTGTAAGCGTCGTTTTATTTCTATGAAAGTTGTATTTTGTTTCGTTTAATTATTGTATTTTGTTATTTTGGGGTATTTTGGAAGGTGTCCTAGTTTGTTTGTAATTTGGCAATCTTTCGATTGCAGCACAATGTAAACAGAAGGCCATACGAAATGGGTAAAAGATTTGTCACATGTAGCCACCACATCTCTATACACACCACATCTCTATACACTTGAAGAACAAATTTTGGATTAAGATCTTTCCATTTATTCAAGTCACGGAGGTTATAAGAATTTATCTCAAACCATGGATCATTTTGTCCAAGATCATGAGGAATTGCTCTAAAAACCTTTCGTGGAACCTTCTTGTGAATGGGTTTGATCTTCTTAGGGTCATGCATCAGCACTGCCATAGCGAAGTCTCTTTGGATTCTTAACTCAAGTTTTGGAAATAGCATACTGAGAGAGAAAGATGAGTAAAAATGAACATCGTAAGTGTTGAATATATGATACTCGCTTCCTTGGAGATACTAAAATTTTCGAACATTTTCTTCTCGCTCGAGAAGCAATGATGTACCAACGTAGCCTTTGACACCATAGGAGATTGTACACCCTCCAATAATGAAGTCATCTTGCTGAGAATACCAGTGTTGGTGTTATTTACTATGTTATCAGTCTTGATTTTTTTATTTAAGCTTGAGGGGTCAAGATGGAATCTCCTTTCTTCAATGCTTACTATATTCAGTATAGAAGGCAATCCATCAGTCCAAATTACTCCACTAGCATTGAGATAGTAGAGTTGACTGGAAAAGAGTAGTTGAGTACAAAGAAGGAAGACTCTTGTCCTGTAACATGGGTGTTTTCTAATCTTCAATCTGTGCTTCCCAATTGCCATGGTCAATAATGGCTTCATGCATAATATTTGCAGCAGCATCTTCAACAGAACCACAAAATCTGGTGTAAAGCCTGTGATGGGTTCTTCCATTGGTAAATTTTTTTGTGCGGATATGCCCATGAAAAATCAAATGTAACACTATGAATTGCTTGGGCAAGAATAGTCATCGAAGCTGCAACAGTTGCTCCTATGGATGATCCAGGATCTGAAGGTTTTGGTGTTTCATTTTGATTTAGCTCATCAAAAGACCCATGCTTTATAATTTCGTCCCACTTATCCTTACTGGAAATCCTTTTGCATTTTCAGATATTATGAAACAAGGGCATTCAAAAACATGAATATCAGGTGTCTCTTGACAACCTATTGCGAATGTTACTGGAGGTCGTTCATTTGCCGTTCTTTGATGTAAAAGCACTCCACGGATATATCATCTTGTAGAATTATTCTGGAGTTGGAATGATTCCCAGAAACTTTAGAGCTCCCACCTACAGAGTTTGCGCATGTAAAAAGTAGAGTGATTCTACTGGTGTTTTTATCGAATTGAATAAAGTGAATGTAAAAACTGCAACTGGATAGCTAATTTGTTCATAATTATGGGGTATGACTGGTGAAATCTGCCAGCCCATTATTTTGAGGTTAGGGTCAGGGTTACCATCATAGATAGTCCATGCTCTTGGATCTGAAGCATGATAAGTAGATTTTTCCCCATCTAGGTTCCAATCCCAAGATTCAATACCAGGTTTTCTACTCCCTCTAGAAATTTGTGCACTTCTTGGAGACAGTACAGTATAATACCTCTTACCACTTGGTCGTGAAATGAAAACCTCAACAAATCCATCACCATCAGTAGAAGCTTCAATGCCGGGCTGATAAAAATTTTTGACAATGCCACACCACAGAGGAGCATTAATATCATCCTCAAGAAGCCCATTCTTCTTCAAAATTCTGATGAAGGGTGTTTTCTCAAAATTGTAATTGTAAATTAAGAAGAACCATTGTCTAATTCCTGGATCCTTGGTTCTTAGACCCAACAGATATTGTTTCTACACCTTCTGAAGTACCTCTTGGCGAAGTGCCAAAGAATACTTGCTTGAATTTGCACATAAACCATATATAAGCTCAGGATAATTTTTGTCCCATTCTTCGAATGTAGTTGGTGAGAAGTCCCCATCTTCTTCTTCTTCAAAACTTTGTAGCTCCACCAAAACTTCCTCTCCTTCACCCTTTCCCCTCAGAATTGGCTCCAAAGGTGGCATCTTCTCTTCTTCCCTCAAAATTTCTATCTCACGATCCTCTCCCATCGAACTCCTCCTGTAGATCTATTTTTCCTTAGATTCGGCCACAGGAACGATCAAATCTTGGTTAGGTTTAGCAATCGGAACCACCAATGGAGTTTTGGATTGCATCTCCATGAGCTTCCTTAACATTTCCTCCACCCTTCCCAATCGGTTTTCCATAGATGAAAATCTTCCTTCAATGGCTGAGAACTTCTCCTCCTCCTTGGATTTGACTTGCTCCATCTTACATCTCAATGCCTCCACCTTCTTTGTTGCCATAGGTCCCAAAAAAGTGTTATGATACTAATTTGATATGCTTTCAAAGTAAAAATAGCAAATAAAAAAGAAGAACAACACAGGAACACAAATATAATGTTGATTTTCTTATTTCTAAACGAAGATACAATTAATCTACTATTTGAGAGATATATCAACTCTCCCATAGACGTTGCTAGGATCTCACAACAAGAACTAGGAAAATAAACTCAGCCATATCATGCCTAAATCATAGACAAACTCCCCCTTAAATAGCCCTAGAATACAATAAAACAATTAAAACCTTCATAATCAGCATAACATAATTTAAGAAATATTTTTAAATAAATAGAACATTCTTAATCAACATAAACATAATTTATGAAATCTTCCCAAATAATTAAACATGATTTAGGAAAGCTTCATGAACAATTAAACATGAATTAGGAAACCTTCCTAAATAATTAAATACTTCATAAATAGCATAAACACAATTAAAAAACTTTCCTAAATAGCTCCCCATTGATTAGGAACATTCCTAAATAATTTTCCTTAATTAGGAACTTTCCTAATCAACTCACTCTTAATTAGGAACCTTTCCACACAACCCCTCTTCCTGGCTGTGGGCCCCCCAGCATATCAATAACAATGATAAGATGTATTCTGTAAAAATATGTGAAACATCAACTATATACATCATGGTATTGGGCTGACATGATGATAAAGTGGAAAGGAAATAAAAATGCGATGGTAAAACAAGAAAACATGGCAATATCAAAGTCATATGTATCATAAAATAATGGTGATAAATGATGCATTTGGGTGTTATTAGCCATTGTCATTACATGATTATTCACTTAGCCAATTCCTTGTAAGGTGTGCCTGAAGGCCCTCTAGCCTTTCAATTAGAGAGTTGGCGCCCTTATAACATCAATAATTATCATTCTATGAGCTTGTTTCCACTTGGGTGTGTCAATCTTTTATTATATAGTTCATAAAAAATCTTTAAGCTAACACCATTTTCTTATAATCAAACAATGCCGTCGTGTTTTAAATTTCATGCATGTAATGAAAAGTGGTTTGTTATGCTATGATAATAATAAAATGGCATTTAAAAAGTAACCATAATATATAATGGTAAATAAAATGCAGAATTAGGGGTTCATAACTTCCACCCCAAATGTTGACATGAAGGTCTAGTGTCAGTCACTTGCTTCGAGTCATCGGCCCTCACAACAATAGTTTTCACATGACAAAAACTTAAAAGAACCTATAAAATTCTCTATTTAAATTTAGCGAACTTGTTCTAAAATTTGCTAACATTAGGCCACAAATTTGAGTCATCTATTGGACAAGGCAAATTGAGTTTGATGCATGTTTATTGGGATTTGAGACATGAAAAATATTGTAAATGTCTGCCATTGGCAACAGTAGTAGTAGTTGGTAAGAGATAAGTCCTAAACTACCATAGTAATAAAAATTCCCTATTTGTTGTGACTAGATTGTCCAAATCTCTTAATGTTTTGCATATGATTTGCTTTCAAGAACAATTTGTCTACAACATAAAATGGAAATCTTGGTGCTTGAGGTCCGAATATTTCTTTTGCCTATCTTGTGTTATGAGTAACTGTTGGATCAGCTAAATCTTGTTGATCGTTTCATCCACCAAATTTAATCCAATGACTTCATCGTCTCTCGGCTCGATTGGTTAAGAGGTGACTTACTCTCCCATGTAGGTCATCAAATGATGCTATTCCATGGTTGGCATAGTAGTTGTTATTGTAAAGAAATTCTATCAAAGAAAAGTGTTATCTAATCACCAACAAAATCAAGGCAACTTATTCTCAATGAATCCTCCAACATTGAATCAGCTTCTTCATTTGCTTGTCAATTTAGGGTGAAATGTTGCATTGATATTAAAGCACATCTCCATGATATCTTGAAGTTGTCACCATATTGGTGATGTGAACCATCTTTTTTCATTGTTATTATTCTTTGCGCCTCATATAAAGTCTAATGATGTTGACGGAAGTCCTCACTAGTTGGTTAACGATCATGTTTTGACGGATTGGAGAGAAGCAACACTTTTTGCAAATTGATTGACAGTGACTTAGGTGATGTTGTGATAGTTCCATGTCCTTGACATTCTCACTAAGAAGTCCACAACAACATCTTCCCACATTTATTGTGGTTTCATTAGGGTTCGAAGTAGTCCTTTTTGCTTTTGATGTTCCACATTGATCACTTGTTTTATGAGACACTGGGTAGCATGATCGGTGGCATCTCTCTTCATTCTTAATCACCAAAAGCGAGTTTTCCAATCTAGGTTTTTGGTGGTTTGATGCACCACTTGTAAGATGTTGTCCTTCAATGTTGTTGGCACACAAAATCTTCCACAAAATGGGAACATGCCATGCTCGTTAACATGAAAATCCAGCCATGGAAGTCATCATTACTTCACTATTAGCTTGTTGCATTTTGTCGATAAAAAAACCATTAGTCTTTTGTCCATTAGCTAATCTCTTCTCCCATGCTAGCATGGCAGTTATATTGAGTCAACAGGGGTTGGGTAGTGTTAACTTTTTGTTGAGGGCATAAGCTTCAATATTTATCTTATCGAAATGATATTGGATCTACAAGTCATACGTGGTGAGAAGTTTTATCTATATTTTCTTTTGGATGTTGAGCTCCTACATGTAGAAATATTTTAAATACTTGTGGTTGGCAAGGAGCACTACTTGCATGTCATACAAGTAGTGTCACCACATCTCCAAGGTAAAGATGATGGTCGCTAGGTATAGATCATTTGTCATATTGTTTCTTCATTTAGCTGTCGGAAAGTATAGACAACTACCTTTAAGTGATGCATAAGTACACATTTGATTCCTTGTAATGTGGCGTCACTATATATTTGAAACCCTGCTCACGCATCAAGTAGTGCAAGTACTGACGCCATCTTAATTCAACGCTTGGATTTTAGGCAGCAATGATCAACACACTCAATCTTGAGCAGCTTCTAAGTGAGTCAGGTCAAAGGCACTGCCTTTTGCGAGAAGGCAAGAATGAACCATCGTTAATAATCGACATATCCAAATAAATTGTAGGCTTCTATCATATTATGTGGTTTAGGCTAGTTAATGATTACAATAACTTTCTGTCAATAGAGATGCCTTCGACACTATTCACATGCTCCAAAGAAGAGATGCAGTTAAGCCAAAAAAGAGCACTTAGTAAGCTTGACACATAATTGATGTTCTTTGATTCTTTAAGACTTTTGCCTAAATGTGTGTAATGTGCCATCAAGTTATGATAGTAGACTAGTATGTCATCTAGGAATACATGGACAAATCCATTTAAATATTGCCAGAATACACCATTCATGCAATCTATCTAGATATCGAGAGCATTTATCAAATTGAATGGCACCACCAGGAATTTATTGTATATGTTATGTTTGAAACTCTATTTTTAAAATGATAACTTGATCTCCAAAATCTTAAGTCGAACTTCAAAAACACTTTAGCACCTTTTAGTTGTCCAAAATATTTGTCTCTTCTTACTAGAGGGTACTTATTCTTAACCGCTACCTTATTGAGTCCCTGGTAGTTAATGCTGAAATGAAAGTTAGCTACTTTGTTTCTTCTTGAATTGCAATGTGTCCCAAAGGAGAAATGTTTAGTTGAGTGAAGTTCATATCTAGAAAGTCCTAAAGTTGTCGCCTTAATTCATATTACTCAGTTAACATCAATTGGTACGCTAGTTTCAAGATGGGCATCACATTTGGGACGAAACCTGTCACGCACTCGAAGTTTTGATTTGGTTACATCATTGTTAGACTAGTGGGAAAGATATTTGGGTACCTACAGATCATTGACGCCCATCCTGTCAGCATTAATGCTGAGATCATATTGATGCACTAAGTATGCCTGTCACCCCTTCTTGACAAGTCCCATTTCCTTGATCGCTAGGAAGGGTGATGTGATACAAAGTCGTTTAGGAGTTACTCTAAGGAATTAAAGAGAGCAATTTTAACAAAATAATCCAAAATAAAATTATCACTTATAGCGAAAGATTGATCCTTGGAGTTCTCAGCTTTTAACTTGCTTAGGCAAAGAAGAGCGCAATCAATCAACCAAACAATTCAAGAATACACAAAGAATAATTGTAAAACTACGACAATAAACAAGAATCCATGATTTAATAATGAGAATTTTCACCTTTGGAGTCCCTACGCTCAACTAGTCTAGGCTTTAGCGGAAGAAGAGTCTCCACATTAGAACCGAGGTCACTCCGAGGAAGAAGGAACCTAAAATCGTCGTTCTTGGGTAGGGGGCCAGAGTGGTGGAGGATGGCGGTCGTCCAAGGATGATCCAACGTCCCTTTGATCTTTGCTCGTCGATCACATCCACTAAGGTGTAATGAATACGATCGATGTAAATCTTCGATGGTGTCGTCGAAATCGAAGCCCACGTCAAAGAACGGTGATTGGAGGATGTCAACTTGATCTTGGTCGTCATGCACAAACCCAAAGTTCTACTCGGGTTCCTCCAGGCATTCTTGCCGGGAGTTGATGGAGCATCCGGGAGAAGAGGGGAATTTGGTTATGGTGGGATCCAAATGGTAGAGTGCAGGAATTTTGAATTAATTTCAGAATTTGGGAGGTTTAATGGTGGGATTTAATTTGAAATTCAAATTAAATCAAGGAGGGGAGAGGGGGCGGTAAAGAGAGGGGGATTTGGGCTGAATTTGTGGAGCTATTAAGGTGATTAGGAGAGAGAGAGAGGTCCATTAAGGGGCCGGCCACATGACTAGGAGAGAGGGGCTTGGGTTTTAATGCAATGGGGACCAACAATTTAATTTCAGATTTTACAAAAATCTGAAATAAAATTTCAGTTTTCTTAAGGAGAAAAACTTCCAATTAAGAGGGCAATCAATTTAAACAATTTGAATTTCAAATTTGAAATTGAAAATCAATCAAATTGATGGCGTAAATTAAGGCGCTAAATTAGGAAATAATTAATGGCCAAAGAAAATTTGAAATTTCAAAATTGGGGCTCAATGGAGGGGGCGACCGGCGGCTAGAGGAAGGGGCAAGGAGGCGGATCACAGGTGGGGTGGCTGGCCGGCGGGAGGTGGATGCCAAGAGGCCGGCGGCTTGGGGTTGTTTGGAGGAGGCGGCGGCAAGAGCAAGGGGAGGAAGAAGTATGGAAAATATTGAATCCCTATATTTTCCACAAGTGCTTCAATCCGAATCTCCACGTCGATGAATTGACCAAGAGAAATAAAGGAAAATAGTAGAACGAGAAAAACCTAGAACTCACAAAGAGATCTAGCTTCTCCTACGAACTCACTAAGAGATCGTGGAGGTTTGCACTCACAAAGAGAACACAAAGTAAATATTTTTCATTCATCAAAACTCCCTATTACATAAGAAAATGGCCATATATATAGGCCTCAAAATGACAAAGAAAACAAAAGACTCAAATGCCCCTTGGGCTACAATAACGACCAAATACCCATAAGGGCAAAAACGGAAAAACATAAAATAAAAATAAACTACTACATAAAATTTATGAAAATACAGATCATGATCGTGGCCGTCGATCTCCGGCGTCTCCTGAAGGTACATGTGTCGAAATCGCTGACGATGTCCCAATCAAAGGGAAGAGGAAAACATGGTTGATGCTGCCAATTTTTTAATCATTGATGTCTAAATTCGACCATTCTCTCTCTACAGTCTATAGAGGCTTAGTTTTTGTTAGCCAATCATTCCCAATATGTGCCAATTTTAGTTATGGGAATGAAATAGAGAATAACATGAATGCTATCTTCATGAAACAATTCAGCATGAGCACACATAGTCATCAGCATGCTATCTCTTGTTGACAACATGACTAATAACTTGGTTTCTATTGCTTGAGTACTAAGTTTCATATCTTGGTTTATTGTCTTCAAAATGGAGTGTTGACCCTAGTCATGGGTTTGAAGTGATTATTGACTCAACTTAGTTTCTATAAATGTGAATATGGGTTTCTCATTGCAAAAGAATTTATTTCTAAATATGGTTTCTCTTGAACTTAAGGGAATTTGACTTTTAATAGGACACAATAGAGAAAAATGATTCATTTAGCCGATCCCACGTAGTGGGATAAAGGCTTGATGTTGTTGTATGGTTTATCTTGAACTTCCTAGCAGTTGGTAAAATATGCTCGAGATCGAGTAATAATGTTTCACTTGGTGGCATGGTTACTCCCGTTGGCTTGATTTCTCATTTGTTTAGCTACTTTACTTTGCTGGTTGATCTACTCTATTCAGTTGGCACCAAAAGCTCCTCCTAATGGGCAGTTGCTTGTGAAATGGCCAAAAACCTAGTGGCGTTGCTATGTGGTAGCAAGACACTACCCACCATTTTTCCTGCAGTCGGAGCAAATTGTCAGCCTCATTGGCTGTCTTTGGAGGGGGGTACTATTGATCACTTCAACCAGTAATCTTCCTCTTTTTCTTGTTGTGTTGTGTTTGGGTCATCTTTTCATTCTCTTTTAACATTGCCCTAACCACCAAGTCTTCATAGTCTTTGAGATGCATGCTACCAATTATTGCTGGAGTGGATTTCATAATCAGTTTTTTGAAATGACCAATTGATCCTCTGTCATCACCATTTGAAAAATTTTACTAAGTGAGCTCCACAAACCTTCTTTCATGATCAACAATTGTTATGTCATGCTAGTTTTGTCAAGTCAACTACTCTGCCATCATGATGTGGACATCAATGCATGGAAAGTTTATCATAGAAGGGGCTGTAGATCAACGACTATGATTGAGTCGTTATATTAATAGTTGTTATGTGTGTTGTGTATGATTTAATTTAGTTTGTGAATTTTTTCTTAATGTTATGTTGTAAGCCCAAGGGCATTTGTGAACTTTTCCGTAATGTTATGTTGTAAGCCCAATGACATTTGTGTTTTTTTATCTTATCATGTGGTGGAGCCTATATATATGGTTCTCTCCCCCCTTGTAAGGTGACAATTATTTTTAGATGAATTCTAATTTTAGCCCTCTTCTCTTGTGTGAGAGTGAGTGTGGTGGACTGGTGAAGCCTTATGAGAAGGCAAATGAAGTACTCAACAACCCATTAAGGTGAGCTCTTCCTTTTCCCTCCTTCTTCCTCCCTAATCGTCGGTCAACCTCTCTTCACCTCCCTTTCTCGGCCAGCCACCCCTTCCCCTTCCTTCGTCGACGGCAAGCCCACCACCACCACCCCCCATCCAAGTTCCCAATCCAAAATTTCCCAAATCTGAAATTTTGACCTTTGGGATTTCAATTGGACCCCACTTATCTCTTAGAACTTTTCATGTTTATTAATGGGAAGTTGACCCGTTAATTGACTATCTTTATTTTCATTTTTAAAATTAGTTGGGAATTGAAAAAGCCACAACCCCTTCCCTTTCCCCTTGGTTGGCCCACTCTGGGAACTCTTCATGTTAATTAATGTGAAGTTGACCCATTAATTGACTCTCCTTATTTTCTTTTTCAAAACTAGTTAGGATTTGGAAAAGCCACAACCCCTTCCCTTTTCCCCATGTTGGCCCGCTCTTGGAACTTTTCATGTTAATTAATGGGAAGTTGACCTATTAATTGCAAAGTTAACTTTTAACTATCCCAAAATTATTTTTCCATTTCTCAATCTCACTATCTCCCATTTCCCTATGCCCAACCACTCTAATTAACCTCACATCATTCTTAATCTCCCCCAAATAGTAAAAATCGTGGCCTCCCTCCTTCCAGATTTCAGTCAGCATCTCTTCTTCTCCACTGTGAAGCAAGACACAAGGAAGGCACTACGGAGCAACCCTTTGATGATCAACTGGTCGAGACCACATCATATTTGAAGGAGGCTTCCTTGCGACGCAAATACCTAAGTCTTTCTACTCTTACTTCATACATTTAAGTAGATATCTTTGAAGTCCAATTCACCGTGGCATCACTATTTTCATGTTAATTTAAATCTGCTAGTTTCTTAAATAATTGAGTGCATGGAGTGACTAATCTATATTAAATGTTGGATATTTTTAGCCAAAACCCATGTTAGCTATAAGTTATTCATTTGATTTATCCTTCTTGAATTCTAGAACTTTGGTTGTTGTTAATTGTTGTTTGTGGAATGACTTTCTTGTTTTGAACATTGTTTTATTCATCCCCATGATTAATAACTTGTTGATTTTAAATTCAACTTGTGTTTAATTTCATTACGCAAAAGTCTTCACATGCTAACCCTACATCACATCATATCCTTTGTTATTGGTTGGTTGTACTTATTATGAAATTTGTTAATAAACTTTTCTCAAGAGATGGTAGTACGTAGGCAATCTTGAAATCTTATGTGTTGACTAGATGGCGTTCTAGTGATGGTCAACATCTTTTATCGTTGCATAGGTAATCTTCCTTTATGGTCAACATCTTTTATCGGTGCGAGCGGAGCACGGTTGGGTGCGTCCCGAGTGCAGTGCGAGTGCGGGGTTAGAGTAAGAGCGATCATCGGGTGCGGGTGCGGAATCAAGAAGAGAATGAGAAAGAATAGCCATCTGTCACCCACCAAGGTTGCATTCGGGTTACCTTCTTGTTTTCGTGTCAACCTGAACCTGACCCAGTTTTAGAAACGGGTCAGAATCTTGAACCCGAACCCGACATGTCTGGCAAACAAGTTGATTGAAATCCGGAATTTTTCGGGTAGGGTTTGGTTTGGGTTTTGGGTCGGGTCAAATATTGACACCCCTAATTGTTTCCTTGGATTTTGCCTTCTTGTTAGGTCTTACCTTGAGAGACCCGTCAACCCCAATCCCCATCCTTTGATGGTTGTCACCCTCAGAGTGTCAACAACTACAATTTCATAGTAGTGTTTCCACTCAAACTCGTAAACCCATTGCAGTATATCTCATCACATAATTTTTAAGCATGCACCCTTTTATATGATCATACTTATCATTGAGTCATACATTTCATGCATGTAATTGAAAATGGCTAGTCATGTCATGATAACGGTAGAATGCAATTTGGAACGTAACTATAACAATTGGAGGTGAAAGGAAATCTATAATTAGGGGTTCATAGATCCCAACTTTGGTGGAAATATGAAGTTTCGTTGTTGGTCACTTGCCTTAGTATTCAGTCTTCATAGTTCATATTGACAATTTTTGCTCTATGGTAAGCTATGATAACCTTTCTTGATTGGTCTCAGGCCTGATATTATAGAGAGACAGCAGGGAAACAAATTTTCCCATCCTTAAACTCAAGTATGTTACGTCTCATTACACGTGAAATTTCCCTATGAAATGCTTTTCCTGATGATTTCTATCACCACATGGATACTTTCCTTAAAGCTGGTTTGCTAAAGTGGCTTGCCTTATCCATGTTCCCTATTGAGATTGATTGACTTGTTAAAGAGTGGTTGAGACATGTGTCATTGAGTTAGTCATTTGCCAAGCAAATCCTAACGGGTTGCCAAGACAAATATTTCTTTGGGACAAGTTCACTTGGCATCCTAATCCCATCAGGCAGGTGGGTTGGCTCAATGCATTGGTTTCATTTCCATTCGAATATTGCCAACCAAGTAAGTGGATGGCTTGCTAAACTCGACAAACTTAAAGTTGAAAGTTGGTCTAGTGTTGCCTTATAATGGTTCCTATGCCCAGACTCTGAGAGTATTTCTTGGTGGGAACCTATTTTTCGGATCTAGCTAAAATTGCCACAATTTTTCTAAGAAAAAATATTTAAGGCCCTTAAATCTTGTGCGGCGCTCTAATATGCTAATATTGTGAAGTTCCTTGTCTCATAAATTGTGAATGATCCATCTACTTATCTTCATTTGTGCCAATTAGGGAATACTTCTCCTTTAGAGCTATAAACAAACCCTCAGATAAAAATGTTCTCATATTCATTATTCAGATATTGAAATTGTTATTCCCATTGAATTTCTCAGCCATATTTGGTTAAGTTAGTGGAAGGCTTTGATGATGCTATATCTTAAGTTTAAACTGGCTACTCTAGTACTACTTCGTTGTAACTAAAGTGCTCAAAACACCTTGATTTGTCAGTGCCAGCCGCCAATGAGATCAATAGGATTAACCTTAGGATAAAACAAAACTTATACCACGCCTAAATATGACATTAAATAATAAACACTACAACACATGCAAGAACACTGGGATTTATGTTGCTCAATTACGAATGACCTACATCCATGGGGCAAGAAGTCTCATGTAAATTCACTAACAAATATATGGAACAGTCCAGTGTGATGGGAATAATAAGACAAATCGAATCATCTCTCAGAAAGCTAACATGGAATGTGAAGATTTTATAAAATTTGGAGCAATCTTTCTTAAGTAGGAAACCAAAAAAAGAAATAATAGGAATAAAAGAAGAATTCCCCTCATAAAATCACCAGGAATACAAAAGTATTCAATTTCCCACTTTGATCAATTTCCAAACAAAGAAGCGCCAAGTGCGTTTCTTCTATGTGAAACAGTCACCAGGATCTCCTGAATCATAGTCCTTAGTTTCGTCGATCTATCTATTTTTTGGATACTGTAATAAATAGGTGGGTACCATAGCAAACCACTCATATTACAGTTCCAATTCAGTTTTGTTATTACAAGGTTTTTGTTAAGTATTTACATTATTACCCTTGAGGTTATTTGATATAATCCTAACGTGTTGATTTGCCCTATAATTACAGTCTAGGTAATACTATTTCAGACTTTTTTTTGTATGCTTGAGAGCTGATCCGTGCGTACCATTTACCTTTTTAAATAATGAATTTTGCTTATTTGTTGAAGATACATCTACAGATGTTCTTGTAATTATTGCTAGTTCACTATACTGTCGCATATAACTTTCAGTTTTATTTGACTATGCTTCAATCGAATTATATATCATATGCAAGGCATTAAACCCTGTTTTTTTTTTCTCCCAACCGATTTGTTGGAATTTCTTTCATGCATTTGACTTTCACAAGTTATTAGTATTCTGTCATTGAGTGAAAGATTTTATTTCCGGAACTTGGCAAGCCATTATTTGAACATTCATTCGTTATTTCAAAAGCCAATCTATTCTACAGTAAATGTGGAATTGAAACAATTGGAGTGATCCAAGGATGGAACTTTCAATTTGATGTGATACCACATGCGAAGGAGCTTCTTAAGAGAATTAAAAGTGAATGACAACGTAATTTCAATTAATATCTTATTGAGATAGCAAGAAAATCATTAAAATTTCGTAGTTATCAACTAGCTTAGGCGAAGAAGTATGTAGATTAGCCAAAACCTTCAGACAACCAAAAATAATAGCAACACTAAAAGCTATTACAACAATCCGTCATTTAATAACGAGAAGTTCACCTTGGGGAAATACTCACTCAACTAGACTAGGCTTTGCGGGAGAAGAATTTCAGCACACCATACGATGCCACGAGGAAGGTTGCGATGCCAAGGGTCTTGAGCCACGGAGAGGTCGACGATGACGCGGAGGGCGTGAATGCTTGACTTTCGAGACTCCAAGTGTGCTTTGCAAATTTCCGGTCGTAGATGCTCGCAAGGATTGGTACGACTCTTTCCAAGTACTCTTCTACGGTGGTTTCGTCTTCAAATCCTACGTCGAAGCAAGGTGACCGTAGGATATTGATGCTCCCGTCGGCGTTGAACACTAGACCCCACTCAAGCTCCGGATCCGCCATGCGTCATGGAAACGGAGATGGAAGAAGTCGCCTTTGTTCCCTCTAAGACTCTTGATTCAAGAGACGGGAAGAGAGGGGGTGAGGAGCGGCGGAACTCCAAGGGGGAGAAGGAGGCCGGCGGATGTATGAGGGTGGAGGAGGGAGGAGTGCAGGAATTAACTTCAAAAACTGAAAGAAACTTCAGTTTTAGAGAATTTTAGGAGAGAAGGGTTAGGGATTTGAAATTACAATTAATGTAATCAAGGCATTAATTGTAAATTTCAATTATGGAGGAATTATAGGAGGAAAACTGAAAGTATTTTCAGTTTTAAGAAAAGTGGAGGGAAGATTTTAATCCTAATTTGAATTTCAAATAGGATTAAAGGGGTTTAATTGAGTATTAATTGGATTTCCCCATAGGGAGGCCGGCGGCATGCTTGAGGAGGGAGGGAAAACCGTGGAGAGGAGGGGGGTTTTAATGCTAGATTTGATGACATGGCAAAACAATTGAAACTCCAAATTAAATCGACTTGAAATATTTTACTCTTGAATAATTTCCAAATTTGGATTTCCAAATTAGGAAACAATTCAAATTTTGAAATTTCAAATCTCAAACTTGAGGTTGGGGAAAATAAGGGGTGATGCACATGGGAGGAGGAGGGTCGGCGTGGTGGTGGGCGGCGGGGTGGAGCTTGGCCGGCGGTGGGGAAAGCCTTAGGGGGCCGGCGGCAAGAGCAAGGCCAAAGGAATTTTGGAAGAGCTCTTGAGGGGAAGAAGATTGTGCGAACAAAAATAAATAATAAACTAAGGGATAACTAGAGAACTCACTAAGAGATCTCAAGGGGAAGCACTCACCAAGAGAACCTCATGCACTCACAAAGAGAACAAGCTATGGAAAATTTTCATTCAATCAATCATTAGCTATTACAAGAGAAAAGACCCATATATATAGGTCTCAAGCATACAAGAAAATAAAGACTAAATTGCCCTCAGGGCCCCAACATGACTCAACTCAACATAAGGGTACAAAAGGAATACATAAAATAAAATGCATAATAACTAAAGATATAAGCTCTGAATCGTGGCCGTCGATCTGCGATGCTTCCGGCGATACACCTATTTGAACCTTGGATCGATGTCCTCATCACAATTTTATTCAAATTAGATTTGACATTATAGAGAATAATTGAATGAAAAAGTTGGAAGAGCTTGTGCTAAAGATTGCATTAAACTGAATGAAAGCTCATGTACTAAGTAGCTATGTGTAAGTTTTCACCATGAAAACAGGAAGATAATTACTATACCTGAGAATTGGGATTTTTCATTCTAATTGTTAGTTTCTGCTTTTATGTCATCTCAGAAATAAGATTCTTTAGTCCTTTGTGTCTTTTTGTCATCAAGGGATATAGTTTAATTTGGGCGTTGTCACTAACTGCTAAGTTGGCCTTCATAACTTGTTTTTGTTTACTTTGTTGAACTAAATTGGTTTTGATGTACTTGAAATGACGATAACTTAATGATAACATGAATAACTACGAATAAAGAATAAAAAGATTACTAGACTTGAACAAGATAATCAGTTCTTACGATCCAAAATTTAGGATAGTAGAAATATATTTACCAATGACATATAAGGCCTTAAGTAAGCAGAGAGATGAATGAAATATTTTAAATATGCCTATATTTCAAGTAGTATTTACTTCATTTATTATTTTATGGCTGTTTAAAATTCGAAAGTTTGAACATTAAGGCATGTATCCATTGTAGTTTGTATATCCAATGTATATGCATGGATCATTGTGCTGCTTCTGAATACTCAGAACTTACGTTTTCTTTTGGGAAGTTCTCTTATTTCCTTCGGAGTTGCTGGACTTGATGCTTGATCATTAAACAAAGTTGGAAATCTGGAGTCATGGCTTGTTGAAAAACTATGGTTACTACGTGAAAATACTTAATATTGCCTTTGCAACTATTTTTTATTCTATAATGTACTATTGCATGCTAGTCTGCTTGTTGAGTTCTGCCGATTTACATGATTCATTTAAGTTCCACTTCAGTCTGCTTGATATGCAAATCTTGTTTTGGAAAATATTTTGAGGAAACTTCAAGTATTTTTAAATACTGTGGCGATCTTTCATGCTTTGGCTTTCAACTGAAATGAAACCTATAAAGATATCTAAGGCTTGAAATGACACTAATAAGAAGTATTGCAGTGTTTTATTAGGAAGGAAAAAAAAAAAAAAAACACTATTTGGTTGGGTTGGAATGCTGACTGCAGAAGCAGGTTTTATTTTATTATAATGCCAAGATTTTTTTATTTTATTTTATTATAATGCCAAGATAGAGATATTTTACTTCCTGTATATAGAGAGTATGCTTGAACGAGCGCTATTTTTTCAGAAAGATTTTTATTACTATTTTTCTTTCATTTTTTTCTACTACATTTTGAAGGACTTGTTTCGTCAAAATTACTGAACTATGGTTCACGTAAGCGATAACTCTCTACTTTAGTAAATGATAAATAGCAATGCAAAGATATAATTAATTTTGGGAGGATCGTAATTTGCAAAAACCCTCTTCAGACACTGTAGTAGTGGGAGTTCCGTGCACTGATTATGGGAGGTGGTTTTTATAATAAAATAATTTTGAACAATATTGTAAATAAGGAGAAATATGTAGCATTGACAAGTTTTCATAGTAATGCTTGAAGAGGGACAATTTTAGAGAAAATGTTTATCCTTGACCTTATATTTAGCCCAAACAGTATGTGGGTGTATTTCAATTTTTGAAGCTTCTGGGCCATTACAGTTCAGGAAATCTAGAGAGATTGGCAGATGAGTTTTGCGTTGAATGTATGCATGTTGCTGTATCTGCGAAAAGCACTTTTATCAATTTGCTTAAACTAAAAAATGCATTTTCTTGTTGAAATGTATATCAACAACTTCTGCAGTTGTGTAAGTTAATTACACATGCCAATATTTGTTCCTTACCGATAATCACCAATCTTCTTCAATTGTGTGGTATTAGTTTTCATTTCTGATAGCTTAGAATTGCATCCATAGGGTATCTGCAGTTTAAAAGGGTAATGACAAAAAGTGTGAGTTATGTTCTTGATATTTAGCTTGAGCTTCATTTTAAACCATTTAGGGTAAGTAATCTCAGTTAGAGTTATTCTGTAACAAACTGATTTTTTTGTTGCATATATGAATTTATGTTTTTTTTATATATGTTTTTTCACATGTGAAAGGGAAAATGTCATAAATGGTTAGGAAGCATTTTCAAAACTTAGGGATGGACGGACATGCATACCATTCAATATGCAATTTTATGCAATGCTTAAAACTGCATGTTAAGGGAGTTGTGTGATATGCAAATGAGATACGAGTCTTGTGAAGTTTTAAACATTTTTTGCTTTATAGAACTAGGAAAAATCACAAAGTACGTTTTTATATCATTGCACATCATAGTACCTAGTATGAAAATCTACCATCAACTTGTCATAGGAGATGGAGCAAAAGGAACCTCGTTCAGTGTTTTGTGATAATTTGCTTCTTTCTGAGGCTGTGTTAATACTGGAAATTTGAGCATGTAATCATGGAATTTAAGTTGTTGGTGAAAATTATTTCGTTTGAGGTACAGGTGAAAAGTTACAAGGAAAGGAAAATAGAAAGAAAGTATACTAAACAAAATATATAATATAGGTGGAAAAATATCGCGGCTCCCAAGCAAACAATGTTGAATAAAATAACAATATAATCAATTGCAGCATTTGAATCCATAGCCTTAAAATTTGTAAACATTCCTGTGTAAGTTATCATTTAAATGTCTTTTAGAAGTTGCTTTCTTATTGGTGTTCGCTTAATGAATTATCTTAGTAATCATGCCAATGCAGATCACAGCTGTACCTCTGTTAGTTGTGTCAGATGATTGGCTTATTACACTGATAAGCAATATCTTTTCATTATTAAAACGAAAAAAAAAAAAAAACAAGGAAGATACAAGTAATGTTTCTTAAGGTGAGAACCGAGCTTCCTTCAGATTACTAGTTTTTTAGCTCTCAGGTACTGTAATAAATATCTGTTGAATAGATGAAATAACATTTTTATGCTCATTAAAGTTGGTCTCAGGTTTGCTATCAGCCATTAAATTGTTTTATCCAACAATCATTTATCTAATTTTAGCTTCTTAACAGATTGAATTTTATGTTAAACATTACACATTTTTGTTCGAGTCTGTTCATTAGAGCTTAATCTTTGATCAGAAGCATGCTATAATAAACTACCATGAGCTCTTCAGCAACCGTTCCAATTCTGCTTCCATGGGTGCTTCTTGTGATGTTGTTGGGAACGACCTCTATTTACTTTCATTCTAGCAATGTAAGATATATAAAAGAGATAAGGATGCCGATTTAGATGAACAATGGGGCAGGAGCAATAACATCTACATGAAATGGGAAGCTTGTGTCTTCTTACCTTGGGCAGGTTATATATTTGAGGATAAATACCAGATTGAAAGATACTTAAATTAAAATTTGATAACTGACATGTCAATAACAGAAAGATGACCAATTCTCATCTAACATCCTCATTGCATTCACCGAGCTGACTAAAAATTTCCCAAAACCTTTTCTAGTTTATTTTATTGAAGGTGTTTGATGGAGGGGTGTTTAGTTGGGTTTATCCATTGCTTTTGTATGCGTGTAAAGTCCTGCCTAGTCAATTTAGCTGGATGGCAAGAAACTTGTTATCACACATACTATCTCAACTTTAATAGAGTAACTTCGTCTGAACATTTTATTGATTGGATGGTGGCTATATAATATTTTTATTTTTTGTCATTTGATTACTGTTTTTTATGATTTCTTGGAACATAAGCATCTATGTTGTGCGTTTTTTTAATTAATCCTATAAATTAGCTACTAGATCTAGAAGGTTCTTATGTTCTGACTAATGATGATATCCTTGCAGATTGAACAGCACAAGTTTAGAAATTGTTAAATATATTGATTTTTTACATTTATTTAAATAAAGTTGAATAAGCTATTATTTGCATTACATTAGGAGGTCAACATTTGCAATTTGTTCAAAACTAAATCCAATTGCTAAAGCATGTATCTCCTTAGATTTCCCTAAATAAAGGCAACATAAGAGCTTACTTTTTACAATTAATTAAATTTTATAAAGAAATAATTATCTTTAATGCTTTTTGTTTACAAAATAAAACTAGGAATAACTTCATAATTCCTTGCGTTTGATCACCTTAATATACATGATAACACATTTTGTAGCCATGAAATGTGTGAAAAAGAAAGAACAGGGCAGAAGATGATAATTAAAAGTAAGTTATGGGCGCTTTGTTATCCTTTATCATAAACACAATAAAGGCAAAATAGTTCAATCAAAGAATTTAAAAATACAAGGATCAGTAAATTAATTATAGATTGAGTTGGACTGACATTACTACAGTGTTTTTTGTTTACAATTTGTGCAACAAATAAAAATGGGGAATTAAATGAAATGATTTAACGGTTTTCCCAAATAAACTTGTGTTTGGTAGTGATACCTACCTAACCATGGGCGTTGCTGCAGACCCTGGTATCTTTTAGAAACTATCCTTGGCTGCTTGATTTATGTGGCATGTCTTATGCGATAGGACTTTTCAGGATTTTAGTTGTGTAATTTTATCCACATCTAGGATTCAACTATATCGATTAACTTATTTATGGATGAAAAGTCTATAAATAGATAGTCTGTTTATATCATTATTAAGCTTTTGAATTCAATAAAAATTATTATTTTAATTTCAATGTTTTGTTTATATTGGATGTGTGATTTCTTCGAATGTGGAGAAGTGCAATTATGTTGTTTTGGAGAAGTTATTCACTCGTACATATCTATTTTCTTCCAAATAATTTGTTATTGGCTTGCTAGAGTTGTTTAATTTTGTTCAAATTCGATACAATTGGAACTCTAATTGTGGTGAAAAATTGCAATAGCTTAGTGATTTTATATGGTTCAAATTTCTTATTAGTTTTTAAGATTTATTTAATCATTGCATTATTGTTTGAATCCTAATTCTCGTATTTTATTGTTTGCACTTAAAAAGAAGATTATGCATATTAAGCTATCTTTGATTTGTGAATTCTAATTTTCTTTGTGTGATGTTCTTTTTTACAACATTTCTAATTGCATTAGGATATGTAAAGCCTAAATTGTTTAACATCAAATTGGTAATTAGATCTTTAGGTTAGTCATGTAAGCAAAAATATAGGGAAACCCCAATTTTTGCAAGCAAATTACAAGATTTCCTAGGATATTCAAAAGACTCCACTTAATATCATATAAAGACGATCATACAACAAAAGATGCTTACAAACTTATGAAATAAAAAAATAAAACGACACATACGACTTCCTAAAACTGCATTTCATCCGTCGCTTTGAGAAGAAGGATACAAGTGGCGTCGAACTTGTGGAGAGAAGAAAGAGGTAAGAAGCCGAGATGAAGGAGAGGGCAAGCTCACAAGCTTTCCTTGAAGAAGAGAAGAAGAATGGAAAACGCTCGCAAGCTTTTCCAACAAAAACCCTCAGGTTTTCTATTCCAAAAATCACATTTTATCTCTCCCTTTTTTTATAACAAAACATCTAATACATATAGGAGAAAAGGTGCAGCCAAACAGCCCAAAACATCTTCAATTTACTCAATTAAAAAAGGGGAAATAGAAGGCCAAGGGGCTGTCCAGGAACAACACCCAAACAACCTCCTAAAACCCCGAAAAAAGGCAGCCATGGGAACTGGGACAGCAGCCAGGGAATCCGGAACAACATCCAAAGGGGGAGGAACCAGGGGAACCGGAACAGCAACCAAGGGAATCGAAACAACAGCCAAAGGGGGCCGGAAAAGGCAACTAGCCAGTGAAAATCGAAGAGCCACAAAGAAGGGCAAAGGAATGGGTAGCCAAAGGGAAAAGAAACCAGCCACGATAAGAACCAGAAGGGAAAAATGAAGAGACATAGTGACACCAGCCAGGTAGGGGGTTCGACGAATCCACGTCGACAATCCGGTGACGGTCGCCGGACAGCGCTCCAAGAACTTCTTGGAGGAAAGATCCACCACCTAAGACTCACTCTTAGGATACAGGAAAACACATGAGATAAACTCAAAATTTATTCATATCAAAATCTGTCCTATTACAAGACATTGGCTACCTATTTATAGCCAAAAGAAGGAACATACTAGGCTACTCAAAACAAAAGTGATGCAATCAAAAATTTGGGGGAGGGACCCAAATTTTTGATCACAAAAAGCAAGCGTCTTTCTAGGATGATAGAAAGACATAAAATACTTAAAAGAACACAAATACTATAAAACACAACTTTATATAATAAAAACGACTTACAAACTTTTGACTCAAATGACACTTACAATTTGGACGCTTACAAACTTTGACACCAACAAAATGACACCCTAAACTTGCTTACTTTGAGAAGAAGGATACAATGGAATGATTACTATGGAGAGAAGAAAGAGATTAGGAGACGAGACGAAGGTTGGAAAGAGCCCGCAGGATTTTCGAAGGAAGTGGAAGAGGGAATGGACAAAGCTCGCAAGCTTTTCCAAACAACAAACCCGCATGTTTTATCTCCAAAAATCACTCACATAACTCTCACTTTACAACTACAAACATTTACTATATATAGGCATAAGAGGGGAACTAAACAATCACTTAAAAAGAGAATATAGAAGGTCAAGAGACCACTAATGAACAGCCCAAAACAGCCCAACCAGCTGTCCAAAACAGCAGCCCAAAAGTCCATAAATCCGGCCAAAAACAGTGAAAATTTCAGCAGAAAAACTGCACTGAAAACAATGGAAAGACTCTTGGAAATCTCCCCAAAACTGCCATCAAAACAGTCCCCATAAACTGTCTAATTTCTGTCCAAAAACAGCCCAAAATTTCCCATAAATGGAGTAATAAAAGCCATTATTTTCCATAGGAATTCCAAAAGCCCATTTCAGAAAATTAACCCAGCAGCTCACGGAACCAAGGCACCAGCAAACAGGAGGAAAATTCAAAGCAGCATAGCTTCGGTAAAAGCATCCCAGATTGGAGAAAACAAAGGCTGGTTGAATTCCCAAAGGTAAATCATAAAAATCAGAAACTTCCCCATTAATATACTGTATTGAATTCAGCCTCCAAGCCACGGTTCTCATTGAATTCAGCCACCATTAAAGAGCAAGCCAAGGAATTAAGCCAGAATTAAGAACAGGCCACGAATTCCCAAGATAATACATAGAATTCAGCCACCATTAAAGACAAGCCACGGAATCCCAAGAGACAAGAAGAAAAGGGGAAGGGGAAGGGACAAGAAATTAAAAGAAAAACTCAACTTGTGTTGACCCCCCCTTTGTCTACATCAAAAAGAAAGCACTAAATCTATGTAGCAAGATAAGCTACCAAATGGATTGAATTATCCTGAAGTTAATACAACTAATGGCTCAGCTCCGGCGTCACATAGGGAAGGGAAAAGGAAGCCATGGAAAGGGGAGCTAGGTGGGGAAACCAAAGAGCCATTAGAAAGGGGGAATGGACCTCAATTAATTTCAGATTTATGAGCTGAAAAGGCTCTTTACTAGACATTAATGTGCTGAACATAGAGGACATAGAGCTCTCCAAAATTACAATTTAAAATGTTTTGACCCCCCCTGTTAACCTCTTTAATAGAAACATAACAACAAAGAAAGGGGTTTTAAAATTCATTACCTGCGTGTAAATCTTTGTCTGATATCCTGCTCATGTCCGTAACACTGCAAGCGGCGTCGCTCGTGTCCTCTCCCACGATATCTGCGTATAACTTGCTCAATCGTACCCAACTCTCGTTGTTAAATACCAAGACAGACGAAGCCTTCAGGGTTGTTTCTTCTCAACGTGAAAACCCCAAGCGAAGTTCCGATCTCCCTCCACCTTATGTAATCCACGATCGCCTCTACCTCCATATAACCGATGCCAGGCCGAACCCCTAGCTCGATCCATTGCCTGCTCCAGCCGACTCCATCTCCCCCATCCGACCTTTATCCTCTCTAACCTGCGGTTTGACCTCCACTGCCGACCTCTCACACAAGCCGAGAGCCCGAGAGAGAGAGAGAGAGAGAGAGAGAGAGAGAGAGAGAGAGAGAGAGAGAGAGAGAGAGAGAGAGAGACACCTTACCTCTTCCCTCTTCCTCCCTCGACGACGTCCCCTTCCTATTGGGGCCGGAAGTCACGACATTTTGACTGGAACAAAGAACGGGAGCACGCTGCAGTGAAGGTAACTTATTCCCTTGCAAGCACTTCTTCGGCCGTATCCCTTAAATCCACTGAACAACAAACAGAGGAAGTGGAGGGGTTTAATTTAGTTTAATTATAATTAATTATAGTATATGATATTTATAATTAATAAATTAATTCTAATTAAATACTTATAATTATAATTAGTTAACTGATTATAATTAATTACTAATTAGAAATTAATTATAATTAATTATTACTTATAATTATAATTAATTAAAAATTAGTAATTAATTGTTAATTATAATTATTTAATAAATTATAATAAATTATTATTAATTATAATTATTTATAGTTAATTATATTTAATTCTAATTTTAATAATAAATGAAGCCCTCCCCTTGCCTCAATCCACGTGCCGCCACCACCTCGCAGGTCACCAAGGTATAACATACTAAACTTGGGATAACCCGCCCTCGGCAGTTGCAACGGGGCGAATAACCACCCATGCGTACTTTTCTTAGCACGGTGGGAGGAAGTTTGCTCTGGCGCTTGTGGTGCGGCGGGTAATCTGCTTAAAGTCCTTTTTCGGTGTTTGTGGCACGCCAAGGGACCACACATGCACACTTTTCTTAGCGTGGTGGGAGGGAACTTGGTGCGGTGCTTACAACGAAGCAGGCGATCCCTGTGCACGCTTTTCTTAGCACGACGGGGCAAAAAATGTAAGTATCCGTATGCGGGGAAAGAACTGCCTTTTCAAATATTTGCTTTTAAAGACTCATGCACGCCTTTCTTGGCATGGTGGGTGACCAAAAAAAAAAAAACTACGGGCGTGGTGTCTTACAACACCTACCGTGCACGTCTTTCTTGAAGTGGCAGGTAGACTGCCTCTTGGTTTTTCGCCTAAACAGGAGAGACGTCGGGAGGTTGCCGAAATTTTGTCTAAAGACAAGAACTTAAACAAAAAAATGAACTTGGACTTGCAACAAATGATTTTAGTGAACTCAAACAAATCAAGCAAAGAACTTGAAAATAAATAAGATTTGGACCTAAATAAATTCGAACTTGAATTTGATTCAAGTATTAAGTGAATATGACTTGGGCAATTTGGATCCAAATTCAAGTGGACATGACTATGCTTGGACATTGAACATGAACTGGAATTGAACTCAAGCAAAGAGTTTGTACTTTGATTACAAAGGACTTGGACCCGAATTCAGAAGGGAACTACAATGAGCATGAGCCAAACTACAACTTGAATGCAGAGGACTTTTGGACTTAATTTGAACTTGAACAAAATTCGAAGTACAGGGGACTCACATGAATGTAATATGCTCATTATGAGCCTGAACTAAGTCTGGACATGAACTCGAGTTGAAATCAAATAAACTAAGTGTTGTGGACATGAGCCCAAATTGGACTCATACTTGAACTTTACAAGGCACCAAAAGAATTGAATGGAATGCATAAGCTTTGAACTTGTTGCATACAGAGAACAATAAATTGAAGAAGTACTTGAACATTGAATGTGCAACATGGAATGTAATTCAATGCTAAAGTTAACTATGCAAGCAAGGATCATGGGGAGAATGTAATGATATGCTTGTAATTAACAATACAAGACTTCTACTAGAGCATTAAGAAGTGATTACATTAATGGAAATGCACTATGCTTGCAAGGGAATGTAACAATCTCTCATAACCGGTGTCAAGCAAATGCACAAACTTTTAGCAAATAGAAGAGATTAACAAGTAATGAAGGCAATAACCTGAGTGCCAAGATACAAATGCAACAATCCTTTTAATGCATATGAATAATGATATTCAATCAAGCCCAAATAATGCCAAATCCATTATAGAGAATATAAATGTCTTCTATATGCAACAATGAAGAACCCGGAACACAAGCAACAACGCCTGTTGTTTGAAGAAGGCGACACAGAAGATCCACTATATGCACCACATGCTATTTGTGGAAAAATACGAAAGGAACTACAATAAATACAAGCTCATATAAATCATCATAGGAGACCTGCCATATTTACCAAATGCCATCTATGAGCAAAATTGAAAAGGATTATAACAAAATGCAAGCTCCCACGAGTCCTTGTAAAGACCCGTCATACATGCTAGAAATCAATCACAAGCAAAATACAAAGGACTATATCATGTGCAAGCGACTACGGGTTATCGTGGGAAATTCATCGTGCAGACAACAAGCTATCTATAAGCACCTACGAGTGAAAGCAGGAGATTAGTTAGTGCACTATAATCTATCTACAGAAAGAGACAAGTTGTGCACGACAGTCTATCTGTATAAAGCAGCGAACAGCTCTATTTAGAAGATGCTACGCCACGCCATCGGATACGCGACATCCATGCAAGCGGACATAAGGCGTTTAGAAATATTTCAAAGTTTTTCCTGCACATGCACCGTAGTTTGTACACACATATGTACACAAGGGATAAGTGTAATCATAAACCCGCATGAGCCCCGACAAGCGTGTTATTGGTACACACGTGACGTCTAGGGATGCTGCGCGGGCTAAATGTTGAATCTAAGTTCGAACCCGATCCTTCTCGAAACGGTTCAAACCATTAAATAAATATCGGTCACAAGGTCGACCGAGATATTTATTTTATATATTTATATTAAGCCTTCAAGGCCCTTTATAAGAAAGATTCATCGATAAAATCATCCACCCGCATGGGCCCTGGCAAGCGTGTTATAAGTACATACGTGATGTCTAGCGATGCTGCGCAGGTCAATAAGTGAATTCAAGTTTGAACCCGATCCTTCTATGCGGATCAATAGGAGTCGACAGGATTCGAACTATTAAACAAATATAAGGTTGTGGTGACTGGTATGTTTGTTTTAATACATTCATATTAGGCCATGAGAATTCACTAATGAATGTACAAAGCCTATGATGAAACATGATCTTCTGTCGGCAGCTCGACAGAGTTGACAAGGTTCATCTACAAAATACAAATATTTTCAAATTGAATGATCCCAACCACCCCGATGATAACCGTGTTGAATGCAAATCTTAACCGGAGGGGTTAATTTCACAAATATCTCTAAGATGCCACCCAAAAGTCCATCAAAATCCAAAATTCCACAAAGTCCAAAAAAATAAAAAAAATCCCAAAATCAAAATATTTAAAATTTAAAATCAACAATCAAAACACTTAAAACAAAATCTATCCACCCTCCGCAACAGTTTGTTGGGGTGAACAAATTAAAATTTACTTCAGCTCACATAGAGTTAATGCCTAGTCGAACATATCACTAGGATTCATTCTCAAACAATCTCCTATTAATAAGGACGTGGTACGTGTCCTCTGACCGGCGGTTTTGCCACCAAATGGCATCGTAGGATAAACGGTTATGACTCGGGGCCCTCTGAACCGAGTGATTTTGCCACCAAAAGGTACCACGAAATACCGGTTATGGCCAGAGCCAATACGTTCTTTAGTGGCATCAAATATTTGAGAAATGAATTAATAGGATATGATTGATAGGACATAAAGCCCTCTATTAGCTAAGGTTGATTCAAATTTGTCCCCTTAAACATGCATTCACCCCAGGTCTATAAGGTCCCCTTAGACGAAGTAACCCATGGCTGCTGACGGAACCATGAGATCTTGATCTAGCCATTATCCATTCCCCCCACCATCTGCTTTAAGTGCAAGATGGTGAAATTTTCAATTTCAAATTCCTAGATCCAAACCCATGCTGCTACTATATGTCAGATAACACGTATTCTCTACACGTATCTGATTGACGACTAGCCTTAATCGAAAGTTCTCTCTCGTTATTGGGAGGGGTAATTAACTATATGGGCTTGCGCTTATAGGAAATCAGAACTCAGATCATAAAGTCCTCGCAAAATGAGGGCGAAATCTCTGGGTAGTGTCTTATCTACAAACCCATCTGCCTTCCCAAAATTTACCTCGGAACTTAAATCCGTTAAAACTCCTCAAAAAAAAAAAAGCACAAGTGGGTGGAGCCCGAGGCCAAATTTTCGGAGCCCACACCCCCCTTGCCTACATCAATTCTCCTCCGGTTGAAAAAGCTCATCTCCAGATGAGGTTGCTTTAGATTTATTCCGAGGAGATGAAGGAGGCGCATCAAGCTCTTGAATCTTTGCTTCATAACTTTTCAGAATAATTTCACGTTTTTGCTTGAATTGTTCTTGCAGAAATTTTCTTTTCTTTATATATCGCTCCGTACATAGATGCATCTTCATATGAAGCTTGTATAGTTCATTCTGTAGGGGATCTGTTGAACTTCCTTCTGTTTGAATTCATCTGTCCATTGGAAGAGGGACTTCAAGATCTTCTGGATTGCATTCTTCCACAATTGACTCAATTTTTTTATGATTTTCCATTTTTTAAACAATTAAAAAAAACAAAAAAAAACCTAGGGAAACACAAACCTATGCTCTGATACCAAATTGATGCAAGCAAAGATATAGGGATACCCCAATTTTTGCAAGCAAATTACAAGATTTTTTAGGATATTCAAAAGACTCCACTTAATATCATATAAAGACGATCATACAACAAAAGACGCTTACAAACTTATGAAATAAAAATAAAACGATACATACGACTTCCTAAAACAGCATTTCATTCGTCGCTTTGAGAAGAATGATACAAGTGGCGTCGAACTTGTGGAGAGAAGAAAGAGGTAAGAAGCCAAGACGAAGGAGAGGACAAGCTCGCAAGCTTTTCTAGAAGAAGAGAAGAATGGAAAAAGCTCGCAAGTTTTTCCTACAAAACCCACAGGTTTTCTATTCCAAAAATTACATCATATATCTCCCTTTTTTATTACAAAACATCTAATATATATTGGAGAAAAGGGGCAACCAAATAGCCCAAAACATCTTCAATTTACTCAATTAAAAAAGGGAAATAGAAGGCCAAGGGGCTGTCCAGGAACAACACCCAAACAGCCTCCTAAAAACCTAAAAAAAGGCAGCCAGGGGAACCGGGAAAGCAGCCAGGGAATCCGGAATAGCATCCAAAGGGGGAGGAACCATGGGAACCGGAACAACAGCCAAGGGAACCGGAATAGCAGCCAAAGGGGACCGGAAAAGGAAAACTGTGGAACCGGAAAAGGCAACTAGCCAGAAGAGCCACAAAGAAGGGGAAAGGAATGAGCAGCCAAAGGGAAAAGAAACCAACCACGGGAAGAAGAACCAGGAGGGAAAAATGAAGAGACATATGTAAGGGAAAAGGAAGCCATGGAAAGGGGAGCTAGGTGGGGAAACCAAAGAGCCATTATAAAGGGGGAATGAACCTCAATTAATTTTAGATTTATGAGCTGAAAAGGCTCTCTACTAGACATTAATGAGCTGAACATAGAGGACCTAGAGCTATCCAAAATTACAATTCAAAATGTTTTGACCCCCACCCCCCCTTTGCCTACATCAGCTATCATGGTAATTCAACATATTGTGAAAGGGTGAGATTTTGACCACTTTGCTAAATCATTTGGTTGAATAAACGCAATCAAATATGTGGTGACTTTAACTTGATTTGAAAACGAATTAATAACTTGGAATTTAAATCATACATGTAAAGGTGAAGTAAATTCCAATCATAATGATGGACCCATTCAATTTGAATATTAAAATGATTGGGAAATCATCATGATAGACAGCTATTGATGTAATAAAAATTACTCTATGAAAGTTATAGTGGCCATAGGCTATTTAAAGGAGGCAAACTAGATCATAACAAACTTGAATTGAACTAATTTTCATGCTATTTGATCTCAATTGTTATTTATGGCCGAATTTCTTCAATTTTTTAATTAGGTTTTATCTTTATTTGAATATGTTTAAATTTGAATGTCTGTTTGGATTGGATTAGATTTGCATTTAAATATTTTTTGCTTTTTCCTTGTAATCTCATTTCTATAAATTGGGACCTATGGATGGCAATTGATAATTATTGATGATTGAAGGAAATAAATTGCTTGCGGCCAATTGAGTAGATCGAAGTTGTCTATGCAGGGTTTTTTTCTTGCTCCTCTTCATCAATTTAAGGTGTTTAACAATGAGGCTTATGGAAATTATAGACATCAAAATTTTGTTGTAGATGCTGGCATAACAAAAGAGGTTTGAAGTTTAAGTATTACTTATGATAAAAAAGTTGAATGTCAAGTTTTTACGAACTGCATATCGTTGGAATAATTTTTTTTAATGAAAAAACTATGTTTGATGAGCAAAAATTGAATTTTCCAAAAATGAAATTTATTAGGCAAGCTAAGTTATACCAGATGAGTATAGAAAATAAATGGCTGGGAAGGTAAACTAATACCACTTATGCTAAAAGGAAGTAACTTCTATAAGATAAATATTTACCTTTGTAATATCATGACCACTTATTTGATGAATTTTGATTTTTTAATGCAATAAATTAAAAAGGGTACTCCATATTGTGGGAGTCCATTGTTTTATTAAGGAAATCAAGTTGAATCTGTTGCACCTCCTACATTTTAGAGTATTAACACTACAATTAACAAAGAACCTAAGGAAAAATTATTTGTATTTGCGTTAGGTTTAAGAATCCTTAGTAGGAACTTGCATATAAATGTGGTGGAGAAAGGTGATGAAGTCTTAAGATTTTGATGATATTCATGTGTTTTATGTGAAAATTAGTGGTTTTGAGTATATGTTGATAGATAATCCTTTGAATGTTATGTGTTGCATCATAACTACTCGTAAGACTGAATCAAATTAAAAGAGAATTACAAAGTTTCATACCAATTTCAAAAATATGATGAAAAAAGTTATCGTTGATACTGTGACTTGCATGAATGACGTGTTTAAGATTGACTTAGATCACATAAATTTGAAACTTAAAATTACATTCATAATCATATTAGCAATTTGTAATCTAGGTAGATCAAATTATTATTTCTGTATCTTAAAGTTTTATGTTTTTTTAAATTAGCCACCTACACTAATAAAATTTGGCATGATGAGCCTCCCATGGATACTTTTCTTATTATTTTAGGTAGACGTTGGTTGTATGATTTATATGTTATTCATTTTGGAAGGTCCAATATGCATGCTTTCAAGATTTATAGGGAAAGGATGCTTTTGAATCATTCAAAGTCCAAGAGCAAATTTGAGTTAGAAAGAATCTATTGCTCTTCCAATGAAGTGAGTCTTTGCATAACCTAAACTAATAGGCATTTGAAAGCAAAAGTTGATAAGAGGGTGTGATCTAATGTGTCATGCATAAGATTGTGGCTTTATTATCTTAAATAAGTATTGAATGATTTTTAAGATATTTGCCCTAATGAGCTTCGTTATGAATTGCCATCACTTAAGGATATCTTTTTTTGATTTAGTCTTGGGCTATCATTACCTAATCTACCTGATTATATGATGAATTAAATTGTGCATTTTGAGCTTAAAAGATGGCTTAATGATTTACTTAAGAGGAAATATTGAGTACTTGTGCTATACCAGCTTTATTTATGCATAAGAAAGTTTTAAAATGTTGTATACATGTGCGTATAGTAGAGTCATTAACAAAATTCTCATGAGATATATGTTTCATATACCTTGTTTGGTTGATATCCTAGATATGATGAATGATGTTGCAATCATTTTCTTGGATCTGAGAAGCGACTATCTTCAAATGAGAAATAGAAAAATGGTGATGAGTGAATTATGTACTGCAAATTTTTATTTGGAAAAAAAAAATGTTTATTTTGATGATAATTTAATTTGTACCATGACATGAGATGATCATTTGGATTAATCAGATGATTGTATGAATAATTACTAATTTCTTTTGGATTATTAGCTAATATACGTAGTACTTTCAAGAGGAGAAGAATCATGTATTGCAAGTTTTTATTAGAAAAAAATTATTATTTTTATTCTGTGTGGGGAAGAATTGTCTATTGATTTTGATAAGTATAAAGCAATTAATGATTTACCCAAGTTATTAATATGCATGATGTTTAGAGTTTTAATAATTTTTATAGGCGATTCATTAAGTGTTTTAGTATTGTTTTTGCTCCAAATAGCAATTATTTGAAGAAAGGAGATTTTCTTGATGATGATTTAATTGAGATTATAAGTGCATCTTAGCTTAAAATACCTGATTTTACTGGAATGTTTAAGGTTTCTTGTGATGCAACTAGTGTAGGTATTATAGGATTGTTAAGCCAAGAAAGATATCCCTCGGAATTCTTTAATGAGAAATTGAATGAAATTAAATAAAAATAGTCAAATTATGGTAGGGAGTTTCATGCTGGGCAATTTCTTCATGTTTAGAGACATCAACTACCAAAAAAAAAATTTACTGAGATTATAAAATTTTGAAATAAGCTCTCCAAGGAAGTTGGGACATGGATATGTTAAATGAGTTGCGTTTTTAGTTTTCATCTAAACATTATATTGGAACTATGAATAAAACTATTAATTCTTCAAGTATAATTACTTTCATTTTACAAAATATGAACCCTTACATTCTTATAATTTGACATTTTGAATTGAAACATTTCATGAAGAACTCATTCAGCTTGGAAATAGTGCTCCATGGAAGCAATTTTAAAGATCAAATCAATTAAATGACAGTGAAAATGATTAAATTGTAAGCGCACAAGTAGTAAAGTTAAATGAAATTTTATTTTAAGAAAATATCAAAAATAAGAAGCTATGCTATAAAAATTGGTTTAGATGTAAAAATTCTGAAAAATTGGAAAATATTTAAAGTTGTCAGTAACAAGTCTAAGAAAGCATTTTGCAATGCAAGGACTTTAGCTTTTAATGATTTATATAATATATTAGATACTAAATAGGACGAAAGATATATGTATAAGTTAGTCAAAAAAGAGATAGGAGTAGTAAAGGGTTTAGTTTAAGTGAAGTGCATTAAGGATGAAGATCAAAAAGTACTTTTTTTTAGAAGAGGATATTCAACAAAGGTGGATGAGATATTTTGCTAAGCTTTTTATTGAAGAATATGAAAGTACGATTGACTTTAGTGACCTTAACACTCTAAATAAAAATAGATATTTTTGTTTTTACCGGCGTATTATTAAAATTGAAGTTAGAGAGGCTTTAAAGAAAATGAAGTGTGGAAAAACTGTTGGACCTGATGATATTCCATTAGAGTGTGGAAATGCTTAAGAGATGAAGGAATTTCTTGGCTTACTAAACTTTTTAATATTATTTTGAAAACTAAAAATATGCCAGATGTGTGCAGAATGAGTGTGCTGATTCCTATCTTTAAGAATAAAGGTGATGCACAAGATTGTGCAAATTATAGAGGAATTAAGTTGATGTGTCATACTTTAAAACTATGGGAGAGAGTTATGGAGCATAGGTTACGATGTGATACTATTGTTTCTCAAAATCAATTTGGATTCATGCGGGGTAGGTCTACTATGTAAGCCATACACTTATTGAAAGGTTTGATGGAGAAGTATAGAGAGAAAAAGGAAGATCTTCATATTATATTTATTGATTTAGAGAAAGCATATGATAAAGTTCCAAGAGAAGTGCTTTGGAGAGTACTAAAAAAAAAGGATTAATAATGCTTATATTCAAGTCATTAGGGATATGTATGTTGTAGTTGTTACTTGTGTTCAAACTCAAGTGGTTTGACCTAGTATTTTCCAATTTTAGTTGGATTACATCAAGGATCAGCCTTAAGCCCATATCTTTAGTCATGGATGCTCTTATTAGAGATTTGTATGAGGATGCTCCTTGGTGTATGCTTCTTGCTGACGATATTCTTCTTGTTGATAAGACTGAAGAGGGAGTTGAAGGTAAACTTGAATTATGGAGGTCAACCTTAGAGTATAAAGGTTTTCGTTTGAGTTGATCTAAAACTGAATACATGTAGTGTAATTTTAGTAGTAATAGATCTAGTGGGGGGTTTGTGACTTTGAGCGATCAAGTCGTTAATAAGAGTACATGCTTTAGATATCTTGGATTTATTGTTCAGAGTGATGGTGATATAGATGGTGATATTATTAGCAGAATTTAAGTTGGATGGATGAAGTGGAGGAATGCATCGGACTTGTTGTGTGATAGAAAAGTACCACTCAAACTTTAGGAAAAATTCTATAAGATGGTGGTTAGACCTGCAATGCTTTATGGAGCAGAATGTTGGCCATTAATTGAGAATTATAATATTATGTTTAAGTGTTGCAGAGATGAGGATGCTTAGGTGGATGAGTGGCTTTACTCTTAGAGACAGGATACAAAATTAGCATATATGTGAAAAGATTGGAGCAACTCCAGTGGCAGATAAGATTAGAGAGAGTCTCCTTAATGATTCGGTTAGGAGAGTGGATCTTTTAGATTTAACCAAGGTTAAGAAAGATAGGACAGACCTAAAAAGATTTGGTTAAAAAATATTAGAAATGACCTTTGTTTATTAGATCTAAATGACAATTTGACTCTTAATTGGACATAATAGAGAAAAAGGATTCATGTAGCCGAACCCACGTAGTGGGATAAAGGCTTGATGTTGTTGTTGTTGCTGTTGTATTTCTATGCTCCTTTTCCCCGTATATTGCAGATGAGTCTGTACAAATCGTGCTGCATGTTCGTTTTTATTGGTAATAGGTTATTTCTACGGTAAGCTAAGCTCTTAAATTTGGTTAGAACTTGGTTATGCAGCTTCCAATGTTGAGCTGAAAACAAGTTTGAAGCAAATATAAAGTTGTTACAGCAATCATAAGCTGAAAAAAGTTTGAAGTAAATTCAAAGAAGTTAATACTAAACAGACAAGCTCAGTTGTGCAATTAATTTGATCTAAACGAAAATTTTGCTCATAAAAACTTGTGATTTGTAAATTAAAGCTTCGTTTGGGATTATGCTTGTGGCCACCGTTTTTTTTTAGCTTTTAAAAAAGTTTTGTACTAAAAGATGCTATATAAAGCAGTAAGAAAACTGTGCCAAACGAAGCCTAATGTAAATATGCTTATTAAATAAGATGCTAGTAAGTTAACACAAGCAGATGATCAACAGACTTGCTTCAAATAACCACTTCTGAAGACATTGTAATGGGCTAAAACATGCAAATGGCATTTAAGTCTATTGTCCTGCAAAATAATATATTTTTTTAGAAAGTGTAGGCATTCAACTAATTATGATGACTTGTTCAATCCAATGAGCAAGCTAAATGCAAACATGTCAAGGTAACCTCACTATTGTCCAATGTTTTATGCTCAGTTGAGCTTCCTCTTTTTTTTGGGTTCAAAATCATTATCTTACTGTTCATCAGCCATTAGCTGCAGCAGCGGAGCCCATTCTATTGAGAGATACTTTTGGTTTTAGTTTCTTTCTGCTTAAATCTTTTCGATAACTGTTAACCTTTATACTTTGTAGACCATACCAGTAGAACTCTGTTCTTTTTTATGTGATATCAACATCTATAGCAAGAGAACGACATGACTTTGTATTGTGGTTAGAAGCTACTAAAACTATACCCAAGCTTAGCTTGCTCAAAATTTATTTACAAAACACACCAATGAACTTAGAAGGTTGCTTCACTTTCCCTTGAGCAAAAGGAGTATTTCTGCTGTAAATTTTGAATACTGTTAGTGTCTGTGGATATTTGTATAACTTTGTCAAGCTATTGCTATCTTCGTCTCAATTATGGTATTAAAATGACCTATATTACTGTCTTGCGAATGTAGGAAACCAACTTTGCATCCACTGGAGTTTGGGGGAAAATCAAAACTGACTCTATATCCAATGTGTTAATAAGGGAAACTCCAACGCTTCCTCAGCAAGATGGTGCTCAAGATGAATATGATGAAGTAATTTCTTATCTTTGGGTTATTTTATTTATAATTCCTTCTCCCTTTTTTTTTACCTGACTCTGCTCATGTTTTTACCCTTTAAAGTTGTTCCATTTCCAAGAAGTTACAAATGAAGATTACAACACTCCCACACCTGCAGAACATGGTATATTTGTTGTCATTACTGCATACTTGTTGTATTTTACATTGTTGTTGCATTAGAGGCGTTGGGTTTTTATGGGACTACATCTTTTTTGATAGTAGATCTACGAGCACCTACCCCATTAGTTGGTACTCCAAAGCCTACCAAAAATGAAGCCGCAGAGGATGATGAGCCTCCATTAAATGAAGATGATGATGATGAGGATGATCTGGATGATTTTGATCAGGGAGAGGAAGAGACAAACACACAACATTTAGTTTTAGCCCAGTTTGACAAGGTATTTGATTTGGCTCCTGACTTGAATTAGAAAAAAGAAGTTGGTTTCTATTCTTAGCAAAAATATGCTCATGGCAATCTGGAACAGGTGACACGGACAAAGAACAAGTGGAAATGCGCTCTCAAGGATGGTATCATGCACATTAACAGCCGAGATATTCTTTTCAACAAGGTATGACTCTAGATTCTGTTTGATCATCTTTAATTTTTTCCTCCAACATTTATGAGTATGCTCTTTCATCATCCTTTCAGAAGTTTTCTTAACAGATTGGAATGATCTATGTATGTTTTTTTGCTTTTGAGAAAATTTTTGGAGATGATATGTTTCATAGTATCACGCTTCATAAGTTGTATGTTTTTGTTATGTAGATATCTGTATTGAAATTATTATAGGGGTTTGCTTCTTGACTCCGTGGGCATTTCCATTTTTATTGAAGAGTTATGATTTCAGTTTCAAAATGAATTTCAAGCTTTTAGGCATTACTTATATGGTAGAAAAATTGTGTTGAACTTTCTTGCATAATGAAAAAGAACTGTCTTTTCTGTTTGTAAATAAATTAATATTGTTTACCTAACGTTTTTTTAATTATCTAATGATCACACTTCTATTGATTGTAATGTTCTTTTAACAATGTTCAAGTCAGGGAGATTATGTTCCCAAAGTTTTTAAAGGTTGGAGACTTTAGCCGGTGGTGGAAATTCACGTCTTACCATTTGCTTTTATTTCCTTTTAAAATAAAATCTTTGGGGACCTTTTAATTTTAATATATTCTGTCGTGGATAGTTATTAAAGTCATCCCTTTCTATGGTTCTCATTTATGAAATTGTTGTTCTGATGGGAAAAATGAGCAAGTGAATAATAAATAGAATTATGTTCAGGAAAATATTTTCATAAGAAAGAAAATTTTGCTGCACTGTATTGATATGTTTCCAAATCATACCAGGAATCTAATTCCAAGGTAAAATTTGCATTCTTTTACAATCTTATTTCAAGTATAGCTGAACCAGATAGCAGTACTTCATCCTTCATGCCCAGGTTTTGCATAGTTCCTCTTAAATCTGAATGATTATCTTGATTAGGTTCAGCAAGGTTGGGTTTTGTGGAGTATGTCTTGCTTTTTATAGCCCCTCTTTTGAGTGGATCTGATTATTACTCCTAATGGATTTGTTGATGATCCATAAATGAAGCTAGTTGATAAGAGTCAATTTAGAAATTTTGTAATGACTTGTTCTTGCTTGGGTATAATTTTGCAAGAATATTGATGACCCGGTTAGGAAAGTAGAGGTATTAGATTTGACTTATGTTGAGAAAGGTAGAGGTAGACCTAAAAAGACTTGGTTAGAAAATATTAGAAATGATCTTTCTTTATTAGATTTAAACGAAAATTTGACTTTTACCAGGACTCAATGGAGAAAAAGGATTCATGTAGCCAACCCCATGTAGTGGGACAAAGGCTTGATGTTGTTGTTGTTGTTGTTTATTGATGCCAGCCAAACTAGACTAGAAGCTGAAGATGATGCGAAGGGTGTAATTAAAGTTGTTATAGATTGTGTTCATCATACACAAAGCTCATGGGTTTTTGAAAAGTGACTTGGTTATGCCCCTCGGCTTTTTCTGTAGACCCACGACCTCACTACATAACTCTTGTGGTAATATGGCATATTGGTCAGGATGGTAATATGGCATTGGTGAGGATTCAAACCAGTACCCATTTTGTCACAAACTGCAGGCATTGGCAGTATTTAACCCTCCTGATTTCTTGAGTTTTTAGGCGCATAAGCAATGGTTTATGGACCACAGAGACACGCATCCACTATTCAAATTTGACTTGGATTTGGCTCACCTGAGGCCTCTCTGCCTATAGCTCCATTGCATGATGTTTGTAATTCATTACAAAACGTTGTAGTAGACCGGTTGATAGCTAACTAGATTTGATGAGGTTCTGTTCTTTGTCTGTGCTGATTTCAGTGTTCAATTCAATGCATGGGTTTTAAACTGTCTAATATTTGATTAACTTCAAAAACTTATTGTTTATTTTACCTTTGTCATTTTGAAAATACTAGAATGTTAGACGCTTTTTAAGTCCATGCTTCATAAGCAAAGCAAAGACATCTTCATTAGGGGTGTCAAAACGGATCCGCGGGTTGGGTTCGGGTTGACCCGGATTAACTCGGATCTAAATGGGTTGACCCTAACTCAACCCATTTTTGCAAATGGTCAGGAAATCCAACCCAAACTCGACCCGCGGGTTACCAACTTTACCCAGACCCGACCAACGTGTGTTACCGGGTTTACTCGACCCGACCCATGAACCCGGGGATGAGTTGTGCACCTGTGCAGACTGCAGATGTCGGAGGAGCTGTGAGGGCAGAGTTTAGGGTGTGTGGACGTCAGAGGAGTGGATAAACCGGGAGGCGCATACATGCTCGCGAGCAACTGCGTCTCAACGAGGATGGATGCGGTCTTGCTAGGCGGAGGGCGGACGAGTTGTGTGAGCACTGAGCAGACGACGGAGGGAAAACGGATGTGCCGGGCGGATTTCAAGTCGTGTGCGCTGTGGACCTGTGATGTGGCGCCTCGGCCTGGTAGATGGCTGGGAGAAGCTTGCGATTTGTGAACAAGCTGACTCGGAAGTCGGAACAAACCTAGCCCTAGGCGCAGTTTCTAAACCGATCAACCGGTTTTTGAAATGGGTTGACTTGTTGAACCTGAACTCGACCCATATGTCAAACATTTTTCAGATCGGGTTTTGGGTCGGGTCAAATATTGACACCCATAATCTTCATCACCATCATCAGTTTTGTTCTGATTACTTCCATTGGTCTTGTAAATTCCTCTTTTCTTTTTTTTCTTGTCAGTGCATTAGGTAGTGTAAATGCTAGCTTTTTGAAATGTTTTTTTGCACAACTTTGAGCCTTGTTATCTTTGGTTTCTCTCTTTATTGCATTAGGTAGTGTAAAGTCTGTTTCTTCCTTTGCTGTTTAATACCGGAGCCTTAATGGCGCATCTTGTGCTTTTTTGTCAACCAAGTATATTTTTGCGTGACCTTTGGTGCAGTAACTGCTACTAGACACTCCATGGTTCTTTAGATATGTTTTGTGGTAATTCTTACGTGTTTAACCTTTACTCTAGCAGATAACACCTTGAAAGTTGGAATACTGCTTCTTCTAAGTGTTGGTGAATGTAAACTTATTTGTGCACGATCCTTTTACCTTATTGTGATATAATTAATATGGGAGGAGTTGGAAAGTAAACGAGTAAGCCAAAGAAAAACTTAGCTTGAAGTTATTCAAAAAGATTTTAGTTAACTAGATATACATATTCAAAAATGACGAATGACAAAAGATGGAAAAGACGACCACATTTGGAGTAACGAGGCCTCTTACTCGCAGTCCAACTTCTGACTTCAGCAAAAAAATTGTCTTGCCATGCCATTGGCTTGGGATTCTATACCTTTATAACAAACATCTGAAAGTTGAACTTGTTTGATTTACTTATTTAGAGCTTTTTGTGCTCTTAAGGGAAAAGTACTTTTCTTTTATTAGGTTGTGCTTTGCGAACATTTCTCAGTTGGAAAGAGCATTCACCTTTTCATTTATACAAATTATGGTTTTGTCTAGTTTTTTTTGTTTAGTTAGTATTAATGTCTTCAAAAGCTTTGAAATACAACCCATCATGCGGATTTGATGTACATTGGCTTTTAGATGACAATCAATATTTAATTGTCAGTTAGATATTTCTAAGAACTTCAATGTGTCCTATTATGTTTTCTTCATAAGAAATTATTTTCTTTTATGTAGGATTGATGTGGAATTGAGTGAGCTAAATTCATCTCAAAGTTGAAATTTTGATTTCCAGTAAATTTTTACCTGAGTCGTAAATGATTGATGTTGAATCTATTTTCGAGTTGATTCAACCCAAGTATATTATTTAATTTGCTTTTATAAATTTTTAATACACATAACTTGTAATTTTTGAGAGAGAGAGAGAGAGTCATGTGTTTATGTTTATGAATATATACATCTGTATAAATTTGTAAAGATGGAAGGCACGATGTATGGATAGCATTAATCTAATTTAAAATTGAATATTTCATCATAAGATCTAGGTTGATTTGATGAGATTTAAGTGAGGATTGACCAAAGTGGATTTGTTTGGATGGTTGTCTAATCAAAGATGAAACTGGCCATAATTATAACATTATAATCAATTAGGGTTATGACATTTGTTAATGAGAGTACATATGATATTGTAATATCAAATGATTATCATGATATGATTGATGATGATCATGCTATCTGATAGGAAATAGATGCATTTTTCGCAAAATCAGCGCATGAAACACGAAAATCTGTGAAGAAGAATGCCCAAAAATAATTTTTATTGAAAGAACTATAAAGAGAAATGCAAGATACAATTGGATCTTTAATTAGAGAGGAATATAGGGTTCTCCCAAATCCCTAGCCACATGCTAGAGCTCAAATAACCTTAGCACGCTCTCAATTCAACAAAACAATAGATAACCTAACCCTAGGGAAAATATCCTACTTAAAGTATACAAAAATAAATGAAATCCATAAACGACCCATCCTTTGAATTTTTCTCCTAAAGAACATTAATCCCTTCTCAATTGCTGGCTGTTGGACCTCACGAAGAGGGGGTGGAGCTCCTGTTCCACCTCCGATAAAACAGAGCCGATTCAGGATGGACTGGCTGGACCAGTCTAATGATCAGTCTAATAATTCCTCCCTCTTAAAGACCCACCTTATCCGCAAGATGGAAAGATGACTCCTACTTCAATTTCCTTAAGAGATCATTCCTTAAATCGGTGCCCCGGTGTATATCTCTCTTCACATCTGAAACAAAGCCCCTTCGTCCTCTTCTTATGTAACTTCGTTTATGTGAAACTTTGAAGTTTTCTCCAAGTCTCCCTCTTGCAATCTTCTCCTTTGGGATCTTCCTAAGAGTACTTGATGTCGGCTCCTTAGATGCCAAAAAAGTGGTGGCCATCTTGTACAAATCTCCTAAGCTGCTGCCTCCAGTCCCTCTCTCCAGATGCCTCTAATCTTTCACTAATTGGGCTAGCTCCATAGCCTTTCCGAAATCATGAAGCCTCATCACTCTAACTGTCGCCCGAATCTCTGGTTTGAGCCCTTTCATACCTGGACCCCACCCTAACCCGGCTTGACCCGACCCGCTAACACGCCGGTGTGAGCAGAGCAGCAGACAATCGTCGAGCACAGGACACGAATGTTAGCGAGGGCGCTACTGCGAGTGGGAGAGCAGGCGAGGGTACGGGTGTGGACGCGACGTGAGTGCGGGTTCAAGGCTTCCAGCACGAGTGCGGGCTGCATGGAGAGCGTGGGGGCAAAGCAGGTGAGCGTGAAGCGCTGCGGGACCGTTGGTTGCAGGATGCGGGTAGTTTCTAGGTTAGTGGGTTGACTCGAATCCGACCTATTTGTTGACCCGAAATTAGATTTTTCGGGTCTGGTTCAGGGCGGATTTTAATAATTGACACCTCTAATTAGACTTATTCTAGCTGGAAGCCACTTACAACTATTTCTAGTCTGTTTAAAATTAACTTCAAATCATTTTTAGATGGCAAAATAAGATCTATTTTGTTAGCAAGTCAATGAAAGTCATTTCATGTTTTCAATGCTTTATAAAGGTGAAAGTGAGTTTTAATTTTGATGGTGAGGAAGCCATCTACAGTTTTACTTTTTTAAATTAATGTTGATAGAATAATATTAAATTTCTTGTTTGATTGGTTAAATACTACTTTCAATTATAAGGAAATAATATAATATTAAGATAAGAGTGGGTGAAAATAAAACTCCTTGCATCTCAAAAACAGACGAACTCAATGAGTTCTTAAGGAGCATACAAATTATTGAAACTGGCATCCGAAACTAATCACTTTCAAAAATCTATGTCAAACAAACTGGCATAATATCGGACGTATTAAGCATTATGTTGAGTGTTCGAAGGCAGAGTTAATGAGGCATTCGTTCATTTCTCCTGCTCTGATTTTCATAATTTAGGCACACAAAGTTGTGTTTTTCTTTTCCTCATTGACACTCATTCTCATAGATATTCCATTTCTTGCCATAACGTTCTTAGAAGCTGGTTCTGTATATTCTAACGCTTTCAAGCTACAAGACAGAAAGCATCAATTTATTATTTTTTTTTTTACTTAAATTTTTTTATCAAGATCTTGACTGTTTTTTTATATATATTTTTCTTACAGGCTAATGGGGAGTTTGATTTTTAGTGTGAAATTATCAGTTTTTTGTAATGGAATTCATCGAACATCAGAAATGAAGTCTTTTTTTTATGGAGCGAGAGATTTGGATGAATGTCATATGTTGGAGATGTTAATGGACAATGTTATCTTAGGAGTCCTGTACATAGCAAGTTAAAGACTGAGTTGACACCTGAGATTGACAATTTTTCATTGTAAAAGGACTATACCCATATTGATTAAACTTTGTAAATTTCTTTTAGCTATTACGTCTGTTACTGCACGCTGCGTTTCAACATTTATGCGTAGTACATGTAGCTTACCTTAGTTTGATTGGTTAGCAGTTTAGAATTCCAATTAAGACATTTTGGATTCAAGATTTTGCATATATGATATGTGAGTGTTTATAATTAAATTCTATATATATATTTGTGCTTACCGTCCTTTCTGAAATGTTACCGACTGGTTGAGAGTTCGGTTTAGTGTGTTGAAAGTAATTTAATGGAAATATTTTCAATCTTACCACAAGATAAGAGATATAGCAGCAAGAAATTCTAAGGCTTCATTTGGGATGATTTTTTTTTTTTTACTTCTTGAAGTAGTTTTTTAGTATAAAAATTTAAACTTTTATATTAGAAAACTGCTTTAAGAAACAATCAAAAAGCCATCACGAATGAAGCATGTCTCATATTTTTTGTTAGGAATAAAAACCGATTGTTTGGCAGTTCGAGTGCAAATTTCTTTGGTATTTGTAGGACATGCTCAATGAGCTAGCCGCTTACTGTCAGGAGTAATTATTGTGTCTGGACACCAAACACGTCCAGAGATCAATAACAAAATGCCACGTCATTTGGGTGCTCGGTACTGAGCACTCGGTATCGCTCAATATTTGTCCAGATTTTTAGTTTTTTGTCTGGACGTAATAACTTTTTCACTATCAGAACTGAAGTGAAAAGTTTAGATGAGTACAAGGCGCTGTAATAATATAATATTTTTATCAACTGCTTCGTGTAAAATGTATTTATATCACTCTAGTGGGGGAAATTCTTTATTCCAAAAACAAATGATATAAAAATTCATGACATGGATCAGTGAAATTTTTCTCAAATGATACTTTATTTTGATTAAACCATTTGGAAAGGTGGCTATATTGATTTTTTGTGTAGATTTATTTGGGGGAGTGTAACATATTCTCCTAGTTCTGCGATTTAGTTTGGATGGTTAAATTGAATTTATAAAAAGTTAAAAGCACTTTAATCAATTATAAATAACCAAATACTTAAATAATTATAATTTTCAGTTATAGCCATAAGTTCTAGCGATTTTGACATGACAAAAATATTATTTCATAAACCAATCAATTACATTACAAATGATGAGATATATATCAATAAAAGTAGGATATTTAAAATTATTCATTACAATTCATGCACACTTTAAAATAATTTCTCTAATTTCTTTCTCATCTACCTGCCTTTGATTTTGAAAGGTTAGAAAGGAAATAATATATCAATAGTTGTGTTTATAGAAAAGTTGTCTTATATGATGGCTAATTTTGAAGTGTATTAATAACTTGACTAATACTATTAGTCATTATAATAATATAGTCACAATAAGTTGATCAACATAAGACATTTAAATTTTCTTATGTGGGATGCAACTCTTGAAAGATGATAGGGTTGCTTGGTTTATCATATCTATAGTAGATGCATAAATATAATATAATGGATTTTTTTTCACTTAAATTTAATCATCAGTTTGTGATGCATCTACACCAATCTCTATAAATCTTGAGGGCTTTTCATTTAATTTAATTTTATGAGTACTAAATTGTGTTTGTAAATTTCATACTTATGATTTCTTTGAGACAGTTTTTTTATTACTTCTTAAATTAGCTTTTTAGTACCAAAATTAAAAATTTTGTGCTAAAAAAATGCTATAAGCATTAAGAAAGTTATTCTAAACAAAACCTTAGTAAAACAAAACCTTAGTCCATGCAATTTACCCCCATTCATATCTAATTCCAAATAATATGCAATTGAAATGTAAAAAAAAAAAGTTTTTTTTTGAAAAGAATCAGTGCACAACAAATAAAAATATTAGCCTCATATTAGATAATGATATATACTAAATAAAATACTTGAATATGTGATGAGTAATACACATGTCCTATCAATTTGTTCTTTCAAAAATACTCTTTGACTACATTTTCATATATCAATTGTGACTATATATTTTTTATGATAAATTTAACTCTTGCAATACTCACTCACGAGCAACAACAAATTTAAGTTTTCTTTCAATTTATGAGTAACATTTTAGTACACACTGTCTTTAAAGATTTGAGCCCGAAATTAAAATGGCATCCTTTTTCCTCCCAAGTACTATCAAATCATCTTAAATTTCTCAACCTCTTTTTTTTGTCGACTCTCTCTTCTAAGAGAAAAAAATCTTGATCACAATTTGTAATAATCAAATTATTTAAAATAAGACGAGTTTTCAATTAAAAATACTGAATTATCCTCATGTTTGTAAAATGATTCGTCGAGGAACCAAATGTACTCTTCATAAAACTTCATAGTATTGAATGTTGAAAATTAGAAATATTTATTATAATTAGAATGTTTTTATTAAAGCAATAAAAAGATTTTATTAAAAAGATTGCATGCATAAGTTTGAACATATCACTCAAAGAAAGATAAGCTGCCTACATACCTCCATTTAAAAGTCAATTGAGGGATAACCTCTCACATAGTTCACAGAAAGAAAACTACAAAAGAACATAAAGAAAGGATGATGCCACTAAGCAAAAACTAAATTAAAATAGCTATAAAAATTGAATAATAGATAATAGGTTGTAACATTAAGTGTAGGAGCCTACAAATTGCACCAAAATTCTTTACTCCAAATAATTCACAACTATTAGAAATAATCCTTAAAAGATGTCCAACAGTCATATCCCTAAAAAAAGATATTGACCCCTCTATCTAGCTATATATAAACTTTTAGAATAATAGATTGTTTAATTCGAGTATACACACACACGCACACACACATCAACAATTTGATATTCACTTGTGATATTTAATACTGTAAACTACAAAAGGTAGGGAAACTACTACATGAAATATTTGATAATATATATTGGTCTCCATGCTCTATTCATTGCTTAAATCTTATTCCAAAAAATATTAGAAACATGTCTCATATTTAGGATATTGCAAAAAGATCATCAAAAGTTACATTTTTTGTTTACAACCATGTTTTTATTTTAGATTGGCTAAAAAAAAAGCTGGTTGGAATGAAATTATTAGGCATGGAGTTAGTATATTCGCTATAACAGTTATCACTTTGAAAATCATATATGATCACAAGCTCGACTTAGGATTTTACAACAAACAAAGTTTTTTTTATTCAAAGATATCCAAAATAGTAAAAGGGAAAAAAGTATTATCCAACATTTTAGATAATAAATTTTTGAATGACTATTTCTTAGCTTCTAAATTATCTAGGCCTTTAATTCAGTTATTGAGAATTATAGATTCTAATGAAAAACCTTATCTATGGTTTATTTATACTGGTATGTACAGAGTAAGGAGAGCTGTTAAGTTCATGTTTAAAAATGCCAAAAAGATGCACAAACTATAAGTATTTTAAAGAGAAGATGGGATAGCAAACTAAGACAAGTCATACATTGTGCAACATATTTTCTTAATCCTCATTTTCAATATGATAAAAAATTTTTTTATCACAAATCTAAAGTGATGTAATGTTTAATTGAGATGATTGGAAATAAAGATATATGTCTTAAATCATCGATAATCATGAATGAGGTTAGGATTTTTGTGATAATTCAAAAGCTTTGGCAAACTAATTTCACTAAACATGACTAAAGAAATACAGTTTGATAAGTGTAGCAAATATTTTAGTATGTATTTCTTCTTTCAGGCAAATCAATCACCTATTAAATAACTAATAATTAACTAATTTATAGATGAATGGTGAAAGATGTTTGGATCAAGTGCACCAAATTTGCAGAAATTAGCTATTAGCAGTTATTTTCAGCAAGAAGTTGTTGAACAGATAGCATATTATTGGTAAGGAAGTGAACATGATATAGGGAGGGAAGAAGAAGCTTATGTGTGGGAGTGGGAAGCATGCTTTGGATGGAGGCACTGATAGGAAGCTGCTATCCATTGCCCATGGAGATGTGCTGAGAACCAACATAAGGATTTGGATTGTGTGAATTGTTGAGATCAAAAGTAACATGCGAGATGCACCAGTGTACAAAATTCAATCTTGCGATGAAAAATAAGAATTACGAACAGCAAATGAAGTTGCTATTGTAGGTTTCCCTGATACTAACAAGTGGTTGTAGAGTGACCTTTCTTTAGAGATATCTGACATTCAATGAAGGAAGAAGAGATATGACCATATCTCTGAAATGGGGCACACGGACCATGGTTACTGAAACGACCACGAGTGGAATATGATATGGAACACCCATATCCACGATTTGCTGTGAGAATAATTGTGGATGTTGAATTAGGCGGTAGGTGGATATCACGCAAGGCATCTACAACGATATTTATCTCTTCAATGCACAATAATGAATACAGGTTGTCCAAACTAATGGGTTGGAGGTTTGTGCAGATTGCGGTTTTGAAGGCGTTGTATCCATAAGGGCGACCATATAACGTATACAAGATGATGTCCTCAGCATCAAGAGGACTGATTGCAGCCGAAATGGCATCAACCTTTTCTTTAACTGTGGACAAATACTGTCATTGTTTGATCCTTCATGCTGATGTGATGAAGTTCACTCTTTAACTGAAATATGTGTGATCGGTTGAAGATTAGAGGCATTTGTCAAGTATATTCCATACGTCACTGCAAGTAGGGAGATTCAACACATATGTCAAAAGAACTTTAGAAATAACATAGTAGAGTGTTGAGGTGAGATTCTGATCTATCAAAAGCCATTGAGTGTAAGAAGGATTGATGGCAGAGGCCCCATCATAATTGGTAAAAATTTTTGGAGGTTGAATAGACAGTACCAATTATAAAACTCTCAAACCCATTGGCAGTGAAGATTTTAAGAATTTGTGAGTGCCAAACAAGGTGATTCTCTGCACTGAGGGGAGTACTTATCATACTCTTCAGGTTGTTGATGAGAAATTTCAGCTGAGTTGGTATATGAAGCTAAGACGGTTATGAGTCAGGTATCATTGTACCACTAGAATTTGGTGAATTCATTAAAGTCGAATGGAAGGGAAACAATAGAACAATATGATATTAAGCTATGCGCTATGATACCATGTAGAATTATAAACACACTATATGGAAAAGCATACAGAAGTAATAAAGCGTAGATACATAAAATAGAGCAAAGAGAAATTAAAGAGCGTGGTAATTCTTAAAACTTTTTCCACAGAATTTATTACACTCTACAACACTCATTATAGAAGAAGACTAGAGCATCATATGGATGAGAGAGTCCTAGTACAAGATGGTTGAATGGCTAGGATGAAAACAGAATAAAGTAGCATAGAGAAGTGTTAACATTCTTCCACCCCTCAAGCCAATAACCATTCAACCTATCAAGTAACCCAAGGCAATCTTTCACTTGAATCCTACCCGCAACAGCAGGTAGATCGACCAATGTAGGAAATAGGCAAATTCTACAAATTAGTACCAAGCTTCTCAGATAATTCCAGCTTATTATCAACCGCAGAAGAAAAACAAATGGCAGATTTTTTTTGCCTTGATTTGAAGACCATTGTGGTCATGTATAGCTTAACAAGGTTAGATTTATGAGCATGAAGATTCGTCTGTTTGGCTTTACCCTGCATAAGCAATCTGATATTAAGTGCGATAAGGAGAAATTTAAGTTAAGAAAAGGGAGTACGTCAATCCATTATGAACCACCTGGACTTGAAGACAAGACAAAATATCCATTGATCTCCCCATTTAAGGCAATAGAAAAATGCACATCATTTATGCATGAGAAAACGATCAATTTAACAAAGGAAGGTGGAAAATCTTTTTGACATAGTATGTTCAATTTTAGCGCTAAAGACTTTACTAACAGATATGGACTTAAGAGATCAGTGATCTTATTTGGGGGGCACTATATTATTTAAAATATCAAAATTTTATGATAAAAAATTTATGGTGTTAGAAAAATAATTTTATAGTTTAATTTTATACGAATGTGTTGAATATAGTAAAAAAAGAAGATAAATAGAAGCATAAGAGTTTTTACATATAAAATTAGGAAACTAAAATAAACAAAAAATTAAAATTCGTAGCCCATTTTTACCTTCCCCTCAATTAAAGCAAACAAGATCAGAATAAGTGATGGTAGCCATAAGAAGACAGTCAAATTATGATGGTTGCTAATGTGAACATCTGTGTGGAATGTCAAGATGAACTCTAGAGTTCTTTAAGGTTTCATTTGGGACAGCTTTGTTACCGTTTCTTAAATTTTTTTAGTACAAAATTTTTATATTTTGTACTAAAAAGCTGCTTGAAGAAGTAGTAAGAAAGTCGTCCCAAACGAAACCTAAATCTCGAAGCTCCATCTAATTTCATGCCAAGGTTCATTTCACCATGAAGATAAGGGTCTATTTATCGTTAATGATAAGTTTAATTAGCTAGAAAGCTAAGCTCAAATAGTCATAGTTTAAATAAATTGAGCTTGAATACTACTACAAATGTTTGAATATGCAATAGTTGCTATTGATAAAAATTTAGAAAAAAAAAATTCATAATTTTTTTTAATTTTGATTTAAAATTTATTAAAAATAATAAAGATATTTACTATAAAACTTATAATAAAAATTATAATATGAATGTTTTTTGAGATATTTTAGTCTACATATAATAAATGTTTAGGTTATGTGAAAGCATATTCAATATCAATTAATATTTGATGCCTATCAATTAATGTTTGAAGCCTAATATAATAGCGAATGATCAGTAATACATAGCCAATATACTAAATAATTCAAACTTGTGGACTTTGCTCTTGGAAATCTGGTCTGCAATTAAATTTTATTGACTTTAAAGCTTCTTGACTTCACAAGTCAATAAGGTTTAATTGCACACAGAAATAATTTCTACGGCTGTCATGCCTTGTAGCTCTCTCTCATTGAGAAATTTATGTAGCTCGTAAGCTTGTAGCTCTCACTGAGAAATTTATGAGCACGTACGCCTCGATCAACATTTGAAACAAAGAATAACTCATTCTGAGACGAATAATTATTTTTTTTTTCAGTGAAAATGAAAGCAACTGCTCATTTATTTCTAATAATAATAATAAGAAAATCTCAAAAATATTGATTTTTTTTTTTTTTGTGAAACATAGAATGGACAAAAAGTGCACTAAAAATTGAGTTTTATTTGGGCCAACTTAAGCTTTTCTTTATTTACTATTTAAATATCTTTTAATTTCTTAGGGTACTTTTGAGATGATGCAGCATTTTATAAAGTTGATTGCAAAGTTATTGTGAAGATCAAATAATTTTTAAAAGTTATTATAGAAAGCAACTTCTTAATATAAAAATTTCTTGAAAGTAATGATTAAATAGAAACTTTGAATGTTGTCTAAAAAGGAAAGTAGTAATAAAATTGCCACAAATGAAACTTTAGCCCAAATTTTAAAAATATTTTTCCAAAAATAACTTTTAAAAGCAAAACTTTGAAATAGTGATAAAAAACTATCTTTGTTTGGAACATATAGTTAGTACAAAATAATGTGTGCTGGAAGATATTTTTTTAGCGTTGTTTTAAAAAATTTTCATTAAAAATTTGTTTTAAAAAATATATTTAAAATCATAATTGAGAAAGAAGCTTTTATAGAAAAAAAAAAGGTTAAGCTACCTAAAACATAGCCTAGGCAGAAGACTAACGGCCAATTTGAGATGACTGCAAAGTTTTATTAAATTAGTTGTGAAATTTCTGAAAGCGTAACTTTTAGTTACTTTGATTGTAAAATACAGCTTTTCATCAATTTTTTTTTTTTTTTGAAAAAATTATGAAAAATTAATAAAAAAATAATAGCCAAATAAAATTATAATAATAATTGGTTAAAAGTACATAATTGTTATTTGAAGAACATAGCAAGATAACTGTAGAAGTACTTTTTTTTTGGGACAATTAGCGGCTGATCCCATTCCTTTAAAAAATAACAAACTGTCCAAAGAAGCATACGAATTAGATCCAGTCTTTGAGAGTGTCCCAACTTTTCCAATCGGAGATTTTCATCCTCATAGCTTTTTTGGTTTTAATGAGGATGGTAGAAACACTACCAATAGATCCGTCAAATCTCCTGTCATTTTATTTCCTCCAAATATGATATATGGAGCAACAAAGATTAATGTAGTAGAGATTCTTAAGATTAGCATGACAACATTCCAATTCATCAACAGCCTCAAAAACTTAAATTAAATTGCAAAGTTTGAGAATCACCAAAATATAAGAACCTTGAGCAAAGTTTCCAAATATACTTGCTAATAGTTTTGGGTATAATGGATCATCTAATCTAGAAAGCAATGGTATTCCAAATGGCATACTTAAAAAATTGCAACCTACATGCAAAAAAAAAAAAAAAGTCTTGCTTTCCAGCTAGGTAATTTGTTAGTAATCTTCTCCAAAAGAAGAAAAAAATCAGTCAGATGAGACCTTTTGGAAGAGACATGAATTTCTAAGTATGTGATATAAGAAGTAAAGCCTTAAATTCTTAGAGCCTCAGAAAAAGGAGTAGCATTGGAAACATCTGCGTAGAGAATATGAGATAACTTGTAATCATCAATGCATAACCCATGAAAATTAGTAGAGGCAAAGTCAATAAGGCTGAAGAAGGCATCCATAATGATATATAACAAGTATGGACTCAATGGGCAGCCCTGCCTTAGCCCATATTGGAAAGAGAAATATCCCTCTAAAGACCCATCAATTTATATCGAAAAGTGCATGTTAGGTATGCAAGATTTTATCCAACTTATAAACAGTGAAGGAAATCCTTTTTGCTACATCATAACATAAAGAAAATCACTGAACACCGTGTCAAAAGCCTTCATAATATCAATTTGGCACACATAAGTTTCAGTTTAGAGTTCTTATTAAATAGACCCAAAATTTCAGAAGCAAGGAGAACATTATTCCTTGAATACGTTGCTAGTCATACCTCACTTGACTTGAGTGGATTATGAAAGGCATTATGGGCTTAAGCCTTAAAACCAAGAGCATTGCAATGATCTTATAAAAAGTATTGCATAAAACTATGGGCTAAAAATCAGAAATGAAGCTGACGTGAGTTTTCTTAGGAATTAAGGCAATGGCTACGTACTCAAACGGACCGAATCATTTTGAATTAGAAAGAGGCAATGACATCAATATATATATTTAAATGAAGATGATCACTTATTACAGTGTCGAATTCTGGCTAGCATTACCTTGCTACATGTGGGCGTCCCTTTGTACCTTCCTCAGTTGATTTCGGTACAATCATTTCTATATATATATATATATATATATCATTTTCCATATGCACAGAATTTTTTGACACACGTTATTTCTACCTAATAGTTTCTTCATGATAATTGCCACTATCAGGCCTAAAGTATGCCATGAAAAATATTTGTCCCATACAACAAAGCAATATATTATTTTTAAATTCTAAAATACTTGTTTATACTTCATATAAAATAATGGTTTTATAAGATTGGTCTTAAATATAATTGTTAGTAAGACTAACTTCATAGAAGGTCTTAAACATTATTGTTTGCTTGGCGTAGATTGATAAACAAATATTCGAATATCTAATCAATAATTTCTCATATGAAAAAAATCATCCTTTTAAGTGGTCAATAGAATCGATTAGGGGTGTCAATATTTGACACGACACGAAAACCCGACTCGAACCCGACCCGAAAAATCCGGGTTGGACCCGACCCGAATGCAAAACGGGTCGGGTTCGGGTTCCAGAAATCGACCCGTTTGAAAAACGGGTCGGGTTCGGGTTGACCCGACGGGTTGCCGGGTCAACCCGTTTGACCCGAAACGTGCAGTCCGAGTCCGAGCCAGCCTACCGCGTCCGCGTCCACCCTCGCGCCCGACCTCGTCCGCGCTCGCGCTCGCGCGCTGCTGCCCGCCCGCGCTCGCGCGCTGCTGGCCGCTCCGCCCGCGCTGCCGGCGCTCCGCCAGCGCTCCGCCAGCGCTCCGCCCGCGCTCGCGCGAATGCGCTGCTGCCGCTCCGCGGTGCGGCGACTTCGGGTCACGGTTCTGGGTCGGGTCAACCCGACAACCCGCCGGGTCGGGTTCGGGTTCGGATTTTCGACCCGTTTGCCTAACCGGGTCGGGTTAGGGTCGACTCGTTTGAACCCGAGTCAGTTTCGGGTCCGACCCGAACCCGACCCGTGACCCGAAATTGACACCCCTAGAATCGATTTCATAGATCACACTCATCAGAGTAAATTTAATAAGCCAAATCCGCTGACTTAGGACGAGTTGTTAAATCGTAGTAGCCCACTTAAAGTGAGCTCATTTGTAGACCGATATGATTCTCTTAGGATGAATTTGAAGGCCGAATTAATCCTAATATTTTATTCATCCAACAAGTTGTATATCCCATCCTGTAGCATCTTCTTTCTCTGGTTCCCATTTTGACTATTCAACTAAGTCTAGAAGATAGTTACGCCATACCAGCTCTGGAATATGAGATATCGTCTGATTCAGGCAATCTAAAATATCTTGAAGCACTTTTTTCAACCTGCTCAGCTACCCTCCCATCATTTTCCTTCTCGTCATTCTCGTCCTCTTCTTGCAGAGGCTCGACAGCCAGATAATGAACAAAAGGTTTGAGCAAAAGTTGGTCGATGATTCTTAAGAGATTCTGTACAGTTGAAGAAATTAATTAAAACCATAAGCTGGGAGATATTTATTGCCATTACATCCAGCCGGGCTGTCAAAATCGGGTCACGGGTTGGGTTCGGGTTCAACTCGAAATTGATCCGACATTGTTCAACCCGACCCGAACCGGACCCGTTTTTACAAACGAGTCGGTTTTCCGAACCACACCCGACCCGCTTTGGGTCCGGGTCAACCCGAACCGGACCAGATTCGGGTATATTTTATTAATTTTTTTATTTAATTCAATTTATTTAAATCTAAACCCTAAATTAAGGTAAGATTTACTTCAATTAATTTAAAATAAATCAAGATTAATTTAATTTGGGCAAAATGTTTATAATTTTTTGAAATATCATTTACTTATTTCATAAAAATCCATTAAAACCCTCCAAAATTAATTAAAAACAGGTCAAACCGGGTTGATTTCGGGTTTCCGGGTCAACCCGAACCCGACCTGATTTTACAAACGGGTCGAAATCCCTAACCCGGTTTGGGTTGACCCGAACACGAAATTTTTGAGTAGGGTTTTCGGGTCGGGTCAAATATTGACACCCCTAATCCAGCGGATAAATGTCATGTCCTTGCCATTAGAAAAGAGCTCTAATGTTGAAAAATTATTTTGTGTGCACACCGGACATTATCCGGAGATCAATCATAACGCGCCACATCATTTTTTTGTCGGTACTTGTACTGGGTACCGCTTTGTACCGATGACATGATTCATTTTGATTGGTCTTCAGACCCTCTGATGTCCGCACAAAATAATTTACCCTAATGTTCCTTCATTCTACTGTAACAATGTGTTTAGGAAGATGGAAAAATATTATTTATGAGTTTTTTTTCGGGACATTTAGATTAATTAAAATAAATTCATATACATGTCATATACATATAAGCAGTATTCAAAATTAAGAGCTTATTACTGGCCAAAGCTCCTCCTAACCCCGTACTCTGCTTACTCTCCATCTTATTCTCTTGTTTAGCAAATTAGTATCAACTACAAAAGGAAATGAATCCAACAATTCTCACTACTCTTAAAGTAAGATGTTTCTTAATTTGCTTGCCTAAACTAATTCAAGTATGATACTATACAAGAATTTCGCCCATTTTATATAAGAAAATTTACTAAATATTTTAAAATTATTAGTGGGATGTTATAAAAATTTTCATCCTATTTCATATAAATTTTTTTATAAAAATTTATATTATAATATATCATGATATAAATTATAACTAGTTGATATTAAAATAATTTAATTTAATTTAATAATAATGAAGCTCATCTTGAATTATTAGTTGGAAATTTTGGTTATCAATCGATTTTAAATTCGAATCTTAAATATGTAATATGTATGTTATTTTAATTGACCTAAATGTTCAAAAAAAAAAAACATTAAAATTTTAATATAATTTCTTTCGCTCTTTCCTATCGCAAAGTATTTAAATAATTTGAAACTATAAATAGGACAATATCTTCTTTTTTTTTTGACATTTAGGCTTGTTGCGTCCTGGAGTATTCACAACGGTAGAGAAATATAAAATTTAGCATCTTAGCATTGTACGAAAATCTGGCATGCAATCATATAAGAGAGTGGGTGTAGCATTTATGAGAGACATCAATATTTTTTTTATGAGAGATCAATATTTTTACGCAAAAAACCCCTAAAAAATAGAGAAAAACCATGGGGCCTAGCCCAATTTTAATGAATCAACTAGTATTGCAGTTGATTACAAATGAGGCCCTCCATTGGGGGAAGGCCTTAACTTGATGTACATCTTATAAAGTACATTACATGATGAGAATACAAAGAATCTCTACTTATGTGTTTGTTCGGCCTGAAGGACTGTAATCGGTGGGCGACGTAAGTCGGAAGGACCATAGTCGGCGGGCGACGGAGGTCGGAAGAACTGTAGTCGGTGGGTGACGTAAGTCAGAAAGAGTAGTCGGCAGGCAATGGAGGTCGGGAGGACTGTAGTCGGTGGACGACGTAAGTCAAAAGGATCGTAGTCGGCAGGAAACGGAGGTCGGAAGGATTGTAGTCGGTGGGCGACGTAAGTCAGAAGGACCGTAGTCGGCGGGCGACGGAGGTCAGAAGGACTGTAATCGGTGGGCGACTTAAGTCAGAAGGACCGTAATCAGTGGGCGACGGAGGTCGAAAGAACTATAGTCGTTTGGCGATGAAGGTCGGAAGGACCGTTGTGTGACGACGGAGATCAGAAGGACGACGTCAGGTAGAAGTCCAGCTATGGATGGAAATTCCACATTGGATAGTTATCTGGCGCAAATCCAACAACGGGCAGAAGTCTGGTGTCAGGTAGAAATCTGGCGACGAGCGGAGGTCCGTCGTTGGGTAGAAGTCCGAATTCAGTTGGCGGCTGGGGAGAACTCTGTCGTTAGATGTTATTTGGGCAAAACTCCAAGGTCACCTGAAGATCGGGCAGAATTCCGGCATCACTTGGAAGTCGGGCGGAATTCCGACGTCACTTGGAAGTCGGGCAGAATTCCGGCGTCACTTGGAGACCGGGCGGGGAAACCCGGCGGTGGTCGAGGAGGAGTTTCTTCCCTCATACTCTTCTCTTTTTCTTCTTCTCCTTCCCCTTGCTTTCTTGCTTGAGTCCCCTCTTAAGAGAAATGAGGGCATATTTATATTTTTTTGAGGATGACATGACCCGTAAATAAGAGGATCAAGGGCAAATGTGGAGTTGTTTGGATGGACGGCCGATATAAAATCCCTTGATCTTGGACTGTTCATCAGACATTTGAAGGTCTTAATGATATCGAAATTCGGCGATCTTGGACTCGTTGGATTTATCTCATCGAGCCGCTCGATTAGACTATAAGCATTTGATATTTGGAAGCTGTTTGGTAATCCAAATTATGGATTGAACCTTCCGAATGTGCTTCGAGTCTTCGATTTGGACCCATTTGGGCTCGGATCAAGTTGAATTTGGTGTCGTTGCGTTCGTATTTCCGAGACGCTCAGTTCTACCATAAGTTTGCTGAAATCAGAGTCCAGATGATCTCAGATTTAATTTTTGAAGTTTCAAACTTGATTTTTGCCTCGAGATTCATGCTCGATCAAGATAATTTTTAGATGATATATCAGGGCTAATTAAGTCAATTCATATATATCACATATAAAAAACTTTAATTCTACACCTCTTAATTAATAGCGTAAATTCTTAACTAAAAAATCAAGATGAGTTGTGTGTAAATATCCTCTTATATATTAGGAGTTAGCGGAAATGTATCCGAAAAATCCGAATCGATCAAGAATAATGTGCTGCTTTTCGTCCACAAAATTTACGTTGGCAAAAGATCTAGTTGCTGTAGGTAGTATTAACAAATCCTGGAGGAACAGTAATTACACCGGTCACACTTGCCGCTACACCAACGACCAGCCATTGCCAATAATAGCCATTTCCCTTCCCAATTATGCACGACATTACACTTATTCACGCAGCAAATCTTCCTACAAAACGTTAACCATCCATACCAACTCCAGCAACAGGTTATTACTTTTTCTTAATAATGGATAAGACATTCTGCATCTTCTTCCTATCCTTCAGCTCACTACTCCTTTCAGCACTCTCGCAACACGACGAGTTCCAATTCTCCAGCTTCAACTCCGGCAGCAGCAACAGCAACAGAAACGACAAGGTAATCCTCAGCGGCATCGCAGAGGTCGATGACGGCGGCATTCTCCGGCTAACTCACGATACTAGACGTCTCATCGGCCACGCATTCTACCACGTCCCCATCCGTTTCAAGAACTCCACTGACGGTTCCCTCTTCTCCTTCTCTACCTCTTTCGCCTTCGCCATCGTCCCGGCATATCCCAAGCTCGGCGGCCATGGCCTCGCCTTTACAATCGCCAACTCCAGTTCCCTCCCTGGCGCCTTCCCAAGCGAGTACCTCGGTCTACTCAACGGAAAAAACATCGGAAACGCCTCCAACCACCTATTCGCAGTCGAATTGGATACCGTGCAAACCTTTGTGTTCGGAGACATCAACGATAACCACGTTGGGGTCGACCTCAACAACCTGGCCTCGAATAAGTCCGTTGCCTCCCCCCTAGATCTCCAAAGCGGCGACACTATTCAAGTTTGGATTGACTACGATTCCGCACGCAAGGTGCTCGACGTATGGCTCGCTAACACTTCAACAAAACCCGCTAATCCTCTTCTTTCTTACGCCGTTGATTTGTCCCCGGTTCTTCTTAACGAGATGTATGTTGGTTTCTCCGCTTCGACGGGGCTTCTCGCCAGTTCCCATTATCTATTTGGCTGGAACTTTAAGATGAACGGGGTGGCCAAGTCACTGGATCTTTCATCTTTTCCATCACTCCCCAAGCCCAAGAAAAAAAACTACGCCCTGCTCATCGCCGCCCCTGTTTCCGCTCTGGTTTTCCTCATTGCGGGCCTTGCCACCGCCAGCTACATTATCTACAAAATAAACACTGCTGATGTCATCGAGGACTGGGAGCTCGTCACCGGCCCCCATCGTTTTTCCTACAAGGAGCTCAAGTATGCCACCAGGGGTTTCAGGGAGAAAGAGCTTCTTGGACAGGGCGGGTTCGGCAAGGTTTTCCGAGGAGTTCTTCCCGGGACGAAAGAAGAGGTCGCAGTGAAGCGAGTCTCCCACGAATCCAAACAAGGGTTGCGAGAATTCGTGGCGGAGATCGCCAGCATCGGCCGGCTTCGTCATCGCAATCTTGTCCGGTTGCAGGGCTGGTGTCGACGTCGCGCCAACCTTCTCTTAGTCTACGACTATATGCCCAACGGAAGCCTGGACAAATACCTATATAGCGGAGATGCAACAACGCCGCTACTCCCGTGGCCGATTCGCTTCCGCGTCATTCGCAGCGTGGCGGCAGCGCTGCTCTATCTCCACGAGGAATGGGAGAGCGTCGTCCTCCACCGTGACGTAAAGGCCAGCAACGTCCTCCTTGATGGCGAGCTCAATGGCCGCCTCGGCGACTTTGGCCTCGCCAAGCTCTACGAACGCGGGGCGAACCCGAGCACGACGCGAGTGGTTGGAACGCTTGGTTACCTCGCGCCGGAGCTGACGCGAACAGGTAAGGCCACAACTGCCTCCGACGTCTTCGCCTTTGGGGCGCTGGTGCTTGAAGTGGTATGTGGGCGGCGGCCGATAGAGCCCAAGGCGCAGCCGGAAGAGCTGGTATTGGTGGATTTCGTTTGGGAGAAGTTGGCGGCGGGACAATGGCGGGAAGCGGTGGACCACCGTCTTGCCGGGGAGTTCAACGACGGCGAGGTGGAGTTGGCTTTCAGAGTGGGTTTGTTGTGTTCTCATCCCTCCCCGGCAGCGAGGCCGGCGATGAGGGATGTTGCGAGGTTTTTCGATGACGGGGATCCGTCAGGAGTGCCGGAGCTTCCAAGCCCGCCGCTTGCCGGCGGGGACTTCTACGAGGTTGAATTTGAAGAGTTCGTTCATTCGTATCTGTCAACGTCTTTCGAGAAGGGTTCTTCCGACACCATCGTGTTCTCCACGGCGGTATGAATTAAGATGATGACAGCGGCTCTTTCTCCGCACCCAACGCAAACATTGCGCCTGCGCGCATATCTCCCGATTGTTATTCATGCAGGTTGCATCCGTTCATCCGTTGATTTACAAACTTTATCTTTACCGATTATTATTTTGATCTATCATATGGGCTAGTTCGGAAATCGGAATGTATGTATAATATTTCATCATATCTTTTTATTTTTCTAAAAAAATCAAATGTGCGAAAAAAAGACTGCGGAAGCTTTTGTGTATATAATATTAAGAAAAAAAGTTACTTTTCGTTTGTTCTATTGAAATTTGAGCAGGTTTTAAAATTGAGTTGATATTAAGGGTCTTCTCTTTCAAAAAGATAGAATTATAAAATTATGAACCCTAATTTGATCATTTGTGATTATCGATGATCTGAAGATAAAGTAGGGAGGTTGTGGTAGGTCGTTAAATGATGTATGTGGCTATTAAACAATAATGGCTATCGATAATGGTCATTGATATTGATTATCAAACAAGGCCTTATAGTTTTTCTGCTTTAGACCTAAGCCCTCCCTCAAGTGAAGAATTGGATCTATTTATCATTTTTTGAATGACACTTTGATGAATTAAGCCAAAAGTTTAAAAATTAGTGGCATGCTTTTTTTTTTTTAAATAATATTAAATTTTATCATGTTTTTTTACTTGTCATTCCAAAAAGACAAAACAATATTATCTCTTTAATACATCACAAAAAAATCTCTTTGATCGAGCACGAATCCTAATGCATATTTGACTTGGAAGCTTTCAAAATTAAATTTGGGATCATCAGAACTTTGATTTCAACAAACTTATAGTCAAACTAAATGTCTTGACGAACAAACCCGACGACACCAAAATTGATCCAATCAAACGATCCCAAATCATTAGCTTGAAGCATATTTAGAAGCTTCGGAATATTAATTGAGTGATCAAATTAAATGATATTAAAATATAGCATGTCCTTAGCAGAATGAAGCGGCTCGACGATAAGAATCCAACGAACCCAATATCGCTCAATTCCAACATCATTATGCCACTTAAAATGTACAACGAACACTCAAAGATCAAGGGAATCAAAATGAGATGTCTAATGTAGCACTCTGAATTTGCCTTGGATCTTCTCCATATTTATGAAACATACCACTCTCAAAATTTATAAATAAACCCCCACACTCCATTTGAAGGAGACCTTTAGAGTATGTGATATTAAACTAAAAATTTAAGAAAAATCTAATACATAATCCTGAAGCATCATTGCCGGCAAACCCTTGCCATCCTGCTATCGCCATTGGACTTTTACCAGTCGATCGTTTTTAGACGTCCATCCAGTCTTTGCCACCATCAAACTTTAGCTCGGTAGCCGCTGCTAGACCTTGGCCTGATCATCACCATCGGACCACCAATTGACTGTCAATGGCGGGTCTTCGTCCAAACATCCTCTTTAAATATGTGTCTTGCTGCCACCGACGGGTCTCCATCCTACCTTTCATCTCCCGCTGACTATGATCCTTTAGACCACCGTGGCTCGACTACAGTCCTTCAACCCCGGTCGCCCAACTACGGTCCTTCAAATCTTTGTCGCTTGTCATCTACTATTCTTTAGACCACCATCACCTGACTACGATCTTCCGGCCTTGTCGTTCGACTACGATCCTCCTGATGACCTCTATCACCCATATGTTATGGTTCTTACGACCATCATCACCCAATTATGGTCCTTTGATCTAAGTTGTCTGACTATAATCCTTCCAACCTTTGATGCCTATCGACTAAGGTCCCTCTTTTGACCACATTCACACAACAGTCCCTCAATTTTCCACAGACTACAATTCTTTTGGCCACCGTCGCCTGACTACCGTTCTTCTGACCATAGTTGTTTGACTACAATCCTTCAACCTCAATTACCTTACTATGATTATTTCAACTTTAGTAGTTAAGCTACGATCCTTTTAACCTTCTTCGCCCAACAACCACTCCTTTTATATCAATCATCCAAATATTGTCCTTCAAAACCCTGTCGTCAACGAAATACATACATTTTGACCTCCATTTCTTATCATCTATGGTCACTCTAGCCTTCATCATCCCACAACAGCCCCTTCGACCTTAGTAGCCCGACTATGGTCTCTTCGACCTCCATCATCAGACTACGGTTCTTCCGACCATAGTTGCTCGTCGACTACATTCGCTTCGACCACCATTGATGCATGGAATATTATCCCTTTGACATCCGTCGCCCAACAACAATCCCTTCGACCTTAGTCTTCTTACTACGATACTTCCGACCTCGGTTGTTTGTCGACTAAGGTCCCTCCTACCCCTTTCGCTTGACAACAATCTCTTCAACCTTAGTTGCCAGACTACAATCCTTTCGACATCTGACGATCGCCAACTACATTCTTTCCAACCTATGTCGCTTGCCGACTATGGCCCCTCCCTTTGTCACTTGACAACGGTCCCTTTGATTTTAATCGCATGATTACAGTCCTTCCAACCTCTGTCACCCAACTACGGCCCCTCCGATCACCGTCGTCTTACTACGGTTCCTCTAACCTCAGTAACCCGGCAACGATCTCTTTGACCTTAGTTGCCCAACTACGATCCCTACAACCTCTGTCACATGACTACTCTTTTATCTCTTTATCTTCACAAATATTAAGACATACAACACTTTTTGTCAATTTTGAAAGGAGTGTTATCTTAATTGTGTTGCTCATATACTTATCTGCAATAAATTCTTCATAGAAAATATAAAACTTGATCCCGCTTTTTTTATCTTAATGTTGAGTAATATACATAAATGAATATAATAAAAAAAATATATTTTTTAGAATATATTTTAAAAAAGATTTAAAGGTTTTAAAATCTGTTTTATTTGAAAACTTAATTTAAATATCTTGATATATATTTTTTTCAATTATATTTACTCTCCTAATCTTTTTTACATGAATGGCACCTCAGTGCAGACCTATATGAGTTTTCGTAGTGGTATTCAACGTCACTATTGTGATCGTTAAATGAAATATTCCTACGACTTTTCTTCAGTCACCACAAAAATGCTTACGTGCATTTTCTCGAATGCTTACGTGCATATTCTCGAAGTGTGGACTTCAAACAATTTTTTTTTTTTGGCGCTCGTCCTACGAAGGAGTTTGACAACAAAACTTATTTTTTACAATATACTATATTAACTGTATATTTTGAAGAAGCATCTTTATTGTTTTTGTGTCTTATATATTTTATATAAATATTTTAAAATTTTCAATTACTATGAATATTTTTTTTAATTTTGAAATAAAAATCAATAAATTATATTACGATTATTATTTTATGTAATGTAAATTTAATATAAGAATTTATAAAAGTTAATTAATTTTAAAATATTATAAATGTTTATATTATATTGAATTAAATAAATTATTGAATAATATTGATGATTAAACATAAATATCTCAATAGATAATGGCATATATATTGCTACACAATAAAATGATCTAATATTCACTACCAAAAAATAGGTTTTTCGTAGCAGTTGTTAGGTGCGGTAGTAAAATTGCAGCTTAAAATTACCTTTGGCATCGATTATAATTGCCGTTAATTGCACCTGTTTTAATCACTACTAAAAATTATCTTAAATGACCACAATGCCCTAATTCCCAAATTTTGCTCGAAACCTCTTCCTTCCACATTATGCTTAAACCTCTTCATTCCGCAAAGCTCCACTTCCTTCCATGATAGCACTTCTCTCTAGCTCCTGGCCATCGGATCGATCCCGTTGTGGAGCTCTAAGGTTCGATGCTGAAGAATCGTCAGAGCTACACCCATGACATCAGAGGCCTAAAGCATGTTCGTCGCGAGCAGTTCTCGCATTTTCCTTCTCCATCAATCCACGCCACTACAGAATTTTGCCATGTTTGCTTTTTGCAATAGTAACCTAGAATCTTAATTATATTATGACAAAAATATCATAGCTAAAGGTAACCATATAATATTGATGTTGAGTAAGGCACTTCATATGGTGGTACAAGTGGGTTGGAGGAATAGATAAAGCAAGAAGAGTGAGATGAAGATGATAATGTCGAAGAGGATGGTAATAAATATGATGATGATTTGTTGAATGTATTCACTTTTTTATATTTTTTGTGATGTACATATTAGACTAACGAGGTTAATTATAATGATAAGTTATGTGCAATATTATATTTTGAGCAAATTAGTTAGTTGTAGCCAAGCAAGAGACATTAGGTTGTCTATTTTTGGACTTTGTTTGATTGCATTTGAGATTGAGGATGTGAGTTATAAGGTTGTATTAAAATATTGACAAATTAAGGATAGGAGTGATTGAGGTATGACATGAATGTGTGTTATAAAAATCAATCTAATCAATTATGCCTTGAGATTAATGCAATTTGATATTTCATGAGTTTTGATGTAGAAGATGATGAATTAATTGGGCAATTTGTTTTCTCTGAAGTTAATTAAAATGGATAAGGTATGTAGAATTTATAGTAAATTTAAAATTTTCAGTTATGTATTATTAATCATAAAATATTTTCAACTGCAATCTAAGTTTGAGTTCTTTGGTTGTATATGCCAATGGATTCTTCAATCCTTTAACTTTAAGTGGTGTAATTATAAAATCACTTAAAAGGCTGAGCACTGGGATAGTAGACCAATTGAGAAAATTATGGAGACTATTTCAGGTTGGAGTTGATAAAATGTAATAGTGTCAACTTGTTACACAATAGTCAAAATAAGAGGATAAATAAGTATTGAGATTAAGCTTGTTTGCTAAAAAATTAGTTTTATAAATTTTTAAATTTAATATTATCATGTATTATAGGAAAGTGCTGCAAGAAATTCTGCGAATGCCAAAAAATAAATTTCCTCACACAATGGGTCGCGTGAGCTCAATTCGAAAACAAAAGGAAACAATATAAGTTTAAATGTTTAATTATAACTTTTAAATTCTTCAATTTCAAACTTATATTATTATTAAAAAATTTTGTTGTCTATTAAAGATAGATTACAATTATAAAAAATCAATTGGACGCAAAAAGATGTAACCTAGTCATCTAAGGATGCTATGCAGCGATGTGTTCATATGTATAGTGATTACAAATTCTTTTTTATTATCAGTTCTTCAACAAATTTAACTATATGTAATTATAATATAGATGCAAGCATGTAATCTTCTTGTTGAGGACGGGCTTACACTTGAAGATGAAAATATTAAGTTATGGGACTAGAACATTCGATCAGGCCGAATTTGAATCTATGGATTTGGTGTCACGTCGACCCAATACTTTCCTCAAAGTACAACTAAATCAGGTGTGGTGGTAACATTAGCAACTTTGCTCAGATAGCAAGTCTTAGAGAGGAGTTCAGCTCATTTCGTGCTGAGATGAGACAGTTTGTGCAACGATTTCAGATGAATCAACCACCCTTGGAGGATCAGAAATGATATGAAAAAAAAATTATGTAATTTAATATAAATTGTTTGATTATTAATATCTCATTAACTTCATACTATTTTCAGGGTATCAATGACAATTCATCTGATGTCTGACAGTCTATAGGAAACTTAAATTTGTTCTGCTAATGAACTCTAGTATTTCTTGTGATGCTTCTAGTTGTATATATATTTTATGTATTTTGGAACTTAGGTTGTTTTGGTTTTGAACTTTAGTTGTTCTTGTGATGTTTGCAATTGTGATGATATTTCCTTAGCTTATCCTGCCTGTGATTTGCATTACTTTGAGACCTTAGACTAGCAATTCAAGTTTATTTTATTTTATTATTTATGATATTATTATTACTACTTGCTTTGAGAGATCCCGGTCGTTATGAGGGGGAAACTTAATTAGGAAGTTTTATATGTAGCTATCAGGTTAGTATGTGACCACGAGCAAGCCCTAAATGTGACCCGCTTATTCCATTGATTCTATGTTGAAACTGGCACGCCAAAAAAATCTGGATATGGCTTTGCAAGCTTGTGTGGCTTCTTATCTATTTCGAGAGATAAGGTGGATTTGTGGATTTGAGTAATTTTAAAGTAAATTGTTTTATTATTAGTATCTAATTATCTTCATATTATTTTCATGATGATAATAATAATTCATCTGATATCTGACATTCTATTTGAAACTTAAGACAAGTGGAAGGGGGTTTCATATGCTTCTTGTAAATGTATAGCCTTTTATTTCATGTTAATTTTTATATCCATTTCTTTTGTGCATCTCATGCATTTGGTACATGCAATCAGAAGAACTTTTTATTCAATTGATTTTTTTGTGATTATTACTTGCATAAGTTTACTGTAACAACGAGACAATAATTTAATTGAGCTAATATTGATTAAATGCATTTTTTTTTCCTTATTTTCAATTTCAGCAAAACTTTTTGGAGGAGTTTAGTTTTGAGGATGTAAAGAACTGTACGTTTGGTGAACTTTTGGTGGATCTGTCCCAAAGATTGAAGACTGCAACCTGAGGTGAATGAAGCCATTTTTTTTTTGATGAGGAAGCGCTATACTTAGTTCAGTGAAAATCCCGGTCGACCTAGCATGCAACCCACACCAACTTATACGGGTCAACACTTAAGGCTTTCACTATTTGCCAAGGGATTCGAACTAGTGACCTGGGCTTTGCCTAGCCGGCTCTTCACCACCCGGACAAACAACGGTGGGTGAATGCAGCCTTATTGACAAGCCAAAGCCATGAGAAAGGTGGTTAGTAGTTAATATCTGGTCTCTACGGCACTTTGGTTGAATGTTGCCATATTGACAGAATGACAGGCCAAAGCCATGGTGAAAACATCTTTTGTTTTAGTTGTTGAAGGTTTAGTATGGCTTTCATCATTATCATCATCATCAGGCATATTCCAATTATTTGTGCATGCTTTTATCTTTTTGGTATTTTATTTTTAGGTGTTTGGCTGTATCTCCAGAGTAAAAAATATTCTGTGTTGATCTGGATGGCATCTTGAGATCAATCAAAATGCGTCACGTTATTTATTTGCTCGGTGCTGATGCTCGGTTGGTTTCCAGACCATCCGGTGTCCGTGCAAAATAATTTCTCTACTTTGAGATTGCAAAGACTAATATGGCAATAGCTTTGATTAATTTGGGTACAAAGGTGAGTTGTATGTTGACTAGAAATATGTTTTGGCACTAAGATGTTGCTTCTTATTACTCTTTTCCAAACATCTACTGGTATATGTCATATTTTCACTTTTTATGGAGCATCCAAGTTACCATCTCAAAGTGATGGATTTTTTTGGGATAATTCCTTCCAACTTATTTCAGTTACACTAATCGCCAAGAATGGATGAATTTATTGAGATTTATTGTCATGAAAGGGTAATAAACAACTAAGTTCTCTATAACAAATTGTTTCTATAGGGAACAGCTCAGTCATTTTTGCACCTGTACTTCATCCTTACCATTGCAGTGACTTATTCTATCTTAGACTGCTAATCTCATAAAATGTTTTGTTACTATAACCAATGACTTCAGTTAACTGTTTGATGGTCGATAAAGTAACTGGGCTCTTGGATTGATCCCGCACACGTCTGTGTAATTTAAGCATTGTTTGTTAGCTATATTAAATAATATAGACCATATTTATTGAACTATCACGCTTTTGTAATTGCTTATGTTATTGAGTTGCAATTATTTGGCCGTGCTTTTCCTTTGTAATTGTTTATGTGATAGAGTTCGGAGTACCTTTTTTTTAATTTCTGGACATTTGTGACGGTTGTAACAACCACCACATAATAGAATTGTGGCGGTTAAAACTATCATAATTATGGATATCAAATTCTTCTTGAACATAATCATGACGGTTATGACCGCTGCAAATCTGTATGTTTGTACCGGTACAGATTTGCACCGGTCATGAAAGCACAAATTGAGCTTATTGCATGATAAAAAGTAGACTTAAGTTCTATTGAGGCCTATGAAGCAGGAGCCCGAGTTCACCTCTACTTTATATATATATATATATATATATATATATATATATATATATATATATATATATAAGATAAAATTTAAAAAAATATTGTGAATTGGAAATACAACCCACACCACATAAAATCAAACAAATATGCACATATTTATTGAAAGAATATCAACATAACGATTTGTTGTAGCCAAAATTTTGTAAGTCGAGATAAATTGCTATGGTTTCTAAATATTCCTGTAGTGTCTATCCTATTCATGCAATTATATCCCTAGTTTAATGAGATGCTTGCTGCTCTAACACTATTTCCAAGAGTTCTTACAGTGGTTTGATAAAATGTGCAGCTTTTCCTTGTGGGTTTGCTCAATCAACGTTCCTTCAATTGAACTCTTCTTGTAAGTGCCCCTACAATTTCTAACTATAGCTTAAATTATCAACTATTCCAATTAGAGGTTGCAACTTCCTTATACAACTATTATTCTACTATTTCTCCTCATATGACTTCACCAAAAAATTGCTACCCCTATCCTACCTCGTTATCATATAATTTAAAGCTAAGAATTTTAAGATATGTACGAGAATAATATTTATTTCGTATACAACTCTCACCCAAAGTTTTGATTAAACAAAACGTGAAAATCAAAATAGGGACTGAGTAAGAAAGAAAAAAGACTAAATGCAAAATAGTGAGTGAACTGTGACAATCAACACAGAAACAACCACCGGATCTTTTCCTTTCAACCATTCAAAATAAACCATAACCTCTTAAAGCAACTATAGAAATCAATAATGTTGAACGATACGATAAAAATGAGAGGAAATCATAGTATAAAGAATATCATAAAAATTTTGAAATGAAAAATGTAAGAATGGTATTAGGGATAACCTGAGAGGGAGAAACCGACAGAGGCGAGTTTGCGGGATGTTCTGAAGAATTGTGAGGGAAGAAACGCATATCAACACACAAGAGAGGCCGTTGCCGCTAAATGTAGAGTTCGCCGATTGCAGTTGGAGGTCGTCGCTAAAGAGGTAGGGCATGGGAATAGCGAAACTAAGAGCAGTTGGAAGTTGTCGGCTCGTTGCTAAAGAGGTAGGGCACGGGAATAGCAAAACTGAGAGCAGTTTGCGTGCGTGCGAGAATGAGATAGGTTTTTGAGTTTTTCTAATGTATAGCTTTATTTAAAAAGTTAATTGTTAAAATTTAGATAATCTATATTATAATTTATTTCATCAATAAATTATTTAATTTATCATCATAAAAATATAAATATTAATTTGAATTTCAAAAATATTATTGCAACAAAAATTTGATCTGGGGGCACGAAAACCCCCACAGGGGCGCTGCCCCTTGACCCAGCGACCTGACTGCATAGGTCGAACCCCATCAAGGGGCGCTACCCACTTGGATCCCCGACATATCTACGAAGCATACGATAGTCAAGGATCTGAACAAATAGGAGTGGAGCCAAATTTAAGGAAACTCCAACATATATTTTGTAGAAATTGAATGATTAATCAACTACATCATTTTGATTTTTTTTACAGATAAATCATCCATACTTTAAACTAAATTTACTTTAAGAATAATTATCATTATATAAAATGTTAATAATATTTTAAAAATGTATTATGTACACAATTAAAAAGAATAATTAATCACTAAAATGACATGTATACATTTGTGAAAAATAAATCTCTAGACTTTTAGTGACAAAATTAGCAGCCAATTTTCTTTTTTGGTGGCTAATATCTAGATTCTTATTATTTAGAGGCCACACTTACTTTTGGTCGCTAAAAGATATCTTTAGCGACCAAATATTTTTTGTCTCTAATTTTTTGGTCGCTATTGACCCATTTTCTTGTAGTTATATACGCTTCTTCTGCATATTATCATATAAAATAAGCTCCTTTTTATAATTTTGCCATCATTTTTATTCTTTTTGGTCTTAATCGTGTGGAATATCATATAAGACACAAATCTCATCTTGATATGTTGGTTAGGTGTTTTGATTATTACTATAGGAAAATGCGTCACTACCGTTGGACTTTCCGGCGGATTGTTTTACGCCGGTAACACCGGCACACGTACCGGCGAAACTTGCGCCGGTAATTTAACGGTGCATTCTCCGGTGAACTATCCGCCGCAAAACATTTCGGCACACCTTCCGCCGGTATTTCTTAGGTATCCGGTGCATATTCCGCCGGTAACCACCGACAGCTTACTTAAACTCGACAAAATATTATCGGCGTATTATCTGCTGGTGATGAAACCGGCGGATAATACGCCGGAAAATGCGCCGGTTAAAGCCCTTTTAATTTTGGTGATTCTGCAGAACGGCTTCTCATTTCCTTCTTGCATCGGAGAACTAATGCGTGTCTGAGAGCTACACCGACGCCGCGTTATCACCCTCTCCTTGCTCAAGTCCCAGATGCCCCGAAATCGCCTTCTCTTAGCTCAATTCTGCGAGCTGCCCCGACGACAAACAGGCGAGCACTTCTTCGTCGCGTCCGAGAGCTTCCCCGACCGAAACCGTGAATTACCGACGGACAATTTTGACTCGGAAATGCACTGAAAAGATGACATTTTCGACGTATTTTGGTTGTTACCGGCGGTAATAGCTCATTTTTCTGTAGTGTATCAACTAAGAGGTGTTAAATTTGAGTCTTATATATGTAATGTGTATATGACTTTATTTTAATTGACCTAAATATACAATATATATCATAAAAGGTTGTCTTGCTTTTCATTCTATAAATATCTATTATGCTCATCATTTGGAGGAAATAGAGAATAAAAGAAGCTGTGTTTCCCATTCCACATTGGGTTGTCAAAAATAAGTTAGAAATCATAACCCGGACTCAACCTGTCGGATTTCCGGGTTGACCGGACCCCACCCGATTATCCCGAGTTGCCAGTTACCAGAGCAACGATCACTAGTGCTCGTGCGGGCGAGAACATACGAGGTAGGCGAGCTCGAGTGTGGGCGAGGCTGCAAGCGTTAGACCGTTGGGGAAACCCGACGAGCACGAGCGTAGGCCACGAAGCAAGTGTGAGCACAATCAATGGGGCGAGAGCGAGGCTGCTTCGGACTTGCGGTGCAGTGCGGGATGGGAACCGGATCAGTTCCGACTTGATGTCTTGTTTTTGCATTGTCCTAGACCTGACCCGAATTTGAAATCGGGTCAGGATTTTAAACCAAAACTTGACCCATTTTTCAAAAGGGTTGACCCTAACTCAAAATTTTCTGAGGTCATATTAAATATTGTCAACCCTTCCATCTTCCGTGAAAATTTTTGTTTTTTAATATTTGATTTACGAGCTGGACTTTTTTGGGGTTATTAAGATAGCTTAAGAGCATTTTCAAATGAGGCCTAGTAGATGGACCCAACAATATATATAAACAAAAATAAACGTATGTTTAGCGGATTCATTTGAGGAGATGGGCAACAATTACATGTTTTTTTTTTTTTTTTGGCATTTTTTATAATGTTCAGTTTTGCATTTCAAGTGGTCATCTTTGTTTAGCTACAGCTTTTTTCTTGATTTTTAGAAGTTTATATGATGAGAAGCTTTTTTATAACAAAATTTATTACATTTTGATAGTTAAAAACTTAAAATTGTGCAGTTTTTTATTTATTTAGCTACAGAATAAGTGCAATTTCTGTGGTATATATGGTAGGGTTAGTACCGTTTGTATTGAAATACAAATATACATAGAAAAATGTTATTAGGTAATAAACAAGTGGTGAATCAATAAAAGGTTGATTGTTGATGATTTGGTTAGAGGGAGTAATGTTGAGAATTATCTAAGAGAGTTCCCTTATATTGAGAAGGTACGCAGACAAATTTACCTTGAACAGTATGTGAAATCTCATAGATTGAAGTATCTATACTTATTTAGAATTTCTTGCATGCTATAGGTAATTTTTAAGGTATTTTGATTTTTGTAAATTGTTATTTCCTCACTTGATAATTTAATTTGAAGAAGGTTTATGGAAAGATATTTTAAGAAAATCTAGAGCAAAATAGAGATTGAATCATCAAATTATAAGTTCAAGTTTTTTAGAATATGAAGTGCCGATATTATAAATTATTATTTTTTTCTTATCTTATATTTAAAATTTTATCTTTTAAAAATAATAAATTTAATTAAAATTTAAAATTTACCTATGTCGATCTCAAGCTTGGATGAAAAATGTTGAGTGAATTTTTGAAAAAAAGGGCCCTCGCTATAAAAATTTTCTACCTTCATCATTGGTTGTAGTTGAGAGGTGATGTTATTGGTAGACGTATGATGTTGGTCCAACAACGATGGTTGGAAGGCTATGATTGAATGATAATGGTTGGACGATGATGAATAGATGACAATGACTTGTCAATAATAGTCAGATTGTGTATATAAAATGTGACATTGTAGAGAAGGTGGACATATTGCAATGGTCCGGCGATGAAAATCAAATGATTAGTGTCGGACGATGGTAGTAGCTGTTAATGGTTATCATCATCAAATGTAGGGGCTGATTGGTTTGATTCATTTAGGATGTAGAATAATCCAAATGCAGAGGTTTTGAACATTTGGATGTTTGGTTTAGTGAGAAATAAATTCAAAGTAAAGTAAAACAAATGCAGTGTATTTCATTTCAGTTCATTTTAGGTGTATTAGGAGTTTCTCAGATTTGAGCGATTTTCAAATACACCGAAAACTCAAGACATTGCTACCCCTCGCTGGCCACATCCGTCCATCGTCCAGCAACTGATGGCAACCGCCAGCCACCACTACCGCCCGTTGCATCTGTCAATCATCTCCGACAACCGCCTCCTGCCACCATAGCCGGGCATTGCCTCCGACCACTATTGTCTGCTAACGCCGGTCACCGCCTCTGGCCAGCCGCTAGCACCGCTGGTTGCAGTTTCCAACCACCCTAGCCACCACTATTAGCTTTACATTACAATCACTTTACTAAAAAAAAAAAAAAAGAGAAATGACACCATAAACAAAAAAGTAAATTGCACGTTGAAAAGTTGACAGAAAAATTTTTGACGGTTTTTTCTGTCAGAAATTGATGCAAGAAACATTAAAAAAAATAATTGAATTATGACCAAGCGGGCCAGCCCGCCCGCCCACCCGCCCCAGCTAGCCAGCCTGCTACGCACCTTCCAGCCCAGCTTGCCTGCCAGCTTGTAGCTTACCCACCCACTGCGCCTGTAGGGGGATTCAAACCTTACTCCCAGCACCCATGAGTTCAGCGCCCAACCACAGGCAATGAACCAAGTTCTATTGTTAAAACTACTATTTTTTAATTAAATTATATCTAGCAGAATATTAAAATTAATAATTAATTCAAAATTAATATTAATATCTTTTTTGTCCGAATGGGAATTTTTGTGGTGGCATTAAACTTTTTTTCTGTTTTTTTTTTGGGGAAGGCATTAAACTAACTTTCTTCTTTTATTTCTCAACTCCCTTGTTGTCATCAATTATTATTTTTTGAAAATTATTTATTATTCAATATTTTAAATTTTAAATGAAATGCGCCCATCTTATCTTCAGTTACCACAAAAGTATTTGTGCGCTCCTCAGAGTTTAAGAATATTTGTGTTTGGTTTGAACATATGCTTGTAAAACTTTAGTGCATTTAAAATTCACCCTCTAGTTCACTTTTGACGAGTTTATTATTCCTCAGATTTGGACGGATTCCAAATACACCATAAATACATCGTCATTATCGTTGCTTATTGCCAGCCAACACTACCACCCACCATTGGTCATAAGATGCTGCTCCCCAAATAGGGCAACCATTGTCGACCACTAACCAGCACTACATTTGGACTTTACATTTCATTTGTTTTATTTCAAGACAAAAAAAAAAAATAATAATCTCCTACATTTATTTTACACTCATCTGAATAACATCAAGGTATTTCAAACTAAATGCATTGTTTTCATAAGACAATTTTTTTCATTGCATTTATTTTTCAGCCAGCCAAACAACCTTTTAAACAAATGTTAAATATAAATTTTCAAAATGCACTCAGTTATTATCATTGATCCAAGGAAAATTCTCTCTAATTTCTAAAATTTATGATGAAACTCTGATATTTGGATGATAAAAATATATTTGATTCAAAGGATATTCCATTAATTATGCATTCTTGGCTAGAAAAATTATGATATAAAGTCTTAAAAGTACTGATGATGCTCATCTAAGAAGGGGCATGCCAGTGAATCCAATATATGTTTTCTATATGAATTTTATCAATGAAAGTCACACAAACCTATATTTGGATTTTGAGGTTTCTTTTCACTGCTAAAAAATTGCATCCCTAATGGGCATTTTTTTCATTTGGGTGCTCCATATTAGTTCTTTATGGAATTATATTGCTTCGATTAATCAAATTGTTGTTATATATCTAGCATGAAGAAGAAGATGGATCTTCTTTTTCTTGGATGAAAGAGTGAGGGAGAGGGAAGAGAAGGAGAGCTTACAGAGGAAAAAATCTTTTCCTTTATTTAATGTGGGCTATTACAAATGGGGTTCTAAATACATCAACCTATAACCTATTCATAAGGATATATATATATATATATATATATATATATATATATATATATATATGGAGCAGTGTCTTGCAAGAACAACCTAATCTAAAACTAGACCACTACATAATAATCTTCACCTTGTCCTGATTTATGATCAAAGAACCACTTGTGTCTCTGTTGTGATATGATCGGCTCCTCGCACTAACTCCACAAGCAAACATGCCGAGCAGTTACCAATCTTGCTCACACTCGACATTCACTGTGTGTTCCAATCTACATCTCCAACTTGCGCTCCCCTTCATTCTAACCCACGTGCGCCTGCACCCATCGGTGTTCCTCCCATGATCAGCAAGTTTGTGCCTTGTGCATTACGCTCTCTTGTGTGCTTCTGGCCCACACATTTGGTACTGCGCAACATACCCGCGCTCCAGCATGGAGCACACTATGGCTCGCTAGTCTTCCCCAAACACATGTGCGTGCTCTGACTTGCTAATTCGCACAAGCCACCTATATGATGTCGAGGTTCTTAATCTTGTCAAATTTGTCTATGCTTCTCCAACACACCAAATCCAAATAGCAATGCTCATTGATTTTCCTACATTTGGACCCGAAAGTTCAACATAAAAAGATCTAAATAGATCTTTAATCAAGAACAAGATCCCTACCTCCAATGCCCGCTAGCGACTAACGCGACATCAGATCACCCGTGCTACCAGGCCGCTCCTCCTTCCACTATTTTGCTGCTCCTCTGCGCAAAAACATGCTTAGGCAAGAACTCCTATGAGCACACCTCCGTCTGAAATCCTTCGGATCCGCTCGGTGCGCTCAGCTCTCGTGCTAAAACTACACATATGCGCATCTGTTCTTGCAAACTCAATCCTGCGCCCATCACGGAAGCCCCATGCTCTCGAACCGCACGGGATCACTACTTGCGCCCCATGAGGCCACTCCGCTTCCTTCCCACTCATGCACCTCGCTAGCCCTTCGATCCCGTTACCACCGCACACCCTGACACCATGATGCTGCGAGTCGAGTGGCCACTTTTTATTTTTCTTTTTTTCACTTGAAGGTATGTGTCATTTGGATGTTTTAAACTAAGTTTCTTATCTGTTTTGTTGAGATAAGTGTGTGTGTGTGAAGTGAGGAGAGACGAGGAGAGTGTAAAAGAAGAGAGATGTGCAATTTTTCTCAATTTCAACTTTCTTCATTAAATTCTAGAGTTCTTCATCGTTGTTTTCATTTTTCTTATTTTGCTTCATTCTCGGTTTACTGCCTTACACCCCTTTCACCCAATTCTGAATTATTATAACATTTTTGTCGCAAAATCTTAAAATCATAAAAAAGATTTTTTCTCTTAGCCATGCACATTACTGCTAACTACATCTGGCAAGAAAGAAACAATTGTGTTTTAAGGAATAAATCATCTAATGATAAAATTATTATTGAAAAGTGAGAAGTTAAAAATCATAGATAATATGCATCATTATGTTAAACAGCTTTATTTTTTTCTAACTTTATATTTGCTGCTTACTCTCCTAATATATATTTTTGTGTTTCTACTGTTTGTTCTTACGTACTGTTGGTTTTAGATGTCTGGGCGACCTTCGATTATGGCTTTGGCTCCAACCTTCTGTTCTTGAGGTAATATACTTCGCAAGATACTCAATTGATCACGAAAAATTATTTGGTGCGGAGTGCGCACCGTCCGCACAAATGCTGGGTACCGCAGCAGCGATCTACCAGACGATATCTATATGCGCCAACCGCCGGGTTTCACCGATCCAAACCAACCAAATGCAGTCTGCAAACTTCACAAGTCGCTCTACGGTTTAAAGCAAGCTCCAAGACAATGGTTTCAAAAGCTCACAAGCTTTCTACAACAACTCGGATTCGGGTTTAGTCGTTCCGATCCTTCCCTCTTGATTTTTAATCAAAATGGTATTTCTATATACTTGCTAATCTACGTAGATGATTTCTTGGTTACAGGCAACAATGATGCAGCAATTCGCCACCTACTCACCCAGCTCAAACAACAATTCGCCCTCAAACAACTAGGGGACATTTCTCTCTTCCTCGGAATCCAGGTGACCCGTACTAAACATGGTTTCTTTCTCTCTCAAGCACACTACGCTACCAAAATCCTTAACGATGCAGGTTATAAGGATTGCAAAGCCGCTCCAACCCCAATCACTCCCGTCAATCACCAGCAGAAACCAAACTTACAACCACATTCGGATCCATCTCTTTACCGACGCCTCGCTGGATCACTTCAATACCTCTCGATCACTAGACCCGACATTGCGTATGCCACAAACCGCGTCTGCCAACACATGCAAACACCGACCGAACAGGATTTTCATGATCTCAAACGGCTGCTTCGCTACATTAAGGGCACCCTTACCTACGGCTTGCCTATCACTCACGGATCCCTGGACCTTCGCACTTACTCTGATGCGGATTGGGCTTCAGATACAACCGACCGGAAGTCGGTGTCCGGCTTCTGCACTTTCCTCGGCCCCAACCTCATCTCATGGACGGTGAAAAAGCAAGCCACTGTCGCCAAGTCTTCCACCGAAGCCAAGTACAGATCCCTCTCAGCTGCAGCGTCGGATGTCATATGGCTAAGGAGACTTGCCGCCGAACTTCAGCTCATACAGCAATCACCAACCACTATCCACTGCGACAACACCTCGGCTATGGCCATAGCCAAAAATCCGGTCTTTCATGCCCGGACAAAGCACATCGAGATCGACTATCACTTCATTCGTCAGCAAATCAACTCCGGCAACATCAAACTCGAGCACATCTCCTCCGCCGATCAAATTGCCGACATCTTAACTAAACCATTCTCGGTCTCAAGATTCATGGAATTACGCTCCAAATTAACCACTCGCTCACCGACTGCTTAATTTGAGGGAGGATATTAACACATTATAAAACGGCTTCTTGTGACCGTTACTTTTGTATTTACCATATTACCATTTCTCTGTTTATTTATACTAAGTCCTGTAATAGCATTGTATCTTTTTGAATACTATTTTCTCTGTTTCTCTGTTTCTCCTATTCACGCCATCTCCAGCCTTCCTTCCCTTCTTTGCTCTCATTGATCACAATAGTTGGCGCTGCCGGCATAAATTTTTTTGTATCGTCATTTGTCTTATTCTCTTATTTGTTACTTAGGCTTCTTTTGGAACGATTTTTATGTTGTTTTTTAAAGTAACTTTTTTTTATAAAAATTTTAATTTTTTACAAAAAAAATTATTTTAATAAAGCAACAAAAAAGCATCTTAAACTAAGCTTTAGTCATAATTGCTATAAAAAAATCGATAAATAGCAATAAATTCAAATAATAAGAAGCTATTTAGTTTTGCTTTACAAATAATATAAAAATAATAATAAAGACATTTGATATGAAATTTATAATAAAATATTAAGTCATTAATTATTTCTGTGAGATATTTTATCTCGAGTATTATAAATATTTAGGTCATATGAATCAAATAATTTTTAAAACCTATTATAAGTGCGACTGGAACATTATCAACTTAACATATATTAAATAATCCAAAGCTGCGGATTAAGGCCATCTCCAACTGAAAACTCATTTTTCACTTTAAAATATAATAATACTGTAAAAATTTGTAATTCGTCATCAACTAAACTTTTTTTTTTTAACACCCAAAAAGAATATTCTTATTATTTCTCGTGTTTTATTTTATATTTATTTTGTTGATGTATTGTATTACTCGATATCATAAAATTTATATGAGGATTTTATTTTAATTTTAATATTAATATTGTATCTTAAATAAATTAATTATATAAAAAATATTTTAAATTCTAAAAAATAGTATGTTTATACATTATTAATTCTGAATTATTAATAAAAAAACTACCCTTAAAAAAATAACATAATTTTTAGATTAAAATATATTAACATGGGAGTTTGCACTGTTCACTTCCGAAATTACGTGCAATATATGGAGTTCGGTTGAAGTTTTTGACTGGCGGGTTTGGAATTCCGTTGCAGATGATCTAAGGTCGTTGAGACCGGTACAAGTAAACGTTGTTGACATGTATTCTAGAAGTCAAGTCGGTCGCTGTGAAGCCATGCCTGTAGCCCTTTTGATAGGAAGAAATTTCTTCGTGCAATGACGGACAAGTACATGTTCTTTGATTTTTCTTTTGGAAAATAAGATCTACTGCTCAAGTATTGAAAAAAAAAAGTACAAAGAATAAATATCGTTGATATATCATAAAAAAAATTACCTTGATCAGACACAAATCGAGGGAGAGTTAAGTTGAAAACTTTTGAAATTAAATTTGGGAGCCTTTGAACTAGGATTTCAACAAAATTATAGTCCTTCCGATCATCTATAGTCCTTCCGACCATTTTCGTCCGACTACGATCTTTCTTATCCTTTTCAATACATTGCGTCAAAAGGCATTGGTATAATAATATTAGCGTCATTGAGCAATACTTTGATAAATAATCTCGTATAGGTCATACATCCTTGGTGGATTATCTCGGTATCTTCTATACATGTTAATGTCATCGAGCAATGCTCTAAAAAATAGCCTCTGATAGGTTAAACATCTGTTGTGGATTTTCTCATCCTTTTCAATACAAAGCAACGCTTTAATAAAAAATTACAAGAAGGCTCACCTATTAGGTAGCCTCAAAGAAAAGCTAGTAATGGATAAGGTCATCACTAAAAAGACTCCATGAGAACAAATTGTCGAAAGGGTCGTCACTTATTCAAAAAATTTGAAGGATAAAAACCCTCATAAGGCACAAGTAATCAAAGACCTTAGCATGCTAAAATGCCTCAAAAGGCACATGTATACAAAGACCTTAACAAGTTAAAAGCTCAAAAGGCACATTTACATCAAAATAATAGAAGGTTTAAAGCCTTAAAAGATATGTACTTCTTTGATTATTTAAAAAACTCAAAAGAATAAAAGTTATAAAAGTGATTAATTTCTCTAATATAGTTGATCTAACCGGGGACAATATATTAAAGCAAATCTAAAAGATGCATAAACAACATAGTCTTATTTAGGAGACAAGTTCATTTCAAATGAAAAACAAGCATCGAGCTAATACAAATATTTAAAATTCATATATAATGTCATTGCATTTACATAGCAAAATTCTACATAAGGTTCATGTATACATTCATTTTCACGAGAAGCTGAAATTAAAATAACATCAACGTCATCTTGTGCACTGTAATAAATCAAGATGATAAAAAAAACTCCATACAAACCACCGACATCCACTTGAAGAGAAAGTGAAATTATATATGACCTTGAGGGGAGGTCCACATCTTTATCTATCTTATAATTTTTTTTTATTAATTTAATTTTGAATCTCAAATATTTAAATCATTCAATTTATTTTTAGTCTCAAAGAATTTGATAATAAAAATATGATACAAATGATAAGCCACCAAAGAATCGATATGTGTTGGGGATGGGGAAGTAAACCACAAAACGAAATAAATAAATAAAAATAGAATGCAGTGGAAAGTAAATGACACAAGGATTTAACGTGAAAAAATCTAAAATCAAGAAACATAGAGGTACACCAGAATAAGAAATTCATTATAAAAATTTGGAGAAATAAGTACATAGCTCTCTTCTCTCTCACTCTAACTATTTTGCTTCATTTCTTTCTTATATCGTTCAGACACACTAAACAAAAGGGAAATAATGTATACACCACCAAGGGATGCCACCCTTGAGAAAAACTAGAAAAAAAAATGTTCAGTCCACCTTGAAACACTACAAAGCCATTTTGGAGCACCGTAAGGCTCAACGCTCTGTCTCCAGTCTAACAAATAGCGCTATGAAGCTAAATTTAGAGCGTTGTAGTGCTCCACTCTGTCTTTTCTCCCAAAAACTTTGCAATGTCAGGGTACTTAGCTACATAGTACCGGGGCACTCGGGTACACAACACTAGGGCACTTTACAACAAAAAAAAGATGCAAAACACCCAAACCCAAGCAAAGGAAGGAGGGAACTCCCCAGTTTGCATGAGAAATTGATGCGAGGTATGAGGCAATAGTACAATTTGATTAATCGACACAATCATATTCTACACTGATAAATAATAAGAACAAACACGAATCTCAATATAATATCATGAGTTAGAAGCTTTTGAATTAAATTTAGGAGCATTTGAGCTCTCAATTAAGCAAGCTTATAATTGAGTTGAATGTATATATGAGATAAATCCAATGACACAAAAGTGATCTAATTTGGTTTTAAATGAGCCTGAATCAAGTACTTGAATTATAGTTGAAAATTTTATGACATCAATTGAAGAGTCAAATGATCTTTAATTATCATATGCTTATAGTTAAGATGATTGTCTCAATGAGAGAATCCAATGAGCCGAAAATTTTGAGATCAATTGAAAGATCAAATGATCTCTAATTATCATATGCTTATAGTCAAGATGATAGTCTCAATGAGAGATCGCTAAAATTTAATATCATTAAGATATTTAACTTTAAGATCATTGAGGGAATTGACATAGTCCTTATGAGTGAATGCTTTTGAGAATTTGGCTAAAATTATTAAATTCTCAATTCAGAAAATTATAAATAAACTCATGTTGCTCACATGAATGAAGCTCTTAGCTTGGAACCTAACTTAAAATTGGAGAAAGCTTGAAGATTTGAAGAACACTAGAGCTCCATCCAAATTTTATGCCGATAATCACTACTAGCAACCAACTTCATCAAACCACCATAGCCTATTTCATTGTCACCCGACTATCTTTACGCAACTTTTGTCACTTGACCACTATTATCCAATTATAATTGTTTGGCAATAGTTTTATGACCAGTGTCTCCCGCGTATGATTTGCTGGCCATCATTGCTTTGCTACAGTCTATCGATCACCATCACCCAACAAGCATCTCCTGTGAGATTAATCTCTATTAACATCAATGTACTTCATACTTTATACGAACTGATGCACAACATCAACACATATAAAAATACATGTCCAATAATGTTAATGCATCTCAATGTCTGTTAAGATAAACTTGTTGTCAACACAGCCATTGATATTTGCCAACTTTGTTGCCGTCTTTGCCACGATCATCAATGCACAAATCATTTATAAGACTAATGCATGTTATCTACATAAACACTGTTTTTTTTTTTTTCTTTTAAGATCTATCTTAACATTAAATGTACGAGATTTTTATATAATACTAAAATGTTAAACTAATATACAACCCAATAATCATAGGATCAGCTGTGAAGAAGAGTCACTGACAATTCTATAAAACCAACATTTCTGAAACAGCTCTAAGCATTAAGCTGAATGAGGTAATTAACTATTAAGTCATCAGAATTATTTTGTCATCCTTCCTCCTAAATCTTAATCGTTGACTGACTTCCCCTTTTAGCTTTCCTCAACTATAAATCTAGAAGGGGCTACTTCATCTAGACAATGAATTCTCGATTTGTGCAAAGGCCACACTATCCGCTATACCAACTTCCTGCAATAATAGTCATTTAGATATCTTAGACCATCCGCAGCTGAACGGTAAACAATCATATGCCGTACGTCAAACGCTTCAACCGAACATTATATTTTTATGGGTAAATATCATTAAAAATTAATTAGCTATTAAACCAACAAAATAAATAAATTTAAAACTAGGAAAAGTCGCCCAATGAACGGGCGACTTGCTCAAGTTATAAAAACTTTAAAAAAAATTTAGGAGAGAGAAAGTAAGAGAGAGAAATGAACTAAAAAATAGAAAAATAAAGAATGAGAGATGAATAAAAAAAATTCAAAACAATTTTTTCTTTTTTCACGGTGTTTTGAAGATGAGGTATGTCAGATTTTTTTTTATTAAAATCTTAAATTCAAATATTTTTTTATTTTCTTAAAAAAAATAGAATAAAATATTTTTTATGAGTTAATATGTGTCAAAAAGTTTCACAGTTTAATTTTTCTTAATCAATTTAAAAATACGTCTTTTTCTAAAAAAATTTATTCATAATACATTATTATTATTTTAAATTTATCTGGTTTGAAGGAAAATAATAATATATATAAATATTTATCTTTTTTTCATTAATAAATCAAATTGAATTTCATAACTAATACTAATAAATACTAAATATAATTTTAATAAATATAGCGTGATTTTTATAAATATATATATATATATATTAAAAATCACGTTACTTCCAAATTTAATGAAAAAATATAATGTAGTTTTTTATTTATATTTAATAAAAATTAAGTTACACTCTAAATTTAATGAAAAAGTAAGATAAATATTTATTTAAAATATTATTTTCTTTGGAACAAGATAAATATAAAATAATGATAATTTATCATGAATAAAAAATTATTAAAAATATGTGTTTTTAAATTCATTATGATAAATTAAATTGTGAAATTTTTTTGCACGTAATAACTCATTAAAAATTTTTAATTCTAAATTATTTATTAAAAATAAGAAAAAAAATTTGCATATAAGATTTTTATAAAAAAAATTAAAAAAAAAAATCTTATATACCACCTCGTCCACACAACATGAAAAAAAAATTGTTTTGGATTTTTTTTAGTTATATCTCATAATTGTTTTCTCTATCTCATCATTTAATTTATCCCTTTAATTTATTTCTCTCTCCTACTTTCTCTCCTAAAATCTTTTTTTAATATTTTATAATTTGAGTAAGTCGCCCAATCAGTGGGCGACTTTAGCTATTTGTTGGTTTAATAACTAATTAAACTTTTAATGATAATTATTTTAAAAATTTACCCTTATTATTAATTCGGTATTAATAATTTATAAACACATTATTTTTTAGAATTAAAAAATATTTTTTACATAATTAACTTTTTTAAGATACAAAACTAATCTATAATTAGTTGCGTGTGCATTTTTTTCATTTCTATTTATGTGTTATAATATAATTTTCATTTTATTTAATAAATATATGATTTTGAAGATATTTATATTTCAAATTAATTTATCGAGCAAATTATATGTATTTTAAAAATTATAAGTATGTCTAATTCAAAAAATTAATAAATATAAATATATGATTAAAAATAAATATAAAATAAAATATGAAAAAAATTATACACATAATATTCTTTTTTGTCCTAAAAAATGGAGTTTAATTAAAGACAACTTATTGTATTTTGGAGTATTACTATATTTCCTAGTGAAAATTAAATTTTCTAATGGAGATGGCCTTATAAAATGTGGGGGAGCCAAAAAATTTTAAGTGAAAGGATAAATTTGATAAAAGGATATCTTAATTTATTTTTATATGAAATTAAAAATTATAAACTAAAACCTAAAAATTAAATGTGATTAATTATAATTTTTCAATAAAAATAATAATATAATTTTTTTCTTCTATATGTAGGGCTCTGTAGCTCCGCGACTGTTCCTACAAAACCTGAACCATCGATACCGACGAAAAGCAACAATTTCTTTTTCTTTTTAATAATGTCTAAAACGTTCTTGCCCCTCTTTCTATTCTCCATCTCACTCCTCTCAGCAGTCTCAGCAGTCGCACGCGACGAGTTCCAATTCTGCGGCTTCAACTCCGCCAAAAGCAACAATAACAGTAACAACAACTTAACCCTCAGCGGCGTCGCCGAGGTCGAGAACAGCGGCATCCTCCGGCTCACTAGCGATGTTCACCGTCTTCTTGGCCACGCATTCTACTCCGTTCCCATCCGTTTCAAGAACTCCACTGACGGCTCCCTCTTCTCCTTCTCCACCACCTTCGCCTTCGCCATGGTCTCGGAATATGCTAAGCTCGGTGGCCATGGCATTGCCTTCACAATCGCTAATTCCAGTTCCATCCCTGACGCCCTCTCCAGCCAGTACCTCGGCCTCCTCAACACCAAAAACATGGGCAACCCCTCCAACCACATATTCGCCGTCGAATTTGACACCGTACAGGACTTCGAGTTCCGGGATATCAACGACAACCACGTCGGGATTGATCTCAACAACCTAGTCTCTAATAAGTCCGTTCCCGCCTCCTTGAATCTCAAAAGCGGTGACACAATTCAAGCTTGGATTGACTACGATTCCGCACGCAGGGTGCTCGACGTATGGCTCGCAAAAAATTCAACCAAACCCGCTAATCCGATTCTTTCTTACGCCGTTGATTTGTCCCCTATTCTTCTTAATGAGATGTATGTTGGTTTCTCGGCGTCGACATGTGTGCTCGCGAGTTCCCATTATTTATTTGGCTGGAACTTCAAGATGAACGGGGTAGCCAAGTCGCTAGATCTCTCCTCTCTTCCATCACTCCCCAAGCCAAAGAAGAAAAACTACGCCTTTCTTATCGCCGGCCCTGTTTCCGCTCTGGTTTTCCTCATCGCGGCCCTCGCCGCAGCCGGCTACCGTATCTACAAGATAAAAACCACTGAGGTCATCGAGGACTGGGAGCTCGTTACCGGCCCCCATCGTTTTTCCTACAAGGAGCTCAAGCAAGCCACCAGGGGTTTCAGGGATAAAGAGCTTCTAGGACAGGGCGGGTTCGGCAAAGTTTACAGAGGAGTTCTTCCCGGGACGAAAGAAGAGGTCGCAGTGAAGCGTGTCTCCCACGAATCCAAACAAGGGTTGCGCGAATTCCTGGCGGAGATCGAAAGCATCGGCCGGCTTTGCCATCGCAACCTTGTCGGGATGAAGGGCTGGTGTCGGCGCCGGAAAGACCTCCTCTTAGTCTACGACTATATGCCCAACGGAAGCCTCGACAAATATCTATTTAACGGCGATGAGACAATGCCGCTACTGCCGTGGCCAATTCGCTTCCGCGTCATTCGCAGCGTTGCGGCGGCGCTGCTCTATCTCCACGAGGAATGGGAGAGCGTCGTCCTCCACCGCGACGTTAAGGCCAGCAACGTCCTCCTTGATAGCGAACTCAATGGCCGACTCGGTGACTTTGGCCTTTCCAAGCTCTACGAGCACGGGGCGAACCCGAGCACGACGCGAGTGGTTGGAACGCTTGGTTACATGGCGCCGGAGCTGACGCGAACAGGGAAGGCCACAACTGCCACCGACGTCTTCTCCTTCGGAGCGCTGGTGCTTGAAGTGGTATGCGGGCGGCGACCGATAGAGCTCAAGGCGCAGCCGGAAGAGATGGTATTGGTGGATTTCGTTTGGGAGAAGTTTGCGGCGGGAAAGTGGCGGGAAGCAGTGGACTCCCGTCTTGCCGGGGAGTTCAACAACGGTGAGGTGGAGGTGGCTTTCAGGGTTGGTTTGCTGTGCTCTCATCCGGAGCCGGCAGCCAGACCGGCCATGAGGGATGTTGTGAGGTTTTTTGGCGACGAGGATCCGTCAGGAGTGCCGGAGCTTCCAAGCCCGCCGCTCGCCGACGGGAACTTCTAGAATGCGGAATTTGAAGATTTCGTGCATTCGTATCTGTCAACGTCTTTCGAAAAGGTTTCTTCCAGCACCACCTTGTTCTCGACGGCTTTATGAATTACGATGATGACCGCCGCCCTTCCTCCGCACTGGATGCAAATATTGGGCATGCATCTCTCCCGATTATTATTTATGCATGTCGCATCCGTTGATTTACAAACTTTTTGTTTACCGATTATTATATTTATCTCACCCTTGGACAAATTTATAAAAAATATATTAATAATTTATATTATTTTTTATTTTCATTTTAGATATTTAGGTTTTTAAGATAAACTCACACACATTATATACGTAAGATTTAAATTCAAGAATTCTTAATCGATATCAAAAGCTTCTAACTAACAATAATTTATATTATTCAATATAAAATTTTTATATTTAAAATAAGCATAGTTGGTAAAGATGCATGGCGCCGCAACCTTTTAATTTTTTAGTTTACTTTTTTGTTTTATTTTATTTCACTCTTTTATTTTTCTTTAAAAATAATATATATGTTGTGTCATGAAACATTCATGGCAGTAGAGTGACATATAGTTTAGCGTCGAAGTTTTGTACGAAGATTCAACATATAGACATATAAGAGAAAGATCGGTGCAAGAGATATAAGAGACACCAATACTTTTATATGATAAATCATATAAATGGGAAATTCCACGGGCCTAGTTCAGTTAAAATGATTATACTAGTAGTTATTGTTAATTACAAACGAATCCCTTCCTTGAGGGGAAATCTTTGTGATGCGGTGCATCATATCATAATAATTGAATCCCTTAGGAATATCATAATTATTTTGTACCTAATTTCTAGAGAATTCTAGAAGTTTCTATTAGTTATATATTGTGTTGTAGAAGATAAAGAATTTATAAATGAAATATATTTTTAAAGCTTAACTACATCAGTTCACCCGAACTAGGCCACCCAGATTTCCTGCACTTACACTTCCAATCCCATGCGCGACCACATCGCTTTATGTCTTGGGCCTTCGCACTCCCCTATGCAGCTCGATCCCAGCTGGAAGCCTAACCATACGATTGTGTGACTCTTTGGATCATGCTCCCTGCTGCCCGCGCCCATTTCTTATTTGGCTTCGCATGAAGAAGAGTTTTAAACGAGTCGGTAAGTAGTTTTCTTCGCCTGGTTTTCCTGTCAAATATGAGAAAAATTATTCGGTCAGGTTATCTGACGTAGAGCTACATCAGGCAGCCTATAATATATCACCACGTGCACTTATTCTTTACCGCGCGGCCCGACGACCCGACTCGGAACGGACCTGGGAGTTTGCGTAGCTCGGTATTGCTAGGTATTGGTCGATTTTGCTCAACAAAAATGAAAAATACTATTATGTGAAGACCAATACCGAGTTCTTTTAGGTATTACTCGGTATTGCTCGGTATTGGTCTTCACAGAGCGGTATTTCTCGTTATTTCCAAGCAATACCGAGTAATACCTAGCAATACCGAGCAATACGCGAACATAGTAATCCCGGATTCGGTCCGAGTCGGGTCGTCGAGCTGCGCAGTAAAGAGTAAGTGCACGTGGCGACATATTATAGGCTACCTGATGTAGCTCTACGTCAGGTAACCTGACAAAATAATTTTTCCAAATATGAAGGCACGACGGGAGCTCGTCAGTCGTCGCGAAGGTAAGTATCCTTTTCTCCTTGCGTTCTTCTTTCGCTAAATCCTGTAAATCTTGCCGTCAACCTTTCGCATTATTGTTCCTTTTTTGCCACTTCAATTTAACCTTCGTTCAAAACTTTTTGGATCAACAAGAATCTGGTGAAGACGATGTGGCAGAACAAGCCCATTATGCACTAGATTCACATGAGAACCAACAACACCATTTGGTAAGATTAAAAGCTATCCTAAATTCCTAATAGATTCTTTATAGTATCTTGTACTGCTTAGTACCGTTTAGAATGTCTAATGGTTCTCTTAGCTGTCTAGAATATCTAGCTTATCGCAGCAATAGAAGAAGCCAGCCTCTAGGTTCACGATCTTGAAGAGGTTCATTCAAATATTCCACAAACATTAAAACTTGAGATTTCTTCACCTCCCATGCAAATTAAAATGTGGCCTGTGATTTTGCCCCTAAGCCATCCTCACCATTATTTTCTTAATTAAAATTAATCTGCTATGTTTGATTTCGCGCCTCTTCGAATGAATTTCGTGCTTCACTTCAGTCTGTTTATATCCCGCTTTGCTACTCCACCTTTCTTGTTCGGCTTCCCGTGCTTCATGAAGAAGAGTTTTGAAAGAATCGCTGAACAAGCTTCTTTGCCTGGAGCTTGAGCATAAATTTAGATCTATTCCAAAAAAAAATCTCTAAATTAGATTGAGATTTTTTATTCATGTTTGTGAGTTATTATAATTATATCGGAACTCTCTATTAAATTTAACAGTTATCATTATTTTTAAATAGATTGATTACAAATTATACATTTTCTTAAAATTTTGAAATAGAAATTCATTATTTTTATTTTCAGTCACATTTTTTCCTGGAATATGATTTTTATTTGTTTTTAAATGCAATTAAAGATAATTATTTGATAATTATCATCACATTAAAAGCAAAATCATAATTTAAGATAAAAATCGTAACAAAAAATAATTATTTTTGTTCGTTTGTTCTTTGAATGTTGATCTCATGGATCTTAACAAACTTCAAATATTTTTAATAAAATATAGTAATTTGTCATATTTTTCAATAATCTATAAAATTATAACCCGTCTTTAAAGAATTGATTCAAGAACTCAACAAAATTTGAGTTATGATATTGTTGCATCTTGGAATATTCGCGGCGGTAGAGAAATATATGGTTTAACGTCTTAGCATTGTACGAAGATCCAGCACACAAGCAGATAAGAGAGGGGGTGAAACATTCATAAGAGACACCAGAGTTTTTACGTGGAAAACTCCTGAAAAGGGGGAAAAACCACGGGGTGTGGCCCAATTTGAATGAATCCACTAGTATTTGCAGTCGATTACAAATGAGGCCCTTCCTTTAGAGAAGGCCTTGTATTGATGTAGCAAATATACATCATATAGATTGCATTACATGGTAGGAGTTACATATACATGTTTGTTTGGTCGGAAGGATCGTAGTCGGCAGAAGATCGGGGTCAGAAAGACCGTTGTCTGTTGATGGAGGTCGGACGGACCTAGTAGGCGACGGAGGTCGAAAGGACCGTAGTCGGCAGGAGACCTGGGTCAGAAAGACTGTTGTCTGGTGATGGAGGTCGGACGGACCGCAGCAGGCGATGGAGGTCGAAAGTAGCGTCGTCGGCAGGAGACCTGGGTCAGAAAGACCGTTGTCTGGTGATGGAGGTCAGATGGACCACAGTAGGCGGTAGAGGTCGAAAGGACCGTAGTCGACAATATTTTGAGAGAACTGTGGGCATCAGGTGGTGGCCTGGTGAAGCTCAAGGCCTCAAGTAGTGGTCCGGCGGAAGTCTGGGTCTCATGTGATATTCTGGTGGAGCACACGGCCTTTGATGATGATCTGGCGAAGACAAGAGCCTCTGGCAAGGGTGAGGGCCTCTGGCGAAGGTGAAGGCCGCTGGTAAAAGTGAGGGCCTCTGGTGAAGGTTAGGGCCTCTGGCGAAGGTGAGGGCCTCAGATGAAGACGTCAGGCCTGAACGTTAGGCCTTGAGCAGAACGTTGGGCATTCAACAGAACGTCGAGACTTGAGCAGAATGTCGGGCCTTCAGCAGAATGTCGGGCCTAAATGTAGAACGTCGGGCCTGAACGTCGGGTCTGAACATCGGGCCTTAAGGAGAATGTCGGGCCTTGAACAGAGCGTCGGGCCTTCAGCAGAACGTCGGGCAAGAACGTTGGGCCTTTAGGAGAATGTCAGGCCTTGAGCAGAATGTCGAGCCTTGAGCAGAGCGTCGGGCCTTCAGCAGAACGTCGGACCAGAACGTCAGGCCTTGAGGTGGTAGTGCGGCAAAATTCCGGCGGTGGTCCGGCGAGGGTGAGGTTCTCAGGTGGTGGTCCGGCGAGGTTCCAGCGGTGGTCGAGGAGGAGCTTCTTCCTTCTCTTCCTTCTCCTCTTCCTTCTCTTCCCCTCTTTTCTTCTTGCTTGGACCCCCCCTTTGTGAAAAATGAGGGCTCTATTTATAGATTTTCTGGAGTGGCATGCCCCGTAAATAGGTGAGAGATCAAGGGTAAATGGGGATTAGTTGGATGGACGGCCGATATTGAACCCCTTGATTATGGACCGTTCGTCAAACATTTGGAGGCCTTAGTGATTTTGGAATTTGGTGATCTTGGGCTCGTTGGATTCGAATCGTCAAGCCGTTCGATTCGAGTATAAGCTCGTTAAAATCGGAGACCGTTTGATAACTCAAATTGTGATTCGAACCTTGCAACAGCACTTCGAGTCTTCGACTTGGGCTCGGATTGAGTCGCATTTGGTGTCGTTGGGTTCGTATTTCCGAGACGCTCAGTTCGACTGTAAGTTTGCTAAAATCGGAGTTCGGATGGTCTCCGAATTAATTTTTGAAGTTTCCAGCTTGATTTTGCATCGAGATTTGCGTCCGTTTAAGATTATTTTTTGATGACGTATCAGATATTTTGAGTAAAATTTAGCTCAGCAGTAAGATATATCTTTAAATTGTTTTTTTTTCAATACAAAATTGTTTTGTAAAATGAAAATAGCTGCTAAATGATTTTTTTTTTGGTACTTTGCCATTGATTTAGCAATTTATTAACTATTTGATCATTATTTTAAATTACTTTGATATATTTGTTGCAAAATAGGTATTCTTATTGCGAGAAAAGCATCACTCCATGGATTTCTAAAGAAGAGAAAAGATTGGCTAGAAACTTTTTAGTTTTTCGTGCGATTATTTTTATAAAATAGTAAAATTATATTCTAATTAAGTTCTGACAAATATGAGCCTTAAAAATATTTAATTTTTTTATGTATTACACTAATTTTAAATTTAAAATAAATTCAGTAGCTGAAGAACAATTTAATTAATTTTTTTCTTAAAAAATTAAGTATTAAATTAATTTGATTATGTTGGAAAATTATTAAGATTAATACAAATGCACCATACCAAATGGACAATGGCGAATGCATAAAATCTGCTACAGCCTTGAAGCAAATGCAGAAGGGTGTCAGGCTGTCAGCCAGCCATGCTTGACCTTGGGTTCTCTTATATCTAGCTGATAATTACTGTGTTTAATTGTTAACTAATCTTACTTTTTAAATCGTTATTTTGATTAAACTATTTAGCTAGATACTTAATAGGATTCTATATTTATATCTAATAATTGTGTCATTTGTCATTAGTTTTTTTGGTTCTTCCTCTTAGCTTGAGTTTTTTTTTTTTTTTTTTTTTTTTTGAGTTGATAGTCTTTATAATCAATTTAATTGTTGACGTCGAATTTTATTAACTTAGTGATTATGGAAAATCTGTCTAGCAACTTCACCTGCTTCGCTTCCGATGCATCGCGTGAAGAAGAGTTTTGAAAGAATCTCTAAAGGAGCTTCTTCTCCTCTAGCTTGAGTTTTTTAGTTTCTTTAATATGCTTTGGCTATGGCGACTTGGAAGAGTTATTTCACTGCTTGCCCAGTATAATGTTATTGTTTTTCTGTTCTCTTAATATTATTCTACTTATGCTATAGCAGGGTTAATTGGTTAAGAGAATTCCTGTCAGACTCTTACTCTCTACTATAGATTCTGTTTCCTACGTCTGGTGACCGGACCGTCCGGACACCAATTCAGATGCGCCACGTCAACCGAATACATTGAGCCCCGGATGTATTTGGGTGATGTGGCATGTCTGGATTGGTGTCCGGACGAATCCGGACACCGGACGTAATAATTTTCCTATGTTATGGTAGAGAAACTTTGGCTAATATGTGCAAAATCTTTTCCTTTTTTCTCGTTAGTTCATAAATCATGCTAGCAAATTACTTCTTGTAGTGCATATATAGCATTTGACATGGTAAATGGTCTCTACTGGTTGCTTCTATTGTCTTCTCGCAGCCAGATATCCCAAGCTGAGATTGACTTAGATTGTTGCTACTATGCCAAATTTTCATGAAAAAATCTCGTGGATGTAGTATATGATATGCAATCCATATAACCAATCATCGGTTGCTCAATCATCCACAAAAGTAGAATATCGTGCCTTATCCACTGCTGCTTGTGATATTATTTGGCTTCGTCGTCTTCTTGCGGAATTTGGAGTTTCCACCTCCACACCGACCAAGCTCTACTGCGACAATGTTTCAGCTCAACCTTTGGCTAACTACATATCTAATTGGACTAATTTGGTTGTTCATGGTGCTAGTAGAACTAGAAAGTTTGTGAGTTATCCGAGCTTAATTTCATTATTGACTATGTTAATTGAAATTTTTTTGTATTTAATTTTCTATGAATATCATATACTCTAACAGATAAAATTTAATAAACATGTTTTCTTAAAATACAAAGATATGAATTTTTTTTCAGTACAACGATAAGGTTATTACATCAACCCCTAATTGCTTGGAGCCTTTTACATTGGATGCTTTATGTAAAATAATAATGATATTTATAGTGTTATTTATCTTAGAAGAAGCATTATTCTTTAAAATTATTTTCTTATATTTGATTTTGTTAATTTATTAATAAAGTTATTTGAATATTTTTTTTAACTTGTATACCTAAATTATTTTTTTTATGCCATATAAGTATATTTTTTGGACATAGTTATAATTTGCTTACCAAGCTATTCATTGTAATTTGCTTGATGATTGATTCAAGTTGCTTTTTTTTAGCATTATATTGTGATGTATTTAAGTTATTTATGATGTTTATTATTGTTGCTTCCAGGATTATTCGCGGCGATAGAGGAATATATAGTTTAACATCTTAGGATTGTACGAAGATCTAGCATACAAGCAGATAAAAGAGATAGTGTAGTGCTCATAAGAGACACCTGAGTTTTTACGTGGAAACCCCTTAAAAGGGGGAAAACTATGGGTCCTGGCCTAATTTCAATAAATACACTAGAATTTGCAGTCGATTACAAATGAGGCCCTTCATTGGGAGAAGGCATTGGCTTGATTTCACAAATGTACATCATATAGAACACATTACATGGTGGGAGTTACATTAATCAACATAGACATGTTTGTTTAGTCGGCAGGACCATGATCAATAGGATAAAGGTTGGGAAAATCATTGTAGGCAACAGAGGTCGAAAGGATCGTAGTCGGTAGGAGACGGGTCAGAAAGACCGTTGTCTGTCGAGGAGGTTGGAAGGACTGTAGTCGGCAGAAGACCGGGGTCAGTGGAAGGACCGTAATACGGAGTTTGGAAGGACCGACTTCCGACCGTAGTCGGCAAAAGACAGGGGTTCAAAAAGACTGTTATCTGGCGATGGAGGTCGGAAGGAACGTAGTAGACAGGAGACTGGGATCAGAAAGCCCATTGTCTGGTGATGGAGGTTGGAAGGATAATAGCAGGAAATAAAGGTCAGAAGGATCGTAGTCGGTAGGAAACTGGGTCAGAAAGATCGTTGTTTGGCGAGGGAGGTCGGAAGGACCGTACTTGGTAGCCCGGTGGAGGGCCAACAATGGTTGGTCTCGAGAGGAGGTCCAACGACGATTGGCAGCCGAGTGGTGATCTGACGATGGTCGGGCTGAAATTAGGCAACGGACGGCTGCTGGGTGGAAGTCTGACGGCAGGCTGCCATGTAGAAGTTCAGCGGCACCCAATAGTCGGGTGGTGGTTCGACGATGGTCGGGCTGAACTCCGGCGGCGCTCGGCGTCCGGTGGTCCGACGATGGTTGAGCTAAATTCCGGCGACGATTGGCGACTGATCGGTGGTCCGACGAAGGTAGGGCTGAAGTCCAACGGAGGCCAATGGCCGAGTGGTAGTCGGACGATGGTCGGGCAGAAGTTCGGCAGCAGTCGACAACCAGGCGGTGGTTCGGTGATGGTCGGGCTGAAGTCTTGCGGCGGTCGGCGGCTGGCGGCCGGGTGGAGGTCTGACGATGGTTAGGCTCAAGCTAGTTAGGCAACGGTCGGCGACCAGGTGGTAGTCTGGCTGCGGTCCGTGGCCAGGTGGTAGTATGACAATGGTGGAGCTGAAGTCAGGTGGCAGATATCGACCGGGTGGAAGTCCGGTGGCAGTCGACGGCCGGGCGGTGATCCGAAGATGGTCGGGCCAAAGCCTGGTGGCGATCGGTGGCTGGCGACCGGGTGCTGGAGCTCTTGTAACTTCATAGCTCTCTCCAATATATAGCCAAAAGGTCCCCTTCATGTAGAGAGTGCGGGTCTATTTACAGATTTTCATGAGTAGCACACTGCGTAAATTTAGAGAAGATCCAGGCAGGTATGGAGTGCTCCATTAGATGGCTCATATTGATTCCCTCGATCATAGAGAGTTTTTCTATTGTTTCAATGCCTTAATGATATTGAAATTCAGCGATCTTGGGCTCATTGGATTCGTCTCGCAGAGCCGCTCGATTTGACTATAAGCATGTCATATTTGGATATCATTTTATCATCCAACTAATGCTTTTACCCTTCCAAATGAGCTTTAAGTCTTCGATTTGGACTCATTTGGGCTCGGATTGAGTCGGATTTAGTGTTGTTGGGTTTGATCGTATGATCCCAAATTTGATTTTAGAAGTTTTCAACTTAAATATGCCTCGAAATTCATATCCGATCAAAACAATTTTTGGTGACTATCAATTATAGTTTTAATAGGTCATGTCATTTTAGTCTTAAAGATGATCTGCAACTTGAGCATGCAAAGCAAATTTTTAGTAATAGTAGTTTTTTTTTTTCCTTTTGGGCTGTATTTTGATTTTATTAAAGAAGAAGTTATATCAAGAGTTATCTTTTTTGCTTATCAGTTAATGGATTTGAATATTTCTCTTAATGCTTGATACATCCTCAAAAAATTATCTTGACCGGGCACTAATCTCGATGCAAAATCAAATTGGAAACTTCCGAAATTAATTTCAGGAGTATATGAACTCCGATTTCAGCAATCTTACAGTCAAACCGAGCGTCTTGGAAATACGAACCCAACGACACCAAGATCAATCCAATTCGAGCCCAAATGAGTCCGAATCATGGGTTCAAAGCGCTGTTGGAAAGTTCAAACCGCAATTTAAGTTACCAAACGGTCTTCGATTTTGACGAGCTTATACTCGAATCGAGCGAATCGACGAGACGAATCCAACGAGCCCAAGATCATTGAATTCCGACATCATTAAGGCCTTCAAATGCCCAACGAACGGTGTATGATCAAAGGATTCGATATCGGCCGTCCATTCAAACCACTCCCTGTTCGCCCTTGATCTCACGCCTATTTACGGGCTATGCCACTCCAGAAAAACTATAAATATAGCCCTCATTCTACACCAAGGGGACTCAAGGGAAGAGAGAGAAGAAGGAGAGGAGAAAGGGAAAAAGGAGATTCCTCACCTCCTCGACCACCGCCGGAGCTCTTCCTGCCGCCTGAAGACGCCGGAACTCTGCCGGATTTTCGGGAGAACGCCAGAATTCTGCCCAACTTCCATGGGATGCTGAAATTCTTCCCAATTTACAAGGGAATTCCCTCATGACGCCGAAACTCCGCCCAAGTGAAGCCTGAGTTCTCCTCTGCCACCAACGACGTCGGACTTCTACCCGACGTCGGACCTTCACTCTTCGCCAAGCTTCTACCCGACGCCGGACTTCTACCGGTTATCGGACTCCGCTGGACGTCTATGCGAAGATGCATTTCTTTTTCATTGCTTTGCTGGACTTCTACCTGACGCTGTCCTTGTAATATCAAAAATCTGCTCCAGGATCGTCTAGGACGATCTGGATCGTCCTGGGACGATCAGTTGAAAATCTGCTCCAGAATGTGCCCAATCTTCTCCAGGTGATTTTCTGTACATATCGTCCAGGCCGATTGAGGACATCGTCCAGGCCGATCGGCACTGTAGAAAATGTAGGCCTGAGAATAGTTCTGGGAACCGTCCAGGATGATCCAATTTGGTCTGATCGTCCTGGGACGATCTAGCGATCGGCCGGGCCGATCTGACTTTTATAAAATGAATTTCAGCTCATTTGAAGAGAGAGAAAATCAAAATAAATATCTGATTTTTCCTGAGGAGAGAGAAAGTCGAAATGCTTTTTGGAAAAGTTGATTTTCGGACGACGCGAAGCCGTTTTCGTCCGAGGAGATTGTTCGAGAAATTGTTGTACGCAAGGTAAGGCACATTCCGCATTTCTCAATTTTCAGAACCGTCGTGTTTGGCGGTATTTTCTGTTCGGATTTCGTTTCCGTTAATGAATTTTGTCCGTAATTTCCGATTGGTTCAGTTTTTACCGCGTAACTTTCTGTATATTGTTGACGTGCCGAGTGTGCACATTTTGGTTATTTTCCGAAGATTTTTGTCCCGGTATTTTTGATTCGACGGTGTTTTTCGTCGACTAGATTTTTCTGTGTATTCTAAAATTATCTGTGCAGTAGAATAAATGTTCTGAAATGTGATTATCTATATTCTGTGCGAATTTGGTGAATTTTGATTTTCAGAAAAAATTGTGTAAATTCCGTATACTGCCGTTGTGCTGCCCGATTTTTGTCTGATTTCTGATTTGCCCGGATTTATTCTGAATTGAAATGCTATCTGTATAAGCTATAAAAAGGGAGTTATAAGGGGTCTGGATCCTATGAGATTCAGTTAGTGTCTGGGGAAATCTTAGATGAGCTCAAGTTGGAGAAATTTCTATTCTATCCCGGATCCGAGGAATTCTGTTGTTCTGGTGCCGTGAGCACATTTAGCTATTAATTACTCAGAGAATTTCTGGTGCCGTGAGCACAAGGGAGACATAAGGGTCAGAATCCGTAGTGATTCTGTTTAGTTTAGTTTAGCTATTAATTAAATATCTGATATCTGAGTTCCGTATCTGTTCTGTAAGCAATTATGATTCTGATACGATATGATCTGAAATTCTGATTTCTGATTCTGTTAATGTGACATGTTTGATCTGTTCTGTTTCTGTCTGATTTGATATCTGTTCCGATTCTGTTCTGATACGATATGAGCTGAATTTCTGATTTCTGTACGATTCTGACTCTGTTGATTTAATCCGTTCTGATTTGTACTCTGATGTGATCTGATCTGTACGACTCTGATTCTGATTTGATATATGTCCGTATAAGTTCTGATTTTGATTCTGTTCTGATTCGAGATACGATTCTGTTCCGAATTCTGTACGGATTTCTGTCTGATGAGTTTGGTTTTGGATTCTGAGAGTTTTGATTGGAGGTTTGTTGCTTTGCTGAGCTGTTGAGCTCACTCTTGTTTTCTGGTGGTTTTCAGGTTCTGGGAAAGGGAAGGAAGTCCAGGAGTAGATTTCTGAGTTCTGATCAGTATGTATTTGTTTGTACCTTTTGATTTTTGTACAGTCATGGCTTTTCTGTTCTGTCTTTCTTTTTGTTCAAAAGCCATGTACTGTATCTGTAGATGATTGTTTTGAGGAAAAGAAAAGATAGATGTTTTGTTCCGCTGTGTTTGATGATTAATAGTAGCTCTGTGTTTGTGTGTCTGTTGATTTGAATAATTTGGAAGATTCTGTTCCGAAACCAATTCCAAAGCCAGATCCTGGTTAGTTCTGTCCGTGTTCGTTTCGGTGTCGCGGCCCGGTGCGATCGGGATCCGTCCCGGATCGGGTCGGGTCGTGACAAGCCTTTTTAAGTGGTATCAGAGCACTGGTTTTGGAAATTGGTTGGATTGTCAGACAGAGCTATAGGAAGTAATCAGTGAGTTTGTCTGGGGGTAGTTTTGGGTCGTTTGACTTTTTATTGTGTTGTTTTTGTGATAGTTTTCCAGATTTTGGATTTTCTGTATGGATCAGCCAGACCCAGACATGACAGACGGGCAGAGTGCCAGTCAAGCAGCACCAGTGGGGAGTATAGCCCCAGTGGCCGGTGCAGATACACTTTCTCAGTTTGCTACGCTTGTTGAGCCCAGAGCTGCTGAGGAGTGGTTGAGGAGGTTGGAGAAAACCTTCGACGGAATGCAGTGTCCGTCTGATAGGAAGGTTCCGTTGGCTGTTTTTCTGTTTGATGGAGAGGCTGAGCACTGGTGGGAAGGCCAGCAGGCAGCCAGATTTCAGGGCAGACTGAACTCTTTGATTACCTGGGAAGAGTTCACTGAGGAATTTCGAGATTGGTTTGTTCCCCCTTCTGCACGACAGCAGATGCAGGAGACTTTTCTGAGACTTGTTCAGGGGAGCAAGACGGTGATGCAGTACGAGGCTGAGTTTACTGCATTAGCCAGGTATGCCCCGCAGTTGGTTAGTACTTCTGCTGAGAGGTGCTACAGATTTTTGAGAGGACTACGAGATAGTTTGAGACAGCCCCTGGTACCTTTTCACATTTCTGATTTCTCTGAGCTTGTGGAGCGGGCTCGTCTGATTGAGAATGATCTGATGGCTACTCAGCAGCGATGGACTGCGAGTAGGAAGAGATTTGGAGGTGAGGCTTCAGGAAGTGGTTCCTCTGGAAAGAGGAGATTTGTGGCTGGTTCTGGATCTGGTGAATCCAGGAGGAGTGGAGGGTCGTCTGGTACTGCTACCAGTACGACGAGTTCTGGATCTATCAGTATGGCACCTGTGTGCCAGAGTTGTGGACGGCGACACCATGGCCAGTGCTACAGGATGGCTGGTCTTTGTTTCAGATGTGGTCAGCCGGGACATAGGATTGCAGAGTGTCCACAGGCTGGATCTGACCGACGTTCTGAGTTCCGATCTAAGGGTTCTGTCAGACCTGTCAGTTCAGCAGGAAGACCGAGGACTGTTCCTCCTCGCCCTGAGGGATTTTCTGGTAGAGGTGGTGGTACTAGTTCTGGACCACGGAGACCACCTACGGTTCAGAGGGAGCAGAGTAGTTCTGTTGCTTCAGCTCCTGCTCCAGTTCAGCCACGAGTTTACAGCCTGAGTCAGCAGGAGGCTCGTGATGCTCCGGATGTTGTGACAGGTATGATTTACATTTCTGATCAACCCTGTCGTGTTTTGTTTGACTCTGGAGCTAGTCACTCTTTTCTGTCCGAGCACTGTTTTGAGATTTTACATTTGGACTCGCTTTTGTTGCCGATTTCTTTGTATGTGATTTTACCGGCTGGAAATCCTTTGATTGCTCGGAAGTTTTGCTTGTGCGAGATTGATATTGCTGGCAAGAAGTGGAAATCAAGTCTGATTTTGTTGCCGATTTCTTCGTACGATGTGATTCTGGGCATGGATTGGCTGAGTCGGTATGAGGCTCAGATTGACTGTCTGAAGAAGCAAGTGAGCTTGCTTGTGGCTGGAGAGAGAGTTGTATTCCAGGGATTACGAGGTATTCTCTCCAGTCTGATTTCTGCATTGGAGGTGAGCAGAATGTGGAAGAAAGGATGCCCAGTGTTTTTTGGCTTCGGTGCGGGATCTGAACCTGGAGGTTGGTTCTGTTTCTGAGATCCCAGTGGTACGGGAATTTGCTGATGTTTTTCTTGAGGAGTTGGTTGGTTTACCTCCGGATAGAGAGGTGGAGTTCTCTATCGATGTTTTTTCGGGTACAGCTCCTATATCAAAAGCTCCGTACAGGATGGCACCGAAAGAACTTTCTGAGTTGAAAGTTCAGCTTCAGGAGTTGGTTGACAGAGGTTTTGTTCGTCCTAGTGTTTCGCCCTGGGGAGCACCTGTTTTGTTTGTGAAGAAGAAGGACGGTACACTCCGTATGTGTATTGACTACAGAGATTTGAACAAGGTCACGATCAAGAACAAGTATCCTTTACCTCAGATCGATGACTTGTTTGATCAGCTTTCCGGATCTTCTGTGTTTTCGAAGATTGATTTGAGATCCGGATATTATCAGGTGAAGGTGAAGGAAGCTGATGTGGTGAAGACAGCTTTCAGTACTCGGTACGGGCATTATGAGTTCTTGGTTATGCCTTTTGGGGTAACCAACGCGCCTGCTATTTTCATGGATCTGATGAACCGAGTATTCAGGGAATTTTTGGATCAGTTTGTGATCGTCTTTATTGACGATATTCTGGTATATTCTGCTTCTGAGGATGATCATGCCAGACACTTGAGGATTGTGTTGGAGACTCTGAGGCGGCATCAGCTGTATGCCAAGTTCTCCAAGTGTGAATTATGGCTGAAGAACATTTCTTTTCTGGGGCATGTTGTAAGCGGAGAAGGTATTTTTGTTGATCCCCAGAAGATTCAGGCGGTTGCTGATTGGCCGAGGCCGACTACGGTATTTGAGGTACGTAGTTTCTTGGGCATGGCCGGGTATTACAGGAAATTTGTGAAGGGATTTTCACAGATTTCGACGCCTTTGACGAGACTGACGCAGAAGTCAGTACCTTTTGTTTGGACACCGGTGTGTGAAGCTAGTTTTCAGAGATTGAAGGACTGTTTGACTTTAGCTCCAGTGTTAGCACTTCCGTCAGGTACGGAAGGTTTTCAGGTGTTCAGTGACGCTTCACTGAAAGGACTGGGATGTGTTCTGATGCAGCATGGTCAGGTAATTGCTTATGCTTCTAGATAATTAAAGCCACATGAGAAGAATTACCCGACGCATGATTTGGAGTTAGCTGCTGTTGTCTTTGCTTTGAAGATTTGGCGTCATTATCTGTATGGCGTCAGTTGTGAGATCTTTACTGATCATAAGAGCCTGAAGTATATTTTCACTCAGAATGATCTGAATTTGAGGCAGAGAAGGTTGCTCGAGCTAATCAAGGACTATGATCTGACTATTCAGTACCAGCCTGGGAAGGCGAATGTGGTAGCAGATGCTTTGAGCAGGAAGTCTTCTGGATTATCAGGTATTCAGCTTACTTCTGATGACTTTCTGATTCGAGACATGGAGCGCTTGCAGTTGGAGGTGATTTCCTCCAATGGTTTGGATTTGGCTCAGATGAGTATTCAGTCTACTTTGGAGACAAGGATTCAGGAAGCCCAGAAGTCAGATTCTGACTATTCGAAGTTGATTGCTCAGATTGGATCTGGTAAGACTCCTGAACTTCAAATTTTTGATTCTGGTGCTATTTTCTGCAAGAACAGGTTGTGGGTATCTGTGTTTGGGGATTTGAGGCAGGAGATTCTGCATGAATCTCATCATTCAGGCTACACTGTTCATCCAGGCAGTGGTAAGATGTATGCTGATATGAAGCTTTTGTTCTGGTGGCCTGGGATGAAGAAGGATGTGGCAGAGTTTGTGTCGAGATGCGAAGCCTGTCAGTTGGTGAAGGCAGAGCATCAGCGACCAGGTGGACTGTTGCAGTCGTTGCCTATCCCTGAGTGGAAGTGGGAGGAGGTAACGATGGACTTTGCTATGGGTTTTCCTCGATCACGACAAGGACATGATGCCATCTGGGTAGTCGTAGATCGATTGACGAAGTCAGCCCATTTTCTTCCGATCAGACAGACCGATCCGGTGGATCGTTTGGCACAGATATATGTGAAGGAGATTGTCAGATTGCACGGTGTGCCTCGAGTGATTGTTTCAGATCGAGATGGACGGTTTACTTCCAGACTTTGGAAAGGTATTCAGCAAGGCTTGGGTACTAAATTGCATTTCAGTACAGCCTTTCATCCTCAGACCGATGGACAGTCTGAGAGGACCATTCAGGTGCTGGAAGATCTGTTGAGACTTTGTGTTTTGGACTTTGGCGGAAGCTGGGAAGATCATATCCCTTTGATTGAGTTTGCGTACAACAATAGCTTCCAATCCAGTATCAGTATGGCACCGTACGAGGCTCTGTATGGCAGGAAGTGCCGTACTCCTTTGACTCTGACTGAGATCGGAGATAGACAGGAACTGGGTGCCCCTTTTGCTGATGAAACTGCTCAGAAGATCAGTTTGATAAAAGAAAGGTTGAAAGCGGCTCAGGACCGTCAGCAGAAATATTATAATCAGAAGTACAGATTTGTTGAATTTCAAGTTGGTGACTTTGTGTATGTCAAAGTCAGTCCGATGAAGAGTGTGAGCAGATTTGGTCAGGTGAGTAAGCTGAGTCCAAGGTATGTTGGACCGTTTGAGATTTTGGAAAGAATTGGAAAATCTGCTTACCGATTATTGCTTTCTGATTCGATGCCCGACGTGCATAATGTATTTCACGTCTCCACTCTGAGGAAGTGGGTTTCAGACTCTGGAAAGAAGGTATCAGCTGACGAGGTTGAGATTCAGGAAAATCTGGCGTACAAGGAAGAGCCAGAGTTGATTTTGGCGTACGACGTCCGAAAACTACGAAGTAAACAGATTCCGACGGTTAAAGTCCAGTGGAAGCACCAGACTGCACGAAAAGCAACTTGGGAGAAGGAGTCTGACATGAGACGGTCGTACCCGTACTTGTTCTGACTGAGTTTGGATTGGATAATGTCGAGGACGACATTTTTCTGAAGTTAGGGAGATTGTAATATCAAAAATCTGCTCCAGGATCGTCCAGGACGATCTGGATCGTCCTGGGACGATCAGTTGAAAATCTGCTCCAGAATGTGCCCAATCTGCTCCAGGTGATTTTCTGTACATATCGTCCAGGCCGATTGAGGACATCGTCCAGGCCGATCGGCACTGTAGAAAATGTCGGCCTGAGAATAGTTCTGGGAACCGTCCAGGACGATCTAATTTGGTCTGATCGTCCTGGGACGATCTGGCGATCGGCCGGGCCGATCTGACTTTTATAAAACGAATTTCAGCTCATTTGAAGAGAGAGAAAATCAAAATAAATATCTAATTTTTCCTGAGGAGAGAGAAAGTCGAAAAGCTTTTTGGAAAAGTTGATTTTCGGACGACGCGGAGCCGTTTTCGTCCGAGGAGATTGTTCGAGAAATTGTTGTACGCAAGGTAAGGCACATTCCGCCTTTCTCAATTTTCAGAACCGTCGTGTTTGGCGGTATTTTCTGTTCGGATTTCGTTTCCGTTAATGAATTTCGTCCGTAATTTTCGATTGGTTCAGTTTTTACCGCGTAACTTTCTGTATATTGTTGACGTGCCGAGTGTGCACATTTTGGTTATTTTTCGAAGATTTTTGTCCGGGTATTTTTGATTCGACGGTGTTTTTCATCGACTAGATTTTTCTGTGTATTCTAAAATTATCTGTGCAGTAGAATAAATGTTCTGAAATGTGATTATCTATATTCTGTACGAATTTGGTGAATTTTGATTTTCAGGAAAAATTGTGTAAATTCCGTATACTGCCGTTGTGCTGCCCGATTTTTGTCTGATTTCTGATTTGCCCGGATTTATTCTGAATTGAAATGCTATCTGTATAAGCTATAAAAAGGGAGTTATAAGGGGTCTGGATCCTATGAGATTCAGTTAGTGTCTGGGGAAATCTTAGATGAGCTCAAGTTGGAGAAATTTCTATTCTGTCCCGGATCCGAGGAATTCTGTTGTTCTGGTGCCGTGAGCACATTTAGCTATTAATTACTCAGAGAATTTCTCGTGCCGTGAGCACAAGGGAGACATAAGGGTCAGAATCCGTAGTGATTCTGTTTAGTTTAGTTTAGTTATTAATTAAATATCTGATATCTGAGTTCCGTATCTGTTCTGTAAGCAATTATGATTCTGATACGATATGATCTGAAATTCTGATTTTTGATTCTGTTAATGTGATATGTTTGATCTGTTCTGTTTCTGTCTGATTTGATATCTGTTCCGATTCTGTTCTGATACGATATGAGCTGAATTTCTGATTTCTGTACGATTCTGACTCTGTTGATTTAATCCGTTCTGATTTGTACTCTGATGTGATCTGATCTGTACGACTCTGATTCTGATTTGATATATGTCCGTATAAGTTCTGATTTTGATTCTGTTCTGATTCGAGATACGATTCTGTTCCGAATTCTGTACGGATTTCTGTCTGATGAGTTTGGTTTTGGATTCTGAGAGTTTTGATTGGAGGTTTGTTGCTTTGCTGAGCTGTTGAGCTCACTCTTATTTTCTGGTGGTTTTCAGGTTCTGGGAAAGGGAAGGAAGTCCAGGAGTAGATTTCTGAGTTCTGATCAGTAGGTATTTGTTTGTACCTTTTGATTTTTGTACAGTCATGGCTTTTCTGTTCTGTCTTTCTTTCTGTTCAAAAGCCATGTACTGTATCTGTAGATGATTGTTTTGAGAAAAAGAAAAGATAGATGTTTTGTTCCGCTGTGTTTGATGATTAATAGTAGCTCTGTGTTTGTGTGTCTGTTGATTTGAATAATTTGGAAGATTCTGTTCCGAAACCAATTCCAAAACTAGATCCTGGTTAGTCTGTTTAAGCTGGTCGCGATCCGGCTCGGGCGGGATCCGTCCCCGTCGGGTCGGGTCGTGACAGTCCTACTGATCTTCGTCGTCAGACTACAGTCCTTTCGACCTCGGTCGCCAGCCGACTACAGTCCTCCTGACTTACGTCACCCGCCGACTACAGTCTTTTTGACATCCGTCGCCCGTTGAATACGGTCCTCCTGACTTATGTCGCTCGCCGAATACATCCTTTCCGACCTCCGTCGCCTGCCGACTACAGTCCTCCTGACTTACGGTGCCCGCCGACTACAATCCTCCGTCGCCAGCTGACTACGGTCCTCCTGACCTACGTCGCCCGCCAACTGCAGTCCTTCTAACAAAGCGAATACGTCGATAGTAGATCTTTGTATTTACATCATGTAATGTACTCCATAAGATGTACATCAAGCTAAGACCTTCTCCCAAGGAAGGGTCTCATTTGTAATCGACTGCAAATACTAGTGGATTCGTTCAAACTGGGCTAGGCCCCGTGGTTTTTCCCCCTTTTAAAGGGGTTTTCCACGTAAAAATCTTGGTGTCTCATAAATGCTAGACCCTCTCTTCTTTTCTGATTGCGTGCCGGATTTTCGTACAATGCTAAGACGTTAAATATGATATTTCTCTACCGCTGCGAATACTCCTGGCCGCAACAATGCTTATTTTAGTTTTGAAAAAAAAATGTAGTCTTCTAACGTATGAAATATTGATGTGAACAAATAAATTGATTGAGAACCCTCACATTATACATAAACATGTTTCATATGCTTAATTTGACTTTAATGAATATATTTGAAGAATAATAAAAACTTATATGTCTATTAACTATGTATAAATAATTTATGAGCGTATAAATATTATATATAATTTTCATCTAGCATTTAATATAGTTGATATAACTTGTCATAACTTAATTTTAATTTTTATGATATTATTTTTATTTTATAAAATTTTATTGGTGTGTATCATATGCATGTACATTTATACATATTATATAAAAGATTTTCAGAGATCGATGACAACCATGTAGTAAAGTCAAATTGGTAAGTATGAATTCCTCAATTTATATAGAAATTAATTCATGTGAGAACATGAGTAATAGAGGAATGGAAATATAATAAACACAATCAAAATACCTCAAAATAATTTACAAGAAGGAAATTTTATATTGGAGCAAATGATGCCCTTAGGAATGTATTGGCTCAATGTAGCAAATATACATCATATAGAGCAAATGCCATGATGGAAGTTGGAAGAATCTAGTGATATAAGAGTTATTCTTAAAAGAATGTTGGCTATTTTGTTTGGTCAGTAGAATCATAGTGGGGAAATGGAGGTCGAAGGGGCCATAGTCGAGCGATTGAGATAAAGGGGGCCGTTGTCGGGAGATAGAGGCCGAAGGGACCATAATCAGTGAGAGATGATGGTCAGTTCACTGATTATGGTCCAAGGTACTGTAGTTGGCGGACGATGTTAGTCAGAGGAATTGTTGTGGGCAGGTGATAAATGTCAAAGGGATTGTATGTATTTGACAGGTGACAGAGTCCGGAGGGACGCGTACTGTAGTCAGGGGGTGACAATGATTGGGAGGAATGTAGTCGACATGTGACAGTGGTTGGCGAGACTGCAACGGGAGGGCGATGAAGATAGGAGAGACCGTAGTCAGTGGACAATAGAGGTCATAGGGTCTATAGATGGCTAGCGATAGAGATTAGAGGGGCCATATTTTACGGGTGACAGTTTTTAGAAGTACTTATATATAGTAAAAGATTTTTAATATTTTTGACGGGTGACTTACCAAACATAAAAGCACAAAGAAACAAATTTTAACAATATATAATTTTAATATTAATAAAAAATTAGGACTTATAGCAAAAGATTTAAAATTAATTTTTTAACAGAATTTAAACTTTATTATTAATAATAAATATTATTAGATTATATAGTATTTAAATAATTAAAATATTTATGCATTAAATATTACTAATATGTTACATTAAAATTATAAATTTTAATAAAAATATTTAATATAAATAGATGTTATATTGTTAAAATGTTTATATAAAAATATTCTTAAATTAAATATAATATTTTAATAATTTAAATTAAAAAAAATATTTTACTAAAATGTATTTTGTTTAAATTTATTGTTAAAAAATGTAAATTTAATAAATTAAATTAGATAGATATATTAAAAGTTTTAATTAATTAAATATGCCAGTTTATATAAAATTTAAGTAATAATTTGTATAGACATTTTAGTAAAATGTTTTTATATTTAATTAAAATATAATTAAAATTTTTACGATTATTTAAAATATCAAAATATTATATTTAGTTCAATTATATTTTATATAAACATTTAAATAACCTTTATCTATATAAAAGATTCTTAAATAGTTGATTAATACATATAATGTTAATGTTAGCATTTGAGGAATATTTAATTATTTAATATTATATAATTATAATATTTTAAATTTAAATTTCATACTAAATATAAATAAATAATTATTTAAATTAAGTTAAAAATTAATTTAACTATAACTCCTAATTTATATTTTATTAGTATTATATCATTAATTTTGAAAGTTAATAATTTTATATGTTGTGTAGCTTACTACTCAGCTTCACTATGTGGAAATTAAACAAGTTCGGATTAATAAGCCAACTACTCGACTCAACTCAACTTGTTTACATCCCTATGTAGTGATAAATGTACATTTATAACTACAATAATTGCCGTATGAGTCAAATGAAACATGTGATCGTATTGATATAAATTTTATCTTATTAAAAATTTAAATAATATATTTTTAAATATTCTAATTAGCATTTTCTTAAGAAACATAGCTTTTCTTAAAAAAAATGCTAATTAAATTAGCTTGTTCTTTCCTGTTTTTTTTTTTAAATTTATTTATTTACGTTTCTTTTGCTTGATTATATTTTAATTATGCTTCTTTTAAAATTCTCCCCATTTTATATAGCAATATAGACAATTTAAAACTTTAAATTACTATACTATTTTTATTTTTAAAAGTTTGATATAAAAAATTATATTACTATTATTATTTTATGTTTTGTATATTTAATATAAGAATTTACAAAAAAAATAAACTAATTTATTTTAAATTCATAAATAATGCTTTTATTATATTGAATAAAATATAAATTATTATAATGATATACTTCAAGTGATAAATTATAAATATTTCAATAAATAATGGCACATAATGTGAAATTATTATGTTAGTTTAATTTGAAATTTGATTATGTTGATTAATTTATACTATTATTTTGGATATAAATATCTTTGAGCAAGCTCGTCTAGGAATGGCCATTTTATAAAAAGGAGCAGGTTTTAATGTTAAATTAGTTTAAGGAGCAAGTCAACAAAAAAATTTAAAAAGGAGGAAAACCTGACTGGCAAAATACGGTTCTTAGAAAAATCATATTTTATGAAAGCCGGAACATCAAAATACAGTTTCTATAGAAACCAAATTTTCAAATTACGGTTTCTATAAAAGCCCGAATTTAAAATAAAATTCCATAATTATTATTATGAAACCGGATTAAAATAATCCAACCGGAACTTCTCAATCCGGTTTCTTTTTTTTTTTTTGGGAATTTTTGGGGCAAAGCCCGTATATAAATGAAAAGAGGTTACAAAAAGAACTAAACCTAGAGAAAAAAAGGTTTAGCAACCAAAATTACATGTATGACCCGTGTAACCCAAAACAGCCCAAAAAGAACAAAATCAGAAAGGGATTAATGGCTATAACAAAATCAGACTCAGGCTTAAAGGAGCTAAACCCATAAGCAAAAATGCTTAAACAGAGGTCAAGAAGACCCAAAAACACGAGACCACCCAGCCCTGGTTGCCTGCAGCCACCCAGCAAAACCAGAAAGAAGCAGCAAATTAGATATCCACCAAAAACCAAACAGCATCATACTAATAACGATGCCAGCAGAAAGAAGACCCAGCTCGAATTGAAAAGCGGCAGAAGCAGGCCGTCCAAGGGAAGAGACCAACCGAGCCCACAAGGTTTAGCTCCACTCATCATCGTCTGTATAGTCCATAGAAGCCCCCAAAAATACAAATGCTGAGCACGCCGAACAAAAACATCAAAACGCTCAGCCATCAGTAAAGCAGGAAGGAAATTCCGTAAGAAGCAGATCCAGCTTGTTCCAGTGTAAAGTCTTAAACCGAATAGCATGTTTAATTTTCTTAATGAGGCCTATAGTTGAATCAATTTTGCCAGCAAAACGCCTCTCATTCCTGGATCTCCATATATGATATACAGCACATGAAGTCACAAAGAAGGAGAAATGTTTTTCCACATCAGAGGAGGTGATCTGGTCATCCAGGAACTCAAAAATTTGAGTAATGGTTGGTCTCAGCAGGAAATTCTGGAGAGAAGGGAGCAAGAAAGAGATCACCAAAAAACTAAATTCACATTGAAAAAAGAGGTGAGAAATGCTCTCATCAGTTGCTCTGCAGAAAGGGCACAAACTAGGAATGAAAATGTTCCTCTTTGCTAATACATCCGCAGTCTTTAGACCATCCACCATGGCAAGCCAAACAAATGAAGAAAAGCGTAAAGCATAGTTTCTGTGCCAGACAAACTTATACCAGGAGATCTTGAGACGATCCTCATAAAAATGCAAAGCAAAAGCTTTAAAGCAAGGTTTGAAATTTCCCCTCCACGAAATAGGAGCAGGAGGATTATCATAAATCGGGATGTTCAGAATAAACCCGTAGATGGTCTGATCTAAGTAAGTAGGGATGAGCCAAGAGCCATCGTGAATGCAATCCATAACTTCCAAATGAGGGGAAGTAGAAGGGGGCCTAAAATTTGCAACAGCTGAAGCATTACACCATGGGTCCCAAAAGAAAGAGAACTTGCAATCATGGGAAGCAATATGGAACTGAACATTTCCTTGAATTTTAGCAGCAGTAAGACAGATGGACTTCCAAAATTTGGAAGCCATGGCAGGGGCTGTCTTCCAAGGGCTGATAAATTTAGCCTTAAACCAAGCAGCCAGAAGAGAGGGGGAGGTATAGAAGCGCCAAATAAAAGAGCAGTTGAAACCAAACCGAAGGGCTTCAAAAGCAGGTAACCCAAGTCCACCGAAGCATTTAGGTAAACACGTGTTTTTCCAAGCAACGAGGTGTAATTTTTTGCCATCCACAGAACCATGAAACAAGAATTTGGAACAAAGCTTATCAATATACTTATAAACGCCTTTCGGTATAACAGCACCTCTGATCCAATAAGCAATAGTGTTTGCTATAGTGAATTTAATGAATTGGATTCTACCTGCAAAAGACAAGAATTTAATTTTCCATCCAGCAAGTAGAGTAGAAAGCCTACTCGATAGTGGATGGAAGTGAGAAGTTTTGAGTTTCCTAGGAGAAATAGGGAGACCAAGGTAGGTGAGAACTGTAATATCTCGTTCCCTTACTGTTCCTCTCTGAATTGGATTTTCCTCCCAGAATCGGCCAGGACGAAGTTGAGATCGTCCAGGCCAATCAGTGCATGGAAAACAGCTGATTTCTGGAGTGTTTTCTGGATGATTTCTGGACAGGATCGTCCGGGCCGATCGTGAGATCGTCCAGGCCGATCTGTACTGTAGAAATTATCGGCCAGACAATAGCCCTGGGTGAGGTCCAGGACGATCAGGATTTGGTCTGATCGTCCCGGGACGATGTGAATATCGGCCTGGCCGATCAGTTCACAGATATAAGAAAATCAGCTCGTTTTGAGGAGAGAGAAAATCATTTTTATAAAATCAGAAATATCTGAGGAGAGAGAAAGAGAAAGGGAAAAAGAGAAAAGCTGGTTTTCGGAGACCGCGGAGCGCTTTTCGTCCGACGCTGCTGTTGGGAAAAGTGAAGATCTCGTGGTAAGGACTCCGAATCCTATTTCTGTTTTCAAAGAAGTTGAGTTTTGACCGAGTTGAGATCTGTTTTGTGTTTTCGTAGTCGACTTTTCGACATGATTTTGATTTGACACAACTTTCACCGCACAACTTTTAGAGTGTTATAGATATGATTATTCTACACGATTTGACTGTATTCTACGAATTTTCTTCCGGTCGGAATTGATTTTACGCGATTTTAATTGAATAGAAAATTATCAGGATGTTTTCTGACTTGGTTTCTGTAGAATAAAAGTCTTGCATTGATGTTATAGATATTCTATTGTAATTTGGTAGAATTTGGAAATCGTGTCTTTTTGCAGGATTTTTGTGTAAATTTGACCGACTGCCGTTACGCTGCCCGATTTTCGTATGATTTCTGATTTGTCTGAAATTGATAGATTGAATTGATATGTGTATGATTATTGATATGATTGTTCTAGATTTCTTTAATATTGCTTATTGCATCGATTATTGCATTGACTATTGATTGGATTGATTGATTGTTACTGAAAGACAAGTGGGAACCTAGTTGAACGTTGGTGAAGATAGACTTGACCTGTACAGGATGGTGGGCCGACGGGCTTTCCTTTAAACATCGATTATGGATTTCTACAACAGCACTATAGATGGGAGTCATAAGGAGTTTTATATGCCGACGGGCGGCCGACGGGCAAAAAGAGTGACGACTCTTATTGATAGACCAACGTACGGACTACAACAGCAACGGATTCTACAACAGCACTATCGATAATAGCCAGTTAACCTGGTTGATCATGACTAGTGTTTGTGCTTGTCGAGTAAGACCCTTGTATGACATTGTATGATCTTACATCGTATGGACTTCCTGATGTGCATTGATTTATTGATTTCCGATTGATGAATTGATTTGATGGATTTATCGAATTGATTTCTTATCGTACGGATTCATTGATTTCATTGATTGATCATTGAGCATTGATACTATTGATTATTGATTATTGACATTGATATAGATACTGCATTGATAGCATGGACATGGACATCGTATAGATTCATTATATTGCCGCCTAGATTTTATAGATTCACTGTTGCTATTGTTCTACACCGTATTGACTGTTTTATAGATTCCTTGTCTCGTATCGCTTTTCTCATTTGACTTCATTGATTAGATCGTACTGATTTGACCGTATTGATTTGATTGACGGATATTGATTGATTGCATTGATTTATCGAATTGCCTGCCGCTGCATTGACTGGTTTTATTGACTATGGATTTCCACTGCATAGAATTGATGATCATTGATTCATTGATTTCCGCTGCATAGACTCATTGACCATTGACTGATTCAGATTGATAGATTGACATGCATCGCCTTGCTTTGATTTCAGTTGTAGGCTTTGGTGACCTGCTGGGCTATTGTAGCTCATTATATGTGGTTTAAAATTTCAGGTCCGAGCAAGGCAACTGGAATGGAGTTCGATCAGAATGTCAGACGAATCCTTTCGCTACACGGATCTTGGGGGCGTCACAAGAACATCCTCAGCATTAAAGAAGCCCAGCAAGGAAGTAATCTGTGTGGCCAAAGGGGTATTCTTGGAGTAAAGTATGGAGCATTTAGCATTATTGATACACAGGCCAGTGTGCTCAGCAAGTTTAGATAACAGAGATTTAAGGCTGTTAGCATTGGCAAGAGAGGCTTTTCCAATGACCAAAATATCATCAGCGTATAATAGGTGCTTAACCGAGATATTACCAGAAAGGATGCCCTCAAAATTACTATCATCGATCTCACAGGAGAAGGAATCCATAACAACCGAGAAGAGCAAAGGAGAGAGGGGACATCCTTGTCTCAACCCAGAAGATGAGGGAAAGAAACCCTCTAAAGCACCATTCACATTCACAGAAAAGTGGACGTCACTGATACAACCTTTAATCCAGCTGACAAAGATATCCGGAAAACCTTTCAAAGTGAGTCTGTTTAAAATAAAGTCTCGAGAAACAGTGTCAAAAGCTTTCCGTAAATCAAGCTTGGCACAGAAGTATTTTTTGTTGGGATTCCCATTGAATTCACTCAGAATCTCAGAGGCTAGAACAATATTATCAGTGGAAATTCTGTTCTTAATGAAGCCAGTTTGACTATTGTGGATAATGAAAGGCAAGACCTCTTTCATACGATTGGCCAAAAGTTTAGCAATAATCTTATAAAAGACATTGCAAAGAGAAATAGGCCTATAATCAGATAAAGAGGAGGCATGCTTACCCTTGGGGATAAGAGCAATAGCAGTGGCCTTGGCACATTTGGGAAGAGACCCCTTAGAGAAGAAATGTTTTACAGCTCTGCAGACATGACCCCCAATAATCTCCCAAGAAGCCTTGTAGAACTCGAAAGGGTACCCATCAGGTCCCGGGGTGGAGTTAGAAGGACCAGCAAAAACCACATCCCTAATTTCCAAATCAGTTACCATGGAGGTAAGAGAGGCAATAAGAGGTGTGGGAATAGAAGAACCCACAGGGAAGTGAGAAGCAGACGGATCTGCAGGGCTAGGAGCATTATATAAATTCTGAAAATAATTAACAGCGGCCAAGGCAATGTCCTCATGAGCAGTAAGAATGCTATCCTCAGTATGAAGTTCACTGATCCGATTAGAATTAATCCTGGAATTAATTCTAGCATAAAGGAAGCCTAAATCATCCTCCCCCTTGGTAAGCCAATTAACCTTAGCCCTTTGGATAACCCATGAACTCCAAGCCTTCTGGAGAGAAGCAAGAGAGGAATTTATATTTGTCATTGTAGCATTTAGATTGGGATCCAGAGGGGTCTGTTGTAGCTGTGAAATACAAGTATGTTGCAACTCTTGGAGCTCTTTAATACTCTTAGAAATATAGGAAGAATTAGACCAATTCTTCCTCTTGATAAGACCTTTCAAGTCTCTCAACATAGAGTAGAGAGCTGAAATAGGGTTCCCTTGGTGGTGAGACGCAAACACAGAAATCAGATCATTCCAAAAACTTCTAGAGTTAACCAAATAGTTTTTAAACTGAAATCTGGCCTTAGGTTTAAAAGAAGAACCCGGAAGAAGCACTAAAGGCGAGTGGTCCGAACAATTAGGGTCCTCAATTCGATAAAAAGAAGCCGAGAATTGATCTAGCCAGGCAGAATTGACAAGAATTCTGTCAAGTTTGATATGAATCGGGTCTGCAGCCCGTTGATTGAACCAAGTGAAAAACAATCCAGTAGAGGGGAGCTCAGAGACCCCAGAATTGAAAACCCAACTATTAAATTCTTCCAGACGATGGTGTTGCAAGGGAATACCACCAGTTTTATCTTCCACCCTCCTGCAACAGTTAAAATCCCCAAGAATGGCCCATGGGGAGGTGATCGATTCTGCCAGATTGTGTAATTGTTGCCATAGGGGAGCTCTGTCAGCAATGGTATTAGAAGCATAAATGATGGAAACCAGAAAAGGAGCCAAAGATCCAAAGGAGATGACTCCATGAATGAGTTGGGGGGAAATAATAAGAGGAGAAAAGGAAATCCGCAGAGGATTCCATTTTATCCAAATTCTGCCGGGGAAGAACAGTTGAAGTTGTCGCAAGAATTCTCAATGGAAAAAACTTTGTGAGAGTTGACAAACCACGGGTCAGCCATCGAATCAACAGATACTTTAGCTTCAAGGATGCAAATCAAGTCAAGATGGAAGTTCGAAACCAGTTTCTTACAAGCCAGAACTTTATCCGGAGAAGAAAATCCCCTGATGTTCCAGCAAGCAATAGGAGAGGGGGTCATTTCGACTTTGAGTTGGACGAGCGCGTCTTCTTAGCACTCTTCCCTTTAGTAACATTCTGGCTAGTAGGCTTTTCACTGGGTGGCCGCATTCCCTTGGAGGAGGCAATGTCGGTGGTGGGAATGAAGGAAGAGTCATCTGGAGGCTCTTCAGGCTGAAGGATCTCAAAACGATTGGGAGAGGTAACAAGGGGGTCAGCTGGTAAAGTGACTGGAAACAGGGCAGTGGAATACGAAGTAGAGGTAATGGGGGAAGAAGAGACAGATTTTGTGGGTGGAATAAAAGGTGGGATGTCTGAGGAGGAAGAGGCCTCCTCATTAGGCGAGTTTAGATTGGGAATAGTGATAGATTGGTTTTGGGGCAAAGACTGTTTGGGAGCAGAGGTAAGCAACCTCTCAGGAGGGGAGGAAATCGCCAAAGCCGAAGAAAGGCCAGTAATAGGGATAGTGGTAGGGAGAGAGCCGGGAGTGGGGGTGGTCGGATTATTAGACAGAGGTGGTGGATTGGGAGGATTGGGTGGAGGAAGGGGCGGTTTATGAGGTGGAGGACGTGGAGTACGGTGGCGGGAAGAGCTTCTACCTCTGGGAGGAGCTTGGGTAGTTTTAGGTTGAGGATTTATGTGACAAAGAGTAGAGGGATGGACAATCGAGCCACAGCCAGAACAAGGGGTAGGCTTCCAATCGTATAAGACTTTCAAGGAGACATCATCTCCATCCAGAGAAACAGGAATCTCATCAGGGAAAGAAGACTTGCAAGATACGAGGACACATACTCTGGCAAATGTTAGCCGAGTTTTCCTGGCAGTTAGGGAGTCAACCGCAAGCGGGTGGCCAACAAAGCTTGCGATTTTAGAAATTCCAGCGGGGTTCCATACAGCAAGGGGCAAATCAACAATTTTTATCCAGATAGGGATAGAGGAAAACTCATCTCGTTGGGGCTTGAACTTTGGAGTCCACTTTTGAAGAATGAAGGGGCGCCCGAAGAAGAACCACGGATCGGACCACCCGACCATGCAAGCTGGTAGTCTTCTGGAGAAGAAAATTTGAACAAGAAGAAGCCATCATTAAGCGAGAGGAGCTCCACGTCTCCCTTCGGGTTCCAAGCTTTCTTGACCGAGTTGAGAAGGCTCAAATAGGTCGGCCTTGGCCCGATAGAGTAACCAACGAGCGAAGATCCCCAGTCAGGAACACCCTTGGCAAGCTCATCAGCAGAGAAGGGGACTTTCGTAGCCGGAGGTACGAAGGAAAGCGAAAACTCTTCAGCAACCGGATCTTCCTTAGTGAGATTAGAAACGAAATTCAATCCCACAGGACAAGCAAGAGCCGGAGGAAGAGCACCAGGCAGGGGAGGGAAATTAGAGAGGTAGGCGGAGGAGGAGGCCATAGAACCCCCCCCCCCCCCAGGCGGAGGCTGGGAAGAGGAAGAGAGAAACGGCGGGGAAGCTAGGGCAAGGAAACCCTAGCAGAGAATATAAGACGTTTACTATGAATATCTACGTATCATTGATGCATACAAGTTTTCGCCGCTTGTCTCTCTCAAAAAAAATCAATCCGGTTTCTTGAGTAACCGGATTTTTAAGTCACGGTTTCTATTAAGAATAAATTTTAAATTTTATTTCCATGTTCTATTTCCTATGGCTTAATTAAAAAGGAGCCATAATTACTGTTATATTTATATAAGTTTATATAACTGTTATTTATATTTATTTATTTAAAATAAATGCATGTATATTTTTTTGATTAAAATATCCGGTTTGAATATTTGATATTTTATTTTTAAATAAACCAATAGTTTTTTATTTTCTTATTTTATTGTACTTGTTCTCATAAATTTATGTAATTAAAATAAAATTCCATAATATTAGATTTCTTAATTATTTTAAAAAATAAATTAAAATAAAAAGGTTATTAAAATGTTTATATTTGATATATAACCAAAAAAATTAAGCCGGATACCATCTGAACTCCGATTTCAATAAATTTGAATGTATCAAAAATACTAACACAACGACACCAAATTCGACTCAATCCGAGCTCAAATGAGCCCAAATCAAAGACCCTAAGTACATTTGGAAGGATAAAACCATAATTTGGATTACTAAACGGTTTCCAAACGTGACATGCGTATAATGGAATCAAGCGGCTCGATGAGACGAGTCCAACTAGCCCAAGATCGCCGAACTCTGATATCATTAAGACATTCAAATGAATTTATTAGAATTAAAATGTTTATATTTATATTAACCTGTTTCAAAAAAAAAAACTTTGAATTGAACTTATTTGGGCTCGGATTGAGTCAAATTTGGTGTCGTTGGGTTCGTATTTTTGAGACATTCAGTTCGACTATAAATTAGTTGAAATCGGAGTTCAAATGGTCTCCGATTTAATTTTTGAAGTTTCCAAGTTCATTTTAAAAATAAATTAAAATTATATTTATTAATTTTAAAATACTTATCCTAATATTATAATCTAAAATTTTAAAATAATTTTTATTAACCAAAATTTAATATTATAATTTTTTAATTATTAAATAATTAAAAAATTTTAATATAAAGTTTAAAAATATTATAAACATTAAAACAAATAATTTAAAAAGATTATAATATAAAACGCTTTTAATATTGTTTTTTATTAATTATTTCTGTTTTATATATACATTAATATATTATATATAGATTAGATAATCTAGTGTAACAAATAAACCTGATATTAAATTATAAAAGCATTATATCTGGTTTCAGTAATTTTTTTTTTTGTTTTTAGTTTTATGTTTTAATTAAGAAACCGGTTAACTGATATCCGGTTTCTTTGGATTTTTTTTTTTTTGAACCGTTGAATGAAACTCCAGTTTCAATATAAATCGGTTTCTATTGAAACTGGATAATCAAGTTCCATTTTTGCTCTTTTTTAAATATTTTTGTTGACCTGTTCCTTAAACTAATTTAACATTAAAACTCGCTCCTTTTTATAAAATGGCCTCTAGGAATTGTAGGGTGCAAGGCTCCCTTGTTTGGGATTCAAGGGCCTTGGCCATAGAAAAAAAAAATACTTTTGATACGTCATCACAAAATTAGCTTGATTGGGCACGAATCTCGAAGCAAAAGCTAGTTGGAGACTTCAAAAATTAAATCCGGGAGCATCCAAACTCCGATTTCAACGAGCTTACAGTCAAACTGAGCGTCTCGAAAATACGAACCCAACGACACCAAGATCGACCCAATCCGAGCCCAAATGGGTCCGAATCATGGACTCGAAGTGCTGTCGGAAGGTTCAAACCGCAATTTGAGTTACCAAACGGTCTCCGATTTTGACGAGCTTATACTTGAATCGAACGGCTCGACGAGACGAATCCAACGAGCCCAAGATCACTAAATTCCGACATCATTAAGGCCTTCAAATGTCCAACGAACGGTGCACGATCGTAGGATTCAATATCGGCCGTCCATTTGACCACTCCCTATTCGCCCTTGATCTCACACCTATTTACGGACCATGCCACTCCAGAAAATCTATAAATAGAGCCCTCATTCTTCACAAGAGAGGATCCTAAGCAAGAGAGAGAAGAAGAGAAGAGAAGGAGAGAGAGAAGGAAGGAATTCCTCCTCGACAGCCGCCGGACCACCGCCGGACCACCGCAGAACCTCGCCGGACCATCGCCGGGCCACCGCAGGAATCTCGTCGGAGCACCGCCGGACCACCGCAGGAATCTCGTCGGACCACCGCCGGACCACCGCAGGAACCTCGCCGGACCACCACAGGACCTCGCCGGACCACCACCTTAAGACCCGACGTTCAGTCCCTACGTCCTGCCAAAGACCCGACGTCTTGTTCAAGGCCCGACGTTCAGTCCTTACGTCCTGCCAAAGTCCCTACGTCCTGCTGAAGACCCAACGTCCTACTCCGGGCCCGACATTCAGTCCCTACGTCCTGCCGAGGACTCGACGTCTTATTTAAGTAATTGATTGTAATTTGTTCACCCCTGGAGGTGATTCAGTCCTTTGTAACCAACTCAAAATCTAGTGGAATCATTTTCAACTGGGCTAGGCCTCGTGGTTTTTTCCCTTTTTAGGGTTTTCCACGTAAAAAATCTTGTGTTCTCTGTGTGTGCTAGTTATACGTACAACGTTAAGACGCAGAATTAAAACTCTATCGCCGCGTATTTTTAGTCCGCAACAGTTTGGCGCCGTCTGTGGGAAAGATCAATCCCACTACACTAAGTACTTCTTCAATGGCAAACAGGCGTAGCCATCGCATCATGGGAGCCTCTCGCTCCAATTCACATCAATCAGGAAACCAGTCCCTGAATCAAGAACGACGGGCATCTGCCTCCTTTCACCCTGGTGGCCGACACCCTGCAGGGGAAGGAACTTCAGGGCCATCCCTAGAAGAGCGTATCAGGAAGATGGAGGAATCTCAGAATGAGATCCTTCGACTCTTAAGGGAGACTCGAGGACCAGCATTAGTACCTCAAGAAGATATTCTCTTCCCTCAAGACCAGCCAGGCTTAGAAGACGTTCTTCATGTTGAAGTCCCCCTTCCTCCGCCTAGAGTGCGCCCTCCAATCCGTCCAGAGAATGAGCTTGATGACACAGCAAGCTCTACCCATCCTTCACACACGGGCCACCGGCAGCATATGCCTCCAGAAGTCCCAGAAGACTTGGACCAACAACACGTTACTGAACTCCCCCGCAATACTCTCCGGGATGAGTTGCGGAGGCTAGTCCGAGAAGAGTTCCCCACAGGAGGTACAAGACACTCCCTTCGCCAACGGGACGTTCACGAATCGTCACCTTTCACCGAAGCTGTCCTCCGATACCCCGTTCCGGCAAGATTCAAACTCCCGAATATTGATTCGTATGATGGAACTTCAGACCCCTACGAGCATATCGACCACTACCGCACTATTATGCATATCCAGCAGGCCCCGGACGCTTTGCTCTGTCAAGTTTTTCCTGCCACCCTTAAAGGGCAAGCCCGAACATGGTTCTACTCACTGCCTGCCCGATCCATCTCGATATTCGTTAAATTGGCCAAACTGTTTGTCGAACAGTTTGTCGCCAACCGAAGGACGATTAAAGATTCCTCCCACCTTTCAGGGATACGTCAGAACGAGGGTGAATCCCTTAAAGAATACTTCCAGAGGTTTTCCGCGGAAGCCCGGCAAGTTCCAGGGGTAGATCCCGAGTTGCTTAGAGGTGTATTTCTCGGAGGGCTTCGTCCTGGCCCCTTTTACTCGGCACTAATGCGAGAAACGGTCCATTCATATGCTGATCTAATCCATCGAGTAGAGGCCCAAATCTCTGCCGACGAAGCCATTAATGCTTACAGGAGACAATTTGAACAAACAAATGGGAAGCGTAAAAATCCTCCAGAAATGGAGTATCCTCCGTCACAAAGGAAGAAGCAAGGAAATTATAATTTTCCTCCTCGACCCTCACAGCCGCGACGAGAACCTCGCCAAGAAAAGGAGTACACACCACTTAATACATCCCAAACAAACGTATTAATGGCCATCCGGGATCAGGAGAATGTGAAATGGCCACACCCTTTGAAGCCCAACGTCGGAAACCAGGAGCAATATTGCCACTTCCACCGTAGCCGTGGGCACACTACTGAAGCATGTTGGCAGCTCAAGGAAGAAGTTGAGAGACTGATCCGACAAGGATATCTCCGACAATTCATCAAGAATACACCAACCCGAGAAGAAGTTGGTCCGACAGGGGGGCAGAATCAACAACAAAGGCAGTCGATAAACAATCGCCAAATAGTGGGAGAAATTGGAACCATTGCTGGGGGCCTATCAACGCCTTGCCAAGTTTTAATTGCGTAGAGCACAATAGTGCTACTTGTTTTAAGTATCGTATGTCTTTAGTATTGTGTGACTTCAGTACTGTCTGTCTTTAATTGTGAATGTTGTTTGTGGTGTTTGTAGCTTCTCCCTCCTTAAGCTGTCTTAGAAAGCTATGTTTTTGTAAGACTTTATCTCCTTATCTTCTTCGAGTAAAATTATATTGATAAATTCACAAAAGTAGTGAACTTTAATATCATTGACTCGAACAAATACATAATCGTTATTGTAGCTCAATCACCAGATAATCAATCCTTGGTGGATTCTCCCGACCTCTTCCAGACAGGTTAACGTCGTCGAGCAGGGCTCCGTCATACAACCTCGGAAAGGTCTCACATCCTTGGTGGATTCTCCCGACCTCTTCCAGACAGGTTAACGTCGTCGAGCAGGGCTCCGGCATACAACATCGGAAAGGTCTCACATCCTTGGTGGATTCTCCCGACCTCTTCCACACAGGTTAACGTTGTCGAGCAGGGCTCCGGCATACAACCTCGGAAAGGTCTCACATCCTTGGTGGATTCTCCCGACCTCTTCCAGACAGGTTAACGTCGTCGAGCAGGGCTCCGGCATACAACCTCGGAAAGGTCTCACATCCTTGGTGGATTCTCCCGACCTCTTCCACACAGGTTAACGTCGTCGAGCAGGGCTCCGGCATACAACCTCGGAAAGGTCTCACATCCTTGGTGGATTCTCCCGACCTCTTCCACACAGGTTAACGTTGTCGAGCAGGGCTCCGGCATACAACCTCGGAAAGGTCTCACATCCTTGGTGGATTCTCCCGACCTCTTCCAGACAGGTTAACGTCGTCGAGCAGGGCTCCGGCATACAACCTCGGAAAGGTCTTACATCCTTGGTGGATTCTCCCGACCTCTTCCACACAGGTTAACGTCGTCGAGCAGGGCTCCGGCATACAACCTCGGAAAGGTCTCACATCCTTGGTGGATTCTCCCGACCTCTTCCACACAGGTTAACGTCGTCGAGCAGGGCTCCGGCATACAACCTCGGAAAGGTCTCACATCCTTGGTTAACATCGCCAGAATGTCGTCAATGGACTTCTATCTTACTTCTCCATAATATTAAAATTCTACCAAATTTTGAATTTTCTCCTGTCGCTGAACTTTTGCCTTGCAGGACTTTCGACGGACTTCTACCCGACATCGGACTTCTCCATATCGTCTGACTTCTGCTCGTAAGCAGACTTCTACTCGTCCTCGGACTTCTACCAGTTAATAGACTTTCGTCGGTCTTCTGCCCGACGCTGTATGACTACCCAACGTTGAATTCCTTCCTGTCATCATACTTCTCCCCGATGCTGGAAGTATACCCGTCATTTCAACCTCCCTCCTTACAACGGTCTATCCGACCTCCATCGCAAACCACCAAACATCAGAACTCCACAAGATCTCTCGAAGAAAAGAGGGAGAAGAGAAGAAGGGAAATCTCCGAACTTTCTTGCCAAGAGAGGGGCCTCAGAAAACTGAGGGAAGGCCTCAATAGAAAGGACAGAGGGAGAAGGTCTCCGAACTTCCTTGCCAAGAGAGGGGCCTCAGAAAACTGAGGGAAGGCCTCAATAGAAAGGACAGAGGGAGAAGGTCTCCGAACTTCCTTGCCAAGAGAGGGGCCTCAGAAAACTGAGGGAAGGCCTCAATAGAAAGGACAGAGGGAGAAGAGAAGAAAGGAGGAGAAGAAGAGAAGAAAAGAGAAGAGCAAGAGGAGTGGAGTGATTTTCTAAAGGGTTTAAGGCCCTATTTATAGGTTTTTGGGAGAAAGGAGAATTTTCTAGAATTTTCAATTTCCCAAAATTTTCTAAATTTTTCTGAATTTTTTCGGAATTTTTTGGAATTTTTTAGGATTTTTTAGGCATTTTTTCGGCCTAAAAAGGCTTAAAAATGCCTAAAAAACCCCTTTTTCTGCACAGGTGGGGCCCACTAGGTCGGTGGGCTGAACAGACCCGCCCGTTCGTTCAAATGAGGCGGTGGGAAGCTTCCAGGCGGGCTGACCGCGCGGGCCCAGGCGGGCCTAGGCGGCCCAGGCGGGCCGCCGCGCGGGCCAGGAGGCGGCCCAGCAGCCCGCCGCGCGGGCTGCAGCGCGGGCCGCAGGCGCGGCCCAGGCGGGCCGCCGCGCGGGCTACAGCGCGGGCCGCTTGCGCGGCCCAGGCGGCCCAGGCGGGCCGCCATGCGGGCCGGAGGCCCAGGCGGCCGGGCAGGCCAGGCGGCCGGGCGGGCCGCCGCGCAGCGCGCAGCGCGGGCCCGCGAGCGCGGGCCCAGGCGGGCCGCCGCGCGTTCCAGCGCAGGCCGGCGGTGCCGCCGCCCGGCGGCGGCGGCCTGCCGGCCGGTCCGGCCGGTCCGGCCGCCTAGCCCATTTTGGGCCCGATTTTCGTCCCGGAAACTCCGTTTTTGACATTTTTGGGGTCCCCGAACACGTTTTTCGACGTTCCGGACTCAATTTTGGCACTTTCAGAGCTCATCGAGGCCTCCTTGACTTGTTTTTTGCAAAATTTCAACTTATGGGAAGCGATTTTTGCTATTCGGCCAACGCAAAATGTTGACCCTTATATTTTCGGACTCCTAGGGCTTCGACGTCCGAAAATAGGGGGGCAACTGATACGTCATCACAAAATTAGCTTGATTGGGCACGAATCTCGAAGCAAAAGCTAGTTGGAGACTTCAAAAATTAAATCCGGGAGCATCCAAACTCCGATTTCAACGAGCTTACAGTCAAACTGAGCGTCTCGAAAATACGAACCCAACGACACCAAGATCGACCCAATCCGAGCCCAAATGGGTCCGAATCATGGACTCGAAGTGCTGTCGGAAGGTTCAAACCGCAATTTGAGTTACCAAACGGTCTCCGATTTTGACGAGCTTATACTTGAATCGAACGGCTCGACGAGACGAATCCAACGAGCCCAAGATCACTAAATTCCGACATCATTAAGGCCTTCAAATGTCCAACGAACGGTGCACGATCGTAGGATTCAATATCGGCCGTCCATTTGACCACTCCCTATTCGCCCTTGATCTCACACCTATTTACGGACCATGCCACTCCAGAAAATCTATAAATAGAGCCCTCATTCTTCACAAGAGAGGATCCTAAGCAAGAGAGAGAAGAAGAGAAGAGAAGGAGAGAGAGAAGGAAGGAATTCCTCCTCGACAGCCGCCGGACCACCGCCGGACCACCGCAGAACCTCGCCGGACCACTGCCGGGCCACCGCAGGTGTCACGACCCGACCCGAGACGAGACGGATCCCGCCCGCGCCGGATCGCGACGGGGAAAAGCTAACCAGGATCTGGCTTTGGATTAGGTTACTGAACTGATCTTCCAAATTCTTAACTCAACAGAAGCACACAGAACAACAGGGCTACTAAAAACATCAAATGCAGCGGAACAAAACATCTATCTTTTCATTTCCTCAAAATAATCATCTACAGAACAGTACATGGCTTTCAACAGAAAGAAAGACAGAACAGGAAAGCCATGACTGTACAAAAATCAAAAGTACAAAAGTACCTAATCTGATCAGACTCTGAAATCTAATCCTGGACCTCCTTGCCCTTCCCAGAACCTGAAAACCACCAGAAAGCAAGGGTGAGCTCAACAGCTCAGCAAAGCAACAAACCACCAATCTAAATCCTCAGAAAACAAAACCAAACTTATCAGACAGAAATCAGATCAGAAGTCGGAACAGAATCGGAAATCAAAACTTACGGACAGATATCAAATCACATCAGAGTCGGAAATCAGAAATCAGAATCGTACGGATCATATCATGTCATAATCACAATTTCGTACAGAACAGAACAGATACAGAAAATAGTACAGATACATATAGCTAAATGCCCTGACACTGACGGAATCTCTACGGATTCCGGCCCCTTATGCCTCCCTTCCCAGACACTGACTGAATCTCATAGGATCCAGGCCCCTTATGTCTCCCTTTGTGCTCACGGCACCGAAACAGATGTGCTTATAGCACCAAAACAGAATTCCTCGGATCCGGAACAGAACAGATATCAGATTTCAGATTGAGCTCATTTCAGATTTCCCGTTTCACTAACTGAATCTCATAGGATCCAGACCCCTTATAGCTCCCTTTTTATAGCTTATACACATAGCATTTCAATTCAGAAGAAATCCGGACAATTCAGAAATTACCCAAAAATCGGGCATCACAACGGCAGTATACAGAATTTACACAAAAATTCCTGCAAAGAAAATTTACCGAATTCGCACAGAATACAGATATCAACATTTCAGAACCTTTATTCTACTGCACAGATAAATTCCAATTTCACAGAAAAATCCGGTCGACTAAAAACACAGTCGAATCAAAAATACCCGGACGGAAATCTTCAGAAAATAACCAAAATGTGCACACTCGGCACGTCAACAATATACAAAAAGTTACGCGGTAAAAACTGAACCGTTCAAAAGATACGGACGAAAATCGCCAACGAAAACAAAATCCGGACAGAAAATACCGCCAAACACGACGGTTCTGAAAATTTAGAAAGTCGGATTGTGCCTTACCTCGTGCACAGCAATTTCCTCAACAGTCTCCTCGGACGAAAACAGCTCGGCGTCGCCCGAAAATCCGCTTTTCCACTTTTTCCTTCGTTTTTCTCTCTCCTCAGCTTTTTCTCTCTCTTCAAAATATCTCAATTCTATATATATCCAGACTGATCGTCCCGGACGATCGAGCTTCGTACCGGACGATCCATGAAGAGAGGAATTCCGTCCAGACGAAAAATGACATATCGTCCCTGGCGAAGGGTTCACGGGAGAATTTTCGTCCAGACGATCCAATTTTCGTCCCGACGAATCATACAACCAAAACTGATTTTCTGCACAACCTGTACCGATCGTCCCGGACGATCCATCTTCGTCCCGGACGAACCTGGAGCAAAAACTGATATTACAATCTCCCCAACTTAAAAAAAAATGTCGTCCTCGACATTACCCAGTCCAAACTCAGTCAAAACAAGTACGGGTACGACCGTCTCATATCAGACTCCTTCTCCCAAGTTGCTTCCCGTGCAGTCCGGTGCTTCCACTGGACTTTAACCATCGGAATCTCTTTATTTCTTAACTTTCGGACGTCGTATGCCAAAATAAGTTCTGGCTCTTCCTTGTACGCCAGATTCTCCTGAATCTCAACCTCATCAGCTGACAACTTCTTCCCAGAGTCTGAAACCCACTTCCTCAGAGTGGATACATGAAACACATTATGCACATCCGGCATAGAATCAGAAAGTAATAGGCGATAAGCAGATTTTCCAATTCTTTCCAAAATCTCAAATGGTCCCACATACCTTGGACTAAGCTTGCTTACCTGACCAAATCTGCTCACACCTTTCATCGGGCTGACTTTGACATACACAAAGTCACCAACCTGAAACTCAACAAATCTGTGCTTCTGATTGTAATACTTCTGCTGACGATCTTGAGCGGCTTTCAATCTTTCTCTTATCAAATTGATCTTCTGAGCAGTTTCATCAGCAAAAGTGGCCCCCAAAGCCTGTCTATCTCCGACCTCCGTCAGAGTCAAAGGAGTACGGCACTTCCTGCCATACAAAGCCTCGTACGGTGCCATACCGATACTGGACTGAAAACTGTTGTTATAAGCAAACTCAATCAGCGGAATATGATCCTCCCAACTTCCGCTAAAGTCCAGAACACAAAGTCTCAACAGATCTTCCAGTACCTGAATAGTCCTCTCAGACTGTCCGTCGGTCTGAGGATGAAAGGCTGTACTGAAATGCAGTTTCGTACCCAAGCCTTGCTGAATGCCTTTCCAAAGTCTGGAAGTAAAGCGTCCATCTCGATCAGATACGATCACACGAGGCACACCGTGCAATCTGACTATCTCCTTCACATAAATCTGTGCCAAGCGATCAACTGAATCCGTCTGTCTGATCGGAAGAAAATGGGCTGACTTGGTCAATCGATCTACAACCACCCAAATGGCATCATGTCCTTGTCTAGATCGAGGAAAACCCATCGCAAAATCCATCGTTACCTCCTCCCATTTCCACTCAGGGATAGGCAACGACTGCAACAGTCCACCTGGTCGCTGATGCTCTGCCTTCACCAACTGACAGGCTTCGCATCTCGACACAAATTCTGCTACATCTTTCTTCATCCCAGGCCACCAAAACAAAAGTTTCATGTCAGCATACATCTTACCACTGCCTGGATGAACAGTGTAGCCAGAATGATGAGATTCACACAGAATCTCCTGCCTCAAGTCTCCAAACACAGGTACCCACAACCTATTCTTACAGAAAATAGCACCAGAATCAGAAATTCGAAGTTCAGGAGTCTTACCAGATCCAATCTGTGCAATCAACTTCGAATAATCAGAATCTGACTTCTGGGCTTCTTGAATCCGTGCTTCCAAAGAAGACTGAATACTCATCTGAGCCAACTCCAAATCACTGGAGGAAACCACCTCCAACTGCAATCTCTCCAAATCACGAATCAGAAAGTCATCACAGGTAAGCTGAATACCTGAGAATCCAGAAGACTTCCTGCTCAGAGCGTCCGCTACCACATTCGCCTTCCCAGGCTGATACTGAATAGTCAAATCGTAGTCCTTGATCAACTCGAGCCACCTCCTCTGTCTCAGATTCAGATCCTTCTGAGTAAAAATGTACTTCAGGCTCTTATGATCAGTAAAGATCTCACATCTGACGCCATACAGGTAATGACGCCAAATCTTCAAAGCAAAAACAACTGCAGCTAACTCCAGATCATGCGTCGGGTAATTCTTCTCATGTGGTTTCAACTGTCTCGAAGCATAAGCAATTACCTGACCATGTTGCATCAGAACGCAACCCAATCCTTTCAGTGAAGCATCACTGAACACCTGGAAACCCTCCGTACCTGACGGAAGTGCCAACACTGGAGCTGAAGTCAAACACTCCTTCAATCTCTGAAAACTAGCTTCACACTCCGGTGTCCAAACAAAAGGTACTGACTTCTGAGTCAGTCTCGTCAGAGGAGTCGAAATCTGTGAAAAACTCTTCACAAATTTCCTATAATACCCGGCCATGCCCAAGAAACTACGTACCTCAAATACCGTAGTCGGCCCTGGCCAATCAGCAACAGCCTGAATCTTCTGGGGATCTACAGAAATGCCTTCTCCGCTAACCACGTGCCCCAAAAATGAAATGCTCTTCAGCCAGAATTCACACTTAGAGAACTTGGCATACAGCTGATGCCTCCTCAAAGTCTCCAACACAATCCTCAAATGTCTGGCATGCTCATCCTCAGATGCAGAATATACCAGAATATCGTCAATGAAGACGATCACAAACTGATCCAAATACTCCCTGAATACTCGGTTCATCAGATCCATGAAAATCGCAGGCGCATTGGTTACCCCAAAAGGCATAACCAAAAACTCGTAGTGCCCGTACCGAGTACTGAAAGCAGTCTTCACCACATCAGTTTCCTTCACCTTCACCTGATAGTATCCGGATCTCAAATCAATCTTCGAAAATACCGAAGATCCGGAAAGTTGATCAAACAAGTCGTCAATCCGAGGCAAAGGGTACTTGTTCTTGATCGTGACCTTGTTCAAATCTCTGTAATCAATACACATACGGAGTGTACTGTCCTTCTTCTTCACAAACAGAACAGGTGCTCCCCAGGGCGAAACACTAGGACGTACAAAACCTCTGTCAACCAACTCCTGAAGCTGAACTTTCAACTCAGAAAGTTCTTTCGGTGCCATCCTGTACGGAGCTTTCGATATCGGAGCGGTACCGGAAAAACATCGATAGAGAACTCCACATCTCTATCCGGAGGTAAACCAACCAACTCCTCAGGAAAAACATCAGCAAACTCCCGTACCACAGGGATCTCAGAAACAGAACCAACCTCTAGGTTCAGATCCCGCACCGAAGCTAAAAATACTGGGCATCCTTTCTTCCACATTCTGCTCACCTCCAACACAGAAACCAGACTGGAGAGAACACCTCGTAATCCCTGAAATACAACTCTCTCTCCAGCCATAAGCAAACTCACTTGCTTCTTCAGACAGTCTATCTGGGCTTCATACTGACTCAGCCAATCCATGCCCAGAATCACATCATACGAAGAAATCGGCAATCGAATCAAACTCGATTTCCACTTCCTGCCAGAAATCTCGATCTCACACAAACAAAACTGTCGAGCAATCAATGGATTCCCAGCCGATAAAATCACAGACAAAGAAACCGGTAAAACCATCGAATCCAAATGTAAAATCTCAAAACAATGCTCGGACAGAAAAGAATGACTCGCTCCAGAGTCAAACAAAACACGACAGGGCTGATCAGAAATGTAAACCGTACCTGTCACAACATCCGGAGCATCACGAGCCTCCTGCTGACTCAGACTGTAAACTCGTGGCTGAACTGGAACAGGAGCTGAAGCAACAGAACTACTCTGCTCCCTCTGAATCGTAGGTGGTCTCCGTGGTGCAGAACTAGAACCACCATGTAATATCAGCTTTTGCTTCAGGTTCGTCCGGGACGAAGTTGGATCGTCCGGGACGATCGGTGCAGGTTGTGTAGAAAAATCATGTTTGACTGTATGGTTCGTCTGGACGAAATCAGGATCGTCTGGACGAAAATAAGTCAGTGAACCCTTCGCCAGGGACGATATGTGATTTTTCGTCTGGACGAAATTCTTCTCTTCATGGATCGTCCTGTACGAATCTCGATCGTCCAGGACGATCAGTATGGATATATATGGAAATGAGATATTTTGAAGAGATAGAAATATCTGAGGAGAGAGAAAGAGAAAAGGAAAAAGAGAAAAGTTCGATTTCGAGGCCCGCGGAGCGATTTTCGTCGTTCGTTGCTGTTGGATAGTTTGTTTATCTCGCTGTAAGGACTCCGAATCCTGTTTCTGTTTTCGAAGATATTGTGTTTTGACCGAGTTGTGATCTGTTTTGTGTTTTCGTAGTCGACTTTTCGACATGATTTTGATTTGACACAACTTTCACCGCACAACTTTTAGTATGTTATAGATATGATTATTGTACACGATTCGACTGTATTCTACGAAGATTTTACCGGTCGGAATTGATTCTACGCGCTTTTAATTGAATATAATAATATCAAGACCTGAATTGATTTGGATTCTATAGATTGATAGTCTTGCATTGATGCCGTGGTTATTCTGTTGTAATTTGGTGAAATTCAGAATTTGTCTTTTTGCAGGCTTTTTGTGTAATTTCGATAGACTACCGTTACTCTGCCCGATTTTCGTATGATTTCTGATTTTCCCGGAATTGATAGATTGAATTGATCTGCCTATGACTATTGATATGATCGTTCTTGATTTCTTTAATATTGCTTATTGCATCGATTATTGTATTGATATTGATTGATTGCTGAAAGACAAGTGGAAACCTAGTTGAACGTTGGTTATAGAAACCAACGTGTATTGAACGAACTACAACAGCACTATTGATATTGAACGAACTACAACAGCACTATTGATATAGATTGACCACTACAACAGCACTATTGATATTGAACGATTGATAACTACAACAGCATCATGACTAGTGTTTGGGCTTGTCGAGTAAGACCAGTGTATGAAATTGCATGTATATGATATAGCATCGTATAGATTTCCTGATTTGTATTGATTTATTGATTTTGGATCGGTTTATTGATATTGATTGATTGAATTGATTTATCGATTTGCCTGCCGCTGCATTGATTGGTTTTATTGACTATTGATTTCTGTATTGCATTGACTCATTGATCATGTTCGATTGATTGATTTGACTTGATTTGATTAACCTGCATATTGTTTTCAGTGTCGTGCTTTGATTTCAGTTGTAGGCTTTGGTGACCTGCTGGGCTTTGTAAGCTCATTATATGTGGTCAATGATTTCAGGTGCAGGGCCTCCAGCTTGACGATCTTTCTGCCGAGTTCCGTAGCTTTTCTTTTGTAGCCTTGGTAGGCTTTCTTTTGTAGCCTGTATGGCTAGTGTAATATTTTCTTTTGACCGTACTTTGACTGTTGTATATTTTGTGAATTATAGTATCCGCTGCAGTTTCTTTTCTGTAATGTAATTATCTCTGGCTCTGGGTATATGTATGTATGGATTGATATGAACAGCAAATGAGGAAAATTGATAGAAAGAAAAGAAAAGAAGAGGGAAATAGAAAAAAATCAGATGAATCCTTTCGCTACACGGATCTTGGGATATTACAATTGGTATCAGAGCAAGTGTAGTGAAAAGGATTTGATTATATCCAGAGTTGAAGATTGCATTATTTGATTTGTTTTGTTTTACGTATTTGATTTCCGCGATTTTGATTCGAACGATTTGTATTGATCAGGCCGATGGATCCGAAAGGAAAGAAAGTTGAGTCTACTACTGATCTCCCACTCACATCTACAAATATGAATAAGTTTGCTAATATGGTCGCTCAGATGGTGAGTGACAAATTAGCAAAACGCTCTGGCCGTAGCAAGAAGAGTGGGGAAAGTAGCAGAGCAAGATTTAATGTTTGTAAATGTTGTGGGAAAAGACATCCGGGACAATGTTATCTGAGGACTGGGCAATGTTTCCGATGTGGTGGATATGGACATAGAGTGACGGAATGCCCAAGTTCTGAAAGACAAGGACCTGTTCCGATGGTTCTGACTGCTCCGACTGTCCCGACTGATCTGATTGGAGATAAGCAAGAGATGGAGGAGGATGCACCAGGGATGCCTGTAAATGTGATTGGTACGAATTTTGTTTATCGTCTGTTTTGTTGTGATTTGTGCGATTTTTGCATGATTGGGTTTGTTTCGTTTTGCTTTTGTTTTGCTCTGTACCCTTAGGGAAATGTCGGGACGACATTTTTCTAAGGTGGGGAGATTGTAATATCAGCTTTTGCTTCAGGTTCGTCCGGGACGAAGTTGGATCGTCCGGACGATCGGTGCAGGTTGTGTAGAAAAATCATGTTTGACTGTATGGTTCGTCTGGACGAAATCAGGATCGTCTGGACGAAAATAAGTCAGTGAACCCTTCGCCAGGGACGATATGTGATTTTTCGTCTGGACGAAATTCTTCTCTTCATGGATCGTCCTGTACGAATCTCGATCGTCCAGGACGATCAGTATGGATATATATGGAAATGAGATATTTTGAAGAGATAGAAATATCTGAGGAGAGAGAAAGAGAAAAGGAAAAAGAGAAAAGTTCGATTTCGAGGCCCGCGGAGCGATTTTCGTCGTTCGTTGCTGTTGGATAGTTTGTTTATCTCGCTGTAAGGACTCCGAATCCTGTTTCTGTTTTCGAAGATATTGTGTTTTGACCGAGTTGTGATCTGTTTTGTGTTTTCGTAGTCGACTTTTCGACATGATTTTGATTTGACACAACTTTCACCGCACAACTTTTAGTATGTTATAGATATGATTATTGTACACGATTCGACTGTATTCTACGAAGATTTTACCGGTCGGAATTGATTCTACGCGCTTTTAATTGAATATAATAATATCAAGACCTGAATTGATTTGGATTCTATAGATTGATAGTCTTGCATTGATACCGTGGTTATTCTGTTGTAATTTGGTGAAATTCAGAATTTGTCTTTTTGCAGGCTTTTTGTGTAATTTCGATAGACTACCGTTACTCTGCCCGATTTTCGTATGATTTCTGATTTTCCCGGAATTGATAGATTGAATTGATCTGCCTATGACTATTGATATGATCATTCTTGATTTCTTTAATATTGCTTATTGCATCGATTATTGTATTGATATTGATTGATTGCTGAAAGACAAGTGGAAACCTAGTTGAACGTTGGTTATAGAAACCAACGTGTATTGAACGAACTACAACAGCACTATTGATATTGAACGAACTACAACAGCACTATTGATATAGATTGACCACTACAACAGCACTATTGATATTGAACGATTGATAACTACAACAGCATCATGACTAGTGTTTGGGCTTGTCGAGTAAGACCAGTGTATGAAATTGCATGTATATGATATAGCATCGTATAGATTTCCTGATTTGTATTGATTTATTGATTTTGGATCGGTTTATTGATATTGATTGATTGAATTGATTTATCGATTTGCCTGCCGCTGCATTGATTGGTTTTATTGACTATTGATTTCTGTATTGCATTGACTCATTGATCATGTTCGATTGATTGATTTGACTTGATTTGATTAACCTGCATATTGTTTTCAGTGTCGTGCTTTGATTTCAGTTGTAGGCTTTGGTGACCTGCTGGGCTTTGTAAGCTCATTATATGTGGTCAATGATTTCAGGTGCAGGGCCTCCAGCTTGACGATCTTTCTGCCGAGTTCCGTAGCTTTTCTTTTGTAGCCTTGGTAGGCTTTCTTTTGTAGCCTGTATGGCTAGTGTAATATTTTCTTTTGACCGTACTTTGACTGTTGTATATTTTGTGAATTATAGTATCCGCTGCAGTTTCTTTTCTGTAATGTAATTATCTCTGGCTCTGGGTATATGTATGTATGGATTGATATGAACAGCAAATGAGGAAAATTGATAGAAAGAAAAGAAAAGAAGAGGGAAATAGAAAAAAATCAGATGAATCCTTTCGCTACACGGATCTTGGGATATTACACACCACCTCTACCAGCAAATCCCTCAGGGCGTGGAGGAACAGTCCTCGGTCTTCCTGCTGCTGAACCAACAGGTCTGACAAAGCCCTCAGATCGCTGCTTAGAACGCTGATCAAATCCCATCTGCGGACATTCTGCAATCCGATGTCCTGACTGACCACATCTGAAACACAGACCAGCCATCCTGTAGCACTGGCCAAAGTGTCGTCGTCCACAGTTCTGGCACACAGGTGCCGTACTGACTGATCCAGAACTAGTCGTACTGGTAGCAGTACCAGACGATCCTCCGCTCTTCCTGGAATCTCCAGATCCAGATCCAGAAACAAATCTCCTCTTCCCAGAGGAACCACTGCCAGACGTCTCTCCTCCAAACCTCTTCCTACTCGCAGTCCACCGCTGCTGAGTAGCCGTCATGTCATTCTCAATCAGACGAGCTCGCTCCACAAGCTCAGAGAAATCAGTAATCCGGAACGGTATCAGAGGCTGCCTCAAAGTGTCTCGTAAGCCTCTCAGAAATCTGTAGCACCTCTCAGCAGACGTGCTAACCAGCTGCGGAGCGTACCTGGCTAATGCAGTAAACTCAGCCTCGTACTGCATCACCGTCTTGCTCCCCTGAACAAGTCTCAGAAAACTCTCCTGCATCTGCTGTCGTGCAGAAGGGGGAACAAACCAGTCCCGAAATACTTCGGTGAACTCCTCCCAAGTGATCAAGGAGTTCAATCTGCCCTGAAATCTGGCTGCTTGCTGGCCATCCCACCAGTGCTCAGCCTCTCCGTCCAACAGAAAAACAGCTAACGGAACTTTCCTGTCTGCAGGACACTGCATCCGTCAAAAGTCTTCTCCAATCTCCTCAGCCACTCCTCGGCTGCTCCGGGCTCAACAGCGCCCTCAAACCTCGGAGGCTTCAACCTCAAAAATAACTGCAGGTGTCGATCAATGTCCTCGGATCTAACAGTCGAAGCTCTGCTATGAGTCTCGCTCATCATCTGAGCAACAAGTGAAGCAAACTGTGAAAGCGTATCAGCACCGACCACTGGGCTGTACTCCCCACTGGTGCTGCCTGATCGTCACTCTGACCATCTGTCATGTCTGGGTCTGGCTGATCCATACAGAAAAATCCAGAAAATCCGGAAAACTATCACAAAACAACACAAAATAACACAATAAAAAGCCAAACGACCCAAAACTACCTCCCAGACAGACTCACTGATCACTTCCTAGAGCTCTGTTTTACAATCCAACCTGTTTCCAAAACCAGTGCTCTGATACCAAAAAAGCTTGTCACGACCCGACCCGAGACGAGACGGATCCCGCCCGCGCCGGATCGCGACGGGGAAAAGCTAACCAGGATCTGGCTTTGGATTAGGTTACTGAACTGATCTTCCAAATTCTTAACTCAACAGAAGCACACAGAACAACAGAGCTACTAAAAACATCAAATGCAGCGGAACAAAACATCTATCTTTTCATTTCCTCAAAATAATCATCTACAGAACAGTACATGGCTTTCAACAGAAAAAAAGACAGAACAGGAAAGCCATGACTGTACAAAAATCAAAAGTACAAAAGTACCTAATCTGATCAGACTCTGAAATCTAATCCTGGACCTCCTTGCCCTTCCCAGAACCTGAAAACCACCAGAAAGCAAGGGTGAGCTCAACAGCTCAGCAAAGCAACAAACCACCAATCTAAATCCTCAGAAAACAAAACCAAACTTATCAGACAGAAATCAGATCAGAAGTCGGAACAGAATCGGAAATCAAAACTTACGGACAGATATCAAATCACATCAGAGTCGGAAATCAGAAATCAGAATCGTACGGATCATATCATGTCATAATCACAATTTCGTACAGAACAGAACAGATACAGAAAATAGTACAGATACATATAGCTAAATGCCCTGACACTGACGGAATCTCTACGGATTCCGGCCCCTTATGCCTCCCTTCCCAGACACTGACTGAATCTCATAGGATCCAGGCCCCTTATGTCTCCCTTTGTGCTCACGGCACCGAAACAGATGTGCTTATAGCACCAAAACAGAATTCCTCGGATCCGGAACAGAACAGATATCAGATTTCAGATTGAGCTCATTTCAGATTTCCCGTTTCACTAACTGAATCTCATAGGATCCAGACCCCTTATAGCTCCCTTTTATAGCTTATACACATAGCATTTCAATTCAGAAGAAATCCGGACAATTCAGAAATTACCCAAAAATCGGGCAGCACAACGGCAGTATACAGAATTTACACAAAAATTCCTGCAAAGAAAATTTACCGAATTCGCACAGAATACAGATATCAACATTTCAGAACCTTTATTCTACTGCACAGATAAATTCCAATTTCACAGAAAAATCCGGTCGACTAAAAACACAGTCGAATCAAAAATACCCGGACGGAAATCTTCAGAAAATAACCAAAATGTGCACACTCGGCACGTCAACAATATACAAAAAGTTACGCGGTAAAAACTGAACCGTTCAAAAGATACGGACGAAAATCGCCAACGAAAACAAAATCCGGACAGAAAATACCGCCAAACACGACGGTTCTGAAAATTTAGAAAGTCGGATTGTGCCTTACCTCGTGCACAGCAATTTCCTCAACAGTCTCCTCGGACGAAAACAGCTCGGCGTCGCCCGAAAATCCGCTTTTCCACTTTTTCCTTCGTTTTTCTCTCTCCTCAGCTTTTTCTCTCTCTTCAAAATATCTCAATTCTATATATATCCAGACTGATCGTCCCGGACGATCGAGCTTCGTACCGGACGATCCATGAAGAGAGGAATTCCGTCCAGACGAAAAATGACATATCGTCCCTGGCGAAGGGTTCACGGGAGAATTTTCGTCCAGACGATCCAATTTTCGTCCCGACGAATCATACAACCAAAACTGATTTTCTGCACAACCTGTACCGATCGTCCCGGACGATCCATCTTCGTCCCGGACGAACCTGGAGCAAAAACTGATATTACAGCAGGAATCTCGTCGGAGCACCGCCGGACCACCGCAGGAATCTCGTCGGACCACCGCCGGACCACCGCAGGAACCTCGCGGGACCACCACAGGACCTCGCCGGACCACCACCTTAAGACCCGACGTTCAGTCCCTACGTCCTGCCAAAGACCCGACGTCTTGTTCAAGGCCCGACGTTCAGTCCTTACGTCCTGCCAAAGTCCCTACGTCCTGCTGAGACCCAACGTCCTACTCCGGGCCCGACATTCAGTCCCTACGTCCTGCCGAGGACTCGACGTCTTATTTAAGTAATTGATTGTAATTTGTTCACCCCTGGAGGTGATTCAGTCCTTTGTAACCAACTCAAAATCTAGTGGAATCATTTTCAACTGGGCTAGGCCTCGTGGTTTTTTTCCCTTTTTAGGGTTTTCCACGTAAAAAATCTTGTGTTCTCTGTGTGTGCTAGTTATACGTACAACGTTAAGACGCAGAATTAAAACTCTATCGCCGCGTATTTTCTAGTCCGCAACAACTTTCTTTTTCACTCAAGCAGCCCAACTATATGCTAGAGCACCGTGACACAGTGACACTCTAGATATGGGCTAAAGATAAAGAACAGTGTTGTAGTGCTCTAAACCCGAACGTGGAGGCCCTATACAATGCCATTGCCCTACAAGCTAGACTCAAAGACATAGAGTAGAATATTGCGACCCTTCATATATATATATATATATATATATATATATATATATATATATATATATATATATATATATATATATATATATATAAGCTTCAAATACAAATATCAAAATGAGCTGAACTCTTATATATTACAAATATTTAGATCATAAGAAAATATATTCGATGCCATTGTCTTATAATATCGACGGAATCTACCTATACTTATCCAACATATTAAATAAACCAAGACGGTGGACTAAGGTCATGGAAACTTGGCGTGCAAGTAAGCCTTGTTGACTAATTGTCTTCTAGAAATCAAGTTATTAATCATTCATTGGCCCCATTGTATTGAGGCAGGGTGGGCAATTAATCATTCTCAGAAATTGAGTTTTATTTAAAAGGATAATTTTAAAACTTTGCCCCAACCAAAAAAAAAAAAAGTCCTTTCTTAAAGAGTTTTATTTTGCATCTAACCCTGATCCAATATAGATTCTCTTCTTTTTTGAATTCCTATATGGGCAATTTTTTGTAAGGGAACCCTGATTAGATAATCTAGTGTAAAAAATAAACCTGATATTAAATTATAAAAGCATTATATCTGGTTTCAGTAATTTTTTTTTTTGTTTTTAGTTTTATGTTTTAATTAAGAAACCGGTTAACTGATATCCGGTTTCTTTGGATTTTTTTTTTTTTGAACCGTTGAATGAAACTCCAGTTTCAATATAAATCGGTTTCTATTGAAACTGGATAATCAAGTTCCATTTTTGCTCTTTTTTAAATATTTTTGTTGACCTGTTCCTTAAACTAATTTAACATTAAAACTCGCTCCTTTTTATAAAATGGCCTCTAGGAATTGTAGGGGTGCAAGGCTCCCTTGTTTGGGATTCAAGGGCCTTGGCCATAGAAAAAAAAAATACTTTTGATACGTCATCACAAAATTAGCTTGATTGGGCACGAATCTCGAAGCAAAAGCTAGTTGGAGACTTCAAAAATTAAATCCGGGAGCATCCAAACTCCGATTTCAACGAGCTTACAGTCAAACTGAGCGTCTCGAAAATACGAACCCAACGACACCAAGATCGACCCAATCCGAGCCCAAATGGGTCCGAATCATGGACTCGAAGTGCTGTCGGAAGGTTCAAACCGCAATTTGAGTTACCAAACGGTCTCCGATTTTGACGAGCTTATACTTGAATCGAACGGCTCGACGAGACGAATCCAACGAGCCCAAGATCACTAAATTCCGACATCATTAAGGCCTTCAAATGTCCAACGAACGGTGCACGATCGTAGGATTCAATATCGGCCGTCCATTTGACCACTCCCTATTCGCCCTTGATCTCACACCTATTTACGGACCATGCCACTCCAGAAAATCTATAAATAGAGCCCTCATTCTTCACAAGAGAGGATCCTAAGCAAGAGAGAGAAGAAGAGAAGAGAAGGAGAGAGAGAAGGAAGGAATTCCTCCTCGACAGCCGCCGGACCACCGCCGGACCACCGCAGAACCTCGCCGGACCATCGCCGGGCCACCGCAGGAATCTCGTCGGAGCACCGCCGGACCACCGCAGGAATCTCGTCGGACCACCGCCGGACCACCGCAGGAACCTCGCCGGACCACCACAGGACCTCGCCGGACCACCACCTTAAGACCCGACGTTCAGTCCCTACGTCCTGCCAAAGACCGACGTCTTGTTCAAGGCCCGACGTTCAGTCCTTACGTCCTGCCAAAGTCCCTACGTCCTGCTGAAGACCCAACGTCCTACTCCGGGCCCGACATTCAGTCCCTACGTCCTGCCGAGGACTCGACGTCTTATTTAAGTAATTGATTGTAATTTGTTCACCCCTGGAGGTGATTCAGTCCTTTGTAACCAACTCAAAATCTAGTGGAATCATTTTCAACTGGGCTAGGCCTCGTGGTTTTTTCCCTTTTTAGGGTTTTCCACGTAAAAAATCTTGTGTTCTCTGTGTGTGCTAGTTATACGTACAACGTTAAGACGCAGAATTAAAACTCTATCGCCGCGTATTTTTTAGTCCGCAACAGTTTGGCGCCGTCTGTGGGAAAGATCAATCCCACTACACTAAGTACTTCTTCAATGGCAAACAGGCGTAGCCATCGCATCATGGGAGCCTCTCGCTCCAATTCACATCAATCAGGAAACCAGTCCCTGAATCAAGAACGACGGGCATCTGCCTCCTTTCACCCTGGTGGCCGACACCCTGCAGGGGAAGGAACTTCAGGGCCATCCCTAGAAGAGCGTATCAGGAAGATGGAGGAATCTCAGAATGAGATCCTTCGACTCTTAAGGGAGACTCGAGGACCAGCATTAGTACCTCAAGAAGATATTCTCTTCCCTCAAGACCAGCCAGGCTTAGAAGACGTTCTTCATGTTGAAGTCCCCCTTCCTCCGCCTAGAGTGCGCCCTCCAATCCGTCCAGAGAATGAGCTTGATGACACAGCAAGCTCTACCCATCCTTCACACACGGGCCACCGGCAGCATATGCCTCCAGAAGTCCCAGAAGACTTGGACCAACAACACGTTACTGAACTCCCCCGCAATACTCTCCGGGATGAGTTGCGGAGGCTAGTCCGAGAAGAGTTCCCCACAGGAGGTACAAGACACTCCCTTCGCCAACGGGACGTTCACGAATCGTCACCTTTCACCGAAGCTGTCCTCCGATACCCCGTTCCGGCAAGATTCAAACTCCCGAATATTGATTCGTATGATGGAACTTCAGACCCCTACGAGCATATCGACCACTACCGCACTATTATGCATATCCAGCAGGCCCCGGACGCTTTGCTCTGTCAAGTTTTTCCTGCCACCCTTAAAGGGCAAGCCCGAACATGGTTCTACTCACTGCCTGCCCGATCCATCTCGATATTCGTTAAATTGGCCAAACTGTTTGTCGAACAGTTTGTCGCCAACCGAAGGACGATTAAAGATTCCTCCCACCTTTCAGGGATACGTCAGAACGAGGGTGAATCCCTTAAAGAATACTTCCAGAGGTTTTCCGCGGAAGCCCGGCAAGTTCCAGGGGTAGATCCCGAGTTGCTTAGAGGTGTATTTCTCGGAGGGCTTCGTCCTGGCCCCTTTTACTCGGCACTAATGCGAGAAACGGTCCATTCATATGCTGATCTAATCCATCGAGTAGAGGCCCAAATCTCTGCCGACGAAGCCATTAATGCTTACAGGAGACAATTTGAACAAACAAATGGGAAGCGTAAAAATCCTCCAGAAATGGAGTATCCTCCGTCACAAAGGAAGAAGCAAGGAAATTATAATTTTCCTCCTCGACCCTCACAGCCGCGACGAGAACCTCGCCAAGAAAAGGAGTACACACCACTTAATACATCCCAAACAAACGTATTAATGGCCATCCGGGATCAGGAGAATGTGAAATGGCCACACCCTTTGAAGCCCAACGTCGGAAACCAGGAGCAATATTGCCACTTCCACCGTAGCCGTGGGCACACTACTGAAGCATGTTGGCAGCTCAAGGAAGAAGTTGAGAGACTGATCCGACAAGGATATCTCCGACAATTCATCAAGAATACACCAACCCGAGAAGAAGTTGGTCCGACAGGGGGGCAGAATCAACAACAAAGGCAGTCGATAAACAATCGCCAAATAGTGGGAGAAATTGGAACCATTGCTGGGGGCCTATCAACGCCTTGCCAAGTTTTAATTGCGTAGAGCACAATAGTGCTACTTGTTTTAAGTATCGTATGTCTTTAGTATTGTGTGACTTCAGTACTGTCTGTCTTTAATTGTGAATGTTGTTTGTGGTGTTTGTAGCTTCTCCCTCCTTAAGCTGTCTTAGAAAGCTATGTTTTTGTAAGACTTTATCTCCTTATCTTCTTCGAGTAAAATTATATTGATAAATTCACAAAAGTAGTGAACTTTAATATCATTGACTCGAACAAATACATAATCGTTATTGTAGCTCAATCACCAGATAATCAATCCTTGGTGGATTCTCCCGACCTCTTCCAGACAGGTTAACGTCGTCGAGCAGGGCTCCGTCATACAACCTCGGAAAGGTCTCACATCCTTGGTGGATTCTCCCGACCTCTTCCAGACAGGTTAACGTCGTCGAGCAGGGCTCCGGCATACAACATCGGAAAGGTCTCACATCCTTGGTGGATTCTCCCGACCTCTTCCACACAGGTTAACGTTGTCGAGCAGGGCTCCGGCATACAACCTCGGAAAGGTCTCACATCCTTGGTGGATTCTCCCGACCTCTTCCAGACAGGTTAACGTCGTCGAGCAGGGCTCCGGCATACAACCTCGGAAAGGTCTCACATCCTTGGTGGATTCTCCCGACCTCTTCCACACAGGTTAACGTCGTCGAGCAGGGCTCCGGCATACAACCTCGGAAAGGTCTCACATCCTTGGTGGATTCTCCCGACCTCTTCCACACAGGTTAACGTTGTCGAGCAGGGCTCCGGCATACAACCTCGGAAAGGTCTCACATCCTTGGTGGATTCTCCCGACCTCTTCCAGACAGGTTAACGTCGTCGAGCAGGGCTCCGGCATACAACCTCGGAAAGGTCTTACATCCTTGGTGGATTCTCCCGACCTCTTCCACACAGGTTAACGTCGTCGAGCAGGGCTCCGGCATACAACCTCGGAAAGGTCTCACATCCTTGGTGGATTCTCCCGACCTCTTCCACACAGGTTAACGTCGTCGAGCAGGGCTCCGGCATACAACCTCGGAAAGGTCTCACATCCTTGGTTAACATCGCCAGAATGTCGTCAATGGACTTCTATCTTACTTCTCCATAATATTAAAATTCTACCAAATTTTGAATTTTCTCCTGTCGCTGAACTTTTGCCTTGCAGGACTTTCGACGGACTTCTACCCGACATCGGACTTCTCCATATCGTCTGACTTCTGCTCGTAAGCAGACTTCTACTCGTCCTCGGACTTCTACCAGTTAATAGACTTTCGTCGGTCTTCTGCCCGACGCTGTATGACTACCCAACGTTGAATTCCTTCCTGTCATCATACTTCTCCCCGATGCTGGAAGTATACCCGTCATTTCAACCTCCCTCCTTACAACGGTCTATCCGACCTCCATCGCAAACCACCAAACATCAGAACTCCACAAGATCTCTCGAAGAAAAGAGGGAGAAGAGAAGAAGGGAAATCTCCGAACTTTCTTGCCAAGAGAGGGGCCTCAGAAAACTGAGGGAAGGCCTCAATAGAAAGGACAGAGGGAGAAGGTCTCCGAACTTCCTTGCCAAGAGAGGGGCCTCAGAAAACTGAGGGAAGGCCTCAATAGAAAGGACAGAGGGAGAAGGTCTCCGAACTTCCTTGCCAAGAGAGGGGCCTCAGAAAACTGAGGGAAGGCCTCAATAGAAAGGACAGAGGGAGAAGAGAAGAAAGGAGGAGAAGAAGAGAAGAAAAGAGAAGAGCAAGAGGAGTGGAGTGATTTTCTAAAGGGTTTAAGGCCCTATTTATAGGTTTTTGGGAGAAAGGAGAATTTTCTAGAATTTTCAATTTCCCAAAATTTTCTAAATTTTTCTGAATTTTTTCGGAATTTTTTGGAATTTTTTAGGATTTTTTAGGCATTTTTTCGGTAAACCCCTTTTTCTGCACAGGTGGGGCCCACTAGGTCGGTGGGCTGAACAGACCCGCCCGTTCGTTCAAATGAGGCGGTGGGAAGCTTCCAGGCGGGCTGACCGCGCGGGCCCAGGCGGGCCTAGGCGGCCCAGGCGGGCCGCCGCGCGGGCCAGGAGGCGGCCCAGCAGCCCGCCGCGCGGGCTGCAGCGCGGGCCGCAGGCGCGGCCCAGGCGGGCCGCCGCGCGGGCTACAGCGCGGGCCGCTTGCGCGGCCCAGGCGGCCCAGGCGGGCCGCCATGCGGGCCGGAGGCCCAGGCGGCCGGGCAGGCCAGGCGGCCGGGCGGGCCGCCGCGCAGCGCGCAGCGCGGGCCCGCGAGCGCGGGCCCAGGCGGGCCGCCGCGCGTTCCAGCGCAGGCCGGCGGTGCCGCCGCCGGCGGCGGCGGCCTGCCGGCCGGTCCGGCCGGTCCGGCCGCCTAGCCCATTTTGGGCCCGATTTTCGTCCCGGAAACTCCGTTTTTGACATTTTTGGGGTCCCCGAACACGTTTTTTCGACGTTCCGGACTCAATTTTGGCACTTTCAGAGCTCATCGAGGCCTCCTTGACTTGTTTTTTGCAAAATTTCAACTTATGGGAAGCGATTTTTGCTATTCGGCCAACGCAAAATGTTGACCCTTATATTTTCGGACTCCTAGGGCTTCGACGTCCGAAAATAGGGGGGCAACTGATACGTCATCACAAAATTAGCTTGATTGGGCACGAATCTCGAAGCAAAAGCTAGTTGGAGACTTCAAAAATTAAATCCGGGAGCATCCAAACTCCGATTTCAACGAGCTTACAGTCAAACTGAGCGTCTCGAAAATACGAACCCAACGACACCAAGATCGACCCAATCCGAGCCCAAATGGGTCCGAATCATGGACTCGAAGTGCTGTCGGAAGGTTCAAACCGCAATTTGAGTTACCAAACGGTCTCCGATTTTGACGAGCTTATACTTGAATCGAACGGCTCGACGAGACGAATCCAACGAGCCCAAGATCACTAAATTCCGACATCATTAAGGCCTTCAAATGTCCAACGAACGGTGCACGATCGTAGGATTCAATATCGGCCGTCCATTTGACCACTCCCTATTCGCCCTTGATCTCACACCTATTTACGGACCATGCCACTCCAGAAAATCTATAAATAGAGCCCTCATTCTTCACAAGAGAGGATCCTAAGCAAGAGAGAGAAGAAGAGAAGAGAAGGAGAGAGAGAAGAAGGAATTCCTCCTCGACAGCCGCCGGACCACCGCCGGACCACCGCAGAACCTCGCCGGACCACTGCCGGGCCACCGCAGGTGTCACGACCCGACCCGAGACGAGACGGATCCCGCCCGCGCCGGATCGCGACGGGGAAAAGCTAACCAGGATCTGGCTTTGGATTAGGTTACTGAACTGATCTTCCAAATTCTTAACTCAACAGAAGCACACAGAACAACAGGGCTACTAAAAACATCAAATGCAGCGGAACAAAACATCTATCTTTTCATTTCCTCAAAATAATCATCTACAGAACAGTACATGGCTTTCAACAGAAAGAAAGACAGAACAGGAAAGCCATGACTGTACAAAAATCAAAAGTACAAAAGTACCTAATCTGATCAGACTCTGAAATCTAATCCTGGACCTCCTTGCCCTTCCCAGAACCTGAAAACCACCAGAAAGCAAGGGTGAGCTCAACAGCTCAGCAAAGCAACAAACCACCAATCTAAATCCTCAGAAAACAAAACCAAACTTATCAGACAGAAATCAGATCAGAAGTCGGAACAGAATCGGAAATCAAAACTTACGGACAGATATCAAATCACATCAGAGTCGGAAATCAGAAATCAGAATCGTACGGATCATATCATGTCATAATCACAATTTCGTACAGAACAGAACAGATACAGAAAATAGTACAGATACATATAGCTAAATGCCCTGACACTGACGGAATCTCTACGGATTCCGGCCCCTTATGCCTCCCTTCCCAGACACTGACTGAATCTCATAGGATCCAGGCCCCTTATGTCTCCCTTTGTGCTCACGGCACCGAAACAGATGTGCTTATAGCACCAAAACAGAATTCCTCGGATCCGGAACAGAACAGATATCAGATTTCAGATTGAGCTCATTTCAGATTTCCCGTTTCACTAACTGAATCTCATAGGATCCAGACCCCTTATAGCTCCCTTTTTATAGCTTATACACATAGCATTTCAATTCAGAAGAAATCCGGACAATTCAGAAATTACCCAAAAATCGGGCATCACAACGGCAGTATACAGAATTTACACAAAAATTCCTGCAAAGAAAATTTACCGAATTCGCACAGAATACAGATATCAACATTTCAGAACCTTTATTCTACTGCACAGATAAATTCCAATTTCACAGAAAAATCCGGTCGACTAAAAACACAGTCGAATCAAAAATACCCGGACGGAAATCTTCAGAAAATAACCAAAATGTGCACACTCGGCACGTCAACAATATACAAAAAGTTACGCGGTAAAAACTGAACCGTTCAAAAGATACGGACGAAAATCGCCAACGAAAACAAAATCCGGACAGAAAATACCGCCAAACACGACGGTTCTGAAAATTTAGAAAGTCGGATTGTGCCTTACCTCGTGCACAGCAATTTCCTCAACAGTCTCCTCGGACGAAAACAGCTCGGCGTCGCCCGAAAATCCGCTTTTCCACTTTTTCCTTCGTTTTTCTCTCTCCTCAGCTTTTTCTCTCTCTTCAAAATATCTCAATTCTATATATATCCAGACTGATCGTCCCGGACGATCGAGCTTCGTACCGGACGATCCATGAAGAGAGGAATTCCGTCCAGACGAAAAATGACATATCGTCCCTGGCGAAGGGTTCACGGGAGAATTTTCGTCCAGACGATCCAATTTTCGTCCCGACGAATCATACAACCAAAACTGATTTTCTGCACAACCTGTACCGATCGTCCCGGACGATCCATCTTCGTCCCGGACGAACCTGGAGCAAAAACTGATATTACAATCTCCCCAACTTAAAAAAAAATGTCGTCCTCGACATTACCCAGTCCAAACTCAGTCAAAACAAGTACGGGTACGACCGTCTCATATCAGACTCCTTCTCCCAAGTTGCTTCCCGTGCAGTCCGGTGCTTCCACTGGACTTTAACCATCGGAATCTCTTTATTTCTTAACTTTCGGACGTCGTATGCCAAAATAAGTTCTGGCTCTTCCTTGTACGCCAGATTCTCCTGAATCTCAACCTCATCAGCTGACAACTTCTTCCCAGAGTCTGAAACCCACTTCCTCAGAGTGGATACATGAAACACATTATGCACATCCGGCATAGAATCAGAAAGTAATAGGCGATAAGCAGATTTTCCAATTCTTTCCAAAATCTCAAATGGTCCCACATACCTTGGACTAAGCTTGCTTACCTGACCAAATCTGCTCACACCTTTCATCGGGCTGACTTTGACATACACAAAGTCACCAACCTGAAACTCAACAAATCTGTGCTTCTGATTGTAATACTTCTGCTGACGATCTTGAGCGGCTTTCAATCTTTCTCTTATCAAATTGATCTTCTGAGCAGTTTCATCAGCAAAAGTGGCCCCCAAAGCCTGTCTATCTCCGACCTCCGTCAGAGTCAAAGGAGTACGGCACTTCCTGCCATACAAAGCCTCGTACGGTGCCATACCGATACTGGACTGAAAACTGTTGTTATAAGCAAACTCAATCAGCGGAATATGATCCTCCCAACTTCCGCTAAAGTCCAGAACACAAAGTCTCAACAGATCTTCCAGTACCTGAATAGTCCTCTCAGACTGTCCGTCGGTCTGAGGATGAAAGGCTGTACTGAAATGCAGTTTCGTACCCAAGCCTTGCTGAATGCCTTTCCAAAGTCTGGAAGTAAAGCGTCCATCTCGATCAGATACGATCACACGAGGCACACCGTGCAATCTGACTATCTCCTTCACATAAATCTGTGCCAAGCGATCAACTGAATCCGTCTGTCTGATCGGAAGAAAATGGGCTGACTTGGTCAATCGATCTACAACCACCCAAATGGCATCATGTCCTTGTCTAGATCGAGGAAAACCCATCGCAAAATCCATCGTTACCTCCTCCCATTTCCACTCAGGGATAGGCAACGACTGCAACAGTCCACCTGGTCGCTGATGCTCTGCCTTCACCAACTGACAGGCTTCGCATCTCGACACAAATTCTGCTACATCTTTCTTCATCCCAGGCCACCAAAACAAAAGTTTCATGTCAGCATACATCTTACCACTGCCTGGATGAACAGTGTAGCCAGAATGATGAGATTCACACAGAATCTCCTGCCTCAAGTCTCCAAACACAGGTACCCACAACCTATTCTTACAGAAAATAGCACCAGAATCAGAAATTCGAAGTTCAGGAGTCTTACCAGATCCAATCTGTGCAATCAACTTCGAATAATCAGAATCTGACTTCTGGGCTTCTTGAATCCGTGCTTCCAAAGAAGACTGAATACTCATCTGAGCCAACTCCAAATCACTGGAGGAAACCACCTCCAACTGCAATCTCTCCAAATCACGAATCAGAAAGTCATCACAGGTAAGCTGAATACCTGAGAATCCAGAAGACTTCCTGCTCAGAGCGTCCGCTACCACATTCGCCTTCCCAGGCTGATACTGAATAGTCAAATCGTAGTCCTTGATCAACTCGAGCCACCTCCTCTGTCTCAGATTCAGATCCTTCTGAGTAAAAATGTACTTCAGGCTCTTATGATCAGTAAAGATCTCACATCTGACGCCATACAGGTAATGACGCCAAATCTTCAAAGCAAAAACAACTGCAGCTAACTCCAGATCATGCGTCGGGTAATTCTTCTCATGTGGTTTCAACTGTCTCGAAGCATAAGCAATTACCTGACCATGTTGCATCAGAACGCAACCCAATCCTTTCAGTGAAGCATCACTGAACACCTGGAAACCCTCCGTACCTGACGGAAGTGCCAACACTGGAGCTGAAGTCAAACACTCCTTCAATCTCTGAAAACTAGCTTCACACTCCGGTGTCCAAACAAAAGGTACTGACTTCTGAGTCAGTCTCGTCAGAGGAGTCGAAATCTGTGAAAAACTCTTCACAAATTTCCTATAATACCCGGCCATGCCCAAGAAACTACGTACCTCAAATACCGTAGTCGGCCCTGGCCAATCAGCAACAGCCTGAATCTTCTGGGATCTACAGAAATGCCTTCTCCGCTAACCACGTGCCCCAAAAATGAAATGCTCTTCAGCCAGAATTCACACTTAGAGAACTTGGCATACAGCTGATGCCTCCTCAAAGTCTCCAACACAATCCTCAAATGTCTGGCATGCTCATCCTCAGATGCAGAATATACCAGAATATCGTCAATGAAGACGATCACAAACTGATCCAAATACTCCCTGAATACTCGGTTCATCAGATCCATGAAAATCGCAGGCGCATTGGTTACCCCAAAAGGCATAACCAAAAACTCGTAGTGCCCGTACCGAGTACTGAAAGCAGTCTTCACCACATCAGTTTCCTTCACCTTCACCTGATAGTATCCGGATCTCAAATCAATCTTCGAAAATACCGAAGATCCGGAAAGTTGATCAAACAAGTCGTCAATCCGAGGCAAAGGGTACTTGTTCTTGATCGTGACCTTGTTCAAATCTCTGTAATCAATACACATACGGAGTGTACTGTCCTTCTTCTTCACAAACAGAACAGGTGCTCCCCAGGGCGAAACACTAGGACGTACAAAACCTCTGTCAACCAACTCCTGAAGCTGAACTTTCAACTCAGAAAGTTCTTTCGGTGCCATCCTGTACGGAGCTTTCGATATCGGAGCGGTACCGGAAAAACATCGATAGAGAACTCCACATCTCTATCCGGAGGTAAACCAACCAACTCCTCAGGAAAAACATCAGCAAACTCCCGTACCACAGGGATCTCAGAAACAGAACCAACCTCTAGGTTCAGATCCCGCACCGAAGCTAAAAATACTGGGCATCCTTTCTTCCACATTCTGCTCACCTCCAACACAGAAACCAGACTGGAGAGAACACCTCGTAATCCCTGAAATACAACTCTCTCTCCAGCCATAAGCAAACTCACTTGCTTCTTCAGACAGTCTATCTGGGCTTCATACTGACTCAGCCAATCCATGCCCAGAATCACATCATACGAAGAAATCGGCAATCGAATCAAACTCGATTTCCACTTCCTGCCAGAAATCTCGATCTCACACAAACAAAACTGTCGAGCAATCAATGGATTCCCAGCCGATAAAATCACAGACAAAGAAACCGGTAAAACCATCGAATCCAAATGTAAAATCTCAAAACAATGCTCGGACAGAAAAGAATGACTCGCTCCAGAGTCAAACAAAACACGACAGGGCTGATCAGAAATGTAAACCGTACCTGTCACAACATCCGGAGCATCACGAGCCTCCTGCTGACTCAGACTGTAAACTCGTGGCTGAACTGGAACAGGAGCTGAAGCAACAGAACTACTCTGCTCCCTCTGAATCGTAGGTGGTCTCCGTGGTGCAGAACTAGAACCACCATGTAATATCAGCTTTTGCTTCAGGTTCGTCCGGGACGAAGTTGGATCGTCCGGGACGATCGGTGCAGGTTGTGTAGAAAAATCATGTTTGACTGTATGGTTCGTCTGGACGAAATCAGGATCGTCTGGACGAAAATAAGTCAGTGAACCCTTCGCCAGGGACGATATGTGATTTTTCGTCTGGACGAAATTCTTCTCTTCATGGATCGTCCTGTACGAATCTCGATCGTCCAGGACGATCAGTATGGATATATATGGAAATGAGATATTTTGAAGAGATAGAAATATCTGAGGAGAGAGAAAGAGAAAAGGAAAAAGAGAAAAGTTCGATTTCGAGGCCGCGGAGCGATTTTCGTCGTTCGTTGCTGTTGGATAGTTTGTTTATCTCGCTGTAAGGACTCCGAATCCTGTTTCTGTTTTCGAAGATATTGTGTTTTGACCGAGTTGTGATCTGTTTTGTGTTTTCGTAGTCGACTTTTCGACATGATTTTGATTTGACACAACTTTCACCGCACAACTTTTAGTATGTTATAGATATGATTATTGTACACGATTCGACTGTATTCTACGAAGATTTTACCGGTCGGAATTGATTCTACGCGCTTTTAATTGAATATAATAATATCAAGACCTGAATTGATTTGGATTCTATAGATTGATAGTCTTGCATTGATGCCGTGGTTATTCTGTTGTAATTTGGTGAAATTCAGAATTTGTCTTTTTGCAGGCTTTTTGTGTAATTTCGATAGACTACCGTTACTCTGCCCGATTTTCGTATGATTTCTGATTTTCCCGGAATTGATAGATTGAATTGATCTGCCTATGACTATTGATATGATCGTTCTTGATTTCTTTAATATTGCTTATTGCATCGATTATTGTATTGATATTGATTGATTGCTGAAAGACAAGTGGAAACCTAGTTGAACGTTGGTTATAGAAACCAACGTGTATTGAACGAACTACAACAGCACTATTGATATTGAACGAACTACAACAGCACTATTGATATAGATTGACCACTACAACAGCACTATTGATATTGAACGATTGATAACTACAACAGCATCATGACTAGTGTTTGGGCTTGTCGAGTAAGACCAGTGTATGAAATTGCATGTATATGATATAGCATCGTATAGATTTCCTGATTTGTATTGATTTATTGATTTTGGATCGGTTTATTGATATTGATTGATTGAATTGATTTATCGATTTGCCTGCCGCTGCATTGATTGGTTTTATTGACTATTGATTTCTGTATTGCATTGACTCATTGATCATGTTCGATTGATTGATTTGACTTGATTTGATTAACCTGCATATTGTTTTCAGTGTCGTGCTTTGATTTCAGTTGTAGGCTTTGGTGACCTGCTGGGCTTTGTAAGCTCATTATATGTGGTCAATGATTTCAGGTGCAGGGCCTCCAGCTTGACGATCTTTCTGCCGAGTTCCGTAGCTTTTCTTTTGTAGCCTTGGTAGGCTTTCTTTTGTAGCCTGTATGGCTAGTGTAATATTTTCTTTTGACCGTACTTTGACTGTTGTATATTTGTGAATTATAGTATCCGCTGCAGTTTCTTTTCTGTAATGTAATTATCTCTGGCTCTGGGTATATGTATGTATGGATTGATATGAACAGCAAATGAGGAAAATTGATAGAAAGAAAAGAAAAGAAGAGGGAAATAGAAAAAAATCAGATGAATCCTTTCGCTACACGGATCTTGGGATATTACAATTGGTATCAGAGCAAGTGTAGTGAAAAGGATTTGATTATATCCAGAGTTGAAGATTGCATTATTTGATTTGTTTTGTTTTACGTATTTGATTTCCGCGATTTTGATTCGAACGATTTGTATTGATCAGGCCGATGGATCCGAAAGGAAAGAAAGTTGAGTCTACTACTGATCTCCCACTCACATCTGCAAATATGAATAAGTTTGCTAATATGGTCGCTCAGATGGTGAGTGACAAATTAGCAAAACGCTCTGGCCGTAGCAAGAAGAGTGGGGAAAGTAGCAGAGCAAGATTTAATGTTTGTAAATGTTGTGGGAAAAGACATCCGGGACAATGTTATCTGAGGACTGGGCAATGTTTCCGATGTGGTGGATATGGACATAGAGTGACGGAATGCCCAAGTTCTGAAAGACAAGGACCTGTTCCGATGGTTCTGACTGCTCCGACTGTCCCGACTGATCTGATTGGAGATAAGCAAGAGATGGAGGAGGATGCACCAGGGATGCCTGTAAATGTGATTGGTACGAATTTTGTTTATCGTCTGTTTTGTTGTGATTTGTGCGATTTATTGCATGATTGGGTTTGTTTCGTTTTGCTTTTGTTTTGCTCTGTACCCTTAGGGAAATGTCGGGACGACATTTTTCTAAGGTGGGGAGATTGTAATATCAGCTTTTGCTTCAGGTTCGTCCGGGACGAAGTTGGATCGTCCGGGACGATCGGTGCAGGTTGTGTAGAAAAATCATGTTTGACTGTATGGTTCGTCTGGACGAAATCAGGATCGTCTGGACGAAAATAAGTCAGTGAACCCTTCGCCAGGGACGATATGTGATTTTTCGTCTGGACGAAATTCTTCTCTTCATGGATCGTCCTGTACGAATCTCGATCGTCCAGGACGATCAGTATGGATATATATGGAAATGAGATATTTTGAAGAGATAGAAATATCTGAGGAGAGAGAAAGAGAAAAGGAAAAAGAGAAAAGTTCGATTTCGAGGCCCGCGGAGCGATTTTCGTCGTTCGTTGCTGTTGGATAGTTTGTTTATCTCGCTGTAAGGACTCCGAATCCTGTTTCTGTTTTCGAAGATATTGTGTTTTGACCGAGTTGTGATCTGTTTTGTGTTTTCGTAGTCGACTTTTCGACATGATTTTGATTTGACACAACTTTCACCGCACAACTTTTAGTATGTTATAGATATGATTATTGTACACGATTCGACTGTATTCTACGAAGATTTTACCGGTCGGAATTGATTCTACGCGCTTTTAATTGAATATAATAATATCAAGACCTGAATTGATTTGGATTCTATAGATTGATAGTCTTGCATTGATACCGTGGTTATTCTGTTGTAATTTGGTGAAATTCAGAATTTGTCTTTTTGCAGGCTTTTTGTGTAATTTCGATAGACTACCGTTACTCTGCCCGATTTTCGTATGATTTCTGATTTTCCCGGAATTGATAGATTGAATTGATCTGCCTATGACTATTGATATGATCATTCTTGATTTCTTTAATATTGCTTATTGCATCGATTATTGTATTGATATTGATTGATTGCTGAAAGACAAGTGGAAACCTAGTTGAACGTTGGTTATAGAAACCAACGTGTATTGAACGAACTACAACAGCACTATTGATATTGAACGAACTACAACAGCACTATTGATATAGATTGACCACTACAACAGCACTATTGATATTGAACGATTGATAACTACAACAGCATCATGACTAGTGTTTGGGCTTGTCGAGTAAGACCAGTGTATGAAATTGCATGTATATGATATAGCATCGTATAGATTTCCTGATTTGTATTGATTTATTGATTTTGGATCGGTTTATTGATATTGATTGATTGAATTGATTTATCGATTTGCCTGCCGCTGCATTGATTGGTTTTATTGACTATTGATTTCTGTATTGCATTGACTCATTGATCATGTTCGATTGATTGATTTGACTTGATTTGATTAACCTGCATATTGTTTTCAGTGTCGTGCTTTGATTTCAGTTGTAGGCTTTGGTGACCTGCTGGGCTTTGTAAGCTCATTATATGTGGTCAATGATTTCAGGTGCAGGGCCTCCAGCTTGACGATCTTTCTGCCGAGTTCCGTAGCTTTTCTTTTGTAGCCTTGGTAGGCTTTCTTTTGTAGCCTGTATGGCTAGTGTAATATTTTCTTTTGACCGTACTTTGACTGTTGTATATTTTGTGAATTATAGTATCCGCTGCAGTTTCTTTTCTGTAATGTAATTATCTCTGGCTCTGGGTATATGTATGTATGGATTGATATGAACAGCAAATGAGGAAAATTGATAGAAAGAAAAGAAAGAAGAGGGAAATAGAAAAAAATCAGATGAATCCTTTCGCTACACGGATCTTGGGATATTACACACCACCTCTACCAGCAAATCCCTCAGGGCGTGGAGGAACAGTCCTCGGTCTTCCTGCTGCTGAACCAACAGGTCTGACAAAGCCCTCAGATCGCTGCTTAGAACGCTGATCAAATCCCATCTGCGGACATTCTGCAATCCGATGTCCTGACTGACCACATCTGAAACACAGACCAGCCATCCTGTAGCACTGGCCAAAGTGTCGTCGTCCACAGTTCTGGCACACAGGTGCCGTACTGACTGATCCAGAACTAGTCGTACTGGTAGCAGTACCACACGATCCTCCGCTCTTCCTGGAATCTCCAGATCCAGATCCAGAAACAAATCTCCTCTTCCCAGAGGAACCACTGCCAGACGTCTCTCCTCCAAACCTCTTCCTACTCGCAGTCCACCGCTGCTGAGTAGCCGTCATGTCATTCTCAATCAGACGAGCTCGCTCCACAAGCTCAGAGAAATCAGTAATCCGGAACGGTATCAGAGGCTGCCTCAAAGTGTCTCGTAAGCCTCTCAGAAATCTGTAGCACCTCTCAGCAGACGTGCTAACCAGCTGCGGAGCGTACCTGGCTAATGCAGTAAACTCAGCCTCGTACTGCATCACCGTCTTGCTCCCCTGAACAAGTCTCAGAAAACTCTCCTGCATCTGCTGTCGTGCAGAAGGGGGGACAAACCAGTCCCGAAATACTTCGGTGAACTCCTCCCAAGTGATCAAGGAGTTCAATCTGCCCTGAAATCTGGCTGCTTGCTGGCCATCCCACCAGTGCTCAGCCTCTCCGTCCAACAGAAAAACAGCTAACGGAACTTTCCTGTCTGCAGGACACTGCATCCCGTCAAAAGTCTTCTCCAATCTCCTCAGCCACTCCTCGGCTGCTCCGGGCTCAACAGCGCCCTCAAACCTCGGAGGCTTCAACCTCAAAAATAACTGCAGGTGTCGATCAATGTCCTCGGATCTAACAGTCGAAGCTCTGCTATGAGTCTCGCTCATCATCTGAGCAACAAGTGAAGCAAACTGTGAAAGCGTATCAGCACCGACCACTGGGGCTGTACTCCCCACTGGTGCTGCCTGATCGTCACTCTGACCATCTGTCATGTCTGGGTCTGGCTGATCCATACAGAAAAATCCAGAAAATCCGGAAAACTATCACAAAACAACACAAAATAACACAATAAAAAGCCAAACGACCCAAAACTACCTCCCAGACAGACTCACTGATCACTTCCTAGAGCTCTGTTTTACAATCCAACTGTTTCCAAAACCAGTGCTCTGATACCAAAAAAGCTTGTCACGACCCGACCCGAGACGAGACGGATCCCGCCCGCGCCGGATCGCGACGGGGAAAAGCTAACCAGGATCTGGCTTTGGATTAGGTTACTGAACTGATCTTCCAAATTCTTAACTCAACAGAAGCACACAGAACAACAGAGCTACTAAAAACATCAAATGCAGCGGAACAAAACATCTATCTTTTCATTTCCTCAAAATAATCATCTACAGAACAGTACATGGCTTTCAACAGAAAAAAAGACAGAACAGGAAAGCCATGACTGTACAAAAATCAAAAGTACAAAAGTACCTAATCTGATCAGACTCTGAAATCTAATCCTGGACCTCCTTGCCCTTCCCAGAACCTGAAAACCACCAGAAAGCAAGGGTGAGCTCAACAGCTCAGCAAAGCAACAAACCACCAATCTAAATCCTCAGAAAACAAAACCAAACTTATCAGACAGAAATCAGATCAGAAGTCGGAACAGAATCGGAAATCAAAACTTACGGACAGATATCAAATCACATCAGAGTCGGAAATCAGAAATCAGAATCGTACGGATCATATCATGTCATAATCACAATTTCGTACAGAACAGAACAGATACAGAAAATAGTACAGATACATATAGCTAAATGCCCTGACACTGACGGAATCTCTACGGATTCCGGCCCCTTATGCCTCCCTTCCCAGACACTGACTGAATCTCATAGGATCCAGGCCCCTTATGTCTCCCTTTGTGCTCACGGCACCGAAACAGATGTGCTTATAGCACCAAAACAGAATTCCTCGGATCCGGAACAGAACAGATATCAGATTTCAGATTGAGCTCATTTCAGATTTCCCGTTTCACTAACTGAATCTCATAGGATCCAGACCCCTTATAGCTCCCTTTTTATAGCTTATACACATAGCATTTCAATTCAGAAGAAATCCGGACAATTCAGAAATTACCCAAAAATCGGGCAGCACAACGGCAGTATACAGAATTTACACAAAAATTCCTGCAAAGAAAATTTACCGAATTCGCACAGAATACAGATATCAACATTTCAGAACCTTTATTCTACTGCACAGATAAATTCCAATTTCACAGAAAAATCCGGTCGACTAAAAACACAGTCGAATCAAAAATACCGGACGGAAATCTTCAGAAAATAACCAAAATGTGCACACTCGGCACGTCAACAATATACAAAAAGTTACGCGGTAAAAACTGAACCGTTCAAAAGATACGGACGAAAATCGCCAACGAAAACAAAATCCGGACAGAAAATACCGCCAAACACGACGGTTCTGAAAATTTAGAAAGTCGGATTGTGCCTTACCTCGTGCACAGCAATTTCCTCAACAGTCTCCTCGGACGAAAACAGCTCGGCGTCGCCCGAAAATCCGCTTTTCCACTTTTTCCTTCGTTTTTCTCTCTCCTCAGCTTTTTCTCTCTCTTCAAAATATCTCAATTCTATATATATCCAGACTGATCGTCCCGGACGATCGAGCTTCGTACCGGACGATCCATGAAGAGAGGAATTCCGTCCAGACGAAAAATGACATATCGTCCCTGGCGAAGGGTTCACGGGAGAATTTTCGTCCAGACGATCCAATTTTCGTCCCGACGAATCATACAACCAAAACTGATTTTCTGCACAACCTGTACCGATCGTCCCGGACGATCCATCTTCGTCCCGGACGAACCTGGAGCAAAAACTGATATTACAGCAGGAATCTCGTCGGAGCACCGCCGGACCACCGCAGGAATCTCGTCGGACCACCGCCGGACCACCGCAGGAACCTCGCGGGACCACCACAGGACCTCGCCGGACCACCACCTTAAGACCCGACGTTCAGTCCCTACGTCCTGCCAAAGACCCGACGTCTTGTTCAAGGCCCGACGTTCAGTCCTTACGTCCTGCCAAAGTCCCTACGTCCTGCTGAAGACCCAACGTCCTACTCCGGGCCCGACATTCAGTCCCTACGTCCTGCCGAGGACTCGACGTCTTATTTAAGTAATTGATTGTAATTTGTTCACCCCTGGAGGTGATTCAGTCCTTTGTAACCAACTCAAAATCTAGTGGAATCATTTTCAACTGGGCTAGGCCTCGTGGTTTTTTCCCTTTTTAGGGTTTTCCACGTAAAAAATCTTGTGTTCTCTGTGTGTGCTAGTTATACGTACAACGTTAAGACGCAGAATTAAAACTCTATCGCCGCGTATTTTCTAGTCCGCAACAACTTTCTTTTTCACTCAAGCAGCCCAACTATATGCTAGAGCACCGTGACACAGTGACACTCTAGATATGGGCTAAAGATAAAGAACAGTGTTGTAGTGCTCTAAACCCGAACGTGGAGGCCCTATACAATGCCATTGCCCTACAAGCTAGACTCAAAGACATAGAGTAGAATATTGCGACCCATATATATATATATATATATATATATATATATATATATATATATATATATATATATATATATATATATATATATATATATATATATATATAAGCTTCAAATACAAATATCAAAATGAGCTGAACTCTTATATATTACAAATATTTAGATCATAAGAAAATATATTCGATGCCATTGTCTTATAATATCGACGGAATCTACCTATACTTATCCAACATATTAAATAAACCAAGACGGTGGACTAAGGTCATGGAAACTTGGCGTGCAAGTAAGCCTTGTTGACTAATTGTCTTCTAGAAATCAAGTTATTAATCATTCATTGGCCCCATTGTATTGAGGCAGGGTGGGCAATTAATCATTCTCAGAAATTGAGTTTTATTTAAAAGGATAATTTTAAAACTTTGCCCCAACCAAAAAAAAAAAAAAGTCCTTTCTTAAAGAGTTTTATTTTGCATCTAACCCTGATCCAATATAGATTCTCTTCTTTTTTGAATTCCTATATGGGCAATTTTTTGTAAGGGAACCCTGCCTTCTCTGATCCATTCGACACGTGCAATCTCTTTTCCGTCGATACGCCCTGCAATTTGCACTTGAATCCCTTTTGTACCCGTTTGTTCAGTTAATTCAATAGCTTTTTTCATTGCCTTTCGAAATGAGACTCTATTTTTTCATTGTAAAGCTATATATTCTGCAAGAATATTAGGTTGTCCATAAGGCTTTTCAATTCTTGTGATAGCAATGTTGAGTCTCCGGTTTACAGAATGAAATTCTTTTTGTACATTCATCTGTAATTCTTCGATTCCCCGTGTTCGTCCTTCTATTAATAAATTGGGAAATCCAATATAGATTATGACCTGAATCAAATCTATTCTTTTTTGAATTCCTATATGGGCAATTCCTTCGAAACCTCAAAAAGAGGCAAATGAGAATCAATAGTAAGTATGTGTAATAAAATATTAAATATTAGTTTTGAGATTCAACAGTCTTCAGCTTTATATTGCATCAAGTGGTGACTCGGTGTAATATATAAATTAACAGTTTTGTGTTTTAGTGCTTCTTCAACAAGATTTTGGCGTCAGTCTTGTCACAATTGGACACGGTGTGACCTATATAGTTTTGGGTCATATTGGGTCGGGTTGTGACAACTCTGACAATAGTCGACCTCCGACTACTGTCCCACCAAGCTCTGTTCCTTGACAACGGTCCTTGGACATCTGTCGCCCAAATACGGTCCTACCGACCAAATAAACAGACCAACATTCTCTTAAAAGTTATTCTCATATCATTGGATTCTTCTAACTCTAATTATATAATGTGCTCAATATGATTTATATTTCCTAAATTTTCCAAATGCCTTCCCTCAAGCAAAGACATCATTTGTAATCAATAATAAATGCTAGTGGATTCATTTGAACTGGGTAAGACAATGTGATTTTTTCCCTTTATAAAATTTTTGCACATAAAAATTCTGATATATGTTATAACTCTTGCACCCCTCTTTCTCTTTTTTGTTTGTATGTTACATCTTCGTATAGAGCTAGAAAGCTAAACTTTATATCTCTTTGCTGCCACGAATGTTTCTGCACACAACAACTGTCACGTTTTGTTTTTTGGCAAGCCAATTACCTTAATAAATTTCTCAGTTTAGATAACTCTACAGTCCTCACCATATTGGATGGTCCGTGCATGACTTCGGGGATGCTGGGAGACTCGGCCGTTTACTGAGCCCTCATTTGGATTTCTTTCTGTCCTTTTTATTGTTTTCTGTTTTTGGGGCTTTTGATCTTTACCTTGTATTCTCCTTTTGATTCTAATATAATGGTATTTTTGGAAAGAAAAAAAAAAGCTAATAGTCACTCAAAAATTTTTTAGAAAAAAATACTTGGTGAAAAATTCATAAATTTTTAACGAAGCATCAACACCTCAATGAAAGTGCCTTATAAAAAGAACTATAACTTATTTTAACAGAGATTGCATAAAACGCTTGTTCATAAATTTTTTACCTAACCAATGAGATTATTTTAACATGAAAAAATTCATTGTGATAGCCAGAAATGTTATCTCCCATCTCCTATCATATTCGTCCAAACCTAATCAATTAATTACTTTTTAGGAGAGGATAGAAAGTTTTACTATTTTTTTATATATTTTTCTGATACTGATACAATTACATAAGAAATTGACACTTATTAGTACAAGTAAGAATTTTTAGGACCATTAGGTGTCTATTTTACAAACTAATTTACCATATTATTTTGAACATATTTAACAAATTTATGAATATTTTGTATAATTTTTGAATTCATGAATTTGAAGACATAAAAAGATTTATATGATTTTTTTTTTTTAAAATTTGGACAATTGAAATAACTTTATTTATGCCCTTATATTAATTTATTTTAAATATCCCATCCCATTTAAAAACTTATTTAAAAAAAATAAAACCATTGCATGTTCGTTTTGCCCAAACAGAGAGAGCACGAAAGGAAAATTAAGGGGAAAAAAAGAGAGAGAGAAAAATACCTAATTTTGAGTGTCTTAAAGCCATTTTTTTCTATGGGGCTAGTTGATTTTTTTTTTGTCTTGAGATAGGTCACAATATGCTTATCTCAATTTTAAAAAATATGCAATTTTTATCAAATTTTTCTTATAATAAAATTTTCACCGCATAACTTTTTTAGATTTTATAGAGAATAATATTATGAATATTTTAAATATTTTCTGAAAAATTTACAACGGAGATTTTAGAATTTGTGGACATTTTATTGAATGGAAAATTATATGGATGCAATAAATTAATTTTGAAGTTTAATTAAAATCTTTAAATAGTTTGCTACATGATTTATGGCAATTTGGTTATTGAAAATGTATATTTTTGCTTAATATAAATTTTTGTTAAATATCATTATAAAAAATGTATAACTATAAAATATGGTCAACTATGTTTTATTTGATGCAATATGATGAAATTTGTGTTTATATGATTAAATTAGGTGATGTTGAATAATTTATTATTATTTTTAGTATAGTGATATATTATAATGCTTTTAATTGGATTTAAATAATCTAAAAATATTTTAAAAAATAAATATTAAAAATTTTAGATTTGAGTTTATGGCCTACTAAGGTATTATTGCTCGATATGATTTTGCTTCTCATTTTCATGATTTGAGAAAAGGAATATGCATTTTGATTACCAGTTCATGATAATATCTGAGTTATAGGTATTTCTCTATTTTTATTTTTATACAGCCATAAATAGTTTATTATCGAGTTATGTAGATTTTGTTTGTAGTCATATACCGTAGTGTAAATACATTTTGATGAAATAAACGAAAAACATTCTGGAAGAATTTATTTTCAATACTTAAATGTTATAGTAGCTTTGTAATCAGTATTTTATTTTAAAATTTAATTGAAATTTTTTTTTTTGAAATATTCTAAAACTAAATGTTGAGATTAACATGTCACACATCAATACAATATGACCCATCACATAAGTGATTCTCGTTGGATTGGATCGTGACATTTGACCATCATTTCTAACAAAAATTTATAACTATAATTTCCTAACCAATTTGCCCCGGTTAGAATTCTATGAAGCCAACAAATTACATAAACCGCTTGCCATTATCCTGGCAGAGTTAACTACTTATTAGGTCATCAAAATATTTTTATTTTATTTTAATTTTTTCAGCCAATAACATGCATGCCTTGCACCGTCCTTGCTCCTAAATCTAAATCTTTGACTGGCTCTCCCTCTTGTACTCTTCCTCTTGTCTAGAAGATAGTTACTTTGTACTTACTCTAAAATATGAAAGATCGCCTAGGTCAGTTAATCTAGAGCACCTTCGAGCACTTTTCTCGACCTGCACAACAGCCCTCTCTGAATTTTCCTCGTCCTCGTCTTTCAGAGTCCTTAGGGCATCTCCAACCGATAACCTCATTTTTCACGGCAAAGTAACGCAAAACTCCAAAATGGCGTGGTGATGCTCCAATCGAACGCCATTTTAGGTGTTTTTAGGAAGGTAACGATCGCTCTCCCTTTCGCGCATTTTTCCAGTTGACAGCAGAAAATGGCGTGAGTGAACAGTGCGACGCCAATATTGGCGGCGTCGCACTGTTCACCTGTAATTAAATGGCGAAAATTTTCGCGTTCGGTTGGAGCGACGGAGCGACTCCATACACTCGTTTAACATTCGGTTGGAGATGACCTTAGCCAGACCAAAAACTTTACATTTGAGCAATGTTGGCCGATGATTCTTGAGAGATTTTCTCAGTAGAAGAAATTATTTAAAAATTTTAAGCTGGAGGATATTTATTGCCATCACATCCCGAGGATAAATATCATGCGTAGCCGTGGAAAAGCGTTCTAATGTTTCTTTTTTTTTTTTTTCTACGGTTATAATGTGACGTTTTTGAAATTGAAATGACCATCGTAGCATGGTTCCATCATTAACATAATTAGAAGATACCTAGCACAATTCAAGAGCAAAATTTATATGGGATTTAAAGGAAGATCACTCCATTTTCACTAATCTCAAAGAAAGATGCTTATTTGATACTCTGTTAATTTGAAAAAATTATTATGTACAGACAATGGATGCCGGCATCCGAGACTAACCAGAATGTGTCACATCACTTTTTTGCTCAGTACTGATGCTCGTTATCGTTCGGTATCGGATGACGTAGAACGTTTTGGTTGGTCTCCGGACAGCTTAATGTCCGAACAGAAAAATTTCTTGTTAATTTGCTTGTCATATACAATTTTCTATGCAAATTCAAATTTGATCCCATACAAATACTTTCCCCCTTTTTGATATAAATTTTTTGCTAAATATTTTAAGTGAGATATTGTTAAAAGATTTCAACCTAATTTGAATAAAAAAGTTGTTAAAATTGTGTTAAAATATCTTTAATTTAAATTATGATCTTAAAAATTATTAAATTTATTTTAAAATTATTATAATATAAATTCCTTCTATTTAAAATAATTTAAAATATTTAAATTTATTATAATATAGTTTATATCATAATTTTTTAATATTTTTTCCTAATTTTAATGAATTAATCAGTGAAGTCAAAATTTTGCTCAAACTAAGCTCGTCTAGATGTATTATGAGAGTAAGGTTTCCTTTGGGATAACGTTTGTATTACTTCTTAAAATAAAATTTTATTACCAAAAATATATTTTTTTAACAAAAACTTTATTTTAAGATGCATTAAAAAAGCTGGTAATTTTTTTTTTACTATTTTCTTTTTAAGATAATAATTATAACTTTATTTTATCATAAAAATTTTACATACTAAAAAATTAATTCATACGAAAACTAAAAAAAAAAATACTTTATTCATAATAATTTTAATTATCTTTATAAAAATTATATTCGTCTCAAATATACTCTTAATAAAAAAAAAAATTCACATTCGTACCGCAAAGTAGCTAAATAATTTGAAATTATAAGTGGGATAATATGATTTTTAGGAACTAGCGCTGTAAGTATCCAAATCAACGAAGAATATTGCGTCGTTCGTCTACATAATTTAGGGTCCCAAAAAATTTAGTTGAAGTGTAGGTAGCATTAATAAATCCAAGAGGAACAATAATTTACATCACACCAAATATCTTCCTACAAAACCTTAACCATCCATACCAACTCAAAGCAAAAATTTCTATTTCTTAATAATGTCTAAAACATTCTTCATCCTCTTCCTGTCCTCCCTCTCACTCCTCTCAGCAGTACTCGCCCAACGCGAAGAGTTCGAATTCTCCGGCTTCAACTCCGGCAACAGTAATGGCAACATAGCCCTCAGTGGCATCGCCGAGGTCGATAACGACGGCATCCTCCGGCTCACTAATGATACTCGCCGTCTCATCGGCCACGCATTCTACCGCGTCCCCATCCGTTTCAAGAACTCCACTGACGGCTCCCTCTTCTCCTTCTCTACCACCTTCGCCTTCGCCATCGTCCCGGAATATCCCAAGCTCGGCGGCCATGGCCTCGCCTTCACCATCGCCAACTCCAGTTCCCTTCCTGATGCCCTCCCTAGCCAGTACCTCGGCCTCCTCAACGCCAAAAACATCGGCAACGCCTCCAACCACCTATTTGCCGTCGAATTTGATACTGTGCAGGACTTTGAGTTTGGGGACATCAACGACAACCACGTCGGGATTGATCTTAACAATCTAGCCTCTAATAAGTCCGTTCCCGCCTCTGTGAATCTCAAAAGCGGTGACACTACTCAAGTTTGGGTTGACTATGATTCCGCACGCAAGGTGCTCGACGTATGGCTCGCTAACACTTCAACAAAACCTGCTAATCCAATTATTTCTTACGCCGTTGATTTGTCCCCGATTTTTCTTAACGAGATGTATGTTGGTTTCTCGGCGTCAACGGGACTGCTCGCCAGTTCCCATTATTTATTTGGCTGGAACTTTAAGATGAACGGGGTAGCCAAATCGCTAGATCTCTCCTCTCTTCCATCACTCCCGAAGCCCAAGAAGAAAAATTACGCCTTGCTCATTGCTGCCCCTGTTTCCGCTCTGCTTTTCCTCATCGCGGCCCTCGCCACCGCCGGCTACCTTATATACAAGATAAAAACCGCTGATGTCATCGAGGACTGGGAGCTCGTTACGGGCCCGCATCGTTTTTCCTACAAGGAGCTCAAGTACGCCACCAAGAGGTTCAGAGAGAAAGAGCTTCTAGGACAGGGCGGGTTCGGCAAAGTTTACAGAGGAGTTCTTCCCGGGACGAAAGAAGAGGTCGCAGTGAAGCGAGTCTCCCACGAATCCAAACAAGGGTTGCGCGAATTCGTGGCAGAGATTGCCAGCATAGGTCGGCTTCGCCATCGCAACCTTGTCCGGATGCAGGGCTGGTGTCGGCGGCGGGCCGATCTCCTCTTAGTCTACGACTATATGCCCAACGGAAGCCTGGACAAATACCTATTTAGCGGAGATGCGACAACGCCGCTACTCCCGTGGTCGATTCGCTTCCGCGTCATTCGTAGCGTGGCGGCAGCCCTGCTCTATCTCCACGAGGAATGGGAGAGCGTCGTCCTTCACCGCGACGTTAAGGCTAGCAACGTCCTCCTTGATGGAGAGCTCAATGGCCGCCTCGGCGACTTTGGCCTCGCCAAGCTCTACGAGCGCGGGGCGAACCCGAGCACGACGCGGGTGGTGGGAACGCTTGGTTACCTCGCGCCGGAGTTGACGCGAACAGGTAAGGCCACAACTGCCACCGACGTCTTCGCCTTCGGGGCGCTAGTGCTTGAAGTGGTGTGCGGACGGCGACCGATAGAGCCCAAGGCTTTACAGGACGAGCTAGTATTGGTCGATTTAGTGTGGGAGAAGTGGACGGCAGGAAAGTGGAGAGAAGCGGTGGACTCGCGTCTCGCCGGCGAGTTCGACGACGCCGAGGTGGAGGTGTCTTTCAGGGTGGGTATGATGTGCTCGCATCCCTTACCGGCAGCGAGACCTGCGATGAGGGATGTGGTAAGGTTTTTTGAGGACGGGGATCCGTCAGGTGTGCCTGAGCTTCCAAGCTCGCCGCCTGCCGGCGGGCATTTCTATGAGGTGGGATTTGATGATTTCGTGCACTCTTACCCATCTTCTTCTTTCGAGAAGGTTTCTTGGCCATTGAGCTTCAGTCCTAACGGTGGCACTACGGGTGGGATGACGGCGACAGATGAGGCAGCCACCCCATTCGTGTTCTCTACGGTTGTGTAATTTAAATTAATTGTGGCCGCTCGCTCTGCTATACTCCACACGAATGCCGCGCACGCGTTTGTCCCAATTGTTATTCATGCACGATGCATCGCTTAGATACGCAAACTTTATCCTCGATGATTACTATTTTTACGCATGTATAATATTTCATATCTTCTTCTTTAAATTCTTGAGATATATGCCCCAAAAAAAAAATCCTAAAATCAAATGCGTGAAAAAAAAAAGCATTTCCCCCCCTAAAAAGAACATATATTAAGTTTTTCTTAAAGATAATTGGTATATTTGTATTCTACATGGATATGCCTGACCGGAGGAGACACCATATAATGGCAGCAATTAGTTTTCTTCATGTTATACATATCCTAACAGGAAAAGGAGGGAAATATATACTCGATTGAAAGTACAAGTGAACACAACTCTCCTTGGTCTATTGGTTGAGAGCTTAGGCTTCCAACTAAGAGGTCCAGGGTTCGAGTCTATATGTATGCGTTATGTGTGTGAGTTTGCCTTAAATGGCCTAAATGTCCAAAAAAAAAAAAAGTACAAGTGAGTATATTGAATTCCATACTCGATTTCATAGATATATATAGAATTCTATAAATGCCATATTCGATGAAAGTCGTATGTACTACTTTGAGGGAGATTTTTCATATCTTTTTGAAATTCACACTACAATATGGGTTCAAAAAGCCAAAATAAGTGATTCATGTTTAGTCCTTATCAAAAGAAAACTGATTTTTGAAGCTCTTTCATGCTCAATCGCTCATGTCATGTCGAGGTACTGCAGAAGAAAAAAATTGAAAAATCCGATCCAATTTATCGTAATCGATTATATAATATGTCGGTTAACCGGATTTTGAAACACAGAAAAAAAAAATTATTGACTTATTAAATTATCTATCGAGTCGTGAAAAAAGTTCAATACATGAAAATGAATAAAGTATCCTAATTATCTTGATGTGTTGGCCTAGAATTTTGATTATAAATTAAAAGATTTTGGTTTTGAAATTTATATATATGTGATATATGATGTGCTTTAATGGTTCAAATGTTAAAAATAAAATGAAACAACGGTGCGTTGGGTTATAGCTTTCATAGGGTGGGGCAGAATATAAATGGCATAACGACTTAGGGGAGACTTTGAAAGTGAAGGTTCCGTTTGACCGTTTGAATAAAAATTGCAGTCTTTATCAGTCGGGTCCCGTTTTATGATGACTTGCAAGTCTGCAATGGAAATGAAAATGACCGATTATGTATTAATGCATTAGTACACTGAGGGTTATCTCGTTGCTTGTATTGGTGCTTCTCGTTTAGTTGAAATTTTTAGCTTGAAATCTAATATTGATTGATGACTAAATTAATTTTTAGTTTATATTAACCTCAATTGAGTTAAATGAACAGTAATTTTTTTGGCTGTCGAATTTTTAAGCTGGGAATGAATTAGACCATTCTAGTTAGAAATTGGTATAATATTTATAAAAGTAAAATGAAAAATAAGTTATTTTTAGTGGGCTCAATTCAAATACGACCAGGTTAAATATTGAGCTTGATTTGAGCTTAGATGATAGAAAAATGAAAGAAAAATGAAACAAGGTAGACGAGCACGGTTGGGAACCCCTATCCTGGATTCAAATATCCTCTACTACGGTCTCACCTCTTCAGTGGGGTAAAGCAAATGCAAGCTCAATAGGGATGTCAATATTTAACATGAATCGAAAACCCGACTCGAACCCGACCCAAAAATTCCGGGTTAGGGTCTACCCGGATCAGAAACGGGTCGGGTTCGGGTTCAATAAATCGACCAGTCTCAAAAATCGGGTCGGATTCAGGTTGACCCAGTAATCTGAAATTGAGTCGTTTATTACCCGGAAATCCGAGATTGACCATTTTTTTACCCGCTTTTGACCCGAAAATTGGAGATTGTCCTAGTTTTTGACCCGAAAACTAACAATTTTTTGTCCGTCCCGAATGATTCGGGTCGTGCTGGGTTGCCTTGGACCCAAAGCGGGTCAAGTTTGGGTCCTAAAACCCGACCCATTTGCTAAAACAGGTGGGGCTCGGGTTGACCATCATATTGTCAGGTCAGTTTCGGGTTGAATCGGAACCAGACCCGTGACCCAAAATTGACACCCCTAAGGCTCGATACCGGTGGGTGGCCTTGCTAGGTTCTGCCGAGTGATTAGTTTCGCCGTCATGCACTCCTTTTAAAGTGACAGCGGGTAGATGACCCGTCCCCAAAAAAATATGGGCAAGAAGCTGATTTTGTGCTCGCTTATATAGATTTTATCTGAAGTCGTGAATTTGGCTCAAAATCGGCTCGTTCCAACCCTATCCTTTTTTTGGTTCGATAAAATGCTTTGTGTAGCTAATTAGGACTTTTGATCCACCATCTATAGCTTTAATTAGTTAATAGAAATTTCTTTACGGTTAAGTGTGAAATCTCAAAAAAAATCTTCAGGCTACTGGATGCCACGTTCCATTTATGTAATAATCCTGAAGATTTTTCTTTGACTGCTTTAAATGTTAGATGAGTGGTAGGCATAAAAGCTGTGCCTTTTGTATGAAGTTGCGTGTAAGCTTTTTTGCCTCTTTGTTATAAGAAATTAAAAGATTAGGTCATTTTGGTTTTATTTGTTAGCAATGGAGGCAGCAAAGCGTCTGCCAAATAAGGAGGAAGAGACACAATAACTCACACGTGGAGAACACTGAGCTCACTTGACATTAAGAAATTATTTATTGTCTAAATTCCCCTCAAATTTAACTTAAAGTTCGAGAAGGAATAGAACTATACAATTTAAGCCAACATCTCAAAATAATTTAATAAAACCCTTCATTCATTATTTAAGTGTTTTAATGATCTTAAAATTTGAATAGTTTTAAGTTTGATTGATTATTACTTCTTGAGATGCTCATTTATACAGTAATTTTATAAGATTTAGATATCATTTAGTCAATTAATATTACAAAACTTTGAAGCAATTTTTGCTATCATTAGGTTTACCTCATTGAAACGTTTAGTTTTATTAAAGTTTGTTGAATTCAAATTTCAAAGCACAAATCAATTTTAAAACTATTAAAAAAAATACAAATTGATGATCCCTAATTTAAATTTAAAATATCTAAATTCAAATACTGTATCGAGATTTGTGCTTAATCAAGTAGAATTTTTTATGACATATCATTTGCCCCCAATTTTTTAAAGTTAAAATCTTTGTTTTTCAAAAATATTTTAGGTCCTTAAGAAAAATTTATGGCATAAAATTATAGGGGATCTACATACATGCAACTTTATTTCATACTATTTACATATTTAATACCTAAAACTTTAATATGACATGTCTATCACCTATAAAATAAATATGGGTGTATGAAATGAAATATTAAATTTTATAGGGTGGTTTGGGTGATAAGAATGAAATATAAGAGAGATATATTTTATTTTAAAATTTTATATTAGTGGTAGGCGTATAATATTAAAATTTTAGGTGTTAGATATATAAATAGTATGAAATAAAATGATATGTATATAAATCCTTCAAAATTATATTATAAATAAATTATAAAGTCTGACCACTCCATAAATGTTTATACTAACCTCCACTTAGTTCCGTAAATCAATGTAAATTTCCTCAATTATAATTTTAGCATTTCAAAAGTTGATGCTTTAATTCAAGAATTTTTTTCTTAAAACTTTCTTTAAAGCTCATCAAAATAGCTTGAAATTAATTGTATATATATATATAACATCAAAAAATAATTAAAAAAAAAATTATAGGCAAAAACGTCTGTAGGGTGAACAAGCATGGGCGGATCTCCTTTATGCGCAAATGCCCACCCTCAAAAAAAAAAAAAAAAGAGGGGATATTTTAGAATATTTTTGAGTGTTTTGGGCATTTTGCCCCTTCTCAAAAAAAAATTTTGCCATAATTTTATTAATCCTAAGCATTTTTGTCCGTCCCCTACCAAAAAAAATTTTTTTGTCCACCCTGAAAAAGGAAGTTGGATCCGCCCCTATGAACCAGGGTAGTTAGCTACGAGCTTGTCGATGGAACTGATGTTGGTTGGAGTGCCCTTTTCATGATTGTTGGGCACATGTTGTAAATGCACTAGGCATTCATCAAGCTTGTTGTTGTAGCTTTTGGCCTTTTCTTTAAGAAATGAAATGTTTAAAATTTTTTATGAAATTGCAAAAACATTTTAAAAGGCCATTAATGTGTTAAAAATTATTAAAAATTTATAAAAAGCTAAGCATTCATCAAGCATGTTGTTTCAGCTTTTGGCCTTTTCTTTAAGAAATGAAATGTTTAAGTTTTTTTTATGAAATTGCAAAAACATTTTAAAAGGCCATTAATGTGCAAAAATTTATAAAAAATCTCCAATAATAAAAAAAATTATTACTCTTTTGCATCTCCTCAAGCATAAATGGCTCGCATTGGTGAGAAAAAAACTTATAAAAATATTTGTAAGAAATGTTTAACCATTATGTTATTCATAACACTTTTAAATTAAATGACAAAAAAGATGATGACTTATTTTAAGTAAATTCAAATAACCTCTTGTTAAGTGAGAGAACTCAGACATGCCTAGTGTATTGAATACCTATGAGGATTGTGTTATAATTTGGGCAAGACTTAGGATGCATTTGGGATGATGCTTTTGTTGTTGTATGTCAAGAAACACAACGGAGTTGTAGTTTGGGGTCACGAGGTCGTGCTCCATTCTCAAACTATTTGCATCACGTAATTACTTTTCCCATCCTGAGATAGACTCCTGCATTCTCTATTTCCTACCATTCGAAGGTAATACGAAGACGTAAATGACCTTGTGAAATACCCCAATTTCTTTTTCTTCATCGTTAAATTCATTAGTTCATCCATTTCTTTGCACCTTGTGGCACCGCTCGGTATTTCCTCACATCCTTGGTTGTAGAGGTGTGAACTAGTTGTCACAACCCAACCCGATCAAGACAAGTCATATCGTGTTGATCGGTGACAGACAAATCCCAAGATCTAATTTTGGAATTATTTTCAAATTTTTTGCTGATATTCATTGAAATAATGATGAACCACAGAGCTACTAAAATATTCAAATACTGAAAAAACTCATCCATAAAATTTCTTTCATTCATCAAAATAAATATATAACTATAGTACATTGCTACAGACAAGAGCTACATAATTGAAAATTAAACTAGTCATGACTGTACAAAAATCAAAATAGCAAAATACCTATGACCACAGATCTGATCCTGAACAACTAGTCCACAACCTCTTTCCCCTTACCAGATCCTGAAAACCAGAAGTAAAACCACAGTGAGCTATAACAGCTTAGCAAGCCACACAAACCAATCTAAATTTTCAAACATTCTTTTATCAAATATTTTACTGAATAATTACTGAATAATTAAAAGCAATAACTTGCAGTTTAAATAAATCATTAAAGTGAGAATTACAAAACTGAAAAATGTAATAAATACATAGCAGTTATTCTATGATTCAGAACAGTGCAGATCAAATGAATAAATTAATATTCATATCACAGAGTAGATCAGATCACATTTCTCGGACCCAAACAGAATCTCAAAAGATTCTAGCCCCTTTATGACTCCCTTTTTATTTATGCTTATAGCATAATAACACATCAAATATTTCTGTCTCAGACAGAATCTCAAAAGATTATGGCTCCTTATAACTCTCAGAAATTTCCTAACACAGATAGAATCACAAAGGATTCTGGCCTCTTATGGCTCCCAACAGATATAATTTAATCACATATGTATATATATAATCACAAAATAACAATTAAAGAGTAACCGAGTATGTATCAAAATGTCACAGTATTATATAAGAGTAGACAGCATAAAATCCAACTAGAAAAAAATATACATTTTCAAAAAATTACTAAATTACTAGGGAATGTGTAAAATAATGCTTTAAGACTTTTATTGTACTACTGCACTATTTTTCAACATCATGATAATATTCTATTCACAAAAAACCAAACAAATTTCAAAACCCCCGGCAAAAAATTTTCAAAAAAATATTCAAAATGTGCATTATTGTAATCTCTATAACATATAAAAAGTTACGTGGTCAAAGTTTTACCGGTGCAAAGTTATCATCTTTTTTCGCTAATGGATACAAAATTTTAATCGAAATATTGCGTAAAACATACACATTTTTGAAAATTGAGATGAGAATAATGTGCCTTACGTCGAGTAGAATAACTTTGCCAACTGCATCGACGGACAAAAATGACCCGAAATCGCTCAAAACCAAATTTTCCTCCTCTCCTCTTTATTTTCCCAAATCCCCTAAACCGTTCTCTGTTTATCGTTTTGGCAAAACCAAATGAAATGAGATAAAAGTGAGATTAGATATTTTAGATATTTATAATTAAATAATATTATTATAATTAATTTTAATAGAAAATAAAAAAAATTCTTTTAAGGATTCCAAAAATTATAAAAAAATATTAATAAATTATCAAATTTTATTTAGAAAATATAATTATGATGAAATCGGTTTGCAAAACGTACATCTAACGGTCCCAAAACCCCCCACTTGTACCCATATATGTCGAGTTCTTAAGAAATTTTGATAGTGCCCAAAAATTATGAAAAATTTAGAAAAGCTAAAACACAACATTTATGTTGTGGTGAATAAGATTTGTGATTTGGACTTCTCTAGGTCAACCAAAAAAAATCGTAAAAATTTGAAGGGTTTCACACTTTTCAATCTACCTTACAAGACAGCAAGGGGAAACGAAAAGAATCATGGAGATCGAGGTTGTGCTGAACATGTGAGATGTGCTGATATCACTGTACACACGAACGCTGAAGCATCTAGGCCTTGTTGGACGATGAAGGGTACCATAAGGCTGTCATAAGCTTCACCAACCACTGACTTCAAGTTTGCCAGGAGGAGAAGGAATGGGAAGTTATCATGAATGGCCTTCTCCATTGATGTTTATTAGTGAGCTCAAACCATCTGTTAAGTATTAACATATATTTTAATTTAGAATTGTTAGTTTGTTATTATATAAATTTAAAATTTTTTGACATTTATATAGGTTTTTTTTTTCATCTCATTATATATAAGGGTATCACAGAAATTTGTTCGCATATAGTTACATCTAACACAGCAGCTCGACAGTCATACTATCCAAATAAATTGCAATAATTTATGTACAACAACTTCATAAAGTAACTTTATGTACAACAATTTCACAATATGCTTTACCAACGATGCATCAATCCCAAACACACCCTTAGTAAAAATAGAAATACTCTAAAAGGGTAGGTTTTATGCTTGAGAATGATGTTTGATGTAAGAGCTTAACATAGGTGTTAGAATGGTTGGATTTATCTAAGATAAGTTTAAGGAGTTTTATTTAAGATTATGAAGTCGTTTTCCTAGAGATTGAGTTATATTTGTCTCTTAATCTTTCATATGAGAATATTATGTTTCTATATGGCATTGCTTAACCAGCATAAAAAATAACTTCAAATTATGACATTATGATGTTTTATTTTTTGATTAAATATTTTAAACTTATGACATTCCTATACAAAAATTAGATTACTTATCCTTTGTTTATACTTTAATTGAAAAGTTTAAGCTTTAGCCTTTATATGTTATCCTAATTTTGACATGAATCATGTTATTCACTCATACTTATTATAATGATATTATATATTATTATATAGTATGATATGTCGTTTAAGAAAAAGCATGAAGATTTATGTAATTAACACACCTAATGTTATCATGAAATGATAGAGTGTTGTTTCTTATATTTATCTCTTTATAACCATGTCATAATGACTTAAGCAAGCATGCTAGCTTTATAATAATGCTTTTATTAGAATGATTACCATGTAATTTAGTAAGGAGTTAGAATAGGAAAAGTACGCTTACAATGAAGTAATCATGCTTAAGGATAACTAGTCAACTAGATATGAGATAAGGATGATTTTGTTCGAGCTTGAGGCGATGAAGTCAATAATTATATAGTTGTATTCACTTGACATATATAATAGGATGACTCAATATTACGTGTTATGACAATATAGATCAAAATGAAAGAGATTATCATGATATATGTTTTGTTTACAATATTAAAATACAAGAAACAATCAAGCTGTGTGCTCTAATATCATGAATTAAGAAAAAATTAATTATAATTGACAATTGGATGAATCCCTTTATACCATAAGTTTCAACATAAATACAAAATCCAGAGTAAATAAGAAGCAATGAAATCATGTAATGATCGCATGCTCTTATGTAGGATTATATGGTTTATTGAATTGTTGCCGCATGTACTTTATTATATTGTCACATTGCTTGATGTTAAATGGTTCCATGATTCATGATATTTGTATATGCATTGTGGTATTCACTCATTATGTGATGCATCACTCATCTTTTTATGCTATAACATGGAATGATTAACTATACTTCTCAATTAACATTATGTTTAATTAGTTATCTATAGTTACATAATATGCTTTATATGTTCGACTTGAAGACTTTAGTGGCTTAGTCGATTGACACCAAATGCTAATAAAAATTTTAGACAGGTTAAAACTTATGATTTTGCTCAGGGTCAAGAAAAATAAGAAAGGTATGAGCAAGCTAAGTGCAGCTACGGTTATATGCTTAGTCTTTCTTTTTTTTAGGGGAAACCTACAGAGGGGCCTACATGCCAATTAAAAATAGAGATTACAAGTCCTTAAAGAACCTTGAGCTTACTAAGAATACAACCATTGAAATAAAATCTACGAGCCGACGGTTCTGCCTATTACAATGAAAAGCAAGGAAAATAAAACAAGAAAAACAAGCAAATCAAATGAAAAAAGCTAAAAGAAGCAAGAAGATCAACAACTCTAGACCAGAAGCCAAATAAATAGCAACCACCAAACCTGCAAAAAGCTATATGCTTAGTCATATAGAGCTTTGTAAGGGTAGCTAGGTAAGTCTTATTTATGTATAATATCCTAAATTTTTTGGTAATGGGGAGTGACAACGCAAGTCAAAGTTTTGCTTCCTGTTGGTTCTTAAAGCTAAGCACTTCTCGTTGTAGTCAAACATTCTAGCCGATCTCTTTAGCGTAGTAGCAACTGATAACAACTTTTACTAGTCGATCTGCTATGGGTCTTGTTGATCAAACATTATCAGCTTTCCTTTATCGTGGTTTACTTTTTTCTTAGAACTCTATAGATTTGTGTTAGGTATAAAGAGGTGGCCGAGTTGGGTGAAGTTTATGAAATCCAAATTACCCATCATGTAAGAAATCAGTGACTCACATTGATTACATATTAATTTAAATTATATTTCTAATCAAGGGTTTCAAATAATGAAGAAACAGTTTAAGTTGGGAACAAAATTTATGCTCCATGTACTAGAGGAAAAATGAAAGTTATCCACAGTATTTTCAGTGGACATTCTGACGGATTTTCTGATGGATTTTCGGCAAATTATTTTCAACGAATTTTTGGTGGATTTCTGACTGAATTATGACAGATTTTTTCTAAAAGATTTGGGAAGGATTTATGATGGAATTTAAAATTTTCTATAAAATAATTATAAAATTAATTATAGATTGAATAAATAGTTTTAATAATTATTTATAAGCTAAATCCATTAGTTTAAATTGATAATTATCTAATTTGATAAGTATATTGTTAAATTATTTTAATCTGACAAAAAAATACTAAAATTTTTGAATTAAAATATTATTATTTAATTATCTTTAATCATTAAATTATGTATCAAGATTGTTTTTATTTTATAGAATGGCAGCATAACCTTCCAACATGGAATACCAACATTAACAATGTATGAGCATACCATCAAACAATATAGGATGAATGAAGTCAATCAAAAAGATAAATGTAGAAGCACATAACGGACACATAAATTAGAAAATGATTGATATTGTTTTCTTCTTGCTCTGTCAGCGTTCCCTCTTTGAATTCGTCGGTATCAAAGCTATGTGTCGCTATTATGGCAAACTAATCACTATCTGTAGCTTTCATTCTTGGAAGAAAACTTGTTGGCAGCTGCATAACTTTGAGCCCAAATTAAAAATAATCTTCAGAGTAGTTGAGCGGTGTATTAAAAGTCATTTCAGTGACACCACCTTCTAGTTCTTGTCCCTTGCGTGTGCTTATTTGCCTCTGTTTATTATAAGTAATTAAGATTTTGTTTGGGATAGTTTTCTTCACTGTTTCTTAAAGTAATTTTTTAGTACAAAATTTAATTTTTTGTATTAAAAAGTTGCTTTAAGAAGCATTAAGAAAACCGTTACAAACAAAGCCTAAAAGATAAGATTTTCTTTTGTTTATTATGGATGATCATAAGAGCTTAGGCAAGCTAGAAGCAGGATATATTTTGTTTTAAAGTTGATTAGTTTATAATCATATATAACAGAAATAAATGAATTTCTAAAATTTTCTTCACTTAATGTTTTCAAGACCACAAATTGGGATTATTTCTAACTGTGTGTGATATCATGTGAAGAAAAGCAAGTTCCAGCTTGATTTAAGTTGTTGGAAATTCAATGGATTTTTCTTCTTCATTAAATAACGATGAGATTTTCTAGGCTAACATAATTGAAGAAGGATTTTGAAAATTATTATCAATCACCCTACGCCAAACCAATATTTAGACGCTTAACATTCAAAAACTATACAACAACATCAAGCCTTTATCCCACTATATGGGATTGGCTGCAAGAATCATTTCTTTTTTTATTAAGAGTAAATTCTCATTTAAAACTAACAAAGAAATGTCATTTCTAATATTTTTTAATCAAATTTTTTTAAGTCTACTTCTATCTTTCTTAACATTAGTCAAATCTAATGCATCTACTCTCCTAATCGGGTTATTGAAAGACCGCCGTTCAATGATTACATATCACTTGAATTGTAGAAACAGCTATTAGTTTTATAAAAGATATAATTAGTGAATTTTTTTGTTATAAATCATAATATTGTAATTACAAATGTGTACCTTTGTAGCAGGGGCTGAGGGGGCTGAAAAATTTTTTTAAAAAAATATTTATTATATAAATATCCACCTCAATGTATTTGTTAGCCTTTATTACGAAAATTTTTAGGCAATTTTTCCCCTAAAAGTTTTAAAATACTATGATCTTTAGGCAATTGCCCCAACATTATTAAACTCATCGTGTAGATATGTTGTTGTTAGGGAACGATGAACCAAACACAAAGAGAAATAGTAAAGAGAATCCAAAAATATCCTTACAACCAAAAATTTTTCCGGGGGCACTTCCCTCGAAAGCCCCTGTAGGTCGAACACCGCCAGTGGGCGCTACCCCTTGGATATCCGAAATATCTGAGAAGCATACAATGATCAAATATATTAACAAATTCATGTCCTAGTAATAAACTTATGTAGTATATATTATTGGTATTCTTGGTAAAGAAATATACGGCTAGCTCTTGACGTTCTATCTCGGCTTCCTCTAGTAAAAAACCTTTCTTAGAACTCCTAAAGCAAGTCGTATTTCCTCTTAAAGTCTGACGACTTGCTTGCTTCTGCAGGTCCTAAATACATACTCATTTACGTATCATAGCATCATTTTTGCTGACATATCATAGCATCATGTTTTCTGGAAGAAGGGATTTTAAGAAGAAAGAGGAAAAATTATTATGTGCCAAAAGAAATTTAAGAAAATTTTTTGGTAAAAAATGGACTCTTTTCCATGCATGGTGGCTATTGATTTTAGTCAATTTAAATTGAATTTGGAAAAAAAAAATGGTGGCTACTGATTCATTTTTAGCTGGAGTTATGTTAAGCTGAGATTGGGGTTTTTTTTTTCTATGAACTAATGTTATGCTTATTTAGAATGCCTTCTATGGATCGATTCATTTATATGGGTTTTGACTTTTTTTTTTTTTTTTTTTTTTTAATGCTTGCATAATGCATGGTTGACCTAAAATCAGTGGTTTGGAGCTTATTTTTGTTTTGAGTTCTTTAGATTTTCCTTTTTTTTTTTTGGCCTTTTGCTGGATTTTCACAGTAATAAATCTAATGAGTCTTCCTTCAATCTTTGATGCGCTGATAACTTTTTATACTATATATTGTTGAAACTACGCAACCAATAAAAAAAAATTGCAGTGAAGAAGAAAACCAGCAGTTAATGTGGAAAAATTTGAAACCTGGAAATAGTCATGAACCGCAACACACCAAGAAATCGACAATGAAAATTGAGAGAAATTGTATAGATTTCTTCTCTCAAACTCTTTCTTTGTTTCTCTTTTTTTTTTTTTTTTTTTTTTTTTCAACAACACAATAAATCTATTCATAATCTCAAATCCAAGGATACAACCATGACAAATTAAAGAAAAAAGAAAAAAATCACAGAAAACAAAATGACAAAAAATACAAGCTAAAAAGACGGCTCAGCGAACAGCCAAGGCTCCCAGCATCCCGTCAACCTGCATAGACCGTCCAGTCAGTGAATCTCGAAAGAGCCAACCCAAGTCCCATACCAACGGTTGCCACCAGCAAAGCTGACCAGGACGCGAGCCCCGACCACATCATTGCCCATAGCCACAAAAACCTGCCAATCCAACAATGAAACCAGCAAAACCCGAGCAACAGCAATAGGAAAAAACACAACTATCGAAAGCTTATCGCCTACGACGACCCCTCCCCCAAAATTTCCCCCGAGTGTCAACATTTTTATTACTTCCAAGGACAAACTCATTGTCAGAAATATTTAACTCAGACTCCGATTCAGAATCTGACGAATCAACCAGCCAATCTCTCTGTTTTCTAATCGTCAAACCAGATGAATTACCCATACAAGTAGCCATCTCATTAACATCCACCTCATTGACTGGCACCACAACCAAGATTTTGGTAGAAGAAAACCTCTCCACACTAACCATATGCGTAGACTCATCCACAAGCCCGACAGAAACAACAGGTATCCCACCATCAGTACCACATTCCAAATTCTTTGAAACCTGCATACCACCATTTTCAACCACAACACCCATAACAGGTGAAATCTCAGAACCCGCTGGCGGTACCGAAGCCGCCAGAGGTTCCAAATTACAAGCCGCAAGCTCAGAAACATTTAGCAAACCATTGTTCGAAGGAAAAAAAAGAGTAGCCGTATGCGACAGAACACAATCACCAGCATCAGCCGTCAAAATATCACCATCACTAGCCAACAACTTGCAATTACTAACACCCACCGATATACCCAAATTACCCGGAACAACCTCATCAGCCGGCGAAAAGCCCTCAGGCTCCACAGTAAGCAAAGCCACCCCAGCCATCTCAGGATTAACCAAAACATTAGCCACATTTTCTGGAACAGAGGAAATATCCAAACCTTCATTTAACACACCAGCAGCCGGTATAACCTCAACAGTATCAATCGCAATAACAGGTTTACCAAAGCTAGAATCGGATTTGCATTTACCAGACACATGCCCTAAACATTTACAAAGACTACAAAAATGAGGAAATTCATCAAAAACCACATCCTGAACATATCCTTGAGCCTCAGATCCTAACCAAACTTGCTTCGTAAAATTTTTGGTAATATCCATTTCAACTAAAACACGAGCATTGGATGGACGTGAACCAGCCGATGTCGCTTCATCTATTTTTAATGGTTTGCCAAATAACTCACCAAGCCCAAACAGAATCCTTGGCGCAAAGAAATGAGGACGAAGATGAGGAAATGAAATCCAAATCAGGATGATCGGCGACTCAACTCTGATATCTAACGTAGGAGACCATTTCGTTAATTTCATAAAACAATTGAAAACCATGTAAGACCGGTGGCAAAAAACTCTACAATAGTCTAAATCGTTGGATAACTTAATCAAAATGTGTGTAGAATCCAAAACGGTCACAGAGACTTCACCATTCAGCTTCAAATTAAAGAAAAATTTGCGAATCGCGTCAAGAGGAGGACATTTCGACGGGAAGAAACCAACAAACGAAAACCAAAAAGGAACAGCCAAATCCCTAATTTCCTCATCAGAAACCCAAAGAGATGGTATACCACGAAAGGTAGAATGCCTCAAATATGGAAAAGAGGAAGACGATCCAGCTAGCGCTTGAAGAAAAGATTTAGAGTGAGAGATCCTCCGAAAAAATCGGGATCTTTCAATTTGATCGGAGCCATACCGGTAAAACCGGAAGAAAATAAAAACTACAAACCCCAGTAACACAGAAAAGAGAGACGATAAACTTTCCTAAAACGGGCCGGAAACCCCTGCCGGCAGGGGCCAAAGCCGGAACCCTAGCCGCCAGAGGAAAAGCGCACTAGCTCGAGAGCGAAGGAGGATGATTTTGCACTCTAAGTGATTTCTTTGTCTCTCTTCACTTCTCTCTATATTTTACTTTCAAAATCAAGAGGGATGCACATACATTACTTCAAACAACATACCACTTCAAATAAATACGAAATAAATTTCTAAACCTATTTTTCTCATGCCTAGAATATCTTTTATATTTATGATATTTAAATTTTTCAGAACATGCAATGCATTAATATACTATGCACATATCCTAATGTTTGCTTATAAGTTCACTTTTCACTTATGACTCCCCCGCCCCATAAGGCAAGTGGGATAAGAGCAGAACAAAGTTTCTCACACCTACATAAAGCAAGTGGGTCAGAAGACCTCCCACATCCACACAAAAGCAAGATAGATAGGGTCAAAATTTAAGATATAGGATCATTGTAATATTTCAAAGTTTGAGCTTTTAACATTCCAAATATTATAAGTTTTTCAATGTTACACTATGAATTATGTATTTTGAATCTTTCAGTAGATAATTATAACTTTATACATAATAATGATATATGAATTAGAAAATTTTCTAAAATCAGGCAACATTGCATGCGTAAAGACCTACACACTTAACATTTTCTTTTCTAATTTAATTGTTTTTTCAAAGAAACATTTAAAACATTTTAAAACTTTTAGAGAACTATCATAAATATAAAAAATGTCTCATTTATTTGATATGATTAAAAACCAACACAGAGAAAACTAACCGGTGAAATTTTGATTTCTTATAGCTAGGCAAACTGTTCAAAATAAAATATTCTACAATATACAAAAATTATACAGTAAAAAATGTTATAAAACCCAGAAAATTATACCTTTTAGCTATATCTTATTTATATACTTATTGGAATTGGAATCTGAGACAAAAGTCAAGAAATCTTTTCGCGGAGAGGATATCTCATATTATAGGGTTGCTTCGTTAAGTTCATTTTGGATATTTTATAATATTTTTAGCTCTATTAGGCTTTTTAAATAAGAAAAGGGCAGTGCCTTATGTTTGCACGAGAGGAATTATGATTATGATTCTTCATAATAAAACTATAATAAAATCTACAGCAGTGGTAACAAAACATAGTCAGCCATTAAGTGCATATATAGTAAATTCTTTTTATTATGTATGTGTTGCCCCTCTTCAATTTTTTTCTAAGTTTTGTGAGAAATGTTTGAATTATATATCTTTCTTCTACTCTCCAAAAAAAAAACAAAAAATATCCTTGCTCTCATCATTTTCTTGATTAAGCCTTGCATCTCTAATCGCTCTTTTCAATCTTTACTAGCTAATAGGTAGTACAATCAAAATTAAGTTATCTTAGGTTTATTGGATTTCATTTAAGATGCTCATTATGATTGTGAGAACACAAATTTGGAGATCGATTGATACCTCAATAATGTCATGAGTTTTTTTCTACACTTTAGTGCTGGATTAGCCTCATTTGAATTCAAATCATAATAGTTTACGTGCCTGACGTATATTCATTTTGATTATAAGTTTGTTTAAATGAGAGTTCAATGATAGTGTACTTAATCTTGAAAATTTTCTAATTCATGTACTTGTATCAAGATCTTTACTTGATTGATGGATTTTCTAACTATGTTTCAATGATAATATTTTAAAAGTCGGATCACATTGACCATTCTAATAAGTTCAATTATTAACTAATCCCCAATCGATTCAATCAACCTATAAATTTATTTTCACAAATAGTTGGGTTGGGCTTGTGAATCGATTCCAATTTTAAGGAATTGTTCGGTTCCTATTTTTATCAAAATTTTTATGTTTATTTACTTATTTAGATCTCTAGGAATAAAGAATTTAAACTAAATAAAACTATTTAATTTTTTCAACTCTATCTTTTAACTGCTCAAATTTCAATTCATCCTAATTTTTGTTACCATTAACACATCTGAATTTTGCTTATGACTTCGAAAGAAGAGAGTAGTGACTTAAATCTATAAAATATTTAAATTTAAAATTATAAAATATATATTTTTTTAACTATTCTATATTTCTGAATACAATTTTTTTGTTGTTACACATTATATTATTATTACATTATTCAAATAATAAACAAATAATTTCAATATTTATTTTATTATTCAATTCAATTTCAATTAAACATTTAAATATTGAAATTTTTTTTCTTCTGATTCAATATTCCATCCAATTTCAAAAATCTTCAACAATTCTAGAGAGGCTACAATAATAATTTGTTTCCCAGGATAATTTGCCGTTTGCCGTGGGCTCGATGAAAGTTTGGGCTAGTGGATTGTGAAGAGTGGTAACGGCCTTTAAAAATTGGGCTTTGGGTGGGCTTAAAATAGTTAAGAGTAAGAAAGGAAAGAAAACAAGCAGCCCTTTTTGGTATGCTAGTTGGAACTTTGCATATAATTTAAGAGATATTGGGTTCAAATCCTTTCTTATGTTATATGTGAATAAATTTATTTCAATTGACCTAATTCTCTTAAAAAAAAGTTTATTTTGATCTATTGATTGAAAGATTTGATTATCAACAAAAAGGTTTTATATTTGAGTCTTACCTATGTGATGTGTATATGAATTTATCTTAATTAACTATCTCTGCACTTTAATAAAACAACATTTTGGGCCAACATTAAATATCCTTGTTGCATCCCGGAGTATTTGCAGCGGTAGAGAAATATATAGTTTAACGTCTTAGCATTGTACGAAGATCCAACACACAATCAGATAAGAGATAGGGTGAAGCATTCATAAGAGACACGAGAGTTTTTACGTGGAAACCCATAAAAAGTGGGAAAAACCACGGGGCTTGGCCTAGTTTGAATGAATCTACTAGTATTTGTAGTCGATTACAAATGAGGCCCTTCCTTAGGAGAAGGTCTTGGCTTGATGATACAAATGTACATCATATAGAGCGCATTACATGGTGGGAGTTAAAATATAGACATGTTTGTTTGGTCAGCACGACCATAGTCGATAAGATGGAGGTCGAAAAGACTGTTGTCTGGTGATGGAGGTCGGAAGGACCATAGTAGTTGATGCAGGTCGGAAGGACCGTAGTCGACAATGGACAAGGGTCCGAAAGACCGTAGTTGGCAAGAAACAGGGGTCAGAAAGACCGTTATCTGGCGATGTAGGTCGGAAGGATCGTAGTAGGCGACGGAGGTTGAAAAGGCCGTAGTCGGCAGGAAACCGAGGTCAGAAAGACCATAGTAGAAAGGCGGTACTCCGAGAGATCTCTCAGAATCAAGTGGTGGCCAGGCAGAAGTCCGACTCTCAGGTTGTGGTCCAGTAGAATTCCAGGCCTCAGGTGGCGGTCATGAAGAAGTCCGAGATTAGGTGGTAGTCCGGTAGAACTCCGTCATCAGATTGTGTCCTGGTGGAGCTCAGAGCCTCAAATGGTGGTCTGGCAGATATTCGAGCGTCGGGTGGTGGCCTGGTTGAGCACAAGGCCTCAAGAGGCAATTCGGCGGAAGTTTGGGTCTCATGTGGTAGCCTAGGGGAGTACAGGGTCTTAAATGGTGGTCCGGCGGAGTAAAGACGTCAGGCGGTTGTCCGACGGAGGTGAGGGACTCAAGTGGTGGTCCAGCAGAGCAACAAGAACTCCGGCGTCAAGTGGTGTCCTGGTGGAGCTCAGGGCCTCAAATGGTGGTCTGGCAGAAGTCCAGATGTTAGGTGGTGGCCTAGTGGAGCTCATGGTCTCAAGTGGTGGTCCGGTGGAGCAACAACGTCAAGCGGTGGTCTGGCTTGCTCCGCCGGAGGTGAGGGCCTCAAGTGATGGTCCAGCGAAGCAACGAGAACTCCAGCGTCATGTGGTGTCCTGGTGGAGCTCAAGACCTCAAATGGTGGTATGGCAGAAGTTCTGGCTTCATGTGGTGGCCTGGTGGAACACAGGGTCTTAAGTGGCAGTTCGACAAAGGTTCGGGCCTCAGGTGGTGGCCTGGTGGAGTATAGGGCCTCAAATGTTAGTCCGACAGAGCAACGACGTCAAACGGTGGTCCGACGGAGCTCAGGGCCTTAAGTAATGATCCGACGAAAGTCTGGCGGTGGTCGAGGAGAAGCTTATTCCTTCTCTTCCTTCTCTCCTTCCTTCTTCTCTTCTTGCTCTGGTCTCTTTTCAAGAGAAATAAAAAGATCTTGAGTTTTTTTGTAGTTGAACTTGTCGCCAACAAGGAAAGAGAACCAAGGTGTATATGAACATCTGAGCGCTTGGCATAGAAAGTCGTGTCTATTAGGGGCATGAAGCAATAGTGAAAACAATGACAAAAGTTTTGTTGTTGGGTCATCAATTTAGTTAGGATTCGAATGAGATCTGGTCAATTGCAAGAGGGTTGAAATTTGGGCGATTGCACTCATGAATGGAATAGCAACTTAATATGAAGATCTAGTGGAAAAGACTAACGATTGGCATACCTGGATAGGGGAAGAACAATGACAAAATATTGCACTTCTTGAGTCGAGCAGTCAGAATTGATGTTGATTTAGAAGGCGGAAGGCGGATGGCGCCATGGGATGATCTTTCTCAACAATAGCAGAATTGATACGGTTATGAGCATTTTGAGAAGCTGATTCACTCCAGAAATTTTAGAAAGAAGAAAAAGAAGATCTGAGATGCACGCGGATTGCATGTGTGTTGAACAGGCATGATCATGTGGCATAGACATGTGGTTTTGTGCGTGAGTTGGACTTCAGGTCAAGTCCAGGAGGCAATGGGGCGACAGGTTGGTCGCGGACATGAAATTGGACAGGTATTGTGCGAGGTCGCAGGTTGGAGCGCACACGAGTGTCCGAGGAAGACTGGCAAGTCGGTGCTAAAGCGTGAGCTGGAGCTAGCCGTGGATTGGAACTCATGGTGGAGGCCGTTAATGAGTAGGATTGGGCTCAATTTGGTATAATTTCTCGTGGAGTTAGTGTGAGAAGTCAGTTAAATTGCAATAGGAAAGTGCAATAAGCCAGTTGAATCACAATATGTACATAGATGTTTCTTTGATTGTAAAACTTAGACCAAGATGGAGATTGTGAGGTGTTCGTCCAGTTTTAGGATAGATTGATCCTACATGTTACCAAAATAATGTAAATGTTTATATATAGGCATTATATGTGTTATATTAAATTAGGGAAAATTGAATAAAGCTTTAGGATAGTTTTCCTTCTCCAAATTCTCTCTCTCTCTCTCTCTCTCTCTCTCTCTCTCTCTCTCTCTCTCTCTCTCTCTCTCTCTCTCTCTCTCTCTCTCTCCCCTCTCTTGCAAGAAGAGCTCAAAAAACTCTAAAAAAAACTTCTACTAAATTCCTAACACTACCACTCCTCCATCCCGCAACGATCAAACTTGACTTTGATGCCCACCCTCCCATTCCCACATCTAGTGATGATCATCGCCAATTTTGATGTTAGCCTCGACATCTTCAGCTTCAGACCAGCTACCATCGACACTCTCCATCCATGCTTGATAGTATATTTTTACCAAAGTTTTTTTTATATATTTTACATGCAATCAACTAAACAAAAAAAAATAATCAAGATTTGGTGTATTTGATTTGCATTGTATATTTATTTATTTATTTATATACTTTAAATTTTTTTATTTACATTGTATTTGTATCTTAACAAAATTAAGTGTTTATAACCAAACAGCCCCATATATATAAATATATATATAATCCATCAACATATTACTTTGCTTTGTTGATTTTATCAACGTATCGTATGTCATAAAATTACGTGGCTAAGTTTAAAGGAAATATTATAATAGGATTATACCATTAGCCTCATTTATTTTTTAAAAATTTTTCATATAATAAAACGCATCGTGAATCGTGATAGAATATTAAAATAATTAAATAACAAAAAAATCACTAATTTAATTATTGTACTTCTGTTTGTTTTATATTTCATCTTATAGTTTAGAAAGAACAATATTACTTTATTTTGCGCTGTAGAATTTGTAAAAGATCGAAATCAAGAATATATATATTATCAGTAACTTTCCATACCATTGCGAGTATCTGTTCTCCACTAATGTTAATACTTAATACTTAATTAATAGTGTGCCGAAGCGATCCCCAGAAACCGACACGGCGGACTAAGTCAGGAATTACTGATACGAATTCCATGATGTGCTTTCCATTCTTTCACTTCCTCTAACTTCATTATTTTAATTAACTCAGATCACTATGGATTTAGAATTAAAAATTAGGAATTTTTACATACATAACACTTAAAACTATATTATTTATTTATCTAACACCTAAACTTACCTATTTACACACATATCACTAAAAACTTTTTCCCTTTCTAAAAAACCACTCCCGTCTTCCTCTCCGTTAAACCCCGTTCGGCAACTCTGTTCGCAAGCTTGTTTGGGCGCGAAACTGCTCTTTCTTCGGCATTTGCTCATCTTCTTCATTTCTTCGAAGATCAAAGTGGATCTTTGTTACAGACAAAAAGCATTGGAGCCTCCCGTCTAGCCTCTTGTACGTTCCGGCCGAAGCCTCCCATCTAGATTTGCGTCCCGACCAAAGCCTCTAGTCCAGATTCGCGTCTGTTCTGCCTCTGAAACATAAAAAAAAATTGTTTAGGTAACAGATATATGTTGATTAGGTAAGACACTATACCTATTCTTTGCTATACATTTCCACATGAGTTTCAACCAGGAGTTTTTTATGAACCGTATGAAGCACAAGCAAGCAATTGTTTAAGCTGCCTACTCGCTGAATGAATTACACATCTGATTTTTTCTTGAAAAAAGACAAAGCTTTAGAATAGCAAACCTAGCCGATCTATCAAGTAAGGGAAACCGAGCGAGGAAGAGGCGCTGAAAACCATTGTCAAAGAAAAAAATATATAGATGAAATGTATAAGAGCATACCTGAACTAGCAAATCCACGAACCAATCGAGCAAGGGAGAGGAGCTAAACACGAAGCAGACATCTTAGAACCCTGTTTTCGCAAATTCGTTTTGACGGAGCCGACGGAGTGTTATGTTTGATGAGGGCCAGTTATTTACTGTGGTAAAATAGTAAAAATTAAAGTTTAAGTGTGAGATAAGTAAATAGGGATGTTTTAGGTGTTAGGTATGTAAAAATCCCTAAAAATTAGTGTTTATCATATTAGGGGTGTCAATATTTGACACAAATCGAAAATCCAATTTGAGCCCGATTCGAAAATTTCCAATTAGAGTCAACCCATTTATCAAACGGATTTGGTTCGGACTCAAAAAACCAACCCGTTTAAGAAATCTGTTCGGGTTCGAGTCTGGTCAAATAGCATCGGATCAATTCTGGATTCGACCCAAACCTGACCTGCAACCCAATTTTGACACCCCTATATCATATGTCTTCTTTTATTCCCTTCCATCTTTTATGTCTTCACTAATAACATATTAATATTAAAATTTTCTATTCTATTATTTCAAAAAATAAAATAAGTAGCTAAGTTATGTGTAAATATACGCAGCTCATTTTGTTTTGTTGGTTGGAAGTTTTGGTTACCAACTAAGAGATTTTGGATTTGAGTCTTGCGTATACAATATGTGTGTGAATTTACTTTAAAGATTTTGATTTCTCTCATACTTGTTTCGTTAACTGAGCAAATCAGACTCACAAACATTTTATGTGATTCTCAAATAAGCTCGCGAATCTACTTGATGCACTTATGTTTAAGTGGCATTAAACTAGTAAAGAAAATATTTATAGAAAAGGTGAATAGAGATGCTTGCTTCTTTGTTGACATGTTCTGAATTCGTTAGGGCGTAGCTGACTATTAGGCTGGAACATGGACAAAGAGCTAATCAAGAATTTGAGTTGCTGAGGCAAGTAGCTTCTTCTCCGTATGTTCATTTGGATCCATTCAGATAATAATATTTATGGAGGCCATGTGGGCTTCCTAAGTCATCGGTTAGGAGGGCTAAAAATTATTCAATTCTTTAATTTGTTTGGAATATTCCAAGGTTAATCAAAGTTTGACGAAGCAAATTAATATAGTTTTGTTTTTTTTTTTTTTGTATAAAATGGTTTTTAAACCAAAATCAATTTAATTTCGTTCAAATTCTGAAACAAATTAAAGTTTAGTTGTTGATGATTTGAGCAGAAATTGAACTAAAGTACTAAACTAAATTAGCAGGACAAGACAAAGGCTTTAAAAGTATATGGATATTTTATTAAAAAATGGAATAATGTATTGTGTGCTTGAAAATATGAGGCGATGGAGATTGAAGTTTAAACCTTAATTAGCTAGTATGAATATCATGTAAGAAAAATACAATTTTTGCACAGGCAAGACGCTCAGAATTTTTACATGAAAACTTTGTGGAGGAATAAATGAGGGTAACCTAGCTCAGTTCAAATTATTTAACTAATATAAATTAGTTGTTGTGCGTCCGAACATTCACGATGGTAGAGAGTGGATTATTTAACGTCCTAATTTTATACGAAGATTTGATACGCAGACAAATATAAATAAGAGAGAAAGGTGCAACAATCATGAGAAACATAATATTTTTTATGTGGAAAATCCTGAAAAGTGGAAAACCATGTGGCATGGCCTGGCAGAAATGATTCTATAGATGTTTGTAGTTGATTACAAATGTTGCTCTTCCTTGGGGGAATGCCTTGGACATAATATAGCAAATATAAATCACATATAGCATATTAAATGGTTGGAGTTGGAATAATTCCGGGACATGAGAGTTGTTTTCAAAAGAATATGTTGCCTTGTTCATTTGGTCAGTAGGACCGTAGTTGGACAATGGAGGTTGGAGGGACCATAATTGGCTACAGTGATTGGAGGGACCATTGTCGTGTGACAAAGCTCGAAAAGATCGTAGTCGGCAGATGACGAATGTCAGAGAATTGTAGTCATTATGCGACAAAGCTCGGAGGGACTATAGTCAATGTACGATAGAGGTCGAACGACTATATTCTGCAAGCCATAGAGGTCGAAGAGGTTGAAGGATCCATAGTCGGCGAGCAACAAAGGTGGGAGGGACCGTAAATATGGAGAAAATCCAAGGTAAATTTTAAGTGCTCCATCATATGACCCATAACAATTCCCTTGATCCTAGAGTATTTCTTCAATATTTAAGTGTCTTAATGATGTCAAAATTAAGCGATCATGAGCTCGTTGTACTCGTCTCGTCGAGCCGCTTGATTCGAGCTTTTGAGTGGAGGCAGGTTTTGCTCGAACAGATTCGGCTCACGTGCACTCCTAAATAAGCTCAACCTTTTAGTTTGTCATAATTCAATCAATTTTATATTCAAACCAGGTTTAAATCATGATCTTATTGGATTCATGTCATTGAACTAAACTATCCCAACTTTAAATTTATCAAGCTACAGTTCATATTGCTCCTTTTTTTTAAAAAAAAAAAATTAATTTGTTTTAAGTGTTTTTGGGTCCACAAATTTATGCACCGTTAAATTTTTATTTTTTGTATGACACATCATGTGCTCTTTATATTTTATCATTGATGCCTACAAATTCACAAATAAACATAATCTTAGAAAATTAATCACCTAGAAGTCACTATTTTAGAAAAATAAAGTTTAAGCCACGATCACTCCCTATATATCAACTTGACCTCTCCTTAGAAATCTATAAGCCAAGAATTTCCCTTGATTGTGCAAGCATAAAATTTGGGAGACATAAATATGCCTTTTGGTGTAAACATTTCTCATAATCACCAATGATAGATTTATCTAGACACAAACGTGTCAAAATTGGATCTAATTCATAAAACTAAAGTACTAAAAATTGGTCAAATAAAAAATTATATTTTTTCACAAATTCAAAAATCAATGCTCAACCTTTTGCTATCTAATTTGACAAATGCAATGTGGCTATATTTGCACTCTAATTATTATTAGAATGATGATCTTAGTGAATTTGACTTTGCTTACTTAGACTACACTGTGAGTTGCTCCATATGTTTATCATATTATAGTTTAACTAAAAGCTAGCTCCTTTAAATACCACCTTCTTGACCAAGTTATTTAATAGCATCTTAAGGTTGCAAAAACTATCTATAATGTCGCCATGATCATTACCATAAAGAAAGACTTTAAAGATGTCTCTTTTATCTAGTGAGTATTAAATATTGTTCATTCACGATAAGTAATCACAATATGGAATAATCATTAGTCAACCAACAATGGATCATTTAGATGAGGGAGCGAAATAACTTGATTTGGATTGTGAAGTCATGGAAAAAACTAAATAACTTCCAAATGAATTAGGTTTCTTCATACAAAATGGTACGAATTGTCTCTAAATTCATCATGATTGTCAATAACCCAACTTCTCTTACTTCTTCATAAGTATATGTGCAACGAAGAATAATAATTACTTGGAGCCTCTTATAAACTTCTCAAAATTGATGTATTTGTTAGCCCTTTCTAATATGTTTTATTGATTTAGGTGAATTCTATACAATTATAATTTTGAACATTCTATCACAATACTCCTAAATAAAAGAAATATTGGTGAAAAAGTATTGAGGTCTGTTGCGGGCTAGAATATACGCGGCGGTAGAGTTAGAAAACTTTCGTCTAAGCGTTGCACGAATATTCAGCACACAAACAGGAAATGAAAATAAACACCATGATTTTTACGTGGAAAACCTGAAAAAAGGAAAAAACCATGGGGCCGCGCCCAGTTGAAGAGTTCCACTAGTGTTGCTTGAGTTACAAGAAGCTGATTCGTCCCAAGAGTTAGGACGATCAGATTTACAATGAATTTCGTCTGGATTGAAATTCAGTTAAAAAGTTGTGCAGAATTCCGGCGTTCTCCCGAATATCCGGCAGAATCTAGGTGTGTTCGGGCGGCGGGAAGAACTCCGACAGCGGTCAAGGAGTAGCTGATTCTCCTTCCCCATCTCTTCTTCTTCTCTTCTTCTTCTCTTCTTCTTGCTTGGGTCCCCTCTTATGAGAAATGAGGGGTCTATTTATAGTTTTTCTGGAGTGTCATGGCTTGTAAATAGGTGTGAGATCAGGGGCAAACAAGGAGTGGTCGAATGGACGACTGATATTGAATCCCTTGATCATACACCGTTCGTCAGTCATTTGAAGGCCTTCGTGATGTCGGAATCCGGCAAACTTGGGCTCGTTGTATTCGTCTCGTCAAGCTGTTTGGTAACTCAAATTGTGGTACGAGCTTTCCGACAATACTTTGGGTGCTTGATTTTGGCTCATTTGGGCTCAGATTGAGCTGAATTTGGTGTCGTTGGGTTCGTATTTCCGAGACGCTCAGTTTGACTATAAGCTCGCTGAAATCGGAGTTCAGATGCTCCCGAATTTAATTTTTGAAGTTTCCGGTTCGGTTTCGCCTCGAGATTCGTGCTTGATCAAGATGATTTTTTGAGAATATATCAAGGTCAATAACCTATAATCACTCTTTTGAACCAAGTGATATATGCATGAAGCAACTCAAATTTCATCTGATTCAAGCAATAGAGGGCTTAAAAGTTGTAATAAAGCTTTTGGTGGCTTAAGAATTATATGGTAAGTTTTCCACAAAATTCATTGATTGAGATAATATTACTCAATCATAGTTTTAAAAAATAATGGAGGGCTATATCATCAGAAGTTCTTTGAAGAATGTAGATTCTTTTATTATTAGAACTCAATTGTAGAACCATAATAGCCTCAAAACTATCTAAGTACTACTATATCGAGCTAATAAGTCCCATATTTAAGACATCATTTAAGATCTTGAACTTCATAAAACATAATTCGACAAAAATATCAACAATGAAAAAAAATAAATTAGTTGATAATACACCAATTGCATAAAATTTTGTCTCATTTTCTCTTGTATCAGCACTCTAATCCGCTTATCCCATTTTGCTTTAGAAAGAATCGAAGAGTCAACTTATTTCTCTTCAGGAAGAGTGTCACAAAGGTTAAACTAGGAGAAGAGGTTGGCCTTGTAAAAGCTTCCTTCCCATAAATGCTAAAGACATAACATTAACTAGGAGTGTCAAAACCGGGATTCGGGTCGAACCCGGAATTGACCCGGGTCGACTCTAACCCGACCCGGATATGTAAATGGATCGAAAACTAGGACCCAGACTTGACCTGTTGGGTTGCTGGGTTGACCCGACCCGACACGATTCCGCTTCTGGACCGGACCCAACCCGATCGAACAAGAACTAGCAGGCGGGTGCGTAGGCGCGCGAATGCGAGCGGGCAGGCGGGCAAGAGGCCGTTAGCGAGCAGGCGCATGGCCATGAGCAGGTTCGTGTCGTGCTCGTGTCATGTCCAACCCTAAATTTCCAGGTCAGATTCGTGTCGTGTCAAATATTGACACCCTAGCATTAACAATGGTTCAAATATCTAAGAATAATTTAACCAAAATATTTTTTGCTCCAGTTTTGAAAACAACTCTAAATGACCCACGGATAGTGGACTATGATTCTCTCCTATTAACAAAAAAACAAAAAAAAAAGCTTAATCCTATCTAAGTCCTTATTTTATCATCCCAACTAAGACTTCGTTTGGGACGATTTTTTTATTATTTCTTAAAGCTACTTTCTAGTTTTTTTTTTTAATATACTAAAAAACTGTTTTAAGAACCAGTAAAAAAGACGTCCCAAACCAAACTTAAATGATGAATCTCACAAAGATAATTCATTGTATGTCTCACTCTACTTTTGATTTCATAATCCAATTATATTACATCAAGATTCTATTAGATAAAATCATGCTGATGTTATATTTATTAATTTATGTTGCTCTATATACAATAAAAATTATTATATATGCTCGCCAAGTTGCTGAAAAAATACACGTCCAAAAATTGCTTGTCCAAGGTATTTTTAAAATAAGGCAATGTTATCTTCTTGGAAAATAAAATAGGAGAAAAGTTAAATCACATAAAACATAGATTGAGCCAGCTTCGGCTGTCCAAATTATCCTATTAAATCGCTCCTGATTAATATAGCCAAGCATAAAAAAAAAATTCGAGAATTTTGACAGCCTAGAACTGGATTTTTTTTTTGGGGAAATTAGGGGAACATCCAAACACACACAACACATACTCAATATTCGAATCAAGGACCTCTTAGCTCAGAGACAAACTCCAAACCAACAAACTAAGGAGAGCTACGTTGATTTTTTTTTATTTTTTTTTTTGACAGGAATCTAGAACCCGGCACACACTAATTTAATTTGCTCTAGTCTTATAGAATAACAATATAGATTTGATTATTGAGGGGAAATCAAATCTAGGGCCGTCAAAATTCAGAATTGACCCGACACTTTTAACCCGACCTTTTTTTTAAAAGAGTCAGTTTTACGTACCCGAACTTGACCTGCTTCGGGTCAACCTGACCAGACCCGTAAATCTGACGCCCTAAGCGCCCTTCGTTTGACATTCGCGCGCTTATTTAGCAGAATCATGTAAATCTGGCACTGCAATCCCTCCGTTCGCGCGCTAATTTAAACAATCGCGAAAATCTACCTTCGCTTTCCGACTTTGTTCACGCACGCAGACGGCCGCCAAATCTAGAACGCCTTTTCGAATGCTGCTTCAGTTCGCACGCTTATTCGAGTGACGTGAGAGAGACCGAGGCAACAACGTCGATAGGTGAGTGACGTGACAAAATGACAGGCTAAACCTGGTCAAATCGGGCCAAAACTGAGTTTTCGAGTTTGACCGGAATCCGATCCGAAATTCAAAACAGGTCGAAAAATCAAGACCCGAACCCGACCCATTCCTAAGAAAGGTTGACCCGAATAATAAAATTTCAAGCCGAATTCGAATTAGATTTTAGATTTTCGGATCATGTCAATTTTTGACACCCTAATCAAATCTAAGAAAACTATCCTATTAAAATGTACTGAATTTTTGTCAAAATATTTTGATGTAAAAAACATTAAGATATTTTCTCTATCAGGTTCTTAAAAAAAATATTTGTTTAAATTTTAATTTTTATGCTAAAGCAGATGTGCTCATGTGCAAACATAATTTTTTATGTTTATCAAATTTTGTTCGGAATGAGACTAGTAATATCTGGTTATGCTTTAATATTAATATAATATATAACTAATTAATATTATATAAATCTTAAAATTGATATAAAATTTTTGAATTTTATATCAATTTACTACATCCATAAATTATTCCATTGAATCCGCAATTTCAAATTAAATGAATAAGTAAACAGGTCAGACCTGTTTACCTCTTCGGGCTACAAGGAACGGAACAAAAAAAAAAAATTTCTACTATGATCCGCTTAATCTTTCTCCTCTTAATCACACTTTTCATGATCACCGCCGACGCATCAAACGACACCACCACCTTCGTCTTCAACGGCTTCGCCAGCGCAAATCTTCTCTTCGACGGCATGGCCGCCGTGACATCGACTGGCCTCCTCCAGCTCACCGAACCCACCGAACAAGGCATGGGCCACGCCTTCTTCCCATACCCCTTACCGTTCAAGAACTCCTCCTCCGGCGCCGCCCTCTCCTTCTCCACCTCTTTTGTCTTCTCCATCGTCCCTACATACCCAGACCTGACCGGCCACGGCATCGCCTTTGTCCTTTCCGCCTCCTCTGACCTCTCGCATGCTCTCCCCAGCCAGTACATCGGCCTTTTAAACCGAACAAACCTCGGCAACCCTTCCAATCACCTCATCGCCGTCGAGTTGGATACGAACTACAGCCCCGAGTTCGACGACATCAATAACAACCACGTCGGTATAGACGTCAACAGCCTCCGCTCGCTTGATTCTGCGAGCGCTTCTTACTTCTCTAATCGTGTTGGCACTCAAAACCTTAATCTTGGGACTGGGAATTTAATCCAGGTGTGGGTTGAATACGATCAGTTCGAATGCTTGCTCAATGTGACATTGGCACCACTTGAGCTACAAAAGCCGAGCGTTCCTCTCCTTTCTTCATTCATAAATCTTTCATCTCTCATCACAGATTACATGCACATCGGTTTCTCCTCCGCCATCGGATCCTTCCCTACATCGCATTATATTCTTGGCTGGAGCTTTGCGCTGAATGGAAAAGCTGAAGCCATTGATCATTCGCTACTTCCTCAGCTACCCACAATCATTCCGAAGTCGAAATTACAGCTGCTAATCAAATACGGTATTCCGGCTATCGCCGGAGCTATCCTTTTGGTGGCCGGAATCGCTACTTGTGCAATTATTGGGATTAGAAGAAAGATTAAATTCGCAGAGCTGCTCGAGGATTGGGAGCGGGAACATAGACCTCAGAGATTCTCCTACAAAGATTTGTACATGGCTACCAAGGGCTTCGGAGAGGAAGAGTTCCTGGGGGCCGGAGGATTCGGGAGGGTCTACAAAGGAGTCCTTCCTAGAACGAAAACTCAAGTTGCAGTCAAGAAAATCTCACACGAGACACGGCATGGGATGCGGCAGTTTGTTGCAGAGATCATCAGCATAGGCCACCTCAGGCATCGGAACTTGGTTCAGCTTCTCGGCTATTGCCGGCGCAAGGGAGAGCTTCTTCTTGTCTATGATTTCATGCCCAACGGCAGCCTCGACCAACTGCTCTTCGACAAGCCTGAATCAATGCTGGATTGGAAACAGAGACTTCATATAATCAGAGGAGTGGCATCAGGGCTCTTCTATTTGCATGAGGGATGGACTCAGGTGGTGATTCATAGGGACATTAAAGCAAGCAACATTCTCTTGGACGCTGAAATGAATGGAAGGCTTGGAGATTTTGGCCTATCGAGGCTTTATGACCATGGCAGCGATCCGCAGACAACTCATGTGGTTGGGACTTTGGGTTATCTTGCGCCTGAACTGACGAGGACAGGGAAGGCGACTACTAGCACTGACGTTTATGCATTCGGTGGATTTCTGCTTGAGATGGCATGCGGGAGAAGACCGGTTGAGACCAAAGCTTTACCTGAGGAGATGATATTGGTGGATTGGGTTCATGAGAACTGGAAGAAAGGAAGTATTTTGGAGACCAGGGATCCAAACTTGTGGAAATTTAGTGCGGTGGAGATGGAGCTGGTGTTGAAGCTTGGGTTGCTTTGTTCTCATCCTAAACCAACGTGCAGGCCGCTGATGACACAGGTGATGCAGGTGCTGGATGGTGACGCGGCACTTCCTGAGGAGTTACTCCATGATTGGACTGAAAGCTTCGCGGTGGGCGATGAGGGATTGGAAGATTTAATTAGTTTGGTTGATAGTACTTTCTCTAAATCAATGGCAGCATCGATGGAGTCATCAGGAAACAGAACGGAAAGATGAAAGCTGCCTTAAAAAAAGAATGTATAGTTGTCTTAGGAGCTTGCAGCGCGCGGCAGCTGTGTTGTTGCGCAAATTGGTGATGTATGGAGAAGGGTGTACAGTTGCGTTGCTTCGAAGCTAATGGTATAATGAGCAAAATCGATCTGCTACTCTGGTGTTTTTCCCTTCTTATGGACATGCTGAAAATTTTGCATAGGTATACTATTAAATTTCGCTTCCAAAGGACTGATGAGTTTTCCCTTCCCTTGGAAAGATGCATAACAACGAGGAAAGATCGCTCAGAGATGAAGAATATATTGTGGAGAAGTGAACTATAAGATCTACAAAGATAAAAGGTCGTTAGAAGAGTTTTATTTAGGTATAGAGTCAAATTCCTCATAAAATCAAGCTTCTATAATAAATTATACCTTAGGGCCACTATATTCTAAGAATATTTTTAATTAAATTTATGGCTTATAAATATTAAAGAAGTCCATCAAAAAATTTGATTCTCAAATTAGCAAAATATAATCAAATATGATAAAAATTTAACATTAAATTCAAATAAGAATGTGTTGGAAAAATATGACTCTAAAAAGCTTAGAATGTGAAAAGAGAGCGAAACATTTGTGTGCTTCATAGTTTTAGATTATCAATCCTATTAATTGTATGTTATAGCCATCAAATTATAAAAAAAATGAAGCTTTTAACTTGATATAGTAAAGAGAAATTCTCTCTAAGTTTATTTAGATTTAACTTTCGACCATTATATTGTCGCTATTTTGAGTGGGGCACTCTAGGATAGGATTGAAGTGCCTCTTAGGATATAAAATGCTTCATATTATATATAATATTATAAGGAAGTTAATGGAACAAGAATGGAGATCTAGGATGGGCTAGATACAAAGAACTCAACTCCTAAATTTCAAGTCTCTGGTGGCTAATGATGGTGGATTAGGTAGGCTCGAAATGCATTGGATGGTCTCAAACTCTTAAGAAATAATAGGAATGCCCAAGTTAATATGAAAGCACTTGTCTTAACATAATGAGCTTCACATTTCAAAATGCAGACCTCGAACTTCTTAGCATTTGATTCCTACGAGTTAAACTTATTAAGGTCAGTTAATCTTAGGCTTTAAAGTGCTTAATTTAAGCTTGGGGGCATGAGAATGTAGCCTTAGAGATATATTAGGAAATAAAATAGCTCATGATCCTTTGCAGTTTAACCACTCAAAATGACTAATCTTCATTGGTTTAAGCCAAACCAATTGGGCTTCTGTTACGCGCCATTTAGTCAATTTGGCCAAATTGACAAAATAGCTCAATGTATATTTAATATTGGTTACTTGCACATTTGCTAAATCCAAGTAGTTCACTTGCTTTCTAGGAATTTTTAAGATCAATTAAGCTCATGAGACACAAGTAAAAGAATTGGATTAGATTGAGTATTTAGCTAATTGGTTTAAGTCAGCTCAATTGGGTTCATTTACGGGTCTAGTTTGATTTAGTCATGAAAATGGCTAGGAACAAGAGCTTTAAAGCTTCCTATGAATCCTTAGGATTGACAAGGCCACTTAGGAGAAGAATTTTTTTGATAATATGACAAGGTTATATTAATTTATTTAAAGGATCATTAATGGGTCAATTGGGTTCACCTTAGGTTTACACTAGTTTAGGGCCATATAGGGCTCAAATCATTATTCCTAAGGGTTTCATTGAACTTCCAAACTCTAATTCAAGTGAGGCTAAGGTCTATTTGACTTGTTTCAAGTTAATTGGGCACAATGGCTCACTAAAACTTCATTGAGCTAGGTGTTTTAATTTTTGGTTGAAGAAAAATCAAAGCCAATTAAGCTAATGCCAAAGTGTCTCTAGGCTCTTTAATAAACTATGGGCCAAACAATAATAGGCTTAGGACCATTTGTAACAAACTAAATCGAATAAATAATAATAATAATATCAAAACCCACCCAATCGAGTTTCCTTCCCTTGAGCAACCAACAACAAACATTGCCCTCTTTCTTCACTGGAACCATGAAGCCCCAGTCAACCACCATCGATGTAGGAAAATCTCATGCTATTTGCACACCTTACTGCCCTCACCCAAGATTCAAAGAGATGGGGATCTTGAGAATATCTCATACATACTTGAACTTCAATTTTTCTCTTCCTTATAGCCACCAATAGAGAGACCAATTAAAATATGTCCAATAAATTCAAGACAAATGTGGATAAAGAAAGTAGCTACCCCATAAAAGACATTTATTAATTTGATCAAAGTGGCAAGTTCACTTCTAAAGCATTTGAGGATTATTATAGAGAGTTTGACGTGTGACATCATCTAATATCATCATTTTTATCCTAAGAAAATGCCAAAAAGGAAGAATTGCATTATCCTTAATATGGTGCAAAGTATCGAGGTTTTAGAAATTGGACCGGACCGGCCAGTCCGACCATTTCAACCATGAACCGGTCATAAGGCCGATTTGATCCATTCTCAAAATTGTTTCTACATCAAAGCAGTCTGAAGTGGTTAGAACTGCAGTTCAATCGACGAACCACTGAACGCCTTCAATCCTTTTGAATAAGTCCATTCAATTACCACATTTTTTTAATAATTAAATAAATAAATTTATTATATTAAAGATTAAATATTAAATATTTTTTTCTTAAATAAACAAATTAGTTATATTAAAAAACATTTAATTTTAAATTAACATGAAATTTTTATTATATTTATTTGTCTCAAACCAATTGCAATAAATGTTTATAAGTGATGTGAGACAAAAGAAACTCATAATATATATAATGTCCATAAAATTCATTTTTAAACAAAATTTTAAATCAATTATTTATAATGTGAATAATATTTATGTATTAGTTAATAATATTATTAATACTTTATTATTTATTTATATACTATAAAACATAATTTAATCTATTCATTAATGATAAATTATTTTTACATAAATAATTTTTAGATATAAGACCGATTCGATCAACTCTCAAAATTATTTCTACATCAAAGCAGATTGAAGCCGCTAGAACGGCAGTTCAATCGATGAACCACTGAATGCCTTCAATCCTTTTGAGCCAGTCCATTCAATTACCTCATTTTTTAAATAATTGAATAAATAAATTTATTACATTAAAGATTAAATATTAAATATTTTTTTTAATTAAACAAATTAGTTTATATTAAAAAACATTTAATTTTAAATTAACATGAAATTTTTATTATATTTATTTGTCTCAAACCAATAGCAATAAATGTTTATAAGTGATGTGGGACTACAGAAACTCATAACATATATAATGTCTATAAAATTCATTTTTAACAAAATTTTAACTTAATTATTTATAATGTGAATAATATTTATGTATTAGTTAATAATAATTATTATTTATTTATTTATTTATTATAAAAATAATGTAATCTATTTATTAATGATAAATTATTTTTACATAAATAACTTTTAGATATAAATTTATAAAATAAATTTGGTATATAGCATATAGATTTAAAATATATTTAAAAATAAAACAAAAATTAATAATTTATATTAAATTCAGAAATGTATATTTGAATTAAATTTTTATTAAATTTGTAATGTAAATTAATAATAATTTTAATTAAACTAAATTTAAATTAAAAAAACAAATTAAAAAATTAAAAACATCTAAATTTAAAATTATCATATTATTATGAGTGTAAACTTTTAGAATTATGACAGTTTGGATTGTTTTTACTCTTATGTGAGATTTTAAAAATAATTCTTTTAATTAATTATGTAAGTTTTATGTTTTATAATTTTTATCTTGCGCGATCGATTTCTATACTTCGCACGATGCACTTCCACCTTTGAGCCTTCGCGCCCAATGCGCGACCCACTGGTCTGCACAGGTGTTTGCCTGCTCTGCCCCCCCCCCCCCCCCCCCCCCCCCCCCCCCCCCCCCGCACTCCCTTGCGGCTGACCACATACGCGCACGATATCCCCGTGCACATGTGTACGCTAGCGCTCCACTCGCTCCCTGATCGCACCAGGCCATTCTAATCAAACACCATCATACCATGAGTTAGAGTCCCAATCACGAGCATGACTGGCTTGTCCAACCTCCCTTTCTTGTACAAGAACCTTCATGGACCTCAAGATCGCCTCAACGAGGTCTGATACCACTTGATATGATTCTTGAGGAGAGAGAAACTCTTCTTGAGCCTTATTGCAAGAGAGAGAGAGAGAGAGAGAGAGAGAGAGAGAGAGAGAGAGAGAGAGAGAGAGAGAGAGAGAGAGAGAGAGAGAGAGAGGGGAGAGTGTGGAGAGGAAGTGAGGAAGAACACAATAATTTATTATACATTTTTTCAATTCATGTGAACTTTTACAAGGGGGGTTTATTATATCAGCTTAAAACATCCTATATATAGGAATTTGGACATTAGTGTGGTATATGAAAGAACATTGTAAGTAAAACCGAACCAATATATTCCACACTTTAAGCTAATATTTTCCTCAGGACACTATGACTCCAAGCAGTAACAGTGACGGTAATACTGAATTTAATCGAGTTATATAAGACTTGATGAAGTTGTGCAAACACTTCAAAGTGAGATTAGGTAATTCATGCAAAATTATCAGAGACATTATCCACCACTAGAATGCTTGATTATATTATGTAAAATTAAAAATTAGATATTTCATTTATAGATTTACTTATCATCTTCATTTTCACTAATGAATTATATATTGTTAACTGGGAGACAATTATCAAATTTTGCTTAATTGAAATCCATGGTGTAGAAGAAGGAAAGGAAAAATATAAATAGGCACGATAATTTCTTATATATAGCCGATGTTTCATTTTGAAATGTTATAAGGATTTTGATTTTGCGTTCAGTTCTATGTAGTAATATATATTTTGATATATGACAATATGAATTGTATTATCTAAAAAGTTGCAACACTTGATGTTACTTAGCCCAAATTTAATAATGTTTATGATGCATGTTCATCATTTGGAAGTATTTGTTCATCAATGCTTTTGTTTTTAAGCTATGTTTAATGAAGTAGATTTTGTTTTCACTTTTTGATCTAACGAAGATTGTCCTAAAGGAGAACAACATTAACATCATGTGTACCATTTGATATTGAATCGTAAATCTTCTTATTGTTTTGTACATGCTACAAGATGCAAATGATAAGTTTGAACTATATTTCTTCTTTTTGGCATATTTTTTTTGTTTTCATTTGGAAGCAAGTCAATATTACATCAAGCAAGCAACTAATCTTACATTTTTGTGAAGTGTAGAAGCACACCAGTTCACTTTTTCTGGGTTGGAAAATAACTCCCTAGTTGTTTTCTTAAAAAACTACTTTCTTTTTTGGATGGAAAGAGGGAATGTTTAATCCCTTTTTTTATTATTTGTTAAACTACTGATGGTTTTTATCCATTTTATATTCTAAATGTTTGATTATGCCACGCTTTAAATAATTTTTATTTGGTGAGCTAACATTCAGTGAACATGTTAGCAAGAGTTTTGTCTTTAGCACACACATGTCATCTTTATGTTGTTCTTGCTTCCTTTGGGATTGCTTGAGTCAATTGTTTTTTTTAATTGTTTTTTTTAATGCTTTCAAAAAAAAAAAAAAACTAAAAAGCTACCTCAGAAATTTGTTTCACTTATTACATCAAGCAAACAACTAATCTTATATTTTCGTTGAGGATTAAATTGTATTGATGACATTATCATTTATTCAATCTTTAGGATATTATGTTAATATTGCACAGTCTATGTTCAAGATTTTTTTTTTTTTTTCAAATTCTCCTTAAAGTGTCATTTGAATATTAGAAACTATATATTCTTATTAGATTTGAATGTATTTTGATATGTTTTATTATTCTAGACCTCTCGTATAATTATACTTTATGATTAAATTTGAAATTGAATGTAAATTGTTAATGATAAATCAAATATATGCATGTTTAAAATCATTTTAAAAAAAAATAAACATGTCATAATTGCAGCGGTTTTAGCCATTGTCATTGATCCAAAATGCTATCTTGCATCAGTTAAAACTGCTGTTATATACCACATTTTTCATATTTGTAGGTGTTAAAATCGTTGCTATAGTCTTATTGTCTAGTTTCGTAGGTTTTAAAATTGTTGTAAGATAGCATATTTGTAGCGGTTTCAACTACTGCCAAAACTACTACGACCAAAAACTAGTTCTAATACAGCAGTTTAAAGAGCGGTGTGAAAGTTGTTTGTAGTGATAACAAATATATCGGATGTGCGGCAGTTTTTAAACTGTTGCTAAGAACATAGTATACGTTTTAACCGCTGTCATAAGATAAAAACAATGTTGTGAAAGCCTGTTTTAACAGTAGTATCTCTTTCTCGCCATAGCCGCCCTCTCTATCTCACGCTTGCATCTTGTGATGCCCTAAGCTCCGATTCAACACTTAAAGGCACAATCTTTCTTTAATGGTGGAACGAACGTCCGAGTTAGTTGAGCCGAACTGTTAGACTCTTCTTATATCAATTTATTAACCCTTCGTAGTTCATAGAAGCCATACGCTTACCTGAATATAATGGTTATAATAATACTAGTTTAGTTATATCAATCGAAAACCCTAGTTTGTCCAAATAAGAAAAAAAGGTTGTGTTGCCCACAGCTTGTCACTCAAACGAAGAAAATCGTAGCCGTAGCCCGCATATCTGGTTCATTTGTTCAATCATTCCCACCTATGCTTGCGATCTTCTCTAGCTCAAACACACACTAATGACAAAAAATAACATCTTGTGATCTTGCGAAAACCAATAAGCTCAAGAAGTTAAGGTTTTTTCACAACTTGCGTGGATTTCTTATTTCCTAGAGCAAGTAAAAGCCCCAAGCCCTTGTATTCTCAAAAAATAAAAGTTTGTTGAAGCCTCACTATAATCCGGTCTTAATTATAGAGATTGTATAATGGTAAAAGAGTTTGGTCAATTAAGTGCTATTTTATAATTTTATTATACTTTCTTTGGGCAGCTTATTTGATTTATGTTCTGGTATATTTCAATATGAGGTTCTATTAAATTCACCATTATTACTTGATAACATTTTAAAATCAACTGTTGTTGCGTGAATATTTTGGGCGGGCAGTCAAAAAATATTGCCTTTTTCTTATAATCATAATGAAATACAAAATTTTACTTTGAATTAGGCATTATTTATTTTATTTTTTTAAATATTAGTTAATTTATATAAAAGTTTTGTCTACCTTTAAGTAACTTGCTACTTCCGTCAACTGCATACAGTGCAACTCATAATACATAGATTTTTGAAAAATTTACATGCATACCACTTTATGCAATCCTATTTACATATCTAACACTCAAAATTTTAATATTACATATATATCATTCTATATTATTTTAATATCAAATATACCACTCATATTTCCTTCCTACCATTCATATATTTCATTTATATCACTCATATTTGATATAAAAATGAACTATGAGTGATATGTATGTAATAATAAAATTTTGATATTAAATATGTAAATAGAATAATATAAAATGATATGTATATTTTTTTAATCACTTTTTCCTCTTTTAAAAATTAAAACAGCAACGCCTCCATTTTCCAAATTCGCCCTTTCTGTACTGTTATTTGTCTTACTTTGCGTTATTTTCTATGATGAATTTTATATTTATAAATTTTCATACAGCCACGTAGACGCATGCGATATTTTGAAAACCTGCTGAACTAAGCTGTTATAAATCCTACTCCATGAAGTGCAATATTAGCCTTTTTAATCGGGATTTTTTGAATAAATACAAGATAATGAGCTTTTTTTTTAACTTAGTTTTTGTCGCTTCAACGCGGACTAAGTATTTCTGCTGGGAGATAGTAAATAAACGAAGTAGTATCATCCCTTGAACAATTATTATATCCTTTGAACGGACATAGAGCTACGTTCGGCCGTCAATAATATGTCGTCATGTGCTCTTACTCTCTACCGTGCGGCCCGACGACTTGACCCATATCGGAACCCGGGAATGCTATGTTCGTGTATTGCGAGGTATTACTCGGTATTTGCTCGGTATTGCTAGATATTGCATGGCAATAACAAGAAATACCGCTCTGTGATGATCAATACCGAGCAAATACCGGGTTGTACCGAGTTTTTAAAAACTCGGTACAACTCGGTGTTTGCTCGGTATTGGTTATTGCCGAGCAAAATCGACTAATACCTAGCAATACCGAGCAATACCTAGCAAAATCGAGAAATACCGAGCCATCTTGGGTCCGTTCCGGGTCAGGTTGTCGGGGCGCGCGGTAAATAGTGAGAACGCGTGGCGCGATTCTACTGGCGGCCGAACGTAGAGCTACGTCCTGTGACCGGACCAAATAAAAGTTCCTGGAGAACATACCATGGGCATATAGGCAGGCGAACAATCGGATGCCAATTGTTTTTTTATCAAGCGAATATTAGCTATTTTATTAAGCACGTTAGTACAACCGAGCAGTTTGAACTATCACGGTTGAAATTATTAAAAATTTTATGTAATTTAGAAAATTTTAACAAATAGGAGGAAATTTGTTATTGTAACAAATCAGATCAAGTCCCTAGATGGCTGGTGACGTGTCCTGCATGGTCAAGTCGCCCATGAAGTGACGACTTGGTACAACTTTCTGACTACTTTCTAAAATAATTTTTTAGTATTAGAATTTTTTTTACTAAAAAAGTGTTTTAGAAATCAATAAGAAAGTTATCTCAAATGAAGTCTAAGGCTTCGTTTGGGACGGTTTTTTTATTGCTTTATAAAACAGAGTTTTAGTAAAAAATAAAAAAATTTGTATTAAAACTCCGTTTTAGAAAGCAATAAAAAAGCCGTCCCAAACGAACCCTAAGGCTAAATTTCGGACTACCTTCTTACTGCTTCTTAAAACAAATTTTTAGTTAAAAATTATAATTTTTGCACTAAAAAGCTGCTTTAAAAATAGCAAGAAAGTCGTCCCAAATGAAACCTAAATCCATTCAATTTTCTAAAATATTTTTTGAATTTCACCATATAAAATAACAAAAAATTAAAAATATCTTATAATAGAAAAAAAAATACACATAATTATATTCTTTTATAAATATAATTTGCACCAAGAAAATCAAGCATTTCGTGGCAAGCGAGTCGCTACATGGCAAATGGCAAGTGATTTTGCCATATGGCACACAAGTCACCAGCCACATGATGACTCGATATGATTCACTAAAATAAATTTTTTGCATCCTCGTTTTTTAAAATTTAAATTCTAAAAAATGCTATTTTTACTATTTGGCCAATTTAGGATGGTACTTAAACAAAAATATTAATCTGCAGGGTGTCGGTTAAGGATGAGATGGGATGAAATAAGATTATAATTTTGGTTATCAGCTCATAATTTTGGCAAATATTTGTCAGCTTTGATGTTAAAATAATAGGCAATTATAATACCCTCGCTAAAAAAGGTATATTTATCCCATAATAAATAACAATTGCTTTCACCTAAACAAGCGGCATTAAATTCTAAGTTCAAAAGTTACAACTATGCCGCCTGCTCTGCTAGGGTTAGGTTTCCGCCGTCGCTTCTTCACCCCCGTTGGTGAGAGCTTCTGTCTCTTTTAATCGTTAGATTTTTCTTGTGTTTGTGTATGGCGTCTTCCCGGTTGCAGGATCCTGGCTTTTTGGGTGGGGTTGCGGCCCCTCTTTCATTCAAGGATGCGATTTCTGGTATCGCTTCTTCTGCTTTCCCTGATCTAAATTTTTCTTCTCATCGTGGATTGCCGGCTTTGTTAATTTCTGAAGAGGAGATTCGGGCGCTTGCGAAGCCATTTGAATTTTCGTTGGTTGGTCGTTTTCCGGGGCAGAGGCTGTCGGTCGACGCAATTCGTAAATTTTGTTTCAATTTAAAGCTGATTGGGGATTTCTCCATCACCGTTCTAAATCAACGGAATGTTTTGATTAAACTGGTGAATGATTTTGATTATTGCAGAATTTTTTCACATAGATCTTATTTTGTTCAAAATTGCTATATGAAAGTGGTGAAATGGTCTCCCCATTTGGATGTTGAAGTGGATTCGCCGGTTGTGCCAATTTGGGTGTCTTTCCCTCTTCTTAGGCCTCATTTATTTTCTCATAGAATTCTTTTTGGTTTAGGTTCTCTCTTCAGTAGACCCCTCAAATCTGATTTGGCGACGGCATCTGGTTCTCGCCCGTCCATTGCTCGCATTCTAGTTGAGATGGATGTTACCAAGAAACATGATGATAAGGTTTGGGTTGGCTCTGTGGAGTCGGGGTATGTGCAATCCGTTATTTTTGATGATATTCCTAGTTTTTGTGTGCATTGTAGCTCCTTAGGCCATTCTAAGGAGTCATGCCCTATCTTACATCCAAATCTTAAAACCTCTAAACCTGTGATTGATCAAGGCGGGGTGCCTGTGTCGATTGTGCCTGTTGTTGAAGGTGTGTCGGATAACAATGTTGTGCTTGAACCAGATGTTCTTGGGTCAGAAAATGTTGTAGCTGTTCCTTGTGGGGAGCTGGTCTTTAATCCCCCTGTTGATATGAATTTGGAAATAACTCAAAAAGGCAATATGATGCTTGATGTTGGTGTTAAGGATGTGGCTGAGAATTTGCAGTCTCCTAATGCGATACCTTTTTTTCCTTCGTGTGTTGATACTGGGCAGACGGCTGAGATGGTGGGTAGTCCAAATGCTGCTCTAGTGCCGGATGTTTGTGAAAGGTTGGTTTCTATTCCTGTTAGGGATGTACCTTCACATGTCGTGGATGAAGGGTTGCTGCTGTCACGACCCAACCTGACCGGGACGGATCCCGCTCGCATCAGGTCGTGCCCAAACCCAAACTGACTGAACTGATTCCAGGATCTGGCTTTGGAATTTGTTTCAGAACTTTCTTCCCAACATTTACATACAGAAACAGACACACAGAGCTACTATAAACATCAAAATGCAGCGGAACCGATCATCTATCTTTTTCTTCCTCAAAAGAATCATATACAAATACAGCTCATGGCTTTCAGACAGAAAGAAAAACAGAACATAAAAGCCATGACTGTACAAAAATCAAAAGTACAAAATACCTATAACAGATCAGACTCTGAACTCCTACTCCAAAACTTCCTTCCCTTTCCCAGAACCTGAAAACCACGCAGAAAACAAGGATGAGCTACAATAGCTCAGCAAGACATCAAACCTCCAATCAAAATCCTCAGAATCCACATCAAACACATTAGACAAAAATTCGTACAGAAATCAGATCAACAGAATCGTATATCGAATCAGAACAGAATCATACAGATCAGGTCAAATCAAAACAGAACAGAATCGTATCAGAATCATAAATCATATCAAAATCGTACGGAAATCAGAAATCATATCACTTCAGAACATATCAAAAATCAGAACAGATTCCCTGACTATGACAGAATCTCAACGGATTCTGACCCCTTATGCCTCCCTTTGTGCTCATGGCACCAGAACAGATGTGCTTATAGCACCAGAACAGAACTTATCATCGGATCCGGATCAGAACTTGTTTTCAGATTTCAGAGCTCATTTCAGATTTCCCTGACACAGACAGGATCTCACAGGATCCTGACCCCTTATAACTCCCTTTTCATAGCACACAATCATATCATGTCATTTCAGGACAAATCCGGACAATTTCAGAAATCGTACAAAAATCCAGCGGCATAACGGCAGTATACGAAATTTACACAAAATTCACAGATTCAGAAATTTACCAAATTACCATAGAACATTCACAACAACATTATAAGACCTTCATTCTACTGCCCAGACAATTTCAGACATCATCAGAAATTACAGTCAAAAGAAAACACCGCCGAATCAAAACCATCCGGTCAAAATTCTCCAAAAAATAATTAAAACGTGCGCACTCGGCACCTCAGAAACATACCAAAAGTTACGCGGTAAAAATTGAACCAATCGAAAAATACGGACGAAATTCGCTAACGAAAACGAAATCAGGACAGAAAAATCGTTCAAACTTTACCGTTCTGAATATTGAGAAAGGCGGAATGTGCCTTACCTTGCGTACACCAATTTCTTGAACTGTCTCGATGGATGAAAACGGACCGGCGTTGCCCAAAAATCCACTTTTTCTCTTTTGCCCTCGACTTTCTCTCTCCTTAAATGATATTTTATAAAAATCTGATTTTCTCTCTCTTCAAAACGAGCTGATTTTCATTAAATAAACTTGAGATCGGCCCGGCCGATCGCACGATCGTCCAGGACGATCTGAACAAAATCACTTCGTCCTGGTACGATTTCTCACGACGATAATTAATTTTCTCGGACGATAAAAACCCCTACTCTCTGTCTTTTGCATTGCTCTGATCGTCCCGGGACGATCCCCAATCGGCCCGGACGATACTGGGAGGAAAACTTTCCTGTAACTTCTGTACACATTCTGTAACAAAACTTCAACTGATCATCCCGGGACGATCCACGATCGGCCCGGACGATACTGGAGCAAAACTGATGTTACAGCTGCATGGTGATCCGTCTGTGCTGGGTAATGTGGAAGGTTTGGATAAATGTCAGTCTATTGTGCAAGGCAGTTTGATTAATGTTCCTGTTAACCTATTGGCATCCCAAACTATGTTGGTTTCAAATTCTGGATTGGATGTTAGGTCACAAGGTGATTGGTTGAACAACTCGTCTGAGAATGGATCTGAATCTGATTCATCTTCAGATCCTGGTTTTGAGTTTGAAACGGTTCCTGATAGGCCTTTTAGGGATGGCTCGCGTAGGAAATGTTGGAAGCGAGATGGTAGAAAAAGATAATTTGTTTTTATCTTTGCTTGATGTTGGCGTTGTCATCGGTTTGATTATCGTATGGATTTTAATTTGCGGGGCTATGATGTGCTGGGGCTCGCATCTTCGTCATTGTTTTTGTGGCAACCGTTGCCTTCTGGATGGTCCTTGAGTGGTCTCGAGGTGCTGGTAGTCTCGGTGTTCTACTGAGCCCTCGTTTGGATCGTTTGGATTGTCGTTTTCATTTTCGAGGGTGTCTTGCTAGGTCTTTTATTCTGTAACTCGTTTTAATTTTTTTCCGCATACTGATGTAACCTTCTCATTACTTAATATATCTCTTTTTGTTTTAAAAAAAAAAAGTTCAATTGAGATCGAACCATTTCATACCATAAAAAAAAAAAAATCAATCCAAAGAATCGACGTAATATGGACTTCAATCAATAAATAGTAAGCAAATGATGGTATTAAAAGCTAATCAATTATTAAAATAAGTGTAATATAAGTACCTAGGTTTTCCCATAATATCAAGCTTAATTAAATATTCTTATTGTAAGGTTCAATCTATCTTATAAACTAAATCATGATTTCTTCACATTCTTTTTTCCATTACCCAAAACCATGCTAAAATATTTACAATTACCCTAAACCTACAAAATTTAAATATAGCACAAACATTATAAAAATAAAAACCTAAATTTAATACTTACATTTTTAACAATAAAAGTTTAATTTTTAGTTTAAATTACCAAAAAAGAATGCATGAGGAAGAATGAGTAATGGTGAGCTCTCCAATGTTCGACCACTATGAACCAAACGATCGAGTTCCTATAAAGAAGAAGGTGCTCGCTTCAATAGATTAAAAGAGCATTAAAGGATAAAAGAAAAAAGAAAATTATAAAGAGTGGAAAAGCTTATGTGATGCGGTGCATCTTAGCCATCGGGTGCACTCTATGCTTTATATTAGTTATTATAATATTTTCCCTTATCTGCTTTCTGCTACCGTTGCAACTCCACTAGCTTAGTTTCCTCATATGACTGTTTAGTACAAAGCTTCTTTTTAGTTGTTGTAGCCATTTTCAGCAAGAGGCGGCTCTCTTGATAGTTAGGCTTGTATATCTTCTCTTGGAGAAGATGAATTAGGCAGTTGATCAAATATATATTTCGGTATTAGCCTTTACTGTTTTATTGCCTCTCTGTTTGTTCTTTGTGTGCACCTGCTTCTCCCGTGTTTACCACAGCATCTTGGTATCAGAGCCAGAGGTTCGGGTAGATGGCAGAGTCCAGCAAGCGTGTGACGAGCGGGGATGACCGAAGTTTGGAGGCACTTTGGGCCGCACACGCTGGTGTCCAAAGACGACTTGACGAAATTGCGGCTGTAGTGGACAGACTGACGGCGGCTCTACGCCGAGAGCCACCCGTGATCCGCACAAAAGAAATTACACACCGGGTGGGAAGACCTGCGCCACTGATGGGTACGCCTGTTGACGGAATAGGCATATACCATAATAGGGGGCGGAGGCGAGCCCCATTGTTACCGGAGTTGTTTGATTCGGATGACGAACGTGGAAGCTACAATCCAGAAGGATTGTCAGATTCAGACGCTGATGTGGGAGACCGTCGCCAACGACGTCATTGGGGTCGTGACCGACACCAGGGGGAGTTCCGAGTAAAGCTTGACATATCGTTCTTTGATGGCAGATTATATATAGAGGATTACTTGGGCTGGGAACGATCCGTAGAAAACTTCTTTGACTACATGGAGCTTGAATCTGATAAGCAGGTCAAGTATGTTGCTTGCCGACTCAAGGGGGGAGCTAGCGCGTGGTGGTTGCAGCTGTTATAATCGCGATGGAGAGAAGGGCGCGGGCCAGTTCATAGTTGGATACGGATGAAGCAATTACTCATAGGACATTTTCTCCCCACTGACTATGAGCAAATGTTGTATTTGAAGTATCAACATTGCGCACAAGGGAATCGTTCCGTCAGCGACTACACGGAGGAGTCCTATCGGTTATCAGCTCGGAACGATTTGAATGAGACAACTAATCAATTTGTAGCCCGCTATATTGGGAGTTTGAAAGACTACATTTAGGATAAGTTGGAGTTAAACTCAGTTTGGTCATTGTCTCAAGCAGTGAACTTCGCACTCAAAGCCGAGCTTCAATTGGCGCGACATTCCCGAAATAGGTCTTACCGAAGGCCAGTCGCAGAGGGAGGTACTGAGGTTCTTAAACATCCTAGAACTGCCTACCAGCCTAGAACTACCTACCTTAAACCATCTCCGATGCCAGAGAATAGCGGACCTAGCGTCCCAGCAAAGCCAGGCTCAGAAGCAAAACTGCCAGTAAAACCGAAATTCCCTTTGAAGGAGAACCCTTATCCTCAACTGCAAGGGATTAAGTGCTTTAGGTGTTTTCAACAAGGTCATAAATCCAACAAATGTCCAAACAGGCAGCAACTGCAACTGTTGGAAGGGGAAGGAGAAATCAGTCCCGAGCAGTTGGAGAATGATCACACCACAGATGTGGAGGACGTGGCGGGAGATGAAGGCGAACCTGTAATATGCATCCTAGAGAAACTATTATTGGCCCCAAGGAAACAAGGCAGCTCCCAACGGCACTCAATCTTCAGGACCAAATGTACCATTGGAGGAAAGGTATGTGATTTACTTATCGACAGCGGGTGCACTGAGAATGTGGTTTCTCGTGCTGTGGTGCAGGCCCTGCAACTTAAGACCACTAAAAACCCGCAACCGTATAAGATAAGCTGGGTCAAGAAGGGAATGGAGATCATGGTAATTGATATGTGCTGGATTCAATTTTCAATCGGAAAACACTATACATGCGAAGTACTGTGCGATGTGGTAGAGATGGATGTGAGCCATATAATTTTAGGCTAGCAATGGCAATTCGATGTTGGTGCAATACATGATGGAAGGGCAAACACGTACTCATTGGACTGGAAAGGTCGGAGGCTGAGGCTGCTACCGCAGACGGCAGACCTAGGAACCGTTGGAAGCCGACCAGCCCTGCATTTAGTTACGGGGAATGGCTTACTATGCTCCTGGAAGGAAAATGCGATGCTGTTTGCATTGGTCTTCAAAGAAACAGCTCCGATAGGAGTCAATTGTGGAGAAAAACCTGAAGTTAACGGTTTACTAGAACAATTTCAGAATGTTCTAGCAGAACCCATGCCAGGCACGCTGCCACCTCTAAGAGCATTGCAGCATCAGATAGAATTTGTGTCGGGGGCAACTCTCCCAAACCTGCCGCACCATCGTCTCAGCCCTAAGGAACATCAAATTTTGCAACAGCTAGTCAATGAGCTACTGCAGAATAATCTGATCCAGTCGAGCCTTAGTCCTTGTGCGGTACCGGCACTTTTAGTCCCAAAGAAGGACGACACTTGGAGGATGTGCATGTACAGCCGTGCAATCAACAAGATTACAGTCAAATTCCGATTTCCCGTCCCTCGGATTGAAGAGCTACTGGAACGACTGTCGGGAGCCACAGTATTTTCAAAGCTTGATCTCCGAAGTGGTTATCATCAAATCCGGATTCGGCCCGGCGACGAATGGAAGACGGCCTTCAAGACGCGGCAAGGATTGTTCAAATGGAAGGTAATGCCCTTTGGGCTGTGCAACACCCCTTCCACCTTCATGCGACTGATGACCGAGATTCTCAAGCCTTTTCTCAACAAATATTGCGTTGCTTATTTTGATGATATACTAGTTTATAGTATGACGTTGGTTGACCACATTGCTCACCTAACTGACATCCTCACGGTCCTCAGACAAAATCAACTCTACCTAAATCCAAGTAAGTGTGAATTTGCCGCTTCATCCGTCTACTTTCTCAGTTTTGTTCTGTCAGCCACAGGTGTACGAGTAGACCAGCGAAAAGTCGACGCCATTACTAACTGGTCGACTCCATCCTCATTCGCGGATGTGCGTAGTTTCCATGGGCTCGCCAATTTCTATCGCTGGTTCATCAAAGACTTTAGCACAGTAATGGAGCCAATTACCAACTGCTTAAAGCTAAAACAATTCCAGTGGGGTGTGGAGCAAGAAGCCAGTTTTGAAGCAATTAAATGTGCTTTATCATTGGCGCCTGTACTAGCTCTGCCTAACTTTGAGAAACCTTTCCTGGTTGATACCAATGCATCGGCCATTGGCATTGGGGCTGTTCTAAGTCAAGAAAACAAAGCAGTTGAGTTCTTCAGCGAAAAATTATGTGATTCTCGACAGAACTAGAGTGTATATGAACAAGAACTGTATGCGGTGGTGCGAGCGCTCAAGCAGTGGGAGCCAAATCTCCTACACCAGGAATTCGTATTATGCAGTGATCACCGGGCATTGCAGTAGATTAATAGTCAGAAACACATTAACTAGATGCATGCTAGGTGGGTCTTATTCTTGCAAAGATTCACATTCGTTCTGAAGCACAAATCAGGGGCACAAAACAAGGTGGCAGATGCACTCAGCCGGCGACATGCCCTTCTGACTGAATTGCGGACAGAGATTACGATACTTGAATGCTTGAAGGAGTTGTACGCTTTTGATGAGGATTTTTCAAAAATCTGGAAGGAATGCTTATCCAGCAACCCATCTCGGGAGTTTTCCATAAGGCATGGTTTCTTATTCAGGCATAACCAGTTATGCATACTAGACTCCTCATGGCAGCCACAGCTCATCAAGGAAGTCCACTGTGGTGGACTGGCAGCCCACGTGGGCAGAAGCAATACCTTTGCACTGCTGCAGTCCCGATTTTACTGACCACATTTGCATCGTGACGTGCAGCGATTCGTGGAGAGGTGCCCAGTGTGTCAAAGCTACAAAATCGGTGGACAGTTCGCTGGATTATACCTACCACTACCGACGCCGGGCACTATTTGGGAAGATCTAAGTCTTGATTTCGTGATGGGTTTACCACGTACCCGGTGTGGCCATGATTCGATAATGGTCGTTGTGGACAGATTCTCAAAGATGTCTCACTTCGTGTCTTGCAAGAAAACATTTGATGCTTTAAATGTAGCCCGCATCTTCTTTGCGGAGATCGTCCTTCTCCATGGATTGCCACGAAGCTTGACATCGAATCGTGATGTGAAGTTCATCAGTCATTTTTGGAAGGAGCTATGGAAACAATTGCACACAGACATCAAGCTCAGTTCGGCATACCACCCTCAAATGGATGGATAAACCGAGGTTGCAAATCGAACACTTGGCATGCTTCGTTGTCTAGTTCAGGAGCACCCCAAATAGTGGGATGAACTGCTCGGGCAAGCTGAATTTGCCTATAATAGCATGCCAAACCGATCTACAGGAAGAAGCCCCTTCAGCGTGGTGTATACCAAGCACCCGAACCATACTGTAGACATTGCGGTGTTGCCCAAATGTGCTAATAAGTCCGCCTCTGACTTTGCCAATCAATTCTCTACTATGCTGCAGGAGGTGCGGCAGAAGCTCAATGAATCCAATTCCAAATATAAAGAGCAAGCTGACAAGCGTCGCCGCGAACGTATCTTTAAACCCAGTGACTTAGTCATGGTCCGCCTGAGGAAAGAGAGATTCTCGCATGGGACATATTTAAAATTAAGCCCAAGGAGGATTGGGCCATTTGCCATACTTAAGCAAATTAATTCAAATGCTTATGTCGTGGATTTGCCAAGTCGCTACAACACCTCGTCCACATTCAATGTCGCCGACCTTATAGCTTATCATCCTCCGGACGAGGCGCATACAACTGTTTCATCATCAGAGACTGATTCTTCCGTTGGTGGGGGAGAATGATACGGTGCATCTTAGCCATCGGGTGCACTTTATACTTTATATTAGTTATTATAATATTTTCCCTTATCTGCTTTCTGCTACCGTTGCCACTCCACTAGCTTAGTTTCCTCATATGACTGTTTAGTACAAAGCTTCTTTTTAGTTGCTGTAGCCATTTTCAGCAAGAGGCAGCTCTCTTGATAGTTAGTCTTGTATATCTTCTCTTGGAGAAGATGAATTAGGCAGTTGATCAAATATACATTTCGGTATTAGCCTTTGTTGTTTTATTGCCTCTCTGTTTGTTCTTTGTGTGCACCTGCTTCTCCCGTGTATACCACAGCATTATGATTATCTTACTATTGAAAGAATAAGAGCAAGAAAAGTGGGGAAGGACTCTCTACTATTTGATTGAAGCAGAATGGATGACTTGTAGAAGATATTTGCTCCATACAACCTCTTTGACAAACTTTGTTAGGGGGCTTTATATGTTCCCTATTTTTGTCCAATAAAACATCCCTAATCCAGCATGCTAAAAAGAGCTGATATCATGTAATCTACTGACAAAGCAATAGCATTTCCCCTTTTCCATTTTGAACGACAAGTTAAAGAAAAAGACGTTTGCAACAAACTTAAAAAATTTTGCAAAAGCCATTGACAGAGGAGATATCTATCCTCTTTAGCTTTCAAAATATTCATTCAGATTCATAAACCCGAGCATTGCTTAGGAAGCCAACCCATCAGCAAGCAAAGAATATATCCTAATGGCAAATTTACAAGGAGGAAAAAGATAAAGATCTGTCAAAATCCATTACTCAGCAAGTAGAAATTAACCTAAATATTTGCCGCTATAAGCAGTTATGGAGATGGTTACAGAATACTTCAAAGTAACGGAATTGTAGGGCTCCACTACTCCACTTCATGCCCCGAGCTCCAATATAAGACCATCATAAATCCTTAACGCTCTCCACGTAGCAGAGAGAAACAAAGGTATGGAGGCGGTTACCAAGCTCCAAGCCCTCTTCTTCTGCCTCTTCTTCTCCATTGCACTGACTCGTAAGTTCAAAAAAATAAAGTACTGTATATTAAATCTTTCACATTTTTAACAGGTTTACTGAAATTACTTCCTTGTCTTCTCTCCTGCAGATGAGATCCAACTCATATTTGTAAACAACTGCAACAGCAGCATCTGGCCTGGCACACAAGGCAGTGCAGGCAATATCTCTCCGCAGAACGGAGGCTTTCATCTCGGCGTAGGCGAAGAGGTGACCTTCAATGTGCCCAATGGCTGGTCTGGAAGGATATGGGGCCGCCAAGGCTGCTGCTTTGATGAACAAGGAAATGGATTTTGCCAAACTGGTGACTGCAATGGCAATCTGTATTGCAAAGGCAGAGGTGGAGCGCCGCCAGCCACGTTGGTGGAAATGACATTTGGAACTCCTCAATCTCCTCTCCATTACTATGATGTCAGCTTGGTGGATGGTTTCAATCTTCCAGTGACGATGTCTCCGGTGGGAGGCGGCGTAGGATGCGGCATTGCCGGCTGCGAGGTGAACCTGAATGTATGCTGCCCTTCCAAGTTTGAAGTCAGGGTGGGAGGGAAGATTGTTGGCTGCAAGAGTGCATGCTTGGCTCTTCAGACAGATAAGTATTGCTGTACTGGGGAGTTTGAGACGCCAAGTTCTTGCAAGCCAACTCTTTTCTCGCATCTATTCAAGGCCATATGTCCACGGGCTTACAGCTTTGCATATGATGATCCAACAAGTTTGAATAGATGCAGGGCATCTCGTTATGTCATTACCTTCTGTCCTCCCAGAAAATAAAAATGAGGTGCTTAGTCTAGTTTGGTTTATGCTTTGATGCTCAGTAGTATTCAGTTCATGAAAATGTTCTCTCTTCTATATTTAGAACAATGCAATTTCTATGTACAGAGTTAGAGGCACAGTTACCAGGCGCTTTTCTGGCAGCTGCTGAAAAAGTGATTTTCTTGTATGTTACATTTCAGCTTTAAGTGAACTAGACAAATTAAGATTGATTGAGACTTATCATTTGGCATAAAACTATGGGCTTCTGAATGCAACTATTCTCAAATACTCAATAGATTAATGAGTTTACCCTTCAAATTAGTTTGTTTAGCATATTTATTTATTCAGTTTACTTGAATCATAATTGGAGAGCTTCATGACTTCAACATCAGAATAATATATAAGAACAACTCACCAGAGTTGGATGAGTTGGATTGTTACACAAAGAGTTGTCATCGAAAATGTTGATGGGTAAAAGGAAATGACTTCAGGAGGATGTCAGAATTGAACTTGATTGATATAAGTACTTCTTCTTTGATTTTCTTTTATAGTAATTTTCAAACAGAACGATCATCCTCAAGTGCAAAATTCTGGAAGTTACAATAAGGCAACATGAAAAATCATTATGTTATTAAAAATTAGGGGTGTCAATATTTGACATGACCTGAAAATCCGATTCGAATCCGACCCAATTTCGGATTAGGATCAACCCAAATCTGAAACAGGTCGGGTTTGGGTTCAACAATTCAACCCGTTTAAAAAATCGGATCGGATTCGGGTTGACCTTTGACCTGAAATTGACTCATTTTTACCCGAAAACCCGTTTTGACCCAGCAACCCGAGATTGACCAGTTTTGTACCCTTTTTTGACTCGAAAAGCGGAGATTGACCCATTTTTTGGACAAAAAAAAAGCAGTTTTTTTGTTGTCATTGGGTCGTGCCGAGATGACCCGGACCCGTAGCGTGTCGAGTTCGAGTCTGAAAAACCGACCCGTTTTCAAAAATGGGTCGGTTTCGGGTTGATCCGAATAATGCCAAGTCAATTTCGCGTTCGATCCAAACCCGACCTATGACCCGAAATTGACACCCCTATTAAAAAGTACTCCTCCATAAGATGCCCAAAAAAAGGTGTTAGTAGTTAGATGAGGCTCTCATTAATGTTGACAGAAATTATCCTAGCAGTACAGTGAAATTCTTTTCATGAGAAAACTATATAAGATCTAAACAATTTAAGAGAAGCAAGAACATTGATCAAAGCCAAAAGAAAAGTCTGTTACAACTTGAGCAAACATGTAGCTCAGTCAAGGAATAGCTTCACATGTAAAATCTAGAAACCATGACACAAATTTAGTTGTAGTTAGGGGTGTCAATTCGGGTCGGGATCGAGTCCAATCCGAGTTGACCAGAGCGTGAACCGGTTGGCCCGAACCCGACTCGTTTAGCTATACGGGTCAGGATTTCCGAGATAGATTTAATTCTCTTGATGATATAGGAATATTAAAAATTGCTAATCTTTGACTTGATGAGTTTGAATTGGAAGCTATGGTATTTATTGAAGATGATATAAACGTTTAAAGGCAAACCACTGAAGAAGCTAATCCTATCATTCTTTTTATTGAATAGTTGAAACTTCATGAGATAGACAATTTATGTTTATGTTTTTGCTATTGTACTAGACTTTTAATGCTTACTTTATTTTGATATTATAAGCTACCGGGCTAAAAATGATGTTACTTTCATTTTTTTTTTTTTTGTCATTTCAAATATTATGCTTTGATTGCTTTCTTAATTTTTATGTATGATTTTTAAATTATAATGTCGTGTCTGTGCCGCACCCGTATCATGTATTTTTAAGAATTGACGTGTCCCATATTTGTATTGTGTCGTATCCATGTCGTCGTATCCATATCGGTGCAATATAGGTAATGGCCCTAAAAGAAGTTGTGTTATGAAGGCATGTGGCTTCATACTCTTTAGTTTCTGCTCCACCCTTTAGACCTCAGCCATATGAACACTGAAGAACCTTGGAAGGGCCTAACCTTCTGGGTAAAGTTAGCCACTAGAAAGAGATTCCTTGGCATCCAAATCAACTGAACCGGGGCAATAACAATACCTTTGTTTGGGATAATTTCTATAATTCTATTTCTTTAGATGAATCTAAAATTTCGATTTTTCTTTTCTTATATGACAAGTTGTTTTTTTTCTCATATAACTACGCCCTCGAGCCCGGGGTCTGAACTTTTTCACAATAGCACCTCTATTGACTTCAGCTTTACTAAGAAAGAAATCAGCTTCATTCAAACCCATATTATGACTAGCATTTGCATGCAAAATCCACAAACTATAATTCCACTTTGCTATCTTCTGCTTGTCACTGTATTTGATGACATTTGGCATTGCAACCCAATTTGATAATTTTGAACCAAAAGAGCGTGCCCAAAAGCTCCCTTTGTGGATAAACTGTTTACCTTCGTCAAAATTGGGAGAAATTATTGTGTACACAATCCGAACGTGTTCGGATGTGCGTACATACTGCTTATTTTGTTGCGAATTTTTTGATACATAATTTTTTCTACGTATTTTTTGCGTATTTTTTTTGTGTATTTAGTGAGTATTATTTATTTACTACTTATTTTGCCACGAAAAAATTATGTATCAAAAAATACACAGCAAAATAAGCAGTGTGTACGCGCATCCAAACATGTTCGGATTGCGTACACAATAATTTCTTCAAAATTGGAAACCTCTTCGCTGATGTAGTTTTTGCCTATATTCAGGACAAGGTTTAGCTTGTCGGTGGCCACAAGGATATGCCATATTGCCAGGACAATGATAATGCTTATACTTTCAGTATTTTTCTTCGTGGCTAGAACACCACTTTATAGGCACAGGTTGCCTTCTGGAAGTCTATGAATTAGAATTAGCTCAGGTCTTTGTTGCTACAATTAGAAAATGAAAAGTGCCTCGGAGACTCAAAATATCTTCATTAAATTGACTCGAAACTGTTGGAGAAATTCAGATAAAAAAACGAAACTGCTATGGAAGAGAGAATAATTTCAGAATTCTTTTACTTATATCGTTCACGTATAGCAAAAATAGGTTGAAGGGAGAAAAAACATGAACTAAGGGACACAAGCCAAAAGAGGCACTTTTTCACTAAGACAAATGGTTTCATTTCATTTAATAATACTTAAATATCAAACACAACCTCTTAATCTGAAAGTTCTACTCCGAGGTTTGATCAAAATCCCTCAATTTTTTTAAGATTGAGAGCTTTTGTGAACCTATCAATAATTTGATTTTCTTTAGAATAATACTTGATTTGCAATAGTTACTTTTGCCACAACTTCTCTCACAAAATGACATTGAGTTCTATATGCTTCGATCTATCATGAAACACCGGATTCTTTTTCATAGATATTATGAACTTATTATCACAAAATATCTATGTTGTCTATAATTGAGGTTGCTAAAAATCTTATAATATTCTCCTCATCCAGATTGCTTGACATGTTGTTGATAAGTGCAATATATTTAACTTCTAAAAATGACAATGTTGTACTAGCTTGCTTCTTTGAGCTCCGGGATATTATCATCAACATAAACACAAACAATAAATAAATCATCATTTTTAGCTAATACATAGGTGGGTTCACTTTCACTTCTATTAAATCTCTTCTTTCCAAAATATGAATCAAGCCTCCAATAGCATACTCTTAGTGCCTATTTAAGCTCATAGAGTGTCTTCTTTAGTTTACAAACTTTCTCTTCTTTATTTTTAATAACAAAGCCTTATTTTTCATGTATGTACATACTTCTTCTGAATTACCATTCAAAAATACAGATTTAACATCAAGCTGAAAGACTTTCCACTTCATTTGTGCAGCTAATCCAAAATAATTTAAAGTTTCAAATCTAACAATTTCAAATCTAAGAATAGGAAAAGAAGTTTCACAGAAATTAGTATCATATTTTTTATACATAACCTTTGACAACAAGCCTTGTTTTGTGTCTTTTTATGCTTCCATTTGAATTATACTTCATCTTATAAATCTATTTCACACAAATTGGAACTTTTTCTTGTGTCATATGAGCAAACTCTCAAATATCATTCTTTTTAATATCTTGAATCTCTTCTTTTATGGCATTTTCTCATTTTTCTTTCTTACAAGCATATTTATAACAAAATTGTTTTGTAACTATAATAGCAAATATACAGTTATATTACCCAATAGAGTAGAGAACCCACATGCTTATATGTGAAGTGAACTTATCTACATCTAACATGAATTATAAATGTGTGTGGATATATTGTGTTTCTTATAAAATTGATATCATGTTTATCCCTATTTTATCATATTGAGGGTGGTTTTATAAGCAAGCCATAAGCTGAATCCAAATTTTTGCTCGTTGGATGAGCGTTCATATAATCAAACATCATATGTATAATTATGTGAATTTGAGCTATATAATAAGTTGAGCTATGATATGATTTAATATGTGCACTCTTTGGACTCATCTATAATTTAATTTACAAATGAGTTTTATTAGTTTGATTGTGAAAATTAAGTAATATTTCTTTTGCATATATATCTTCATACTTAATTAAAAACTTATTATCTTTACTTATAATGTATCATTTCATCAATTTTTTTTAAAGTTTTTTATTCCTTGCCTTAGGTATTTTACAACACCTTTTTTTCTCTCTTTTTTTTTTATATATATTTTTAGCAATATTTATGGTTGTGGGCCTAGAAAATTTGAGTCGATAGAGATTGAATTTTCATGTCTTAAAAGTGCACAAAAATTCAGCACAAACAAATAAAAATGATAAGATAATAGAATTTTTTACGTGGAAAGCCTGGAATGAGGAAAACTATAGGGTCTGACATAGTTGCATAATTCACTATGTAACAAGTGATATAAGAATACTTCTTTCTTCACTATTGAGAAAGAGGACAATACAAAGATAAAAAATAATTGGATGCAATCTTGACAATATTCTATAAATGTTGATGATTTTCTATGTCGATCATCGGTGATAATGGTGATTGTTGGTGGTAGTGACTGGTGGTCATCGACAACGATAGTGACTGGAAAATGTATGAGAGATCTCTGAATCTTCCTTTGTTATTCTCCTTTCTTCTCCTCTTTTCAGTGAAGAATAAGGGTCTATTCATAATTTTTTTGGAGTTGCATGGCTAGTAAATAGAGAATATCAAGAGCATGTTAGGATTGTTTCAATGAACAGCCGATATTAACTCACTCGATCATGTATTGTTTATTGAGCATTTGAATGTCTTAATGATATTAGAATTTGGAGATCTTTGGCTCGTTAGATTTGGCTCTAAGCACATTACATTTGGATATAGTGGTCATTTAGTTAATGTTTTGAAGCTTTCAAATATGCTTTGGTCATTTGATTTGGACCCACTTAAGTTTGGATTGGATCGAATTTGGTGTCGTTGGGTTCGTTTCCTTGAGTTGTTCAATTTGACTATAAGCTTGTTGAAATCGGAAATTGAATGGTTCTTATTTTAATTTTAAAACCTCCAACTCATATTTGTATCGAGATTCCCATCCTAACAAAATAATTTTTTAATGATATATCACTTATAAATATATTCATATTGAGAATTTTTATTTTTGAGATATAAAATAATGTCACCCACTTAAGTGGGCGGTGTTTTTTTTTTATTACAAATATTTTTTTTATAAACAATAAAATAATAATTTTGTCACAAAACTAAGGCTTCGTTTGGGACGGTTTTTTCACTGCTTTCTAAAACGGAGTTTTAGTACAAAAATAAAAAAATTTGTACTAAAACTCCGTTTTAGAAAGTAGTAAAAAAGCCGTCCCAAACGAAGCCTAAATCAGTGTAATTGGCTTGAAAATAGGAAGCACGCCAGAATGACTGCTGTTGTGGAAATGGCTGGTCCAACACGGCAATAACTACAGTAGCAGACAACAAGCGATGACTACTGTACGCGTACAGACCAGTCATGGCGGTGAGAATACAGTGCATGAATAGGCACAATAGAAGATTAGCTAGTAAATTATTCAGAAAGTGATATTGAACTATATTTCATATGTACCATCAGATTAAAAAAACAAAAAAAAATTACTTAAATTTAATAATGATAGATTTTTTATCATTAAATTTATTTTTAAATAGATTTAACATCAAAATAATTAATTAATTTATCTCAAAATAAATTTAATAATAAAAAATAAGTTGAATTAAAAAATTTAATTAAAAATTTACTTAAAAATTAAGAGAAATGTATGAGAGAGATGATATAATAGGACACCAATGAACTTTTATTTGGTCCGGTGAACGTACGTAGAGCTACGTTCGACCGGCACTGAGATCACGCCACGTAGCAGGCACAAAATGAGAAATACCGAGCAATACCAACAATAACGAGAAATATTATTATGTGAAGACAAAATACCGAGCAATACCGAGTTTTTTTTAGAAAAACTCGGTATTTTTTGGTATTATTCGGTATTACTCGGTATTGGTCTCCAAAGAGCGGTATTTCTCGTTATTGTCAAGCAATACCTAGCAATACCGAGCAAATATCGAGCAAAAACCGAGTAACTCAATGATGACCGAACGTAGAGCTACGTCCGATCAGAGGACCTAATAAAAATTTCCTTCAGAAACGTTGTTATTTTAATTAATATCCTATTATCTCTCTTCAATTATTTATGAAGTAGCATCTATTGATTTGTTTTTTTCTTTTTAGGACATGTGAAGAGGTCTCAAGTACAAGCAACGAAGAGAGAAGCATATATAAATATAATATAACTTAATAATCGGGGGTTGGTGGACGCCGTAGCACTTAATGTAAGTGATTTCTAATAATAGAGATAGGAAGGGGGCAAAGTCAAGGGAGTGAGGACTCTCGAAAAATAATGTTCTCATGAGGTGGTTGCAATAAATATTTATATTTTGTAAACACTTATATATTCTTCTTTTTAAAAACCCTTATTCTTATGCTTGAATTATGGAAGTTAATTATTTAATAAACTAAAAAGTTTCAATTATAAACTCATGGTAATTAAGCACAGAGTTCATCTTAGTCTGTTATTTAAGAGTTTTGGCTACCAACTAAGAGGTCTTAGATTTGAGTTTGCATTTTTGATCTGTATGTGTTTGCCTTAATTAACCCAAATGTCTAAAAAAAACTTTTATGGTAGGCATGTTTTATATGCTAATTTTTAGAGTCTATATATGTAATGTTTAGATAGAGAAATAATTTCAGAATTCATGAATCGAATTTCTTAGGGCCTGATAGTCTCAAAATGTGCACCAAATGATATGTTATGCTCATGGCTTAGAATGAAGAAATTTTTAAATTGAAATGATAAATGAACGATCTCTTTGATCTTTGGCTAGAAATTTGAATGTGCCAATAGTTATTGAAGCTCTGGTGCTGAATTTACATCTTATTTTTTTGTTGAGTCTTGTATTATAAAAATTATGAATGTGATATTGTATGTCTTGGGTTGCTTTTGATATTTGCTTGTATTTTTTTCTCCCTATTGTGGCTTTTGATTTTAGTGGAGATGATGATTTGCTCAATTGATATGTCATATTCTAGGCCGAGCTCAATGTTAAAATTCTTGATCAACATACGTTGATAAATATCTCCTATGATTTTTGGATATTAACCTTAATTTTGCAAAGTGTTATCTTTCTATTTCTTGATTTTATAGAACTTATATGCTCACAAAAAACTCCCACAATTCTATACTCACACATGACCTCAAAACATTTATATGCTCCCACCAAATGTATCTTGTCTATCTTTTTTGTATTTTAGAGCATTAATAGATGAATGAGTTTCACTTGCATTTTTTTTTCTTTTTTCCTCTCTCTCTCTCTCTCTCTCTCTCTCTCTCTCTCTCTCTCTCTCTCTCTCTCTCTCTCTCTCTCTCTCTCTCTCTCTCTCTTAACTCCTCTTATGATTATATGATTTTTAATATATTTGGGCCTTGACTTTTAACTTTATAAAAGAAAACTAGAATAATTGATGTGAAGAGCAATGAGCAATGAAGAGGCAAGCTAAATAAGAGGTGAGCAATACTTGGTAACTTAGAGGAAATTAAGGAGATGAGCCCAAAAATTGAATATTCAAGTCAAGTCAGGTGTCACAAAATATGAGACTTATAATTTGGCATAACCATTAATCAAAATCCATAACAAAATTCCTGTAATTTGTGAAATGTTGAACAAAGTTAGTGTTTTTTAAGGAATATCATCTGAAATAATACATTACAAATTCATTTTATCTAAAAGTGATTTGAAAATCATTTTGACTTGGGTGCTATGAATGTCAATTCAAAAAAATAATAAAATAAAAATTAAAAAATTAAAAAAAATAGTATGAATGTCAATTTTAGTTGTGTTAAAATGTATGCTCAATAACTTAAAATAATATAACTCAAATCATTTCTACTCAAATTTGACTATCTTCAAATGAATCATATATAAATAACATATACTAATTTTTCCACGTTTGATTATTCATAATATATATAATTTTTATTAAAGACAATTTAAAAAAAAAACTGAATAGTATTTAACTTAAAATTTATTTATATGGAGAATACTATTGATTTGTGCCCTTGAGTGATACATGACCTTACTAGTAGATGAATTTCATGAATTTTGACCTCGATGCCTATGAGAGAGAGAGAGAGAGAGAGAGAGAGAGAGCACATTAGCTCAAGTATAGGTAATACTAACTAAGTACAAAAAATGCTAAAATATCCACTATATTCAAAATATCCCAAATGCACATTTTTGTGATTTATTTATAAGGATTTGAGGGCTATAGAGAATGTTAATCAATAAATGAATAAAAAAATGAACAAAACTCAACGACTCTATGAAATGCCCTCAATACCTGTCATATTCAGGTTGGCTGGAGGAGAAAGGGGCCTTTCTTTAACATAGTTATTTTGTCTATAAGCGATCATGGTAATATTTGAGTGCATACAAGCGAGTAATTGTAAGCAAATCATGTGGCAAGTCATAAATGGAGGGAGCTGAGGCAAGTTACCCCGTAGAATCACTTCCAACTTGTGTTGGACCTCTATGGTTCTTAAATGAGAAAAGTGAGGGAGCCTAAATTGTGGGATAGGCAAACTTCATGGTCAACTGACTATGATAAGCTAGCTAGGATGGAGCCTCATATTGGAACCACGGGCTGGTTGGATGTATCAGAGGCCAAGGGCTACACGGGTGCAAGCAAGCAGACCATTTCTTGGACCCAAGATTTCAGGCAAGTCGGACAGGTGATTTTATACACTATTCTTGATGTAAGCAAGTGGAGCGTTGGCTCTCGGTCTAGACAAGGAAGCATTCAAGGTCCATCTTTTTTTTTCTCACTTTTTTTTTTTTTTTTTGTAAAACTTGGACCCAAGGTGGAGATTATTGTGATTTGGTCTAGTTTTAGGTTAGGTTGTTTCTTAGGTTATGTTATCCTAATAGTCTCATTTCTCTATATATAGAAAGGTTGTAATAGAGCTAGAGCTAGAAAGCCAAAAATAATTAGAATTAAGTTCTATTTTTCTCTCCAAGACTTGTGCTCTCTCTCACTCTCCTCCCTTCCCTCCCTCTAACATCTAAGAACTCCTCCAAGAATCCCAACAATATATGATTATTGGGCCTCTCGTTTGTATTTTCCTTTTAGGGAGATTGAGAGCTGAAGCCTCAAATCATTGACTATAGTTACGAGTGAGAAAGAACAAAATTTACAATGCATATAATCAAATAAAGTTAAAAAAAGTGATGGTAAATATTATTAAAAATTATAGAACACAACTCAAAGTGTCACCAAATAAGAAGAGAAGCAAGTGCTACAAACACAATACTTGAACTCATGATGCAAAATTCTTAACCAAGCAAATAGATAATCAGTAAAAGTGTAACAACCAAAGTTGTAGGAGGACCATCTAAGTGGATGAGCCTAAATTGAGGAGTAACAAACCTAAAAAAAAGAAGGGAAAGAGGGTCATTCATCATCATCAATCAACAAAATAATATTCTTCATCATCAACAAATTTGACAATATATTGATATATTGTTAAGAGTTTCTGTCATTTCAAATGATACCAAAACAATACATTAGCTGAATGATGTAAACTAAGGCTTCATTTGGGATAACTTTCTTATTGATTCATAAAGCAGATTTTTAGTATAGAAGAAAGCAATAAAAAAGCTGTCACAAACGAAGCCTAAGTTTTATATTAATCAAAGTATTATGACATGGGAGTTATCTCTTAAATCTTAAATAAGATAAAAGTGTTCTATCCATACTCTTGCAAAAAAATTTATCAAAAAATTAAACTTTAGAATGTAAGAATCTATTTGATCCTAATAAATGACAAGTTAGCACATCTTAACCTTTTGTTTTTTTTTTTCTTATTAACAAGCATATATTTATATAGAACACTTTACCATTAAAAGCCTAATAGAAATAGTTGATTTTATATATATAGTCTTGAATGCAAGATAAATTATATAATTTTTATATCCATGGATAATTATAAATAAAAAAATCAGAAGAAAATAAATTAAAATAAAGAAGAAGAAGCAAATGCAGCATATTAAAATGATTAGTTCAATAGGATCCCAATCAATTTTGATGCTTTGAAACAATGGATTATCAAGGCCCTTACTTTATATGTACTCAATATTAGGGAAGATTTTGGATTTTAGTATCATGTCTCTAATGTGGAGTTAGTATTCTTCTAAGTTAATGAGGGCATCTAATCACATTCATTTAAAAGTTTAAAGAGTTGGAAAAATATTTGGCTTACTAATATTTAATTAAATTTAAATAAAAAAAATATGAGAATACCCTTTTAAAAATAAAAAAGTTACTTGCACTCTCGAGAACTTAATTTGTAACTTAGCTCTTTCTATTTTTAAAACCTAAATTATGGCTAATAAATAATTTAATATTAAAATAATAATATAATATATTTTTTTGCCTTGCCTACGACGATGAGGCTCCATGATCAGAACTTTTATTACATCCAGTGAACGTACGCTCCTCTACGTTCGGTTTTAGGCCAAAAACGCGCAATACCGAGTACCGAGTTGTACCGAGTTTTTTCAAAAAACTCGGTATTGCGCTGTTTTGGTCTAAAACCGAACGTAAAGGAGCGTACGTTCACCGGATAAAATAAAAGTTCCCATGATCATACTACCCTTTGGACAGTCTCCGGGCAACCAAGGGTCTGAGCTTTTGTAATGTTTTCGTATATACTCCTAGGCTTCTTTTTGGCTTCGGAGCTATTGGTTTTGTGGTTCTGGGTTTTTTGTAATCTGAATGTGTAATCCTGAGTTTTTTTGTGCTAGCCTTTTTTTAGGTGTGGCTAGCTTAGATGTTTTTCTTATTATGTAATTTCTTTTTATATTTATATACGGGCCAAGCTCAAATTTTCTATAAAAAAATAAATAAATAAAAAAACCGACGCCGACGAGAGTATTCGTTACAGAAACCCTGACGCAGTCACGCAGCCGACTTGGACCCAACACCAGGAACGCCAGCCGCCTAGACCTCGTTCGGTCAGCGAAGCGTTGAGTCTTTCGTTGACCACCAACTCTTTGGGCCCCACCGAAATGGACATTTGGCCCACTTGCTTCCAATTTATCTCAAGGTCGACGGGGGCAGGCATGGGTAGGGCTGGCACGGGCAGCGACGTGTCCGGTTGGCGGGGCCACCGCCGTATGGCAACATTGGAGCTTAATGTGCCGGTACGTGCGAAAACATGGGGGGCGACGTGGCCGGCGATGAAGCTGCTGGAGATGATAGAAGTGACACGCGTATTGTAGGTGGGCATCCAGCTCGCGCGTGTGGGTGATGGGGTGAAATTATTCTCCTTTTATTCTGGGGAGAGGTTTCCCACGTGGCAACGAAACCTTCGTTCCTGAACTGAATTGCCTTCCCTGCTAGCAGCCTTCTTCGCAAACGACGGGGATGCCTTTTGCATCTATCAAGTCAGAGGGTGTGACCTATTGTGTAGCTAAGCGCCAGGTTTCATCCAAATCTAGCCAGCTGTCGCATTAAATCGGCGTGGAGACTTATAGCCAAACTCCAGAGTTATGGTGTGGAAGACGCCGCACGTGATTTATTTAGGTAGGGCTGTGGAAAAAAAAAATTATTACTAATGTTTAATAGTAATAAACACAATAATAACTTATTATGCTTATATATTTATATAATATCAATTAATAAATTTCATAAGTTACGTATAATTATAATATTTTTATAAATAGAACTTTAGTGTTGTCCATAAATAAATTATTTTATAAACATAAAATATATTTAGATTGTACACATTTACGTGTCATGCGTAAGACCAACTAGCTAATTAAAGAATATAAGAGAAGAGAGAAGATAAATGGACAACTAGTGCCCAAATATTAAATATCATATCTCACTAACCATCCCCTCCCCCTATGCTTATAGACATAATGAGATTGCTGCTTTAATATCCATATAGCCAAAACCCAAGTAATTTATGTTAATGATTGACATTTTTAATTTAATCAGCAATTGTAAGTCTTATTGTGTTTAAGGGAGCCTTGCTAAATTAAGAATTTTGAAGTCATCAAATAGCTCTATGAGTGTTATGACATCGAGATTGGCAGCAGTGCAACATTAAGCTCTCAGGTGGGGGTGGGGTGAGGTTGAGGGTGTGTTATGGCATCGGGTAACGCCGCCGCAGCACCAAAACTCACATGGAATGTAACTCGATCCCTAGTGTCTAATTTTAAAAAGATGGGTTTATTTATCTATTAATTAATTGACCAGAGCAACTAATTTCTTTTAATTAACATAATCATCAGACAATTGTATAAATTTCTCAATATTTATTTACAATAGCCATGAGATCTAACAATATATCATCCTATCATTCTAAACTCTTGAGAACAAAAAAATGAACCAAAATAAAAAATAAAAGAAAACATGAGAAAATATGATATGTTTCACTCCACTCGATCCTGAGACATTCCTAAAACATACAAAAATTATAACATGAACTAAGAACTTAGTAGATTACCATAAAATAAAACAATTCAATAAAATGCACTGAAAATATTATGCATTATTTAATCATTCAATCAACATGAGTTTGAGCATATCAATATGAATATATCACTATAAAGCAAGAAACAACCAATTATGAATAGTGTCATATCATATGAGCAATAAATTCAATATAGCTATATTGATCAATGATCAGTAACCAAGGTAAGGATTGGTAGGTTCACACTTTTATACCTTTCAGTTGCAAAATAGTTTATATGTTGCTTTATGTAATAGTTCACTTACCTTTATCATATTCATGTTATGCAATATCTATGCAATACATATATATCATGTTCGTATTAGTGCATTATTTTAGGTATCAATCTTATCAATAATATCAGTCAAATCTATAGTGTTGTATGCATATGCATGTCTTTTAATATCAACATTATATGCAATGTGCACTATATATATCATATATTCATGTGACTCGTATGTTATAGTATCCATTTCATCAGTCATATGACTTGTCTGTATCAATAGGTCATATATCATATACACATCATATCATATTAAGTCATTTATATAATATATCACATATACTAATGGCATATGAATTTATAAATAATATAAGCAAGACAAGATATTTGGCTTCCTATGATATTTTCCCTTATATCCAATCATGTAGGACAACTCTATAGGATTCAGTCTCAATCATATTAATCATATTTTCAGGAATCAGTGTCGTATCATAAGTCATATATCATGTGGCTTTCATATAAGAAGTCGTCACTTCCTGACCATTGGCGTATTATGTCATATCAATCTGTCTACTTATATCTTCTATTTCGTATTATTAAGAATTGTTTTATAAATCTTATTTAAAGAAAAATCTATGAATTTTTCTCTGTAGTTAAAATTAAAAAAAAAATTAATGAATATAATATTATACATGTAATATGGCTTTTACTAGTAATTATGACAATTGTATAGCATTTAAATATTGTATTAAAATCATAAATGATCTAATGTTACAATTATGATTGCATGACATAACATTGGAGATGTTTTGATATATGAAAGTGTTCTTTCTGATATTTTACATGGGCCATATATGTTCTGTTATGGCCCTATTTATTCAGGATGGATGTAGGAGGCATTATGTCCCCACTTGCTAAAAGCAGGTGTGGGAGGTTATATATGTGACTATATTTTATTTTTATTTATGCCCCACCTATTACCATCGGGAGTGAGTGGTTGAAGGAAGGCATAAGCGGAAATTGAGTTATAAGCCAGCATCATAACATCTGTATTATACTTGTTGCATTGCATATGTTAATATTCTAATATAGTCAATACAAATGCTATTATGAATTAAATATTAAAAATCTTTGAATCTTTGTATAAAATTGATGAAGGGAGCAAACCAAGTATGAATGAAAAGTAAGTCTTGTGTAATGTATTTGAAAACCCTTGTGAAGTGGTTTCGCAAGTATATGTGATCATAACATTGAAATAAAGTATATACATAAATACTAAAAAATTATGTTTTACTAGTATTTTATTTATTTCATATAAGTTACAGCTTTTTAATTATATTATAATTTAGTATTTTAATTTGAATATTGATATCTATGATAGGTCATGAAAGAAATTCTATTAAGCTGGTTGTGCTCACTCAATTCTTTAATTCTAATATTTCAAGCAAAAGAAAGGGCATGATAGAGTAGAAAAGTGTAGAAACAAAATCTTCTTAGTCTTATTAACTTGAGGTAGTAATTTTATAATCCATTTTTTGCTCTAATATATAGATAATTCAAAGTTAATTGAATTAGTGTATATATATTTTGTTGGAATGAAAAAAAAAAATTATTGTTGTATTATTTAGATTTTATAGTAGCTTTGGTTGTCGTTGTTGATGGTTGAGTTGTATAATTATAGGTTTATGAATAAATTCTTTTCATTAGATTCTTAGGGGTCACAGCTATGTGGAACATATGTAGAGCAAATAATTAATATTGTGAAAAAAATGGGTTCCATTTGGCGAGCCCTAAGGTAATCTAGTGTCAAATGCCATAAGCTTGACAATCTAATGGTGGACAAGCTTTTGAGACATAAAATGGTTTTGAAATCATGTCAAAGCATTGTTGGGAAGCAATGATGGCCCTATTATACATTGTGAAAAGGTGTCAACAATGGAAAAGTTGGAAAAATTGTGCTCAAATTAATTCAGAGTTTTAGACGATGATGCAACATAATTAACATCTTATTAATGAGTGGACAACGAAGGAGTTAGTAGACAGGGCTAACGCGTTTAAGGAGCATAGTCATTTACATTATCTCCTGTCATAATTCACCTCTACGTTAGTTATATAGTTTTACATTCTCATATATCTAATTCTCATCCATCAAAATTATAAAATTCCAACATCCACACATCATGTATAGATTTTACTTCGCGAAGATATAGGGATAATTTTTTTAACTTTTGTGGGCTATGAAAACAATCAATCTTATACCGTAGTCAAAATAGCAAATTCAATGACAGAATTAGAATTTCCAGTAAAAAGGTGCACTAAAGTTCCACTTTATGAAGGTGAATTTTTTCCTCAAAAGTTCCACTATTATGAAGGTTAAATTTTTCCCCATCAAAATAGGCTCCATTATTATTGTAGAATAAAAATAAACTATGAAAAAGTTAAGAGTTATTTTTTTCACCTGATAGCGAACGTGGCTAATCATCACCTACAAACCTCTCGTATCAACGGGAAATTATTGTGTTCAGACACCGGACGATGTCCGGAACCCAATGAAAATGCATCACATCACCCCTACTCGGTACTTCACAATACCGAGCAGTACTGAGCTCGGTACTGCTCAGTACCGAGCTCGGTACTGTGAAGTACCGAACTCCGTACTTCACAGTACCGAGTTCAGTATTACTTGGTACTGTGAAGTACCGAACGATAAGCTGTGTCCGATGTCCGAACCCAATAATCTTTCCGTATCAACGCCTTCCTTTCAAAAGGTAAGGTAAGAAGGGGAATTGCTCACTAGTAGATTGAGATTAACAGGCTAGTTAGGCCAATTTGCCCCCAAAAAAAATATTTTCTTAAATTATTTTTTTTTTCTGATTTAGATTTACAATTATTCCTTAGAGATTTAAGTTGCATGGCATATTCTTTTGAGCAATGACCTTTTAATAATATGAAAGGTTATAAAATATGACATTATTAGTTTCAAACTAATTAAGATTTGGCGTGATTTGTAATAATATAAGTCAAATATTATACATAAAAATTATGATTAAAAAATTTAATAAAAAAAAATTCTTGAGCAAGCATGAAACACATCTTCCTAATCTTAACTATTATCTATAATATCTTTTTGAGGGTACATCAATACACTGATGTCAATTTCTGCTTCCTTTTCCCAATCATTGTTAGAGCTGATGAAAGAGCTAGGATGGACCCCCTCAATATATATTATGAACTTTTATTACGTCCTTTGACCGGACGTAGATCTATGTTCGGTCAAAGGATTGTTACTCGATTTTTGCTCGGTATTTGGTCGGTATTGCTAGGTATTATTTGATAATAACGAGGAATACCACTCTGGGAAGACTAATACCGAGTAATACCAAAAAATACCGAGTTTTTGAAAAACTCGGTATTTTTTGGTATTACTCGGTATTGCTCGGTATTACTCGATATTTTGTCTTCACATAATGATATTTATCATTATTATTGGTATTGCTCGGTATTTGCTCAGTATTTCTCGTTTTGTGCCTGCGATTTTAGTGCCGGCTGAATGTAGCTCTACGTACGTTCACCGGACCAAATAAAAGTTCATTATAAAAGGCTCACAATAATGCTACAAAAGCATACCATACAAATTGTGCCACCGTTCTTCTAATAGTCAAATCAGCCAGTAAGGCTCCCAAGAGCTCATGAACGTCTATTAATAAAGGAAACTTAACCCCAACAAACACAACTCTTGCAATCATATTGCAAACATAAATTAGTTGCGAGGTGAGATTCAATTTTTTCTTCTTTTATTTTAAATAAAAATAATAAATCATAAAAAGTGTTATTCAAAATTTTTATTTTAAAAACATAGGCTTTGTTTGGGACGACTTTTTTGCTGGTTCTTAAAGCAAATTTTCAGTACAAAATTTTTAATTTTTGAACTAAAAAGTTATTTCAAGAAACAGTAAAAAAGCCGTAAGAAAAAAAAAAGCCACAATCATCTCTTTTAACTAAATGATCTAGAATTCTTTCATAATATTTTCAATTTGATTGCAGATTACTTTCAGGGTGGATCAAATTTTTTGTAGGGATTATTTGATTGCAATTATTTTTGGTGTATTGTAAAAGAAGTACGGAGATTCTGAATTTTTTTTTTATTTGAAGCAAAATACGCTTAAAATAATTTCTTAAGAGGTCTCAAATTCCCCTAATACCTCATTTTCAATTTATTTAGAGTTAATCTTATTAGAGAATTTCCAATACACATGAGATGTCTTCTTCCTCATGCGACACCTTCATGCTTGACTTTGTTGTACATTATATCGTTGAGCAAAATCTCGTGTCTGACCTTTCACACCTCTTGTCTCGTTCCTCAAGCAAAATCTCCTAACAGAGCGACAAATACATCCATGACTATTTATGTGACACATTCTTCATCGGAGAATGCTTGCACACCCTCCATATGCTCGCACTATAAATCCACCATCATTTGAACTTACCAATAACCTCAAATGTAGGGGTGTCAATTTGGGTCAATGGGTTAGATTCAAGTCGAACTTGATTTGAGCCGGCCGTAAATGAGTTGACACTAATTAACTCCATTCAGTTTTACAAACGGGTCGGGTTTGTCAACCCAAACCCGACTCGTGAGGGCTATCGAGTTGACCAGACCCGACCTGCGAGAGCCTTCGACTATGGGGTGCGATGAGACTGTTGCTGCGAGCATGCAAGGTTGCGACCAGTGCGGTAATGCGGCTCCAAGTTTATATGTGAGGCGGTTGTGCGACGTGACCGGTGCGGCAGTGCGGCTCCGGGGGTTCGACGCGAGGAGACAGTGCGGTTGTGCGAGGCTACTAGTACAGTAGTACAGCTTCGAAAATGAACGGGGCGACCGGTGCGGTAGTGCAGCTCCACCGTTCTGTTGTTCGAGGTCGCGGCTGATGCAACAACTCGAGGCAGGTAACGTTGGTTGGCACTTGGTAACTGGGTCAATTTCGAGTCAATTTCAGATTGTCAAGTTGACAAGGACCCGACCCATTTTTTTAAGGGGTTGAGAATTGAAACATGACCCGTTTGTTAAACGGTCAAACATAAACCAAATTTTTGGGGTTGGGTTGGGTTCAGATTATCGAGTCATGTCAATAATTGACATCCCTGCTCAAATGATAAATTCACCAAATCTGCATGCTTATCAGGAATCATATTATATATCCTAACAAAAAAATAGCAAAAATACCAAAAATTAAAGCGTTGAATTTCTTTTGAAACTAATCAAATATGATAAGTACTTTAAATATATTAATTTTATTTTAAAATATATTTATTTAATTTTGATATGCCTTCAACCAAACAGCTCTTTCATGTAAAATGCACGCATTTAATAAAATAGAGTTTGAACTTAAGACCTCAATAATAATAAATTTTAAAATCTTTATCAACCGAATAATGAATGCCTAAAAAATCAAGATTCGAATTTTTATTTTATTGGTATTCTAAAATAAAATACAAGAAATCAGGAGTTCAAATAATATATAAAAATAGATAAAATAGTTTCTAAGTGTATCGAATGAATTTTATTCAGTTAAATAATTACTCCACTGCTTACAATTGTGCATTGAATAGTGATAAAAAAATCTTTGGTTGCCAGCTTGCGAGCTGCCAGCTGCCAGCGCCATATCCATATTCGGTCTTTGCGTCCGAAGGCCGCCCTAGTCCTAATCTCCTACCCTCCCCTACCAAGTCAGAAACACCACGGCCCTTCTGCGTAACAGCTAGCTTCCGGATCCCAAGTATTCTACCGAACACCAAAACACCACTTAATCACCGCCACGAATGACCTTTTCCCAGCAGAACTGGGATTTTCAACAGTAGGTGTTGCGTTGGAACACGACCAATGCTGCGGGCTGTTTGTGGTCGACGCGCCCGCCCCGAGCCTCCGCACGATTGGTGGACCAAGCACCAAGATTTAAATATCTTCACGCGGAAAGGAAGTGTGTTGCGCTCAGTGTAGCGCAACAGATTTGCCTCGGAAGGTCGTCCACGTTGCCTCGGAAGGTGCTGGCTACAGTAACGGTCACTCCATTTTGCCAAATAGATTATATAATTCATGTACTGTTCATAACTTTTGAATAAAAAAATAAATACTAATCTTGAAGGCTAATATGTTATAATAAATTTGTTTTAAAAATAGTTATTTAATAAATAAAAATAAAATATAGAGAAAAAATATTGGGCATTTAATGGGCCGGGAATACATGCATTTATACATAGAAAGTGCTGGTACTGTGGGCTTTTTGCTGTTGTTATGGTGGTTCAGTGCTGTATTTCTCTATGTATTATTGGCCCGTTGATTGGTTGCAGTCGGTCTGGCTGGACAATGATGAAGCTCCCGCTGAGTTCCTTGGATGGCCTTTGGGCAACCAGGACTCATAACAATCATATATATTATTCTCTGAGTCCAGCTAGCCTCTTTTGGGAGCTCGTTTTGGTTTTGCTTTTGCAGGTCTGGACTGAAGGCTGTTCATCATTTTCTTCCTGCTGCTCGTCGGATCTTCTTGCTGAAAGCTGCTTGTTTAATTTCTTCTTTACTACCATTTTGGTTCATAATGTAATTTTTTGTTATGATTGGGTGGTATAGTTGGGGTTTTTTTGTCTTCTCTTCCTCATAAGAACTTTTCTTGTTGTTCTTATGTTGGATTCTTTTCTTTTTACATGTAACTTCTTTTTTTTAATATATGGGCTGTGGCCTCAAATTTACCCAAAAAAAATACATAGAAAGTAAACGGGAGAGCAGAAGTAGAGTATTGTCATTTAATAGAAAATCTTATTTGTTTTGCTATTTACATATATCAAGTAAACAATCCATAAGTGCTAATTTCACTATCCGAACAATCAACATGTTTTTCATGGGTGGACATCTCTCCAATTATCATGAAAGTGACATAATTGCCGCGTCTTAATCATCCAAATTACGTGGGTTATTCAGATACATATATGAATATCCATGAAATTTTAAAAATAATACTTTTTCTTTATCAACCTGAATTAAAATTTTTTGTTAATATTGAAAGTGCTTAGGTAGAATTCAATTAACATATTTTATAGATTAAAGCTTCATTTGTGACAGCCTTTTTATTGCTTATTGAATCAGTTTTTTAGTACAATAATTTTAATTTTTGTACTAAAAAGCTGCTTAAAGAAGCAGTAAAAAAGACGTCCCAAACGAAGCATAAGATTTCGTTTGAGGCAACTTTCTTATTACTTTCTAAAACTACGTACTTTGTAATACAAAATTTCTAATTCAAAAAATTTGTATGCTAAAAAGTTGCTTAATAAAGTAGTAAGGAATCCATCCAAACGAAGCCTAAATTTTGAATATTTATAGTTTCGATAAATTATTTAAGGAACTTAGATTATTATATAAATAAATTAATGTGTTGAAATTGATTCGAAATTATTTTTTTTACTAACTTTCTTATGTCCAATCATACATAGATTCAAAATTAATTCGAACCTAATTTGAATCAAATTTGAACTAGGATCAAAATGCACCAACTCAATTACATACTGCCTCAATATAATTCTAGTATTATTGTTTTGATATGAACCATTACAAAGTTGCTCTGCCACTAACTACTCAAGTAGGAGGATGAGAACTCCTTATTCTTTATGCTAGCACTCTCATTACCTTCAAATTTGCACTCGCCACCATCACCATTTTCCTCCACCAAATGCCTTGTCTCCCTTCTCCCCGTTACACCTGTAATTGTGCACTTTTTTTTTCTTTTTAACAAATCATGAACATATATATTAATACCCAAAAAAAAAACATTACAGATACAAAATCCTACTAAGCAGAAGACAAAAAATCAAAAAACTAGATTAATATAAGCTAAAAACGGGCTCAGTTCACAGTTGATGCTTCCAGCGTCCAAGACGTCCCGCACGGACCATCCAGCAAGCAAATCAACACCCACGGTTGCCACTAGCAAAACGACCGGGACGCGAGCTCCAACCACATCATTGCCCTTAGCCTCGCGTCGCAGCATAACGAAAATTCAAACCAAAACATTTCAGCGGATAAAAACATGACGAACAGCAAAAAGACACGCCAAATCATCTTCTACGACGACCTCTCCCCCATAATTTCCCCCGAGTAGCAATGGAAGAGCGATCCAAGGTAAAATCATTATCCGAGTCAAACGATTCAGAATAACCTTCCTCCTCAGACGAATCAATTAACCAATTATTCTGATTCCTAATCTCCTTGCCCGCAGACTTACCCACACACTCAGTCATCACTTGTGCATCCACCTGAATAACTGGAATCTCAACAAAACTGTTGAGGATCGGTACACCATCCATATTACCCAGAGACGGACACACAGCCTCAGTCCCATCCTGATCCACAACAACCGACACAAAACCATCAGCATCACCTTCCTCATTTTCAAGCAACATAGCATTCTCAAAATTATTCACCGCACCCTGAACAGGCAAACCAGCAGAAATTTCAACATTCACAGCAACATGATTATCCACCGGCACCAACGAAATAACCGATGAATCCAAAATCACTTCCTGTCGAACACACCCATCCAGCACCTCAGGAACAAAAGGTATTGCATTAGGTGATAATAAAGAAGCATCCGCAGCAACAGTAACACCGTTACAATTTTGCACACCCACTGAATCAACCAAAATACCAGTGGAAATTTCAACAACGGGAGAACACCCCACATGTTCGATCGAAGGCAAAATCACCTCCACAGCCTCAGAATCTTCTTCAGTAACATTAACCACAGTTTCCTTAACACTCTTATCGCCATTCACACCAGCATCTTCTTTATTAATATTAACCACAGTTTCCTTAACCCTCTTATCACCATTCACACCACCTAAAGGAGCAGAGTTTTCTGCATGAACATCAGCAGTAGGAAAACCGGTAAAAACCACTGATTTACACTTACCAGAAAGATGACCTAAACTTTTACAAACACCACAAAATTGAGGAAACTCATCTAGAACCACCTCTTGAACATACCCTAACGAATCCGAGCCCAGCCACACTTGCTTAGGGTAAGTTTTAGTAATATCTAATTCAACTAAAACTCGAGCATTCGAAGGACGAGAACCAACCGACGTAGCTTCGTCAATTTTAAGGGGTTTGCCGAATAACTCCCCCAGGCCAAACAAGATTCTCGGAGCAAAGAAATGGGGACGAAGATTAGGAAAGGAGATCCAAATAGGGATGATCGGCGACTCAACACCGATATCCAACGTCGGTGACCACTTCGTAACTTTCATAAAACAGTTGAAAACAAGGTAAGACCGGTGGCAAAAAACTCTACAATAATCTAAATCATTTGTCATCTTAATCAAAATGTGGGTAGAATCAAGAACAGTAACAGACACCTCTCCAATCAACTTCAAATTAAAAAAAATTTCCTGATCGCATCGAGAGAAGGATGTTTCGAAGGGAAAAAATCAACTAAGGAAAACCTAAAAGGTTCCGCTAAAGCCTTAATTTCTTCATCGGAAACCCACAGAGCAGGAAGACCACGAAAGTTAGACGGCTTCAAATCCGGAAAGGAAGATGAAGATCCAGCTAGAGCTTGAAGAAAAGACTTAGAGTGAGAGATTCCCCAAAAAAAACCGGGATCTTTCAACTTTGACGGAGGCATGCCGCCAAAACCAGAAAAAACGAGAGGAAAACCACACAAGAAATAGAGAGAAACCTGTAATTGTGCACTTGTAATTGTGAATCTGATAAAATCCATGGCGGAGGCTAGGGTAATATCCTTTAAAATTCTCATCAAAAATATTTGATCCTTCAAATACTTAAGTTATCCCTATGAATGTTGATCAGTGACTCATTCGACTTTATTCTCCATTTCATTGGTGTCATCGAGCTCTACTCAAATATTAAAGATGAGATTTAGGCTTCGTTTGGGATGGCTTTTTTATTGCTTTTTGAAGTAGCTTTCTAGTAAAAAAATTTAATTTTTATGCTTAAAAACTGCTTCAAGAAGCAATAAAAAAGCCGTCCCAAACGAAGCCTTAATCCAAATATCTTACTGAACCATCAACAAGCGACTAGCACTCAATTCTAGTTTTTTTAAACCAAATTTAGGAAGATTTAGGCTTCGTTTGGGACGTCTTTTTTATTGCTTCTTAAAATAGAGTTTTAGTACAAAATTCAAATAGAACACCGTTTTAAGAAGCAATAAAAACCCGTCCTAAATAAAGTCTTAGTTGATGTAATATAATTCACATTTTGTTTGAATTGAATTTGAACCGAGTTCAAATTCTATTTGAACCAACTTTCAACCAAATCAAATTCAAAACAATTTAAATTGATTTATCATCAAATTTATCTTGATTTCTTAAATGATTGGTTTACTGCAAATATGCAAATCTTAATACCTAAAATAAATAAATAAAATTTGACTAAAATAAAATTATCCATAACAAATAAAAATAATTCATATATAAGAAATAGTAAATTATATCTTAAAATTTAGTGCTGGTCTAAGCATAAGAAATTAACCCTGTATAAGGATGCTTTTGATGTGTCCTCAAAAAAGTTATCTTGAACGGCCACGAATCTCTATGCAAAATCAAGTTGAAAACTTTCGAAATTAAAATTGGGACCATCCAAACTCCGATTTCAGCAAACTTACAGTCAAACTGAACGTCTCGAAAATACAAACTCAATGACACCAAATTCGACTCAATCTGAGCCCAAATAAGTCCAAATCAAGAGTCCGCAACGTTGTTGGAGGATATGAACCACAATTTGGATTACCAAACGGTTTCCAAACATGAAGTGCTTATAGTTGAATCGAGCAGCTTGATGAGACGAATCCAACGAGCCTAAGATCACTGAATTCTGACATCACTAAGACATTCAAATGTCCATCAAGCGCCACCACTTGAGGCCATGTACTCCACCAGGTCACCACCTGAGGCCCAGACTTCCGCCGAACCACCGTCGGACGTCATTGCTCCACTGAACCACCACTTGAGGCCATGTGCTCCATGAGGCCACCACTTGAGGCCCTGTGTTCCACCAGGTCACCACCTGAGGCCCATATTTTGGCCAAACCACCACCTGCCGTCATTGCTCTTCCGAACCACCACCTGACGTCGTTGATCCGCCAGACCACCACCTGAGGCCCGAACTTCCGCCGAACCACCACCTGAGGCCCGAACTTCCGCCGGACCCCCACCTGAGGCCCGAACTTCCGTCGGACCACCACTTGAGGCCCGAACTTCCACCGGACCACCATTTAACCCCCAAACTTTTGTCAGACAACCACCCGAGGCTCGGACTTCTACCAGACATCACCTGAGGCCCAAAGTTCTGTCAGGACATCACATGATGCCCAGACTTCTACCAGAGTAAAGCCCTACTACAATGGTCTTTCTAACCTCGGTCTCCTGCATATTACGCCCCTTTCGACCTACATCGTTATACAATGGTCTTTCTGACCCCGGTCTCCTGCCAACTACGGTCTTTTCGACTTCTATCCCATCGACTATGGTCCTGTCGATCAAACAAGCATGTCTATGTAACTCCCACCATGTAATGTGCTCTATATGATGTACGTTTGTGACATCAAGTCAAGACCTTCTCCTAAGGAAGGGCCTCATTTGTAATCGACTGCAAATACTAGTGGATTCATTCAAATTGGGTAAGGTCCCGTGGTTTTTCCCCCTTTTCAGGGGTTTTCATATAAAAAATTTGGTGTCTCTTATGAACGCTACAACGTCTCTCTTATCTGCTTGTGTGCTGAATCTTCATACAATGCTAAGACATTAAATTATGTATATTTTTTTACCACCGTGAATATTTCAGGACGCAACAACTTTAATAGAAGGTATTTTATATGATTTTTATTTACGTAAAATTATTAATCTGAATAGATAAATTATTAGAGATAAAAATTTTTAATATACCAATTTACATCGTTCATTCACGGAAAAGAAAAGCAAAGAGGCAGCTCACTTCTAAGTTCTAACTGCACTTCGACGCGCTTCTCTTCTTTTCACTCCCATCGTTATAGACCTAAATCCTAACACCCGCTAATCATTTCATTTCACATCATTTTGTCGTCATTTTACCCTTTCTTCTGCTATTTATACGACCACACCCTCCTCTCTCTCTCTCTCTTCAATCCGGCCGGAATAATGGCATTTTCTCCTTCCTCTGCTCCAGGGCTCTTTCCACTTCTTGTTGCGGTCATTGTTATCCTACAGCTCCAATCCTATGAAACAGAGGCGGGAGGTTTGGCTTTACCTCTTCGAACCCGAAAGCTGCAATCTTTGTCGATCCCTCAGCAGCCCAACAAGCTCCGGTTCCACCGAAACGTAAGCCTCACCGTCACACTCGCCGTAGGCACCCCTCCACAGAACGTCACCATGGTTCTCGACACTGGAAGCGAGCTCTCATGGCTTCTCTGTGACAACGGATCACTTTCCAAGTTCCGCCCGACGGCTTCCTCCTCTTACACCCCCATCCCCTGTTCCTCCCCAACCTGCAAGTCCCAAACCAGAGACCTTCCCAATCTAAGCACCTGCGACTCCGCCACACACAACTGTCACGTCTCTCTTAGCTACGCCGATGCCTCCACTGCCGAGGGCACGCTCGTCTCCGACCTCTTCCTCGTCGGAAGCCAGCCCGCTCGCCGCACGGCCTTTGGTTGCATGTCCTCCGCCTTCTCTGCCGCCGCTGGTGATACGACGGCAGCCGGCATGCTTGGAATGAACCGTGGTGCTCTTTCCTTCATCGCTCAGACCAACACCCCTCGCTTCTCCTATTGCATCTCCGACCGCGATGCCGGTGTTCTCCTCCTCGGAACCGCCAACCTCCTCCATCTCAATTACACTCCGCTCGTCCAAATCTCCCTCCCACTCCCATACTTCGATCGCGTCGCCTACTCCGTCCAATTAGAAACCATACGCGTCGGAGCTAAAACCCTTCCAATCCCCAAATCAGTTCTTCTCCCAGACCACACCGGCGCCGGTCAGACCATGGTGGATTCCGGCACTCAGTTCAGCTTCCTGCTAGGTCAGGCTTATGAAATCTTAAAAGATGAGTTTTTGAGACAGACGAAGGGCGTCCTGACGCCGGAGCCAGGGTATGTGTTTCAGGGAGCCTTCGATATGTGCTTCAGGGCGACGGACGTGGCCGCGGCGGCGGCAGTACGGCGTATTCCGGCGGTCGTGTTGGGATTCCAAGGGGCGGAAGTGGCGGTCGACGGCGAGCGATTGTTGTACCACGTGGAAGGGGAGAGGAGGGGAAATAACGAGGGCGTATGGTGCTTCACGTTTGGTAATTCGGATTTGGTGCCCATGGAAGCATACGTCATAGGCCACCATCACCAACAAAATGTTTGGGTCGAGTACGATCTCCAGAACAATCGGGTCGGGTTCGCCCCGGTTCGGTGCGACCTCGCAAGCCGAAAGCTAGGTGTGATGCTGTAGTAGTACATTGGAAGTTGGTTCGATTTAATGCAATCTATCTGTTGATGAAAAGGAAGAAGGAGAAGGGTGGGGTTGGATATACGCGTCTGTGGTAGCTATAAAGGGTTTGGGTAGATTTATAGTGGGAATTGTACATTAATTTTAGGGGTAAATCTGTAATATAAGGTGAAATATTACTAAGTTTTGTTCCATAGGGGACCAAAAATTTTAATTTTGTCGTGAAATAGAAATGTGATAAGTTTTGTAGCCAATACGACTATTTTTGAAATGGAAAATGCTTTACAGCTTGAAATCATGCTAAAAAAAAAGGTCTTTAGATTTAATGATATATAATGGTAATACCTTATCCGTTCAATGATTTGAGATTTTTTTTTCTAAATTATTAGTTTGGGCACTATTTTTGTAATATGTATGATTGGATGTAATGTTTCTTCTTATTGAAGTGTTAATTAATGGATCATATTTTAGTTTTTAATAACTTTTTTTATTAATTAAAAAATTTTATTAAAAAGTTGTAAGAAGCAGTAAGAAAGGAAGCTCATAAAATACTTCAAAAAATAATGAAAAAACTATGGCAAACCAAAGCATAAAAATTTAATTAGTGTAACTCCAATTGAAGGAAATCCTATCCTTTTCAACAATTGATTTTTTTTATTAAAACAGAAGCATAATACTAAGTTAAGTGTTGCTGAGATGAGGATGTTTAAGTGGATGAGTGACTTTATGCTTATGCTTAGAGATAAGATACGAAATAATTATATACATGAAAATGTTGGAGTAGTTCAAGTGGAAGAGAATATTAGAGAGAGCCATCTTAGATGGTTTGGTCACATTAAACGGAGGCCTCACATTAAACGGAGGCCTTCCAATATTAGAGAGCCATCTTGATCGGGCACGAATCTTGATGCAAAATCAAGTTGGAAACTTCCAAAATTAAAATTGGGACCATACGAACTCCAATTTCAGCAAACTTATGGTCGAACTGAGCGTCTCGAGAATACGAACCCAACGACACCAAATTCAACCCAATCCGAGCCCAAACAGGTCCAAATCAAGAGTTAAAAGGGTTGTTAGAAGGTTCGAACCACAATTTGAATTAACTAACAGTTTCTAAACATAACATTATTATAATCAAATCGAGCGGATTGACGAGACAAATCCAACGAACCCAAGATCACCAAAAAACGACATCACTAAGACATTCAAATGTTCATCAAACGGTCCATGATCAAGGGATTCAACATCGGCCGTACATCCAACCACTCCCCATTTACCCTTGATTTTCACCTTTTTACGAGCCATGCCACTCCAGAAATCTATAAATTGACCCCTCATTCATATTGAAAAGGGACCCAAGCAAGAAGAGAAGAAAGAGAAGGAAGAAGCTCCTCCTCGACCACCGCCGGACCACCGCCTGAGTTTCGTCAGACTATCACTTAAGGCCCTCGCCTTCGCCGGACCACCACCTGAGGCCCTCGCCTTTGCCGGACCACCACTTGAGGCCCTCACCTTAGTCGGACCACCACCTGAGGCTCTCACCTTTGCCGGACCACCACTGAACGCCCTCGCCTTCGCCGAACAACCACCAGACACCCTGTGACGACCCCAAGATCTAACTTGGAAAGAATGTCGATCAATAGCCAAACAATTTACCAGAGTTATCTAAAACCTTCAGTAAGCGATCTATCAAACATCTATAAAATTTAAAACATCAATATTCAAGTCGATTCACATCTCAAAACATCATATACAATACTCAGGAACTAAACTATCAATACAAGTAGAGAAATCTATCCTGTCCTGAGTACAAAAGAATCATCAATCGATCAAAAGAACTAAAACCTGAAGATCTGGATCAACTCCTATCTCCTGCTCCCGAACCCTGACCTGAAAATATCAACCACATATAATGAGCTTTACAAAGCCCAGCAGGTCACCTAATACCTATGACTGGAATCAAAGCACGGCGATGCTATCAATATGCATGTCAATCTATCAATCTGAATCAGTCAATGGTCAATGAATCTATGCAATCCGGAAATCCATGAATCAATGATCATCAATACTATGCAGTAGAAATCCATAGTCAATAAAACCAGTCAATGCAGCGGCAGGCAATTCGATAAATCAATGCAATCAATCAATATCCGTCAATCAAATCAATACGGTCCATTCAGTACGATCTAATCAATGAAGTCAATTGAGAAAAGCGATACGAGACAAGGAATCTATAAAACAGTCAATACGGTATAGAACAATAGCAACAGCGAGTCTATAAAATCTATAGGCAGCAATACAATGAATCTATACGATGTCCATGTCCATGCTATCAATGCAGTATCTATATCTATCAATATCCATATCAATGCTCAGTAATCAATGCTCGGTAATCAATTAATGAAATCAATGAAATCGTACGATACCGTAAATCCGATCAATCAATAAGGCAGAAATCGATAAAGCAATAAATCCGTAAATCAATACAGTAAACATGCAATTCAATACTATATACTGGACAAGTACAAACTACTGGCTATGTTGCTGTTGTAGATTCGTACGTTGGTTCTATCAATAAGAGTCGTCACTCTTTTCGCCCGTCGGCATATCAATAAACTCCTTATGTCTCCCTTCAATAATCAATAATCAATGTTTAAAGGAAAGCCCGTCGGCCCACCATCCTGTACAGGTATCAATATCAATCTTCAACCAATGTTCAACCAGGTTCCACTTGCGATCAGTATCAATAGTCAATTCAATCAATAAGCAATCCAATAGTCAATATTAAAGCAATCATATCAATAATCATATTCATATCGATTCAATCTATCAATTCCAGACAATTCAGAAATCATACGAAAATCGGGCAGAATAACAGTAGTCTATCGAATTTACACAAAAATCCTGCAAAAGACACAAATTCCAAATCTTTCCAAATTACAGACGAAGATCTACGGCATCAATACAAAACTATTATTCTATAGAAACCAAGTCAGAAAACATCCTGAAAATTTTCTATTCGATAAAAACCGCGTAGAACCAATTCCGACCGATAAAATCTTCGTAGAATACAGTCAAATCGTGTACAATAATCATATCTATAACACTCTAAAAGTTGTGCGGTGAAAGTCGTGTCAAATCAAAATTATGTCGAAAAGTCGACTACGAAAACACAAAACAGATCTCAACTCGGTCAAAACTCAACATCTTTGAAAACAGAAATAGGATTCGGAGTCCTTACCACGAGATCTCCACTTTTCCCAACAGCAGCGTCGGACGAAAAGCGCTCCGCGGTCTCCGAAAACCAGCTTTCCTCTTTTTCCTTTTCTCTTTCTCTCTCCTCAGATATTTCTCTCTCTTCAAAATATCTCATTTCTATATATATCCAGACTGATCGTCCTGGACGATCGAGCTTCGTCCCGGACGATCCATGAAGAGAAGAATTTCGTCCAGACGAAAAATCACATATCGTCCCTGGCGAAGGGTTCACTGACTTATTTTCGTCCAGACGATCCTGATTTCGTCCAGACGAACCAGACAGCCAAACAGGATTTTTCTACACAACCTGTACCGATCGTCCCGGACGATCCAACTTCGTCCTGGACGATTCTGGGAGGAAAATCCAATTCAGAGAGGAACAGTAAGGGAACGAGATATTACAATCTCCCCACCTTAGAAAAATGTCGTCCCGACATTTCCCTAAAGGTACGAAGCAAAACACGAAGCAAACCAAATCGATCGAAATCCAAATCCCAAAACAAAACTCGTCGAAATCCATACAAAACACACAATGCAAGCAATCAAATGTCAATATGCAATGTTCATATGTCAATATCAATCGGTTAGTCAAATCAATCTTACCAGTAGAACCTTCTGGTCGTTGCTGATCCTCACGATGCTGTAAACTCTGTAAACTGTAGATGCGTGGCACCACTGGAGGTCGTGGCGCAACTGTCTCCCTCTGATTTCTGTCAGTCCTATCATCCATCGGTTTCCTGATCTTTCACTGTAGGCCCTCGAGCCAACAGTCCTCTGCTGTCCTGTACCTGTGCCAGAATCAGTCCTTCCACCCAGTCCTTTCTGAGGACAATCTGCTGCTCTGTGTCCTTGCTGTCCACAGTGAAAACACTGTCCCGTCAATAGGTAGCACTGACCTGCATGTCGTCTACCACAGTGAATGCACGTGCCAGAACCACCAGACGATACTATCGATGCTGATCGTGATGCAGATCCCGATGCAGATCCCTTCGAACCCTCATACCTGCTTCTCTTCTCTCTATCTCTGTCTCTATAAGAATCATCTCGTCGTACCTCATCTCTCCTCCTTCTGGTATCCTCGTACCTCAGTACCGGTGTTGCTAAATCAATCTCTATCAATCGAGCTCGCTCCACTAGCTCAGAAAACTCATGGATCCGGAAAGGTACTAGTGGATGCCTCAGCTCTCTATTCAATCCATGTAGAAATCTATAGCACTTTTCTTCGGGAGTAGGAATCAGATGAGCAGCGTACCTCGAAAGTGCAGTAAACTCGGCCTCGTACTGCATCACTGACTTACGGCCTTGCTCCAATCTCATGAAAGCTTCCTGCATCTGTCGCTGAGCTGACGGTGGTACAAACCACATCCTGAACACTACAGTGAACTCATCCCAGGTGATCTCAGCATTTGTCTTCCCCTGGAATTTCTCTCTCTGCTGTCCGATCCACCATCTCTCTGCCTCACTCTCCAACATGAATACTGCCAATGGTACTTTTCTATTCCCCGGACACTGCATGCTATCAAAAATCTTTTCCACCCTCATGATCCAATCCTCAGCAGCCTGTGGTCCTACAGCCCCTTTGAACAACGGAGGCTTCAGCTTGTGGAACATCTGCAAATGTCTATCTACCTCTTCTTCCTTACTTCCACTCATCTTGCTCTGAGCGTCCCCCATCACATGTGCAATCGCAGTAGCCAACTGCATCATACTCTCTGAAGGCATTGGAGCTGCGCTGTGTTGCTCATTTGGTACACTGGATTCTGCTGGAGGATCCATATCTTTTTCACCTGCACAATTCAAAACAAATGATACACACATGCAACGATGTATGCCAATGAAGCTCTTAAAGCTACCCAATCTACCCAATCTCTCAATCCAACCCTACAACTCTGGTAACAATCCATTCTTCCAATAACACTGCTCTGATACCAACTTGTGACGACCCCAAGATCTAACTTGGAAAGAATGTCGATCAATAGCCAAACAATTTACCAGAGTTATCTAAAACCTTCAGTAAGCGATCTATCAAACATCTATAAAATTTAAAACATCAATATTCAAGTCGATTCACATCTCAAAACATCATATACAATACTCAGGAACTAAACTATCAATACAAGTAGAGAAATCTATCCTGTCCTGAGTACAAAAGAATCATCAATCGATCAAAAGAACTAAAACCTGAAGATCTGGATCAACTCCTATCTCCTGCTCCCGAACCCTGACCTGAAAATATCAACCACATATAATGAGCTTTACAAAGCCCAGCAGGTCACCTAATACCTATGACTGGAATCAAAGCACGGCGATGCTATCAATATGCATGTCAATCTATCAATCTGAATCAGTCAATGGTCAATGAATCTATGCAATCCGGAAATCCATGAATCAATGATCATCAATACTATGCAGTAGAAATCCATAGTCAATAAAACCAGTCAATGCAGCGGCAGGCAATTCGATAAATCAATGCAATCAATCAATATCCGTCAATCAAATCAATACGGTCCATTCAGTACGATCTAATCAATGAAGTCAATTGAGAAAAGCGATACGAGACAAGGAATCTATAAAACAGTCAATACGGTATAGAACAATAGCAACAGCGAGTCTATAAAATCTATAGGCAGCAATACAATGAATCTATACGATGTCCATGTCCATGCTATCAATGCAGTATCTATATCTATCAATATCCATATCAATGCTCAGTAATCAATGCTCGGTAATCAATTAATGAAATCAATGAAATCGTACGATACCGTAAATCCGATCAATCAATAAGGCAGAAATCGATAAAGCAATAAATCCGTAAATCAATACAGTAAACATGCAATTCAATACTATATACTGGACAAGTACAAACTACTGGCTATGTTGCTGTTGTAGATTCGTACGTTGGTTCTATCAATAAGAGTCGTCACTCTTTTCGCCCGTCGGCATATCAATAAACTCCTTATGTCTCCCTTCAATAATCAATAATCAATGTTTAAAGGAAAGCCCGTCGGCCCACCATCCTGTACAGGTATCAATATCAATCTTCAACCAATGTTCAACCAGGTTCCACTTGCGATCAGTATCAATAGTCAATTCAATCAATAAGCAATCCAATAGTCAATATTAAAGCAATCATATCAATAATCATATTCATATCGATTCAATCTATCAATTCCAGACAATTCAGAAATCATACGAAAATCGGGCAGAATAACAGTAGTCTATCGAATTTACACAAAAATCCTGCAAAAGACACAAATTCCAAATCTTTCCAAATTACAGACGAAGATCTACGGCATCAATACAAAACTATTATTCTATAGAAACCAAGTCAGAAAACATCCTGAAAATTTTCTATTCGATAAAAACCGCGTAGAACCAATTCCGACCGATAAAATCTTCGTAGAATACAGTCAAATCGTGTACAATAATCATATCTATAACACTCTAAAAGTTGTGCGGTGAAAGTCGTGTCAAATCAAAATTATGTCGAAAAGTCGACTACGAAAACACAAAACAGATCTCAACTCGGTCAAAACTCAACATCTTTGAAAACAGAAATAGGATTCGGAGTCCTTACCACGAGATCTCCACTTTTCCCAACAGCAGCGTCGGACGAAAAGCGCTCCGCGGTCTCCGAAAACCAGCTTTCCTCTTTTTCCTTTTCTCTTTCTCTCTCCTCAGATATTTCTCTCTCTTCAAAATATCTCATTTCTATATATATCCAGACTGATCGTCCTGGACGATCGAGCTTCGTCCCGGACGATCCATGAAGAGAAGAATTTCGTCCAGACGAAAAATCACATATCGTCCCTGGCGAAGGGTTCACTGACTTATTTTCGTCCAGACGATCCTGATTTCGTCCAGACGAACCAGACAGCCAAACAGGATTTTTCTACACAACCTGTACCGATCGTCCCGGACGATCCAACTTCGTCCTGGACGATTCTGGGAGGAAAATCCAATTCAGAGAGGAACAGTAAGGGAACGAGATATTACACACCCTGTGCTCCTCCGGACAACTATCTAATTCCCTATGCTCAGCCAGGCCACCACCTGAGGCCCATAGTTCTGTCAGACCACCACCTAAGGCCCAAAGTTCTGCCGAACCATCACATGACATTCGAATTTCTATTGTATAGTTGATACTTGTAATCTGATCGCCCTTAGAAGTGAGTCAGCCCATTTTAACAAACTCAAGTTCTAGTGGAATCATTTTTAACTGGACGAGGCTCCGTAGTGTTTCCCTTTTTCTAGGGCTTTCCACATAAAAATCTTCTGTTCTCTATGTGTGAGTTATATATCTGTGCAACGCTAAGACGTAGCATTCTAACTCTATTGCCGCGTATATTCTAGCCCGTAACACGCGCGCGCGCGCACACAAACACACACACACACACACACACACATATATATATATATATATATATATATATATATATATATATATATATATATATATATATATATATATATATATTCATTTAATTTTAAGAAGAGAAATTCAAAATATTTTATTTTTGCATCAGATTTTTTTTCGTACAACACCCCGATAATGTGTTTTTTAGCACCCCGACGTTATGTTCCCAAGCGCCCCGGTGTTGCAAAATTTGATGGGAGAAACGACAAAGAACAGAGCGTCACGACGCTTTAGATTCGATGCCGCAGTGCTGCATTTCTACGAGTTTGAGCGTCGCAGCATCACCAGACTGGTCGAGATCAGAGGCCCAACGCTCCAAATTGGAGCATCAGCATTGCGAGGCGGATATGACAAAAATTTTCTTGTTTTTTTAAGAGTGGCGTCTCTTGGTGTTATTTACTTGAACTTTCTCTTGTATTTTTGAAGAGAGAACAATGTAAGAGAGAATAAAAGCAAGAAGAGAGCGAGAGATAAGAGAGAACTGTACTTATTTCTCATCATTTTCATTGTTGATTTCTTAGTATGGTGCGACTCCTTAATCTTTTTTTTGTTCGATTTTGAGTTTTTCACATTAAATTCTGATATCATTTATTTTTTTGTTGATTTTCTACTTTCTTATTCGTTTAGGTGAATTTTAAACCAATAATAATTTTTTCAACTTAGCTTAGAACAACTTATTTTTTCACCAATAGAAGACCTAAATCACAAATATCAATTTAGCTTATTCGTCTTAACTTAAGCTATAAACAAATATACTTTAAATGTAAGAGAATCATTTTAAAATGAAATTCTTTTAATATTTTAATTATTTTAATGATTTTTTTATAAATTTAACGTATATATAATATTTTATTCCATACAATTTGTTTTAGCAAAAATATCCTCTAAGGTCTCTTCCGATCTTCACCATAAAACCCGGCGCTGGCAAAAATCCCGGCTTTCCTTATGTCTCATCCTGCCGCCGGGAACTTCTAACGTTGCCACTGCCATCTTTGCACTCCAGGGCGATGAGATGATGCGGGGGCCGAGGCAGCTACTCGCCTTGCCGATCATTGGCCTCCTCTCACCTACAGGATACCTCTGGTGTCGGCGATCTTCCTGTTCATCGACATCGAGTGTTAGCTAATTGATCGGCAGCAAGATCTTACCACGCCATCTCGGTCTCCTCCACCATTTTATGGCTGTTACCAACGCCGCCGCCTTCATCTTAAAGGATACAGGCGTACTCACTACCTCTTTTGTTCTTAAAGTCGAGGGCCTGCTGAAAAGTGTCCATGAGATAAAGTGGAAGGTACGGCTCGTTCTGAACATGATATTAATTTGCCTTACTCAATCGTTCATTTAGTGTTTGTTAAAATCGTCTACCAATTTATTATGAAATAGATGGGCATTGTGGATGCGAGTAGTTAGCTACTTTTGCTAAGGTTATGTTATCCATTAATGATAAGTTGTTGTTATTTGATAATGGGATTTTGTCTATCTGAACGTGATTGGTAGTTGGCAGATTTTTTACTTGTAATAAAGTAGAGGAGATCTTTTCTCGTGATAGGAGTTAGTTTAATTAAGAAGGATTCAATGTGGTTTGAAGTAAATAGAATCACATGATTTATGTTATTCTTATTCTGCCGTGCGGCTGATGAGCCAGCCAACCATTATCAGCCTACAGTCAAAGCATGCTTATCGAACTAGTGCTAGGGAAATGGTGGAAATTTCATTGTAGGTTTGGATGTTTGATCCAAATTTGTCCATGGGAGATATCAGAATCTTACTAATAAGTATGGTAGTCTAATAAAGGAAAAAATATTCTGTGCGGCGCGCCGAATACTGTCCGGAGAATAATCAGAATGCGCCACGTCACCCTTTTACTGTACCGCGGCTCGGTATCGCCGGCCGTACCGCCGCGCAGCACCGTCGCATCCGGACGTAGAGCTGGGTCCGGCGTCTGCACAAAATAATTGTTACTAATAAATAGAGGGGGAAAGAAATAACTATAGAGAGGAACTCTGAGATTTTACTAGGTATTTGTCACAAAGTGCAAGCTGATGTGACTTGGGTCAATTATAATGTGTCTGAATGTAACTTAATCTACTTGCATGTGCCAAACTTATCCTTTGAACTTCTTTTTTTTTTTTACAGGTCTTTGTCAAGGTTTGATGCTACTCAAAAAACAAAATTTGAGTAATGCAATTAAAATTAGACGTCACAATTTAGCAATACTTGTTGTAAAATTGTTTAAGTCTTTCTAACTAAACTCTTAAAGTGTTCTAATGTTGAGAGTGAGATAATTTGAGAAAGTGTTTCTTTCGGTGAAGTCTCTAGAGAGTTGCACACCAAGCTCTAGTTGATGAGATCAATGATGAGTTTATTAGCGAGTTCTTTTTTATTGAACGAGTTGTCTTGTTTACCTTAATTACCGAGTTCATCAATGAATATCATTTTTTCTGGCAATTTCAACTTTTTGGCGAGTTGATTTTGGTGACTTCAATTAAATTCTTTCTTGGACGACTTTAAAGTTATTAGCAAATTGGTTCAAGTGCTTGGCGACTTGAGTAAACCTGGTTTATAATAATGCCATGATTTGATTAACCCAACTCATGCAACATTAGGCGTGCATCTATGATGCACCGATACTTCTCCTCAAAAAGCCGTGCAGTGTTCGACACTTATCTAACACGACACATGTTTGACATGTCAAAAACATGTCCGTTTAAAAAAATATTTAGTACAAATTTGACACGTGTCTTAAATATTTTATAAAAAAATTAAATATAATTTCTTGTATTTAAAAATAATATTAAATATCTTATTTTCTATCCATAATGCTAAATCAATCGTCTGCACTCAATACCCTTAATCGAATATTCTCATTTTCATTTCTCTTTGGCATGTCACGACTTTGATTTCACAATAATACTTGATGTCATCTCAACATTGACGTATAATGTTGTTACAATATTAACATTTCAAAACCATCCTAATATCGAAGTCAAACATTGTCTTGACATTGATGCTCGATACTAGCAATTTCTACACCCACCAATTGACAGCTCATTTTTGTCCGACATCATCTTAACATCGACGACCAAGCCCTCTCAATATTGATGACAAGCGTCCTCTTGACATCGACACTCGATACTACTGCATAACATGGATGTCTGACTCTCGACAATGCTACATTGTTGTCTCCTGTCTCAATGCCTGATACACGGCATCGACGCCCGACTCTTGATATTAATCATTTTAAGTTAAATGACTAATTATTTTTAATATTATACTAATTCAATTTTTATACACTACTTTTAAAATATAAAAATTATAATAATATGCCCAATTCGTGTCCGTGTCTTATATGTTTAATAATTGACGTATTCTGTGTCAGTCTCGCGTCGTATCCATGCCGCCGTGTCCGTGTCTGTGCATCATAGGTGTACATTAGTTTTCCAAATATTGTATCTCCTAGTAGGGCTGCAAGCGAACCAAGCGTTCGACGAGCCACTCGTTGTTCAGTTTGATTAAAGCTCATTTGTGATCATTTAATTAACTAAACAAACAAACTTGAACAATATTTTAAATACTCGATTCTTAAATAAACAAACTTGAACACTAATGCGTTCGGCTCATTTATGTTCGTGAACAACATCATTTGAAGCTCAGGAACAAGCTCGACATTAAGCTCGATAAGAAGCTCGATAAAAGCTCGATTCGTGTTCGATTTTGAACTCGTGAATAAGCTCGATAAAAATAATTAATATTTGATTATAGAATAAATAAATATAAATATTTTATATTTATTATAATATAATGATATAATTATTGTTACACAATGAAATTTAAATTAAATAAATATTATATTATACGTTAATTAAATTTTCTTATTAAATCTTTGTAAATGAAGCCACCTTCAGTGTCGGTGGAAGAGTTATTGATTAATATAGATCATCTTTGGGTATAGATACAATGTAACATCTTATTTGTGAAAGTGATTGGTATCGTAATTTATATGGTATAAAGAGAAAAGGCAAGGTATAATAATTATTTTATATTGTTAGTTGGTGAAAATTTTCTTAAAAATTCCTAATTTACTGTATTACATCTTGCAGACTAGGGAGGAAACAGAGGTGATCTCATTTGGTTTAAAAGGAGCGGAGTATTCTTTTTTGAAGATTACTGTAGTAGTTTTGTTTACCGACCTATTGTATTTTTGTAGTTTTCTAGATATAACTGTTCTTTTAGAGAAAGTTTTAGTATATTATTTGTTTATTTTTGGGATATGGAGTTCTATATGACGTATTTATTTTATATGAACATGCTTTATTTTATATGATGTATTTATTTTAATGGTGTGTTATACATGATGCATTTATCTTGATAGTGCTTTTTTTGTAGTTCTGACGGAACAATTAAAGTCTTTCTATGAACGTAGAAGATGATCTTTCAACTGTTCTCCAAATGGAGAGAAATGCAATAGGTAAGCTTCGTTTAAAAATATATTCATATTGATTAATGTTATTTTCATTTTACATAGACAATTGCTTTTATTATAAATTTCTTTGTTCATAAATATGTTCATGAACATGTTTGTTTGATGGCTTTAAAAAATTTGTTAAATATGTTTGCGAACATGCTCGATGTAATAGTTTGTTAGGAAGCTCGATAAAGCTCGTTTGTTAAGTTAATGAACATCTAAAAGTAGAGCTCGTTTATAGCTCGTTCATGCTTGTTTGTGTAAAGCTCGATAAGCACTAAACGAACTGAACATAAACTGAATATGAACCGAACATGAACACTCATTAATTTAGATGAACCAAACATGAACATAAACAATAAAGCTCGAACAAACATGAACCAAACTTGAACAAGTTGATATTAAATGAACACAAACATGAACACTCACATACTCGGCTTGGCTCGGTTTGTTTGCAGCCCTATCTCTTAGTGTAAGACCTAGATAAACATGATAATGAATCTCATAAGTCAAATTCGATCTGGATGGTATGAATTTGCTTATTCATTTATGCTTTTTCCGATTTGATATATGACTGATAAATAGATAGTTTAAGTACTGTAGGAATTTCTAGACCTTCTTTAGAGATCTTTCATTATTCTCTACTATATTTTCTTGTCTTTTGAGATTTGAAGAAAATTAAGAGGTAAAACAACAAACAAATCTATGAAAGGTTGTTGGAGACTTTTCAAATGCTAGAGAGGCATAAAGCTACTGCTTGTTTTTAAATTATCTTTTTATTTCCTTTGAAAAATAGCAAGGTTGAACAAACTGAAGAAATTGGAGATGAGCATAAAGAAGAAATTGTTGAAGATAAAAATGTTATGGTAGTCAAATTATTAGGTCTTCTTCAAACAATTTTTTAAAAAGGAGATAAATTGTGATTCTTCCTTTCCCGTGTCTTCTTGGTGGAGCTATAAAAGAAACTTCTTAGTGATACTAGTTGCAAAATTATGCCGAGCAATGTTCTTGCTTACTAGCAGGTTGTTGACATCTTAAGATCTTTTATGAACGGGGGAATTGACATGTGAAAGTCGCAATTGTTGTTTGAAAAAAGTATGTTGCTAAGAATCCTTCATTAGTGTGCTAGTTTACAAACAAGGAGAAAGTCACCCATGTATTACCATTTGCAAGGGACAAAGTTTAAAATATGAATGGAAATTTTGAGGTGTGTAGCCCATTAATCAAGTCACCATGTGGAGTTAGTGATGTCAAACTCCAATGCGTAGCTTTAAAAAGCTACTTAGGATTCTGAATGCATGAAGGAGATTCTACTGACCATTCAAGTTGGCATTGAGCTTGAAAAGACAAAAAGCTATTGAATGAGTCATTGAACTTGAATTTTTGGTGAAGTTGTGAAGCTTTGACTTGGCAGTTTGGTTGAGAAATTCATTGCCTTGTTTAGTCGTTTAGATCTATCTAGTGAAGTTGTCTTAGTTATTCACTGGGCAGTAAATGATTTGAAGGATGCAATTGTTTTATTGAGAAAATTTGCTGCATTCCCTTAAATGAGTCAATTCATTGGAGGTGGCGAGGTCTTATCATGACACTTGATTGGTTGTGGAACTTCGCCCAGAGAAGTCGCCCTAGATCTTGTTCTCCAAGTTTTTGTTGGAGTTGCATTATAATTGTGTGAATAATTAGGGAGCTTTGTCAAGTCATCATCCCCTAAGTTTGATCTTATTTTTCCTCTGATAAAAGTTGAATTTTTTCACAAGATGTGTAACTAGTTATTCATTCCTCCTTTGAGAGATTTGAAAGCCAAATTGAAGGACGAGATGGAAAGTCATTTTTCCGATAGGCAAAGAATAATTAAGTTTTAGTTGATGTCAGTGTGGATTGCATTATGCTGAAAGAAAAAGATATTCTTTTGATGGAGGCTTTGCATGCCAAGGTCTTTACAGAATTCATCAAGAAAACATATGCTAACTTGAAGGATTTTCAATAGAACATCTAGAATGTTGTGGCGACTTCAAGGGTTTCTATTGGGCAGAAGATTACTAACTTCTAGAGCAAAATTAGGAGCTTGGAGTCTTCTTTAGTTGAGTTTGAGATTCTCGAAAAAAATTAGCTCACTCACTTCTCTCATCTCAAAGTAGGGTTGTTGATTTAGAAGAGATTTTGAAGAAACTCAAGAATAGCAGGGCAGAGTCATGGTCTTAGCCCTAATTATTATAAATGAATTCATTGAATCTAAGGAGTGGGGTGTGAAAATGGTTTTTGGGTCGGGCTCGGGTTAAAGTCGAAATTGACCCGTTCTTAACACGTCCCAAGGTAGGGTTGTTGAGTTAGAAGAGATTTTGTTTTTATTCTTTTTTTGTATGAAGCCCTTCAGCTTATAATTTTTATTGCTAGAATGGTTTTTAAATTATTTTTTTAGATGTCATCCTCTTTTACAGTTTGTTCTGTGAATTGACTTTTCTCATAAAATTGAGTTCAAATGAACTAGTAATCAAATCAATGATAATGGAAAGAGTTGTAAGCACTAAAAAATAAATTACTTGGATGAGTAATAGGCAATAATGAGGCAAATTAAGGCCAACTTGAAAGATGCAATTGTGCAATAGTTGAAATTCGCCAACTTAGCATAGAAATTTTCCCTCTAATCTTATCCTTAATGGTTCAGATAAAATTAAAGATCCCCGTCATAATCCAAGCTAAATCCATAGAATTTGAAATGGTGACAAGTGAATCCTTGAGACTTTTCCTTTCAATGCAACATTAATACCATAAAATATAATGAGATAAGTTTTTTTGAAATTAGAGAATTCAACAAAGGCATGAATAAACTTAAACTAAATGGGGAATGTTGAAATTGATTCTACTTTATCCAAATCCTCTCAGTGTGAGTAACTAGGAAATTATGAGTGTCCCTCAATGGGGAAATCTTAAAACCTTTTGAAAGAGTTAGAATCGTTAAAAACATATGTAGAAATTTTAATTTTTAAATGGCAGACTACATTAATAAGGTACAATAATCAAATTTCTACAATCCGGAATCCTCTCCGATTCAAGACCCTTCACATTTCAAGTTGCATGTATAAAGAAGGACATTAGGTAATTAATGGTGGGGGAAGACCTTAGTGTGGTGCAAGGTCATAAGGGGAAACAATGTGAGGGAACTGCCCAAACTTAGTTGGGGAAAATAGGGGTTTCTTAAGGGGAAGAAAGTTTTTAAAGTGAGATTAATATCAGCGATATATTTGGGGGCTTAAAAGACATGGAGGAAGAAGAGGTTTTAGGAAAATTTTCCTTGGGAAATAAATCTTAGAAGAGGTAGAGGACATATTTAAATTTAGGAGTAGGTTGAGATGTGGGCTCCGAAAATTTCCTATTTTTTTAGGATGTGTGATCCCGGGGGAATTTTCAGAAGGCAGATTGGGTTTTAGATAAGACACTACCCAGAGATTTCGCCCTCATTTTGTGAGGACTTTTTGATCTGAGTTCTGGTTTCCTATAGGCGCAAGCCCCTATAGTTAATTACCCCTCCTGATAACAGGAGAGAACTTTCGATTAAGGCTAGTCGTTCAAGCGTCGAATAGGTTATAAATCTATCATATAATAGCAATAATTTTAGGGTTTAAATTTTGAATTTGGAAGTTTGAATTTTGAAATTTAGAGTTTATCACCATAAACTTAAAACTGATGGTGGGGGGATGAAGACGAGCCCGGTCAAGATCCCATGGTTCCGTCGTCCCGGGCTATCATGATCCCTGGTCTACTTAGTCAGAGGAGGTAGTCGACCCAACCTGACAGAAGGCACCTTGTCGGCAGCCATGGGTTGCTTCGTCCAAGAATACCTTGTAGACCTGGGTTGGTATTTGTCTAAGGGGATATATCTGAATCCACCTTAGCCGACAGAGGGCTTTATGCCTATCGAATATACCCTATGATTCATAACTCAAGGGTTTGACGCCTTTAGGGAACATACGGGCTTTGGCCGTGATCGTAATATAATGGTGCCATTTTGCGACAAAAACCACCCGATCAGAGGGCACGTGCCACGTCCCTGTTGGCAAGAGACTGTTTGAGGATGAATCGTAGTGATACACCCGACATGCATTCGCTCTTTGTGAGCTGAGGTTAATTTCAAATTTATCACCCCTGACAAACGGTTGCGGGAGGCGGATGATTTTTAGTTTTGAGTTTTTAGATGATAGATTTTATTTCATATATTTGATTGGATTTGAGATTTGAGATTTGACCCCTCCGGTTGAGATTTCCAGTCAACGCGGCCATCATCGGGGTGACATTAAAGTCACATGTATTTTTGTAGGAATTTGGGATACATTTTGTTATTCAAGTCATGTCGACTCCAGTCCTTTCGAGGAGGAGGATGAAACTTGAATATTAAACCCGCGCAGCATTCTCAGATCGTTGGATTTGAGATTTATATGCAACGATCGGAGCACATGCGGGTAATATCATTTGACCCTGCGCAGCATTCTCGACGATTTGAGTTTGTAACTTTAATAGTTCTGTCGGAGCATATGCAGGGATTTATTTAGTAAGATCATATTTAATATATAAGGGGGGGGGCATTTTAGAACATTTAAATATGATCCACTTACGTGAGAGATTTTATTTAGGAAATGCCCAAAATTTTATTTAAGGACCTACGAATGCCTTCTGTCCGCTTGCACACATGTTGCGGATCCGGTGGCGTTGCTATCGATGAATTTTGCTTTAGATAAGATGTATTTTGACGTTTCAAATAATTTTGTCTTCTTTATTGTCATTTGACACAATTCCTAGAAGATATTTATTCAATAAATATTAGGAGATTGTGTTCATAAGAGACTATCGAACATATGTTAGGAAACTATTGACTATATATCAAGGGTATTTCATGGCCCACATGCGATTGCTTATGTGATAATGGATGATCTTGTTATCTATCACTAAAGCAATAAGACACGTTTCTCTCTACCATCACAACTTAAGTTAGTTGCAACATATGATTTTGTAAGATTGGTTTGAGTACTTGATTCAATAGTAATCCTCATATTTCTTTCATCTTACATTGACCAACTTGTCAATGTCAAATGCAACTTTTCTTAGACATTGAATCTTCTAAGATAGCATTTAGAAAATTTTAGACAAGTATGAAATGGAATAAAATATTAGCACTCGAATATTTGCTATTTTAAAATGCTAATTATGTACCCATTAACCTTCAAATCAATATAAGCATCTTTATGTTGATTAACATACACAACTTTTGAAGCAAGATGCTCATTATCACTTTTCAATTTGAAGTTAAAATATTCTCAAGTTTTCTCAAATTATTTATGAAATTAACATCCTTCATGATTTAATAATGGATCAAATAATTTTATTATTCTTGAAATGCGAGGTATTGATGAAAACCTCTATTTGAACCACATATCAAGTCAATTTCAAATTAAATTAGATTTGAGTTTATTATGAATTTAGGTCTAAAATTATTTGATCGAATTTTATTTAAAATTGATTTTAAATTTGGATTTCGTTCAAATCAATTTTTTTTTCAATTTTCGTAGTCCAAGTCCTTTAATGTTCACTGAAAATTTCGGCAGCCTCCCGGCGTCGCCTCCCCACCGAGGGAGAAATCGGGACGGCACTGCCGTAATTTCTTCCTACCCGGACCTAAGGTCAACGGCGTAGGGGCTTCGAATTCAAACCATCTCACCAGGATCTAAGATCGACTGCGTGAGGTCTTCAATTTGGAACCATCCCGGCCGGATCTAAGATACGACGGCCCGGGGTCTTCAAAATTTTAAAACCATCCCGGTCGGACCTAAGGTACGACGGCCGGGGTCTTCGACACCTGTTTCAAAATTACTTCTCCACTCTTTTTTTTTTTAAATAATATATTATAGTAAAAAAATTTTATATTTATTATAATATAAATATTATATAATATAATATATATTATTATTATTATATACAAATAATAATAATACATATTATAACATAATATATATATTATAATCTAATATACTTAATATTATATAATATATTATATATATATAATAGAATAGAGAGAGGGAGAGAAGCAGCCATCAGGCTAGGGCAAAGCCCGATCGGGGAGGAGGCGGAGACGGGCAGGCTCACGCACGGAGGAGGCTCGGGTGCTGGTCGGCAAGGTCGGCGTCGGCGGGTCCGGCGAAGTCGGTGGCAGGGTGGTCCGGCGTCGGCTAGGGCGCGGCGAGCAGGAGCCGACGGGATTCGGCTTCGATGGGGTAGAGCGACGAAGGTATGTTTCGGAAATCCCTTCTCTTTCTCTCTGTGCGTTTGTGCGTGTGTCTAACCGTTCGAATGAGATGGATTTATGTCGTGAGTAAGTCGGTGAATGAGCCGATGCGTCGTTTGGGCAGGTCGGTGGGTTTTGGTCGTGCACTGACGTGGAATCGGTCGGTGGCTTTGGTCGTGAGGTGGCCGTTACAGTCAACAAATGCCCCCCAACAAATATGATATGCGTTCTATGCAGATCATGTTTGTTGTAAACTGATTGACCATATAGATCTCTAAAATTTGATTTTAGATGTCACATAGAGGGTCTTGTAGATATCCCTGATTTATCCTTTTGATTTGTCAGGAATTAACATTTCTTCTGCCCTAGCTTTGTGCTTTCATGGGCTTGATGAAGAATCTATATTAGTGACCTAAATCATTTAGAATGATATTAGATCGGCGGCAAATAGTCATCTGTCCAAAACTTTTTGCATGACGGACTTTGATGATGACAATATTCCTTTAGTTCAGCCTATAGCTTTATAAGAACTGCGGTATAACTTCTTCGGTCCTAAGCTTTGTGCTTCGGCGGACATGTTGAAGAAGTGAAGCTCCTTCGATCTTAGCTTTGTGCTTGATAGATTTATTGAAGGATAATGCTTCCAAATTTGATAGGAGTTTTATTTTAGCTTGGTGCCTTTGAGTTGATTGAGATTTTTTTCTGAATTTTGCCTCAATCTATTTGTTAGTTGAGAATTTTTTTTGAATCTGAACTGCATTGATTTGCTAAATTGGACAAATATCAAACTTGATAGTATTTGTCATCGGGCTAACAAAACAGGCGCTTTCCTACTACGGCCTCTTATAACGACTTGTTGAGTAAGTAAAGCTATCAGTGGCTCGGCCACATATAGGCTTGTTGAGACTGATATTATATCTGTTTGAGCACTGGACTTGTACTATAACAGTTCATACTTATCGAATTTGATTTGTTGAAGTTGTAGATCAAAATTTCTTCTCAATCTGAACTTCGAGATTTTGGCAAAAATTTTGCGATGATTGTATATTTGCCTGCTTGAAGGCACCAGCTTCTGCCCCATATTTATGCTGTGATAGCTTCATGAATAATATTAAATATTTATTTGGAGTTCGATGATAACCCAAATAAATATTTAAAATGCCCCCTGCCTTGAAGGGAAATTTCATCCGTCATCAGATTTTTGGCATTTTTAAACTTAAAAATGCCCCCTGTCTTGTGGGAGAATTTCTAAGATATCTTAGAAATATTTTCTTTATTTATAAGAGAATAATCTTCAGCTTATTTTTCTTAAGAATGATACTTCTTCAAGTATCTCCCATTAATCGGGGGCATAGGTCGTCGACCTTCTAAATCAATAAGTTGATATGCTCCACCTTAGTACACCTTTTCGATAACAAAGGGCCTTCCCAATTCGGTTCAAATTTATCATCAATTCTTTGGTGTGAAATAATTATCTTCTCAGCACCAAGGATGTCATTCAGGATGTTTCTTTTCATAGCTTTAACTTGAATATTGAGATTTTGGTTCTTCTGTCCTGTGCTTTATGCTACGGACATTTGATGAAGAACTATCTGATTTGTCTTTACTGACTTGTCAGGAGATTTATACCTTCTGCCCTTTGCTTCTAGCTTTTGCGGGCTTGATGAAGGAGTAGATGCCGGAGACCTAAACCCTTTAGGTTTGCATTAGGTCGGTGGCGAGAAGTCATCGGTCTAAAGCTTTGTGCATAACGGACTTGTTGATGACAGAATCCACTAAGTTCAGCCTTGGGCTTTATGCGAACTTTGGGATAATTTTCTTTGGTCATTTGCTTTGTGCTTTGACGGATTTGTTGAAGAAAAATTTCTTCGATCCTCGCTTTGTGCTTTATGGATTTGTTGAAGGATTTGCAGGTTCTGGATTCAGTTGATAGTACCGAACGTAGGTAGTATCTTGATCCTTAACTACTTGAGAAGACTTTAATCTGAATCACTTGAGTTTATCAGATTGGGAGAGCTAGAATTTGATAGCTCTTTGTCATCTGGTTACTAGGATGGGGTTCCTCTACTACGGCCTTTCTTATGGCTTGTTGAGTAGACGGAGCTGCCAGAGATCCGACCATATTTGGGCTTGTTGGATCCGACCTTTTTCACCTATTCAGGTTTCATACTTAAGCTATGAGAAATGTGCTTCCCAATGCTAACTTCACTGAAGTTGGTAGATTTGAAGTTCTCCTTTGTGGTTGAAGATTTGGAGCCTACACACATTTGGTAGTTTGCTCGATATTCCTTCTTCCCACTGGAACTTTGATTCTCCAATTATTTGGGAGAATTTTGTAGACTACGATCACTTGAACTTGTCGAGCCAAATTTGCCTTCGTTCTTCTTGCAGTCCCTACTGACGGGTTGACGAAACGGGGGTTCCGCTACTACGGCCTTTCTTATGGCTTGTTGAGTAGACGGAGCTGCCAGCGATCCGGCCATATTTGGGCGTATTGGATCCGACCTTTTACACCCATTCGAACCTTAAGCTTCATGCTGTTGAAAGACTTCAAGCTTCTTCGGCTCAATTTTGTAGGAGTGTGTAGCCACAAAAGTCTCTTTCTTGACTTTTGAGTCTTGGTTTGTTGTAGAAGATGTTGTCTTTGTCTTTTGAAAGATCACCTGCATATACTTTAAAAAACAAGTATGTGTATTCTTTAGCACAAAAGAACATTTGAATTGATAATTTTAAATATTTATTCGGGGATCTCGGCATGCAGCGCGATGTCGACCCGAATAAATATTTAAAATGCCCCCTATCTCGCAGGGACATTCTAGAATAGAATAGATTTGGAATATAAAATTTTAAATATTCATTTGGGGATCTCGACGTATAGTACGATGTCGATCCAAATGAATATTTAAAATGCCCCCTATCTCGAACATTAAAGGACTTGGACTACGAAAATTGAAAAAAAAATTGATTTGAACGAAATCCAAATTTAAAATCAATTTTAAATAAAATTCGATCAAATAATTTTAGACCTAAATTCATAATAAACTCAAATCTAATTTAATTTGAAATTGACTTGATATGTGGTTCAAATAGAGGTTTTCATCAATACCTCGCATTTCAAGAATAATAAAATTATTTGATCCATTATTAAATCATGAAGGATGTTAATTTCATAAATAATTTGAGAAAACTTGAGAATATTTTAACTTCAAATTGAAAAGTGATAATGAGCATCTTGCTTCAAAAGTTGTGTATGTTAATCAACATAAAGATGCTTATATTGATTTGAAGGTTAATGGGTACATAATTAGCATTTTAAAATAGCAAATATTCGAGTGCTAATATTTTATTCCATTTCATACTTGTCTAAAATTTTCTAAATGCTATCTTAGAAGATTCAATGTCTAAGAAAAGTTGCATTTGACATTGACAAGTTGGTCAATGTAAGATGAAAGAAATATGAGGATTACTATTGAATCAAGTACTCAAACCAATCTTACAAAATCATATGTTGCAACTAACTTAAGTTGTGATGGTAGAGAGAAACGTGTCTTATTGCTTTAGTGATAGATAACAAGATCATCCATTATCACATAAGCAATCGCATGTGGGCCATGAAATACCCTTGATATATAGTCAATAGTTTCCTAACATATGTTCGATAGTCTCTTATGAACACAATCTCCTAATATTTATTGAATAAATATCTTCTAGGAATTGTGTCAAATGACAATAAAGAAGACAAAATTATTTGAAACGTCAAAATACATCTTATCTAAAGCAAAATTCATCGATAGCAACGCCACCGGATCCGCAACATGTGTGCAAGCGGACAGAAGGCATTCGTAGGTCCTTAAATAAAATTTTGGGCATTTCCTAAATAAAATCTCTCACGTAAGTGGATCATATTTAAATGTTCTAAAATGCCCCCCCTTATATATTAAATATGATCTTACTAAATAAATCCCTGCATATGCTTCGACAGAACTATTAAAGTTACAAACTCAAATCGTCGAGAATGCTGCGCAGGGTCAAATGATATTACCCGCATGTGCTCCGATCGTTGCATATAAATCTCAAATCCAACGATCTGAGAATGCTGCGCGGGTTTAATATTCAAGTTTCATCCTCCTCCTCGAAAGGACTGGAGTCGACATGACTTGAATAACAAAATGTATCCCAAATTCCTACAAAAATACATGTGACTTTAATGTCACCCCGATGATGGCCGCGTTGACTGGAAATCTCAACCGGAGGGGTCAAATCTCAAATCTCAAATCCAATCAAATATATGAAATAAAATCTATCATCTAAAAACTCAAAACTAAAAATCATCCGCCTCCCGCAACCGTTTGTCAGGGGTGATAAATTTGAAATTAACCTCAGCTCACAAAGAGCGAATGCATGTCGGGTGTATCACTACGATTCATCCTCAAACAGTCTCTTGCCAACAGGGACGTGGCACGTGCTCTCTGATCGGGTGGTTTTTGTCGCAAAATGGCACCATTATATTACGATCACGGCCAAAGCCCGTATGTTCCCTAAAGGCGTCAAACCCTTGAGTTATGAATCATAGGGTATATTCGATAGGCATAAAGCCCTCTGTCGGCTAAGGTGGATTCAGATATATCCCCTTAGACAAATACCAACCCAGGTTTACAAGGTATTCTTGGACGAAGCAACCCATGGCTGCCGACAAGGTGCCTTCTGTCAGGTTGGGTCGACTACCTCCTCTGACTAAGTAGACCAGGGATCATGATAGCCCGGGACGACGGAACCATGGGATCTTGACCGGGCTCGTCTTCATCCCCCCACCATCAGTTTTAAGTTTATGGTGATAAACTCTAAATTTCAAAATTCAAACTTCCAAATTCAAAACTTAAACCCTAAAATTATTGCTATTATATGATAGATTTATAACCTATTCGACGCTTGAACGACTAGCCTTAATCGAAAGTTCTCTCCTGTTATCAGGAGGGGTAATTAACTATAGGGGCTTGCGCCTATAGGAAACCAGAACTCAGATCAAAAAGTCCTCACAAAATGAGGGCGAAATCTCTGGGTAGTGTCTTATCTAAAACCCAATCTGCCTTCTGAAAATTCCCCCGGGATCACACATCCTAAAAAAATAGGAAATTTTCGGAGCCCACAGATTTCTGGCGACTCCGCTGGATACGGGCGACCCTTGCTCACAAATTTCTCAACATGTTCTGAGGCAATGACAGCTTTAATCTTTTCATTGATGATTGATTCTAGCTGTGGAGTCATCATCGGCTCAGATGCACTTGTGATATTTTGATGAGTTTGTGGATGAACAGGTTGATCAGCCTCATTTTTTTCTTCATTTCTTGCTCGTATTCTGGACACTTGGGGTATTGGGTCCATTGACAGATTAGTAGGAATACTACTTGATATCTGCTGATGGACTGGCTGGTTTGTTATCTGATGATCAATTGGTTGAGCAAGTGCAGGAGTAGTAGTGATGTTCTTTTGCATTAACTGCATCATCGCAGTCATCTGTGCCATCATTTCTGTCATTTTGCTATTTAGCTCTGATATCTCTTTATCCTTCTCTTTCATTTGAAATTTCAAACGCCTTTGTGTTTGTGCTAGTGTCTCAGCGAGCACTTCTTCTTCTTGATCATCATTCGGTTCATCACCTGAAGGGACTTCTTCTTCTTCTAACTGCTCGCACTGAGCTTGATCTTCTTGAGATGTTGTTTTAGAAGAAGTGGGCACCGCTTCGTTGCGTCGTCTATAGCCACGTGTTTGATGTGGCTCATCACCATGTCCCACCATATAGACTACCTCAACCTCCATGGTATCTTCATCTTTATTATTTTCTTGTACTCGAATTTCAGAGCGACGCTTCCAGTAGATTTCTGGCTCTTCATGCGGTACATGAACTTCTTTAATTGGAGGGGTACGATCAAAGTTGACCTTCTTCTGAGAGAATGAGGTTGGTTGGCAATAGGATTCCTTGGAAGATTTTTCAAGGTGTCGACTATTGCGAATGTCAGTAATAGGCACCTTTTCCTTAGGTACCCATTGTTGACGATTTTTATGAAAGGCGGATCTCTGGGAGGCTACACCAGATGTCACGCCCAGATCAGTTCCTTTTTCTCTTCTATCTTCTCTGCGAGGCTTTGGCCTCCAGATTTCTTTTCCTTTATGCTGGGACCTTTCGGCGGCGGATCCCTGAAGTCGGTGGCAGGGTGGTCCGGCGTCGGCTAGGGCGCGGCGAGCAGGAGCCGACGGGATTCGGCTTCGATGGGGTAGAGCGACGAAGGTATGTTTCGGAAATCCCTTCTCTTCCTCTCTGTGCGTTTGTGCGTGTGTCTAACCGTTCGAATGAGATGGATTTATGTCGTGAGTAAGTCGGTGAATGAGCCGATGCGTCGTTTGGGCAGGTCGGTGGGTTTTGGTCGTGCACTGACGTGGAATCGGTCGGTGGCTTTGGTCGTGAGGTGGCCGTTACAGTCAACATGAGATTAGGGCATGGAAGAGAGAAAGGGGCTTGTTGCAACCTCTATTCTACCAATATTCCTGTTTTGTTTTAGTCCTCATGGTCAGATTTGTGGGTTTTCAGATGGGGAATAGGAGGTTGAGAATTTGATGAAGAGTTTTAATCACGTGCAAAGATACTGTTTGATATATTTTGTTGGATACACATTCAATAGATTTTCAACCATAAATTACATCATGTGAGATTTTAACTTCATTAGGATTGATGGAGATTTGATTTGTAGAGGAGATGAAGGATTAAAAAATTCTAGCAAAAGTAAGACGAAATTTAGAAGTAATGAGACTATTAATAGCCAAAGGAACACCAATATCGCTAGCCACTTTATACATTCCATCTTTATTCTAGCAGCAAAGAGAAAAATTGGAAATTTCATTCAAATAGGAGTTTTTCAGAATTGCTTCCTCACTTGCTTAAGGTCTTAAGTCCATTTTTGTTAGAATGAATGGTTTTCCATTAATAAACTAAGAACCACCATTCCATATCAACTCATAATCTTCACTATAAAAGAATTTGAGGAAAAAACCATCGAAGAGTGTAAGGAGATACATATAATCTTTGGAATTCATATTTTTCTGACTGCAACTAGTAGAGATTTGGAGAAGGGCCTCTTAGCATAATCAACAAGAGTCGTATCCCAGTCTTGGCCTTGGAAGATTGTTTGCCAGTGGAGTAGTATAGTTCATCAGAGTATTCAACTAAGGATAGAGGGAAATTCACGACTTTTAGAGTATTGAGTATTAAGGAGACCTTTCTGTAGAAACTGGTACCACAAACCATCGGAGAAACAGTGAGAAGGCAAGAGCTCAGAATGGATATTTTATTATTACGAGATGTCTTTACACGGTACAGTAGATGAGTATATATAGATGAAAGCTAAAGCTAATACAACAGGTCTAGAGACTTATAATACAAGCTGACATGGAAATATAAATAAAGGTTTATTCTAATACACCCCCGCAAATTGAGGGATCTGAATGAACTGTCAGTTTGTCTCTTAGTTGATGGAAGCGCTTGTTCGAGAGAGGCTTAGTTAGGACATCTGCAATCTGATCAATCGTGCTAACCGGTAGAAGCTTGATGTTATTCTTCTGAATCTGATCTCGGACAAATCGTTGATCTATTTCAATATGTTTGGTACGAGCGTGGAATACCGGGTTGTTAGCAATGGCGATGGTCGACATGTTATCACATTGCAGTTCGGCTGGTTGATCAGGTTTGATTCCAAAATCAGATAGTACTTGACGAAGCCAAATGATGTCCGCGGTAAGTGCAGCCAGCGATCTGTATTCCGCCTCGGTGGAAGAGCGAGCGACCGTATGTTGCTTTTGAACTTTCCATGAGATAATATTGCCACCTATAAAAGAACAATAGCTCGAAGTGGACTTTCTGGACATGGGATCACCTGCCCAGTTTGCATCCGAGAATGAACGAATAGAGAGATTACCTTTGGTTATAGGAATGCCAAAATGCTGTGTTCCATTAATGTACCGGAGGAGCTACTTTAGAAGATGAATGCGAGTCGGGAGTGGATTATGCATGTGTTGAGACAAGAGATTAACATTAAACGCGATATCCGGACGAGTAAGAGTGAGGTATTGGAGGGATCTAATGATCCGCCGAAAGAGAGCCGAATCAGATAATATGGGATCTGAACTGATTGTGAGAGGCAGCTTTGTATAGGCCGGGTTTGCCGTGGGCTTGCATTTGGTATGACCTGCAAGCTGAAGAATAGAGTTAGCATAGTTAGGCTGAGATAGAAAATATCTGTTGGAATCGGACTGAATTTTGATACCGAGAAAATTGTGAACGTGACCAAGAGGCTTTAGAGCGTAGGATTGGTTTAGTTGTTTGATAAGTGTGGATATTTCAGTGTCATTGTTTCCGATAATAAGAATGTCGTCGACATAAACTAGAATGTAGATTTGAGTAGACTTCTTGTGGAAGATCAGGGGAGAGGGATCAGATTTGCTATGAGTGAAGCCGAAAGACGTTAAGGAAGAGGTAAACATGTTGTACCATTGACGAGGAGCTTGTTTGAGTCCGTAGATAGCTTTATGTAATAGACAGACATGATTCAGTTTGGCCTTGTCTTCGAAACCTTTAGGTTGGAGCATGTAGACCGTTTCGTTGATTTTGCCATGCAAGAATGCATTTTCAACGTCCAATTGGTGAACCGGCCAACTGTGATGGAGTGCGATGGTAAGAAGGATTCTAATGGTAGGGAGTTTGGCTACCGGACTAAAAGTCTCGGTGTAGTTAATTCCGTACTCTTGGTGATTTCCTTGGGTAACCAGACGAGCTATGGAGCCGTTGGCATGATGTTTAGTCCGGTAGGTCCATTTACATCCAAGAATTGAGGCATTCGGTGGAGGAATGACAAGGCTCCAAGTACCCTATTTTTGAAGCGCAAAAATTTCTTGATACATAGCTTGGCGCCATTCCGGATATTTGGAGGCTTCGGTGTATGTGGTGGGTTCAGGATTAGCGGGTGTAGTTTGTTGATGAACAAGATTGAGTTTTCGGACAGGCTTAAGAGATCCGGTCAATAGTGCGAGTAGTCATGGGATGGCGAAGAGGAATAATGGGAGAGTTCGGTTGAGAGATGTGTAGGGAATAGGTGAAGGTATGGTTGCTTGAGCGGAATGACGGGATGAGTTTGATATAATGGGAGTGTTGTGAGAAGGAGGTATAGACGTAGTATGAGAGTTGGGAGCTTGTGTGGACGTGGGAGTCAGAAGTGAAGGAGGGATGTCACTAGCAACTGTCGGACTCGATGCAAAGTTGTTCTTAAACAGAAATGAGTGTTCAAGAAACATGACATGCCTAGAAAAATGAATTTTATTTGTTTTAGGATTTAGACATTTGAATCCTTTATAAGATTCAGAATAGCCAAGAAAGATAGAAGAGATGGCTTTGGGTTGAAGTTTGTGTCGGAGATGAGAAGGAGTGAGCGGATAGCATTCGCACCCAAAAGTGCGAAGAAGAGAGTAGTCAGGGGATTTATTGAAGAGAAGATGATATGGAGAGAGCTTTTGAGTATTATTAGATGGCATGCGATTTATTAGGTAGACGACCGTAAGAGTGGCCTCCGGCCAGTGAATGTAAGGAACCGAGGATGTGGAGAGGAGAGTGCGGGTGGTGTCTCCAATGTGACGATGTTTTCGTTTGGCCAATCCGTTTTGTTCAGGCGTGTACGGACAAGAAATCTGATGGTGAATATAGTTAGTAGTAAGGAAAGAGGTTAATGTATTGTTTAGGTACTCGGATCCTCCATCAGTGCGCAAGCATTTAATTTGTGTAGACAATTGTTTTTCGATAAATGCTTTAAAAGATATGAAAATATTGGGTACTTCGGACTTATTGCGCATTGGGAAAATCCAGGTGAACCGAGAAAAATCGTCAACGAAAATTACGTAATAACGAAAACCTTGAACAGATTTTATTGGAGACGGACCCCAAACGTCGGAATGAATAAGAGTGAGAGGTATAGTTTGCTTATGCTCAGAATTTTCAAACACAAGTTTGGTGCCTTTAGAGGCTTTACAGTTTGTACAAGCATTAGTAAGCAAAGGTATATGAAGAGTTGGATTATTCTTGGAGATCGTTGTGAGCATATTATTATGGTGATGCCCAAGACGATTGTGCCACAAGGTAGAGCGATGTTGAGTAGCAATGAGAGCAGTGTTGGACGAGTTATTGCAGGTAGCGGGTACCGTGTAGAGCCTGTCATGGCATGGTCCAGCAAGAATCGTTTGATGCATCTTGAGATCCTTGAATGTGTAACCATGAGGATAAAAAACAACGTAGAGGTTATTATCTTTGGTTAATTGCGATATAGAAATAAGATTATAGCGAATGTTGGGGAGATGAAGAAGTTTAGCGAGATGTATCTTACGGTCCGGCGTTGGAAGAATACCGTCGCCGGTATGCGAGATAGAGACGCTTCTACCGTCACCAACAGTTATGGTGTCTGTTCCTTGGTAGGAGTGGGAGGTAGTCATTTTGTCAAGAGAATTTGTAATGTGAGATGAAGCCCCTGTATCTTGGTACCAGTCTTGAAAGGGCTGATTGGAGTTAGCAGCCAGAGCTGTGTTGTTTGTTGGGGTAGGCGTCGGAGTGTACTGAAGATTGGTGCGGTGCCAACATGAGGGTGCAGAATGACCCTTCTTGGTACATATTTGGCAAATGACGGTAGATGTCTGGCGAGGAGCATTGCTGTTCTTGTAACTGTTGCGACCACGACCTCTTCTTTCACGAACCCGATATGAGTAAAGAGCAAGATTTGGATCTGTCGGAGTTGTGATGCGCGCAGCGTCCATGGCAATATTAATCTCCTCACTCAGTAACAGAGTGTAGAGATTATCGAGACTAATGGGATGTAGCATGGTTCTGATAGAGGTTTTGAAGGATTGGTAGGTTGGTGGTAGACCGTTTAAGATGTACAGGATGACATCTTCGGTATCGAGGTTTGATCCAGCCGACGCCATTTGATCGACCAGGGATTTGATTTTGGTCAGGTGTTGAGTCATAGTTGAGGAGTTCATGGAGATATGATGAAGCTCATTTTTAAGCTGAATTACCTTTGAGTGATTGGAGGACTGAAAACGAAGTTCAAGAGACGCCCAAATGGCACAGGTGGATTCAAGATGCAGAATATATGGAAGAACAGCAAGTGCGATTGTAGAGCACAACGCTGCCGCCAGGTTCTGATCTTGAAGAATCCAAGATTGGTACGTAGGGTTTGGAGTTTGAATACCAGCCGTGGACAAGATTTGTTCCGGAGGAGTAGAGGAAGGGGCTTTCAAGAAACGAAGAGAACCCATTTGCCCGAAAGATTTTAACAATTTGCGAACGCCACAAGGGGTAGTTGTCGGTGGATAGTTGGGTGGGAACAAGATTTTTGATATTAGATACCAGGAATTTCAGAGAGGAGGGAATGCTTGAAATATCGGAGGATTCTTGCGCTGTTGGCGATGACATATCGGAGGATGCCATGGATGGACAGCCACAGGTTCTTGTGGCCTGATACCATGTAGAAACTGGTACCACAAACCATCGGAGAAACAGGGATAAGACAAGAGCTCAGAATGGAAATTTTATTATTACGAGATGTCTTTACACGGTACAGTAGATGAGTATATATAGATGAAAGCTAAAGCTAATACAACAGGTCTAGAGACTTCTAATACAAGCTGACGTGGAAATATAAATAAAGTTTTATTCTAATACTTTCCGGTGGATTAAATGACTAAGCTTACTATATAGAGGAGATAGACCTAGTCCTTATTGAATGGTTTGGCCCCAAGTAGGGAGGGGAGGGGAGAGGAGGGGTGGGGTGGGGAAGTAAGGAGGATGAATCTTAGAGAGAGAGGAGGCCAGAGATAGATTTGATAGAGGGACTGTTTTAGAGAGAAAGGATTTGTGAGGATTTGAGATCAATTAAACCCCACAAGAGCTGATAAGAGAGAGAAGTGAATATATACCTCCCATAAGAGTTCGGTGCAGAGAAATTTGATGAAAAACATTAGAAGAAGTGTCAGAGAATGCTATATTATGTTAGAAGCAGAGGCACAAGAGAGCAGTAGGGATGAGTTAGACACATGAAACACTTGTAGAGCGCCTTACTAGGAGAGCCCTCTCACTTAGTGTCCCAAAGCTCCGAGTTGGCTTGCCGAATCTTTGGAAGTCATGCTAGCTGTTTTTTTTTCCTTTAAATGTTTGAGTAAAGTGCATAATGGAATGAGGGAGTCTTTCTCCTGACCAAGAATTAATAATAACCGGAGAAAACTAAATAAAACCTGAACCTTTTTTAATGTTTGAATAAACTGCATAATTGAATTAGTCTTTCTCCTTGTCAGGAATTAATAATAAGTTAAGAAAATTAAATAAATTCTGAACCGTAATATCTGGAAGTAGAGGCAGATGTCTTTCATGTTTTTTCCATTGTTTAAAATTTATATGTAATTTGTTGTATTCAATGGTAATTCCATTACATGAACCACTTAGCGAAGTTCTGTAGTGGAACTATGCTTGTAATCATGACCTTTGCCTTTTAGAATAGTATTTATTCTGCTACTCTGCTGCCTCAAGGACTATATTGCAAGAGCTTCCAAAAGTACCAAAAAAGTATTAACAATATCTTCTCAGGCACATGTGTATGAAAGATGGCCACATAGATGATTTGTTTAAGGTGATAGATTATTAGTAAAAATTCAGGAACCTTGCAATTCCTGGACGGTTTAAACTTAACTTCATTTTATGTTCAGTGCAAGAATATCCAATGCTTGCTAAATTGTTCTTTTTACAAGTCATTAGTTAGCTAGTGAGTGCAAGTCTGAGATGCTTTTAGCATATTGACATGATTTTTAAGAGAATCTGTTTTTATTTTAATCAGTATAAATTGTGAACTTGGTGTGGATTCATTTTGATGTCGTCTGCATTTTTACTGAAGATTGATGCAGAATGACTCAAGTGATATTTTCCTGATATAATTAATATGATGCTTTGTGTGCTTTTGTGCAAATGAAAAGAAACAGGGATTCACATATCACAACAAGTTACCAATTAATTCAACAAATAACTTTCTTTAAATGAAAATAGATATTAGATTAATTCAATATTAAACTTAATAAATTACTATAAATATTATATATTAAAAATTTTAAATGATAAATACACATAAATAAGGATTTCAGAAGAAGAGGATTCAACATGCTCACATGGCCCCACCACTCCATGTGAGCTCCTATCATAAATAAAAGCAAAAAGTTATATAAATCATACAAATATAACTTTCCAAGTGATGTGGGACTAAATAACCATGTTAAAAATTTTCATGTTTACAAAATATATCTTTTTTTTAAACAATTTTTTAATTAATTTTTTTAATATGAATAATATTTATTTTTAATTTTTTATATAATTGATTATATATTATAAACAATTAATTTTTATCTATTTAATTATGCACATGCATAGATGATATATATATATATATATATATATATATATATATATATATATATATATATATATATATATATATATATATATATATATATATAAATTTTTAATGTGAATTTGTTATAGAATTTATATTAAATTATATGCTTATATGTAAACTAAATTTAGATTAAAAATCAAATTTAAAAATTGAAAATATTTAAATTTAAAATTATAAAAAAAAATATTATGCATGAATTCTCTTTCTTTTTTAGTAAAATTATATGATTATATAATTATTATAACATTATTATAACATTTAGATCTTATTTAAATTTTTTTAATATTTATTGCATCATCAGGTTTAGCCTTGGTCAAACCATTCAGTGGCGGAGCCAGGATTTTTGATATGCAGGGGCATAAAATTTTGACTTTAAAAATATCCTCAAGTTTTTTATTTTAGCTTGAAATTGACATTATCATTTTAAATTTTTTTATTATTTTTAATTATAGAAGATAAATTTTATGATAATGAAAAAAACTTATTCTCATGCTCATCTAAATTAATTTCAACACAAATTTATTTAAACTATATATTATCATACTAATCTATTTCAATTATTCTTTTACCGTATATTTTCAAATATAATTTAAATAAAAATATAATTAAAAAATATTTTATAACAAGTAATAAATATATAAAAAAACTGCATCTTATTATTATAAAAGTATTTATTAAAATATATAAACATTTATAATAAGCATATTTTAAGCTATTTGATTTAAATTTAAATATTATAATTCTCCTCTAATATAATTAGTTGGCTTTAATTACATAAATTTTCTTTGAACTAAAATTTGGAGTTAAATAAAAAAAAAAACTAATTGAAGATGGAGAGAGAAAAATAATCTCTCCCATCATGAAGAGAGAGAGAGAGAAGAGAAGAGAAGAGGTTGTCAGCTATAAAAAGTAAAAACAAAATGACAAAGAGAGAGAGAGAGAGAGAAGATATGTAGAAGAGAGAGAGAAAGAGGGGAAAGCCTAAAGATTTTTTTTTTCTTGAGGGAGGGGGCACGTGCCCCCCTAGGCCCCCCTTAAATCCGCCCATGAAACCATTGAACCTCTTATTCATCCGGTTCGATGTCCGGTCCGATTCTCACATCCTTGATTTATATACAATAGCCTTTGGGCAAATATCAAAAGAAGATAATGGCTTTTTGTTTTGTACAAAGATTTATCTTTTGATTAGAAATTCTGTTGCCATGACGAAAATGTTTGAATGCAGAAGGATGGATAACGAGCAGTTCATGGTTACTCTTAAATATTGTAGTTATGATCATTAAGGAAAAATTAAATGAAATAGAACTTCTTTGCATTTGTTAAATGAGATATAAGAGAATTCTTATGACAATGTTTAATAAATATTTTAGTTCTTATTTAGAGATATTTCAAAACTAGAAAAAATGGATTCTTTTAATTAACAGTAAGATGAAATAATAATAATCACTTCTTATGGAAGGGCTTTTGGACATCTTGTTTTTCTTGCCTCGCCACATAAATTGGATAACTTGGATAACTTCTTTTTAAATTGTGTATGACCAACACAATCCAACCAAAATACAGCTTAAGACAATTGTCAAAGTCCATGGGTTCATATAGTTAGGACTAGAGATAGTAATGGAGATTTAGAAGAGTGATTTAACCTGATTCAAGAATTTTTTTTGGTTTGATTAATTGTTGTGGAGCTGGATGGTTCCTAAAATACATAGATAATTAAATTAATTCTTGTGAACTAATGAATAACCTAATTATGTAATTTCGATTATATATAAAATTCATCCATTTTAGCAGTTAATCCTCATGTATTATGTTTCTGGGTGATTGAGATAGGAAATGTCGTTATATGTAATTTATTTAAATTATGATTCTAAAGTACAAAAAAGCTATTTATGAATCGGTTCCACAATAATAGATGTGAGAATAAGGAGAACACTTCTCAAACTTTTTAGAAAGAAATAAAATCTGATTGTTATGTAAATCATATAACTTCTTATCCAAATTTCATAGTACAAAACTTTGAATGTTTCTCATTGGCACCCTATGGCAGCACCTGCAAACAAATAAATAAACTTCATCAAAATCATAAATTTATAATAGAACGGAAACTCGCATGCATATTAAAATAGGTGTGAGAAATCCTACAAGGAAATAAATAATATTAATCAAATCAGAAAATGTAATTAATCATAAATATTGATTTGATTTCTAATAATAATAGTAAGTGATGGAAAATATAGAACTAGTCCTATATTTCTAAAAGAGTTTGAAACTACAAAATAGCACATAAAATCTATGTATTTGTATTATACAAGAAAAGTGATAAAATTCATTGATTAAATGACTGATAGTACAATGTTTATAATTTTGACTTGATCGGTTAAGGTGAGGACCCATGTTCAAATTTGCTTACTCTTAGTTAATCTGAGGGTCCTAGTGAGATTTTGTCAACCGGGCTGCCTTGCCCATGATACATGGTCATAAGCCCCGTACTAATAAACTAATCTAAATCTTGGATAACATTTTTGGGGAATCTTCTAAAATCAAAACAATAAAATTTAATCTGTTTAATTTTTTATATAAACACATATTTTTAATTTTTAAACATCTTATTAAAATTAAAAACAATTGTGTAAAGCAAGGTAAAATTAATCATGGGCGTTTCAATGGCTCGAAGCCCCCTTATTTCCTCAACGCAACAGACAGAGCTATCTCGCATGTAGGGCATGGTTGTAATAACCATATTTGGTTACTACCTAATTAAATTTGGTTCTTTCAATGAATGTAATCCACAATCCAATTAAAAGTTTAGCCTTCTAACGGATGTAAGCCCCAAATTCAAAAATATATTTAGGCTAGCTTCTACGCTATTAAACCCATAAAATTAATTGAAACCTAAAAATGTGACAAATAAACAATCTACATACAATCATCTTGGTCTACTTAGGAATTCTAAGAGGAGGCAACCTGTGGCTACTTATTAGATTTCCTTGCTAATCAGATTACTTGGACATAATGGCTTATGATTCTTTAACATTGGTAGATTGATGTAGGCAGGGGGGGGGGTCAAAACAAGATGAAAATTTGTTTTGACCCTTGGGCATCTGGTGTTCTCGGAGGGACCTTGGTTGCTTGATATTGAGCTCAAAATGCTGGAATTCTACTTAGTGCTAGCTCATTAATGTTTAGCTGAAGTTTTAGTTCATTTAATGGGGGAATTTATTTAACTACCTAGCTCATTAATCTACTAAGGTATGCTCATAAATTGGATTCATTATGGAGTGGTCTTGTCTCTTTTCTTCCCATTTTCTTCTTAAAATTATGAGCTTGTCCCTTGGGTTCCCATGCTGGCTGGCTGTTTCCGTGCCTTTGTCCCATGGGTTTTCGTGGCTGGCTTTTGGGTTTTCTATGCTGGGAAGCTTCCCGTGCCTTGGCCCCTTGGTTTCCACGGGTGACTGTTGGTTTTCTGTGCTGGGTGGTTTTCCCGTGCCTTTGGTTCCTCGGTTCCGTGCGGGCCTCTTTGGTTCATATGGCTGACTCTTCGGGTCCCAGGCTGGGCTACTTTCCCGTGGCTGTTGGGGTTTTTTCCGTGGCTTTGGTGCTCTGTTTCCTGTGCAGTTTTGGGGACTGCTGTGTGGTGGCTGTTGGCCTTTCATTTCCCTCATTTAATTAAGGTATTTGAAGAGATTTTGGGGCTGTTTGGTTTCCCTTCTCATGCCTATATATAGAAGATGTTTTATGATGTTTTAAGTTAGTTTTTATGATGTGATTTTTGGAAGCCATAACCTGCGGGTTTATTTGGAAAAGCTTGCGAGCTTTGTCCAACTTCTCTTCCTCTCCTCCTTGGGAAAGCTTGCGAGCTTGTCCTCCTCCTTCATCTTGGCTTCTAACCTCTTTCTTCTTGCCGCAAGTGCCACCTCACCTGTATCATTCTTCTCAAGGCAAAGCAAGTTTAGATTTTTTATTATATAAGTTTTTTTGAGTCGTTTACAAGATTCAAAAGTTTGTAAGTCATCTTTTATTATAAAACTGTCTTTTTGGGTAAAAAATGTTATTTTTGGAGTAAGAAACCTGAGGGTTTTTGGAAAAGCTTGAGAGCTTTCTCCACTTCTTCTTCTTCCTTCTAGGAAAGCTTGCGAGCTTCTCCTCTTTCTTTTCGGGCTTCTAATCCCTTTCTTCTCTACGCAAGTGCCACTTCATCTATATCCTTCTTCTAATGGAATGAAGCTCCTTTAGGTTTGTTGTGTCCAAGTTAGTAAAGTATTTGTAAGGTGTTTGTGTTCAAGAGTTGTAAGTGTCCTTTTCTAATATTATAAAAGTGTCTTTGTTTCTTATTTTGTATCTTTTTGAGAATTTGGTGTATTTCTTTAGCATTTTCTATCTCTCTTTTAAATAGGAAGAATTTGTTCTTTTTGTGATAAAAAATTTTGGGCCCTCTCCCAAATTTTTTATTACATCATAGATTGAGATCATTGATATTCCCTAGATGATGGAACATTTTGTTTAGAATTTGGAAGCAAATAAAATGAGTGAGAAAAATAATTAATTTTCACAAAGTCAAAATTTCAACATATCACTTTTTGATCAAAATCAATAGCTAAAGTAAAGAAAGATCAGGCCTACAACAGTACAAGGAGAACTTTCCTGACAATCAAGTATTTGCACAGGTATTGTACTCAAAAGAATCACACATGCAATTGCCAATTATTAGATTAATGTTAAAAATATAAATTTTATTCAAGCTAAAAGGTTTGAACTACCATCATCAAAACTCTATTTGTAGACTCCTTATAACAATTTTAATAGATAAGGTTGACTTAGGATAAATTTCAATTCAGATTAAGTTAATTTTAACATTTATTTTAAATTCCCCAAAATAGTTGAAAAAACTATCAATTTAAGTTTGAAAATTGCAGGCAAGTGAAGTATGACATCGAGTGCCTACAATCCTGTCGGTAGTTAAGAGAGCTGCATGCCTACATCACCCACAAACCACACAAACGATAATATGTGATTTAAAACATGAAGAAGGCAGCTCCTAAGAGCAAGAACACCAAAGAATAATAAAAACTACTGTATTTTCCAAAACTTATATCATATCATACCTCATTATCTCCTACAGCTTGTATATAACTAAATAATACAAGTTCCTAGAATATTATAGAAAAACAGGAATAAACTAGGTGCAATAATCCTAAGGTATGCTATAACTAAAAATGCTCCACATCATTCTTCTCCGGTACAAAGAAAATAGAGTAAGGGGCGGAGTCGGGGAAGACGGGAGCATGCGGGACATAGCACATGGGCACATGCCTAGCTCGGGGCATAGACGACACGTGCAGGATGGAATACGTGCACACGGCCGTGCGTCGGAACGGAGATGGATCCGTGTGGAAGGAGCACTTGTGGGTGCTGAAGCGGTCGGGCGAACCGCATTATGCAAGGGCTGAGCACTGAATGCGAATCATGGGATTGGAGCAGAAGTGGGTTGGAGGACGGATTATGCAAAAATGGGTGTGGGTCGTTGCAGGAATGGGAAGATGCCTGCTGTCCCGAGCGGTGTTGATGACAGGCATGGCCATTCGCGCGGACTGGACAAGCAAGGGTGATGCAGGTCGACGGTGCAGGTCGGTTGTGAGGAACGCGTCCAAGGTCATGCCGAAATACAGTCGCCGGTAGGCGGATCATGTGTTGAGATGTCCGACGGTATTGTTGCCAGCTAGTGGAGGCTTCGAACGTCATTGATTGCCAATCTTCATCCATGGTCTCTCCAAAGCATCCAAAACTTTGATCGACATCAAGGGTTTGTAGCAAATGCCTAAGGCTCTGATACCAAAGTGATTAGGGAGGAAACATGAAGAAGGCATCTCCTAAGAGCAAGAATACCAAAGAACAACAAACACTATTGTATTTTCCAAAAATTATATCATATCATACCTCCTCAGGAGTCCTCACTATCTCCTACAACTTATATATAACTAAATAATAGAACTTTCTAGAATATTATAGAAAAATAGAAATAAACTAGGTGCAATAATCCTAAGGCATGCTATAACTAAAAATGCTCCGCATCAATACTGATTCGTATTAATTGGACCACAGAACTCGTGGAACTGCATGCTCATGTGAGCTAATCCCACACCCTTAGTGTCTTCAAAGCCCATGCGCATGCTCGCAACATCTAGGTCTCGCTTGTCCAGCCCTTCCCTTTATTTCCAATTTTGTTTTATTTAATGAATAATGTCACAGATCACCGCCTTAGCACATTAAGGTTAAAGTGTGTCAATTCGTTGATAAGCAGCTCATATTTGGCGTACAAATTGCAAAAGTAGATATTAATAATATATTATGGCAGAAATTTCAAGAAATCAAATTACTTCGTTGTGGTTTTCATCATATTTGTTGCTACATGGAGTTTACAAAATACAGGAGCTTGGAATCTTTATGTGATTTTGATTATTTATTTAGGGACGCTCATTCCATGAAAATAGACAATCTTTTATAATTTGTTCTTTGAAACATCTTTATTTCCATCAACCATAATATGTAATATATATGAGAGGATAACAGGTCTGCAAAGGTATCTAAGGAGCAGTATTATTTCATTATTTGGTATTAATCAAATATAACATTTAAACAAAATAGAAATTCAGTTTTCAAATTGCAAGATTCTGTTTATTTTGTATTCTGCACAATCTTGCTTATATTTACTCCATGGTAACGCTTTGAGCTATTAATTAGATCTAATGAACTGTGGTATCTGTGCGACAAAATAGTTTTGTAGATGCTTCCTCTGTGTTCTTCGGGCAGCATTTTCTTCATTTGCACAATGGTCAGGGAACAATAAATCTTCTAAAACGTCCAGTGTGAATTATTGGGTTCAGTTACTTTTTAAGTTCACTGAACATTTGGAACAATCTTTCTTTGGCTCTGTTGCTATCTTTGTTGACTGGCGTATGTTACATAGGAAAGCTGGCTTTCACGTCTGACAAGTTTCTAATATGATTATTAGACAAAATGATCAAAGTTAGAAGATAATTGCTCAAAATTAGAAAATATTTAAACAAAGATTGAGCATCCCTGACAGAAAATTTAATTTGCATGATGATAGTACCAATGTTCAAGGTTTGACTAATTTTTTTTTTAGGAAATATTATTCTGTGAGGAGACCGGACGCAGAACGCCATCTGGAGACCAATCAGAATGCACCACTTGCTATCTTCCTTTTCTTGAGATTGTAGTAGCCTAGGAGAGTCTGGAATATTTTCCGTCACAATCTCCTCTCGTCTTGCTCGAGTGGTCTAACAGCTCCTCTCGAACTACCTCTAGAGTATAACATATACTATACTTCATAGCTATGATGCACCGACACTTCGTTTTAAGAGGCAATGCAGTGTCGGACACGTGTCGGACACGGACACGCGTCCGACACGGCACGGACACGTGTCCGACACGTTCTGGGTGTGTCCTGATTTAAAAAAAAAAAATTGAACCGGACACGCGTGTCGGACACGCGTGTCCGGTTATTTCATATTAAAAAAAAAAAAAAACAAAAAGAACACCTAATAAGCCCTTACCCTAGTCCGGTTATTTCATTCGAGCGAGATCGCGCAGCCATCGTCGCCTTCAGAGAGTCGCTAATCCCGCACCGTCGAGAGGAGTCGCTGCCGTCCCGAGCAGGCGGAGCTTCCAGCCGTCCCGAGCAGGCGAGCTTCCAGCCGTCCCGAGCAGAGGAGTCGCGCAGCCGATCGAGGCTCCAGCCCGCACCGTCGCCTCCTGCTTCCGACCGTCCCGAGCAGGCGACCTTCCGAGCGTCCCGAGCAGGCTTCTTCCGACCTTCCCGAGCAGCCGATCCAGATTTCGGATCTAGATTTTGCTGCCATTCGTCATTTCTCTGTAAGTTTGACCTAGAATTTTTTTCGCTATTCGTCATTTCTCTCAATTTTTTTCACATTTATCATATAGATTTGTGTTCACAAGAGCATATTAATTTTTTCTGAAATTACTTTGATTGTTTTGGATTTTGGAAAAAAAACCTAAATCAAACCCTAGTTTATAGGATATGCGATTATTCTTGTTTTACCTAAATCTTGTTTAAGTTTTTAGCAATACAAAAGAGAACTGAAATCGTGAATTCATAAGTGTTATGTTAGAAATATTTATGTGCTCATTTATCATAAGTGTTATGTACTTATGTTAGGATAATTTCTTAACATCAAAATTAGTAGCTCGTTTTGGCTTTGACCACATGAAGGAGTGATCCCAGAATACATGAGACTTCTCAAGTTATTCATTGTACTGAGACTTCTCAAGTTCTCATCATTAATGTTAAAAAAAATACATGTTTGAAATACAATGTGTTAACTGCTTAGAAATTAGAAAGGACACAAGTCACACAACAAAACCTTCTGTAATAAATGTGCATTGCAATTAAAGCTAAAGAAACTTAAAAGATAACAACATGATTTTCTTGCTGTAGGAATTGGATGAATCCACATGTTTTTCTTGCTTTTGCTTTTGGTTTTGTAGGTTGTTCTTGCATTTTGAAATAGTGGTTTTATTGTGAGAGAGATTTATGTTTTTATTGAAATGAGTTTGAGACATTTTTTAAGCCTTTATTACTTCCATTTTACCAGTGCATTTTAAAGCAAAATGAGCTCTACGGCTGGTGGGAGTGCATTAGGCGAAGGTTCAAAAGAACAATCTGTAGAAACTGATAAGCCATTATGGCTTCATGTTACCAAGTTAGGAAAAACATTTGAAGGATGAGGGAATGTTTCATTCAAATGCAATTATTGTGGTGGAACCTACAAAGGATCATATTCTAGGGTGAAAGCACATCTACTTAAGATAGCTGGCCATGGAATTAAAATGTGTCCCAAGATTACTACTTCGCAGTTGACTGAAATAAACAGACAAGTTGATGAAGCTGAATGTAGGATCAAAAGGGCACTCCCTAAGGAGATACCTTTGCCATCCACCCATGGTTCGTCCCATGCTTCTTCCTCATCTGTTAGAGTTGATCATTCTTTATCATTCAGAAGTGAAGGCTATCAAACAAAGAAAAGAAAAGGAGTTGCTAGTAGTCCTTTAGAGAAGACTTTCAGCTTGCAGCAGCGAGAGGAGTTGGATGGTGAAATAGCAAGGATGTTTTTTTCAGCGGGCTTACCTTTCAACCTTGCTAGAAATCCTTACTATAAAAATGCATTCAGTTTTGCATGTAACAATAATCTTGCAGGATATGTTCCACCTGGTTACAATGCATTAAGATCAAAATTATTGGAAAGGGAAAGAGCACACATTGAGACATTGCTTGAACCAACAAAAGGAGTCTGGAAAGAAAAATGTGTTAGTTTGGTGTGTGATGGTTGGACAGATCCTCAAAAAAGACCACTCATAAATTTTATGGCCATTACAGAGAATTATCCTATGTTTATTAAAGCTGTGAATTGTGAAGGAGAATACAAGGATAAATTTTTTATTGCAAATTTGATTAAAGAGGTGATAGTCATGATTGGGCCTTCAAATATTGTGCAGCTTATTACAGATAATGCACCGGTATGCAGAGCTGCAGGATTGTTAGTTGAGCAATCTTATCCCCATATATTCTGGACACCCTGTGTTGTGCACACTTTAAATCTTGCACTAAAAAATATTTGTGCAGCAAAGAATACAGAAGCAAATGAAATCACTTATGCTGAATGTCATTGGATTACAGTGGTTGCAGATGATACTGTTCTGATCAGAAATTTTATTATGAACCATTCAATGAGACTTTCAATGTTTAATGACTTCTCCCACTTGAGAATGTTAGCTGTTGCTGAAACTCGTTTTGCCTCTGTAATAATCATGTTGAGAAGATTCAAGCAAATTAAAAATGCTCTTCAATCTATGGTGATTAGTGAGAAGTGGTCTTGCTATCGAGAAGATGATGTTGGGAAGGCAAGGTATGTTACTAAATATCTTTATGTTATAAGCTAAACAAGTTATCATGACTTTGATTTAATATTGCTTGCCATTTTTAATATAATATTACCTTAATTTCTATATATTATATTAAAAATTAGTATGCCATGTCCACGCCGCACCCGTGTCCTGTATTTTTAAAAAATGCCGTGTCCCGTGTCCGTGTCGTGTCGTGTCCGTATCGCCGTGTCCGTGTCCGTGCATCTTAGCTTCATAGTATAGCTACTTCTTCATTAATCTCATTCCTCTCCTTCCAGTTGAGCATGTCTCCTCCGCCAACTCTAGATAGATCGGGTGTGGTATTCGAAGGTGGATAGGGAGCAATAACTGTTTTGCCAAGGCGAGTGCTTTCTTCCTATTGTGATTCGATTTAGACATTCTCAATGGTCCCCAGCTTGGTCAAGTCACAAAACGATTCTTTCTATTAAGAATAATAAGTACTTGTTGGGAATAAGGAAGGGCCCCCTGAAGTTATTCGTTTGGTCACTTTCTTTTATGTTAGTAAAGAAAACGAGTTAATCTGACACAAACAAGGATTTTTTTTCTCAGCAGTACCAAGCCACGTTGCCGAGCGAAGGGGTGATGTGGCGCATTCTGGTTGGTCTCCAGACAGCATTCCCCATCCCCACAAAAAAAAAAAAAAAAAAAAAAAAAAATATATATATATATATATATATATATATATATATATATTAGGCCTATTTAACGTGTTAGAATCTGTCTTTTAGTTCATTTTCAATTAATTAAGTTGTGTATTCTTGAAGTCTAATTTTTGTTTGTAATTCATTCTCACAAAAAATAAACTTAGTAGGCTCTGAGACTGTGACTCACATTCTATTTATCAATTAAGATTATTGGTGGATGGCACATGTTCTATTCCATAGCGTTAACTGACCTGTAGTCTATATAATAACACAAGTAGCAATACGATTCTTGAAAAGAATACTAAAGAAAGACGAGCATCAATGGTTAATATTTTCTCATAATAGAAATTTAAATATTTTTTAGTTGTTTCTAATTTCCCTTTGCGTTTACTAGTTTGGGCATGAGAAATTCTTATCTTTATTTATTCCTAATAAAGGTTTATGTGCAAAAATCTATCATTAGATATCTTCATGTATGTATATATACAGTCTTCTTTCCCAGAATAAAGAGTTTGAGATTTTGTTTGGGATGATTTTCTTGCTGCTTCTTAAATCAACTTTCTAGTATAAAAATTTTACTAGAAAACTGCTTTAAGTAAGTAAAAAGAAACTGAAAAAAAAAGACCAGCTTTCCGCATCTAGCAAGCAGAATCATTGCCTCACTGTATGACATTATTTAGTATCACCTCGTCTAAAATGAAGTTCAACTTCACCGAAGAAAACAAGTTGTTTAAAAAGGGGAAAAAAACTTAAAATTAAATCAGAGAGCTCTCCAATACTCACAAATCAATACTCCATTACAACACCTTCCACCATCATCCAACAAGTCTATAATCAAACTATCAGGATTATCAATTGATCGATGCCAGCTCTCATAATTGCTGCTCTGTTTTTCCTCCTGGGATGGCTGAGAGAACACATCTCGCAGAAGCAAGAAACAGAGTGGGTGAGGAAGGTTGGAAGGAGATGAGGATTAAGCCTAATCTCTCCAACAAACGAGCATGGTGACACAGCGGCGCATTATGTAGAACCTGGCCCTCTGCTCTTTCGCCAGTCTAGTGCACCGCCGAGTGAAGGACCGCCTGGCCGCTGCGCTTTCCTTCTTGTCGGAGTCCGACGCCATTGTTGTCTCTTTCTTGCTCCCCTTCTTCACTAGCTTCCACTTCTTCTCCACGTACAGTTCCATTTCCTTCAAGAGACTGCGGCGACAGACAGAAAGAGAGAGATGGGAAAGAGTGGGTTGTTATTAGCTCTGATTAAGAGAATTGTGGAGTGGCAGGGGAGACCATTTTTATAGGAATAAATTGTGGATTTTCCCACCTGCACAAGTCTAAAGCTCAATAAATGTCTCTGTGAGTTATCGTGTTATTTAAACATATCATTATATTAATAGAAAGTATCTAGATATTAATGATTTTTAAAATTATATTAGCGTTTTAGTAATTATGACATGTATGCTAATAAATGTGTCAATATATTAATAATGATTACAATGTTAATTATAAACGTTTTTTTTAATTATGAATTGTATCAATATATGAGGAAATTATTTTGCGCGGTCACCGGATTGTTCGGAGGTAAATTATGATGCGCCACGTCACCTGGTGCATAGTGGTACACAGTACCGACATGTAATAAAAAAATGATGTGACGCATTCTGATTCACCTCGAGACGGCATCAGATGCCCGCTTCTCTTATATCTTCCATCATTACTATTTAGAAGATGAATTCAATAAATGATTCCATCATGACTATTTAGAATTTTGGGCAACACTGAGCGAGATTAGAATACATAAATAAATAAACCAAAAATGAAAAAGGAATTCACTAATTATATTACTTTTCATAAAATCAAAACATTCAAATTTGCTTGGTGAGATTCAAATCTATTAGCTATTTTTTCTAATTAGAATTTTTTTAAATAAATTAATTGAACTTTTTGAAAGGATTCTCTGTCAAATGATTGAAGAATATTATTTCTTAATAATAGGAAGATTTTTCGGTCCTTTTTTAAAAAAATAATAAAGTACGGTCATCTGAGGATGATTTTTCCTATCATCCCTATTTTGAAGTTTTTCAATAAATTATTGGAAAGAATTTTTCTTTTCTTGAATTTATTTTTAGGAAGAAAGGCTCGTCCTTTGAGTTAGGAACCAAAATGAGTCACCTTTGGAAAAAGCAATAGAGAGATCGATAAAGACGGGCGACTAAGGCTTCGTTTGGGACGGCTTTTTTATTGCTTTCTAAAACGGAGTTTTAGTACAAAATTAAAAAATTTTGTATTAAAACTCCGTTTTAGAAAGCAATAAAAAAACCGTCCCAAACGAAGCCTAAGGCTACTGACCCTTTCCACTCGCTCAGGTATGTCTAACAGAACAATCTATTTTACACCTCAAACAGTAATTCATCTTTAATCAAATTTTATTTTTAATATTAAAAAAATATTATATGTATATTTTTTCTCTATCTCCATTTGTAATATCTATTTTTCTACAACAAAAAAATGCATTTTTGTGAATAGTGCGATGCCACAATTTATAGCCAAGATAAATCGCAAAAATGTTTTTCCATTTAATGTTCCGGTGGACGCTCGTGAGAGCTTCAAACGATACCATTCGGTGGGAGATGCCCTTATGGCAGCTTAAACATTTGATATTATTGAATTAATGTTTAATTAAAGATAGCCATATTTGAACTTTAATTATATTTACAATTTTAATAATTTATTTGATAAATTATAAAATTTAAATTATTAATATTTATTGATTTAACTTTCAAAAAACAATATTGAATTTTATTTTATATTTTAGATTTATTTTATCCTAAGCTATATGACTTCATTTGTTGTGTATAGGTCTGGTTTTAGTTTATGTTGCTACAGCATGACATCACACCTATGTAAAATCTCTATAAATAGCATATAGGTTGATGTATATTCAAATCTTCAAAAGATGAATAAAGGTCCCTATTTGCTCCCTTCTCTCTCTCACATCCAAGATGAAGAAGAACCTCTCTTCCTCCTCCAAGAAATGTAACAAGTGGTATCAAAGCCTCGTTGAGACAATCTCGATGAAGAATGAAGGTTCTTGTCCAAGAAAGAGAAATGGTTGTCTCAGTTCTATCTTTAAAGCCACAAAAGAGGGCGGCCAATCAAAGCGGAGGGAAGTTGCTGGATAGGTCACGCATAGTCGTGATACTAGTTGAAGGAGTGGGTAGATTGAGCAGAAATGCCGTGTGTGAAACCTATGAGAGGGGCGTGCGAGGATGGCGCCTGCTTCTTGCGCACTCTAGGGTGATCTGCTCCGAGGTTTTTGATACATTGTTTCGACACTAAATCTGATGACCTGAGGGATCCACCTCAAAAGATCTAAACAAGTCTTTAATAAAAATAGTATTATTGCTACTACATGTACTAGAACTGCATCTGTTCACCCATGCCATAAGAGAAGATTGTTAGATCATCCCCTGCCGTGTCTCAAACTCCACACCTCTTTTGTGTGATCCGATCGCAAATTTATGGTCTGTTGTCACTCCCACACGCAAACTAACTGATCCCACGCCTGTGCATATACTTGACATCAAATGCGATATAATCCCTAATTACCGTGGATCCAGCCCATTGTGGAAAGCCTACGCGGCATGCTCCGTCCAGGCTAACTCAAGCGCTTGCCCTAGCATGTCTACCCGTGCGCATTTGCACGTGTATGCCAGCACAAGTTCCCCCATATGTTTGCTTGCTCCACACGTCGCACTTCCTCCTTAATTCACACCTTCTTGCCCAACACGCGACCCACTCGTCTGCCATGGGAGTCAGCCATCTAGGGCCCGCCACACCCCCATGTGGTTGCCCGCATATACTCGCGATCTCCTCGTGCATGCATGTACACCAGTGCTTTGTGAGCTCTGCATGCTCCGCTTACTCCCTGATCGCACCAGGCCACTCCAATCAAACATCGTCCGACCGCGCATCCCAATCATGGCCTGTCCAACCTCCCTTTCTTGGAGAAGAATCTTCATCCACCTTGAGAACACCTCAACGAGGCTCTAATATCACTTGTTATGAAAATTCTTGGAGGAAGCTTGAGTTTCTTGCAAGAGAGTGAGAGAGAGAGAGGGAGAGAGGGAGGAGGAGAGAGTAGCTACAGTGAATTCAAAATTTCTTATTCACAGGCTAAAGGGCACATTTATATCAATATATAATGTCTAATTGCATATTTATAGACATTTACATTAGTGTGATGCATGTAGGAATAACCTAATCTAAAATCAGACCAACATACAACATCATTCTTTCATGCTTTTCACTTAAATAGGAATGTATGATATGTTTCTTTTATCTCATTGTTTTAATTATTTCAACTTTCTTCCGGATAAATGAGATGTTGAATATATTTTGATTTATCTCATAGATATTAAAGTTTAAATGCACAATAAAATTTCTTTATAGCTCTTTTAATTGCTAAGAGTATTTCTACAATTTAAATGGATTTAAATAATTTTTTAATTGCATCATTAAGGATTTTCTTTAAATGTTTATACTCTTATATTTAAACTTTTGGGTTGAATAAAAACTTACTACAAATTGTACAAAATGAGGCGGGTCTTGGCATGACTTCCAGTCTTTAGAGTTTCAAGTTCTTCAAGCAATCAAACTTATATTTGCAAATTGTAATCTACTAATTTGTGATTTGAGTTTGTGAAATTATAAGTTTGTAACTTGTTATACGCGGTTTGTAATTTATTACAGATATGTCAATATAAATATTGAACAAAAGAAGTTAAACAAATACCAAAAATTGTTGTGATTAAAAAGATAAAAATAATTGCACTTCTAAATTAGATTTTGGAGCGTGACAACTTAAAGGCTCTAAGAATCTCATAACTCCACCTAAGCACCACAATCTCATCGCTATCGAACCACTGACTGAACACTACCATCGAAACACCATCAGCTGGCCATCGTTGGGCTACCACCTGATTATCACCGCAATTATGTATTTGTTATCTCAATCTTTATAACATATAAAAAGTTAAGCAATGAAAAATTTACGAGTGTAAAATTATATATATTTTTTGGTAACAAAAATATTAATTTAATAGAGAGATTTATAAAAACTTTGAAATTTTTGAAAATCGAGATAGCATAATATGTCCTTCCTTGATCTAGAAAACTTTCCAAATTGGGTCAACGACATAAAATGAACCGAAGAGGCTCAAATCGAGTTTCTCTCTCTAGAAAGCATGCAAATCCCTTTCTTTCTCTCTTTGCGCGACTGCATGTAGCTCTCGGAATGAGCGAAATAGTGGCTTTAAAATATATTTAAAGTGCTTTTATAATTAGCAAAGCACTGTGGCGCTACCACTTTGCGCTGCGGCGCTAGTTCAAAAATTCAAATTCCAAAACTCTGAGCACTTAAATGTCACTATTTGATGTCTAGTATTGTAGCTAGGGGTGTCAATTTCGGGTCACGGGTCGGGTTCGGGTTGAACCTGAAACTGACCCGGGTTCAAACGGGTCAGAAATTTGAACTTGGACCCGACCCGGGTAGGTAAACGGGACCGAAATTCAAACCCGGACCCGACCCGCGCGGCAGAGAAGGAGCTCCGTTTCGGGCGACGGCGCGGCAGCGGGTGCGCGTGCAGCGGGCAGCGCGGGCGGGGGCTGCAGGCAAGGGCGGGAATCCAAATTTTTTTTAAAATAAACGGGTTTTCGGGTTGACCCGGCAACTCGCCGGGTCAACCCAAACCCAACCCGTTTTTTCAAACAGGTCGAATCTGCGAACCCGAACCCGACCCACTTTTCAAACGGGTCAGGTCCAACCCGGATTTTTCGGGTCGGGTCCGGGTCGGATTTTCGTTTCGTGTCAAATATTGACACCCTAACTGTAGCAGTGCTGAGGCGTTCGGACTCCCAACATTTGGGAGCTCAAATAGTAACATGTTTCTGATTTTTTCAAAATTCACTCTAAAGCTTTGAGACTCATTTTAGAATATATGCAACATTTTTAAAGCATTTAAAACACTTCTTAATACATGCAAATGAGTTCAAAACAAAAAAGTTTCAAATATGTTCAGGTTATTACATATGCTTTCTTAAATCTCAAACACAATCCAAGCTCTAGCTTCAAGCTCTCCTCCCATGTTGGAGTGGGTGCCTATTTAAAGATTTTTAAGAGTGATACTCCACCTAAATATGAAGAAAATTCCAAACACTCCATTGGATGGCTTATATTGATTTTATTGATCATAGTGCTTTCATTTAGCATTTAAATACTTTAATGTTGCCAAAATTACGTGATCTTAGGCTTATTGATTTTGTCTCTTAAAGAGGCTCAATTTGACCATAAGCATCCCAAATTTAAAGGTTATTTGGTCATTCAGTTAATATTATGAAGTTTTAATTTTGCTTAAAGTGCTTAATTGATGTGAGCTCATATGGACTCGTGTTGGACAACTTTTAATATTTTTGGATATGTTTCATCGAGATGTTCAATTTAACTATAAGTTTGATGAAATTGGGGTTCATATGATAATGAATTTAATTTCATAAGTTTTAAATTTAAATATATATCGAGATTCTTACCAGATTAAGATAATTTTTTATGATGCATCAATGATGTACTAATTTTAAAATATAACCCATTACTTGAGTTTTTATAAGGAATAGAACAAGCTATGACTAATGTCATTAATAATCTCTTACATTTACTCACTTCTTCATCTTATCAACTCTAAAATTTAAAATAAAAATCAGAGCAAATAATACTATGTTCTCACATTTTCAAAATTAGTGGGATGAAATACCCTTCAATATCATATTTGCTTGCTTCTTTCTGTTTAAACAAAAAAATATTTTTCATATTTAAAAGATTCTAATATATTTTCAATATATTTTATACTAACATTTCTCAAACAAGTCTACTCGTGAGCTAACCGCCGACTCTTGTTAGCTCATCGAGCTAAGCTTATTAGCCATTTATCAAGTTGATGATCTTAAACTGGCTCACGAGTAAATTTGACTCACTTACACTCTTAACTCTGGCTTTCCCCAATATAGGTCGTATAAGATCTAAAATATATATGACAACAAACCTATAAGGATATTTCTCATTGGAAAATTAAATATTTTTCTCTGTGAACTTTTTCTTTCCAAGATTCATTTTTCTCGGAAAAAGTTGAAATAGTTTGGCAAGAAATGTGACCCATTCCGATTTCCGAGTAAACATCGTCGTTTTATTCGACTATTTATGTGATCTATAATTCAATGCTGTGATGGGGACTTTTACCGGATTTATGTTTCGGAGTCAGGAAATAATGTGGAGGCAACAAAATGTAGACATTGTTGATGACGATTCCTATAGTTTTTTGGCTTTGCTTCTAACGAGTTACAACACATGGATGACTTCCATACTACTAGCTATAACTAGCTGTCAATATAAATAGCTGAGTATGGGAAGGTGCGTACACAATATATTTTGATGAGAAACGTTATCTATGTGAAAACTTTGAAGTATGGGGAGGTGATGGATGTTCAATACATTACATCTTTCTTGATATTTGATTTAAAATTTATATTAAGGTTTTCTTAGAGCTGACTTTCGTGATATTTTTTAAAGTAATTTTTTAGTATTAAAATTAAATTTTTTGTACTATAAAGCTGTTTTAAGAAATATTTGGTATTTGTTGTCTGGGTGTTGGGTTGCTTCTTTGTGGTGTTGTCTTCCTTTTCTGACTTTCTTCTTTTTCGTTGTTATGTAATTGATGTTGGCGCACCAGTTTTCTCTATCCTTCTCCTTGCTGTGGCTATTTGTTTCCTTTGCAGGCTTTTTTAGGTTGATCCTCATTGGATTGAAGCTATTCGATTGGGGTGTCTTATTTGAGAGGCTAGTACCATTCGACTTTTACTGTTGTTTGCTCTTACTCTGTGGCTTTTTACCTCGCTGGCTTCGATTTGCTTTCTTGTTTTCGTTTTTGTGGATTTAATTGTAATAGATTAAATCAAAGTCTCATAGGTTTTACATTAAATGTTGTATTTTTAGAGGGCTATTGATTCGCTAAGGACTTGTAATTGCCTTTTTATATTAACACGTACGCCTTTAGGTGGATTTTATCAAAAATAATAATAAAAAAAAAACTTAAATATAAGTTAACTATTGAGTTCCATTTAGTTACCAATTCCAATGAAAATGTCATGCTTTGCTAAAAAGAATGTCCATGACTAAAAAGACAAATCCTAACCAAATGATATGATAAATCTATTAATCTAAAATTTTCAAAATGAGAGGACTCTATATTTTTCTCTCTACCTTTATATTCAATGAAAAACCTTTATTCTATATGAGTCATTGGTCGTCTTTCATTCACTTATCATGTGGGCAATTTTTTTTATTTTTTTTTAAAGGTGGACAACTAGCCGCTCTAAGCTCTACCTGATCTGCCCCAGAAAGAAGTTTATCTCTAGCAGGGGTGCAATTATTACGTCAGGTCACCTGACGCATCCAGAGACCAATAATCATGCACCACGTCACCTGAAACTCGGTATTAAGCACTATGTATTGCACGGTATATGTCCGAATTTTTGATTTTTTGCCCGGACATAATAATTATTCGGAGCAGGGAGGCCCATACCCACCTATTACGCCATATTTGATTGTTACTGCTTACTAGCTTCAGTGTTTTATACACTCTGCAGGTAAAGCAAATCTAGATTGGCTATGGCTAATTGGCCCACTGGTTGCTTTAAGTCCATGTTGAGGTCTCTGTTCTGTTGATAGTCAGTAAGCTTCCAAATTAATTCAATCTAATCTGTTGGGATGATGTGAGCAAAGCCATGTAGCAGTAATCTTTATAAGATCGACATTATAAATATAAGGAAAAAAGCTTATAAAATATGAAAATAATTCATCAATGGGCGTCTTGTCTGCCATGTGCACCGAATTAAATAACCTGCTTAGTTAAAAATTGTTCTCTATTCCTTGAAGCCATAATTATAATACCAGAAAGATCCCGACATGGCTTGTGCATAGCTGGGAGCAGACCAGTCAAAGATATTGTAAAATAACATAAGCGGAACTTCTTCACATGAAAGCTATTGATGTACAAATATGTTAATGAACGGGCTACACATTAATGTTGTGAAAGTCCAGTAGGGTGAATTGATCTCTATGTCTGCCTTCAAATAAGCAGAGTGATATTTATGTCTATTAGCAGCCTTACAATGATCGATCCTTATTCTTGTCCATCAAATCTTCGTTGACTGTTTGCCTCCGTGGTCAGTTTTGTCTGGGGCTGAGGTTTTGTTAGGGATAGATTTTTTACTGTTTTTTAAAACAGCTTTACATAAATTTTGGTGCTAAAAAAGTTTATATAGAAAGTAATCTCAAACAAAGCATGAGTCTAATTAGCTTTTGTTTGAGACAGTTTTTTCATTATTTTGCTTTTCAAACCGCGATTACAATTTTATTTGATTGTTGTGTTCCACTTGGTTTAAAACTGAAGCTCTTTGGACTATCGTAAAACTTAAAACTCATTAAGATATTTTATGTTAATAAAAAAATTGTAGTGTTTAATTGCAAAGATATGAAAAATTGGATTAAAATCCTACTTTCCTCTTATTCTCCTCAAAAGTCATACTTATTTCAACATTCAATAACTACAATTCCTATGATTTGCCTTTATTTTTTTATTAGACAGGGTGAGTGCTCAAACTTTACTCATCATGATTATCAAAATTATTTTCAACTAATGCACCATAAATTTGAGTGCAGTTGCCTTTATTTTCTCTTTTTCACTCCAAGAAGACTAATTAGCCTGTTGATCATCAGCCTTAAAATCATTTATTTGAGCTTATGCTCAATAAATTGTGTGACACATTTGCACCTCTAGGCTTACTACTCTTAATAAGGACTTGAAAGAAGGTAGGTAATTTAGGCTTCATTTGATATGATTTTTTTATTACTTTTTGAAGCAGTTTTTTAATACAAAATTTTATTTTATTTATTAGAAATCTAATTTAAAAAATAATAAAAAAATTATCTCAAATGAAGCCCTAGTACATACAAAATTTAGATAGTTATTGAAAAAAATGTCAGAATATCAATATCATATATATGACATTATTTTCAATCTAAATTAAAAAATTATAAAGCTCATCTTTACATATTTTGAATATCCTGAGATAAAGTTTTACAAATACAATCAAGAAATAATTTGAAGTTACGTGGGTTCTTCAGGCTCAGAACTGGCCAACAAGGAGGACTACATTAATGCTTCGTTTGGGACGGCTTTTTCATTGCTTTCTAAAACGGAGTTTTAGCATAAAAATTAAATTTTTTTAACTAAAACTCCGTTTTAGAAAGCAATAAAAAAGCCGTCCCAAACGAAGCCTAAATCAACTTGATCAATTGGTTTAAAATCTCGGTTCCCATAAATTTTTTTTCAGACATCATTTGTATAATTATTTGCGCACAAGAAATTTTTTTTAAAATAATAAATTTCAATTTTTTGTTTAATATGCGAAAATTAAGAATGGATTTTGATAAAATTTTAATTTGCCAAAAGGTTAAATGATAAAATTTAGCAAATTTTATTATTATTTTTACATATTTTTATTATTTTCATCAAATTTTATTATTGTGAATTAAATATAACATTTGACTACTAAAATTCTCACCTGCTTCTAAATATAAATACTTGGTTATTTTCTCTGTTGATTAATATAGAATATATATTAGATATGATATTACCTAAAGATTTTATCCTATTGAGATGACTAATTTAAGGTTCCTACAACTGCGCCTGGCTTCTTACTAGAACTTTGTTTCCTAATTAAAAAAAAATTAGTAAGTACAAGCTCTTATGGTTCATTATCTTTCTCATAAGGGAGAATACTTTTTATTTAAGTTCTCAGTATAAAGTCTCATAAATTTGTTGAAACAACAGATCTCTTATTAAAAGTGATGAGATGATTAACTCTTGTGCTTAGGGGTTTTGATTAGGAGATTGAAAAGTCATTGGATCAAGATCCAATAGTCACATCATCCTGAGCAAATCATTAATCCTAATCTATTTAGTCAGTTGAGATAGTCAATCCAACTCAAATCTAAAATCCCTATCATCATTTATGAATTTCATAGTCTAAGAGGACTTCATGAATTATGGATGGAAGCTAAGTAGTCAATTTTAGACCAAATCAAACTGATAGACGACTTCGTGTCCTATCAATATTTTTGCGAGCTTAGGTGAATTGTAACCCATGCACATGGAACACGACAAAAAGTAGCAATTGTTTAAAATAATATTATTTTACTTGAATTGTATTCATAGCCAAACTCAAGCCAATCCCATGTGACCGAGAATCTTTGCCAAGAAAGGAAGCATCATCATGTATGTAATTCTTGCTCCAACTTTTGAGTTTACAGAGCATGGGGAGAAGGAAAGGAATTTTTTCGAGCTTTATTATTCATTATAAAGCTCATCTAAGTGCATTTTGTTCATTATTTTACTTTTTAGTGCAATTCTTGGTATATGAATATGGGGGATGCTCATAGCATTTAAACTATTATATTTTGTATTCATCACATCAAAAAATAAATGTATAAATAATTTTAAGTAATGCAATGCACAAAATATAGTAAAATAGATAAATATTTTCTCGATTATTATGCCAAAAATATGATCTATAAAAATCATAAGGAAGCCAAAAACTAAATCCCCTCATACTTAAGGTGTTGTCAACATATTTTTTTGATAAGGTTGGAGTTAACAAAAAGAGAGACTTAAAGAGTGTAAGGGAGAGGTTAACAGATGGTAGAGTAAATGAGGGGAGAGGAGCTACCTGTGCATAAAAAAAATACGGAAATATGTTGTTTGAATTGAACTTCTTCTCTCCAATGACATTTGAACTGTAATTTGTTTGAATTGTTTGATACAATAGTGGTGTTAAAGACACTACACATAATGATGAGGATATTGTAACCTACTACCATATTGTAACCTACTACCACATAATGATCAAATAATGCTCATCTCATATCCACAATCATCTTACCATGTGATAATAATATAAAATATGTCTTGTATGTTGATAGCAATCCTATTATAAAAAATTAAAAAAAATCCTATTATCCACTATCCCTAAAGACAAAATAATGATCTTTTCTTTTATCTAATGGCACTTCATATGATGATAGATATCATATCTCCTAAAACCACTGGATGGTTGGACAACACTAACCTTCCATCCATCATATTCTTACCTTTGCAATGATTGAGTCGTCTGCTCCCCTATGATAGGTTTGATGGCATATCCAACACCTAAAGACCTCTGATCTATTCATCTAAGTAGGGTTACATTCAATTTCTAGAAATATTTTTGAATTGTTCAAAAGTGTGCATTCATTGCCATTGTTGATGAATGGCGCTTAGACAAAATAATGATCTTTTCTTTTATCTAATGGCACTTCATATGATGATAGATATCATATCTCCTAAAACCACTGGATGGTTGGACAACACTAACCTTCCATCCATCATATTCTTACCTTTGCAATGATTGAGTCGTCTGCTCCCCTATGATAGGTTTGATGGCATATCCAACACCTAAAGACCTCTGATCTATTCATCTAAGTAGGGTTACATTCAATTTCTAGAAATATTTTTGAATTGTTCAAAAGTGTGCATTAATTGCCATTGTTGATGAATGGCGCATTATCATATATGAACCTTTTTTTACAGTCAAACCGCACCATTACCATTTGCTTGATCGATCCCCACTTCCTGACCTATCTACTCATGTTATATATATATATATATATATATATGCTAACAATAGCCATTCTTTCTATAATGTGACCAACCAGATCTTCCGAATATATGCTACCATCGTCTGATATAGGCTCATTGCATCCTGCATCTCCACAATTGATCTCAACCACGATTTTTGATGTAGTAGTCACTCATCCAACTAACTCCAAATGCAATTTGACATTGCAACCATCACCACACCATCACTACAAAAAAACAAGGCTTTCACAGCACAAATTTCAACCTTTCTCGGCAGTTTTACCCGCCACAAATTTTTTTGCAGCGGTTTTATGACCGCTAAATGTCCGCCGTGATTACAATACGCTGCAAAGACATTCCGCGGCAGTTTCAGGACCGGCGGGGTAGTACTGATGAATGCTAAATATCGCAGCGGTTATAACCGCTATAATGTTCCAAAATTACAGCGATCATAGCCGTACCTAGTTATGAAAAAAATAAACAATCTACAGGATTGTGACGGTTAAAACAGCCACATTTTTGCACTATTGTGGCGGGTAATAACAATTATGATAGCTCATTTAGTGATATTATACCAATGCTCATAGCAATTAAGTGATATTATACCAATGCTCTCTTTGACCGTTCAAAGAAAAGTGATATCATGCATTTCATTTTAAAATACTGAGAGTTGTCCAACTAAGCAAAGACCACATTAGTTTTTTTTTTATTTTACATTTTCCACACTAAAAATTTGTGTCAATTTTCCTATTTAATTAATTTAATTACAGGCTTAAAAACAATAAAAAAATACAATTATATACTCATTTTATTAAATCTGATTAAATATTCTGATATTATGCTAATCATATATGTTATTTTGGTCAGTAGACATGTACCAGCTGTCAATGATAATTGACCAGCTTAAACAACTAATAACCATTTAAGTGGCACGTTTAACTGCAAATGCTACATTACATTAATGTTCTAACAGCACAACGCTACTTCTATATCTTATTTCCCAATCATAAATAGTTGCTAAACGTAATGATTAGCTAGGTGGTTAAGCGCTAATTAAGCTTTTATATTCAATTGAAATGGAGTACTGCATGTGATAATGTGCGTATACAGCCGAGAATAGCCGTTGCTTGTGGAATAATCCCAGTAAATTAACATTGGGAGGTTATCATTAATTATCACATGGAGTCATGTAGCCATGTGTTGATCAACATTAATGTTAGTCAAATCAAACATCAACTATATATGTCTGGCAGAGTCAATATGTTCAACGTCAAGAAACGAACAACGTAAGTACAAAAACATGGAGAATCATGGCTAAGCATCAGCGTCATTTTCGGCATTTACTACATCTTTAAAAATGTATAGGAAATTTTGAAGAGCATTTTTTAATCAATGGAACTGATTTTTTTCATAAAATATTGAAATCCATGCTGGCTTATAACAAGTTTGCTTATCAAAGTTCAGTTCAATTAAGTAGACGCACCTAGTATAATAAAAATATCTTTCGCAGCACTTAAAATACGCTTTCGTGTTCATTAAAACTGTTACAAAAATGTTTGCAATAGTTCAAAACCGTTGCATATTCGCCGCATTTGGTTATGCTACAAAGTCATTTCACAGTTGTTTTGTAAATGGTGAGAAAAGTGTATTTGTGGCAGTTATAATTGCCACAAATCTAAACAATAGTGGTTGTTATAACCACAACTATTGTCTAGATTTGTGGGGGTTATAATAGCCACAAAAGATACATATTTTTTTTGTAATGTCCATATCAATGACATTAGTTGATATGATTTATACAAACAAATAATAATACTAGAGCATAACTTTAATATTAAATTTTATTAGGAAACTGATTTTACCAAGATTAAAGAGAAGAAATATCCTCACCAAAAATATCCTCTTTGTTAACTTATAATCTCTCTTGCTAATTGAAACTAATGACTAGACATAATAAAGCAAGTTTTTGATTGAACAAACAATGAATCTATTTTTTTTTTTAATCCGAAGAATCATTTCAACTTCTAATATAAAACACCCAAAAATAATCATCCTAAAAATCTTGTAATTAGGCACTTCATAGGGTTGTTGGCTCATAAGTATAACCTCATTTTGACAGAAATGATTGAATGTATCGTCTTTAATTTTACTTGTATTGTCGTTGGCTTAAAGATGCAATAGCAAATGCTTTGACAATAATGTAAAAGGCATTGTTTGAAAAAATATTTATTGCAAAGTATCAAAAAATTGCACTTAATACCAAATGAGCAGCTCCATAAAACAAGGACTCAAGATATGATCGAGATTTAAGAAATCATGAATCTACATTCAATGATACAAAAATACTTACCGTTCATAAACTAAGTTGCTACTTCTAACTTTACAAGTATGCTTTATTTTCGTAAACAACTTTTGAGTTGACTAGATAAAGATCTAAACACAAACTCTGTGAATGAAGTCTTTATTGGAACACCTCTAGAAAGATGAGAGTATCAATGGCCTAGGAGTGATTTGTGATATAGCCCAGGTGCCTCATGCCTCGCTCTCGTCGTGCCTCTGTCACGCCAGCTGGAGAAGATCAATGGACAGAGGCAAGCCCTAAGTATGAAGGAGGCTGGACGATGGCAAGCTCTATCCATTTTGAGTTCGTATGAAGGAGGCCGGACAGAGGCAAGCCGATACTAGATGCTGCTACCCCCTTCCTCCAACCAACAACAAATCCCTAACCCCTAACTTGTGGTTTGCTGGTTCAGGGAAGTCTTTGCATTGTTCCTTCAATTTTGTTACTCTTATTCGGTTGGCTCTTTAGTCTCACCCTCCTCTGGCCATTCGTGGCCGGATGGTGAGAAATCGCATTTCTGATCATGGATTTTTGGGTGGTTCTTTGAAATCAAGATATTTTTTAGATGTTTTATCTTGTTCCTCCTTGGATGTGTATTTTCCTGAGCTTAAACCATCTTCATTTCGCAGTATGCCCTCTCTATGGATCTCAGAAGAGGAAATATTAGCATTAACAGCTCTTTTGCAATTTTCTTTGGTTGGTTTTTTTTCTTAGCCATCGTCCTAGCCTAGATTCTATCCGAAAATTTTTCTTCAACCTTAAGCTTAATGCCATTTTTCCCGTAACTTTGCTCAACCTGTCGTATATTTTGATTAAGTTGATGAATTATTTGAACTATAACAGAGTTTTTACTTATAGATCTTATTTTGTCAATAATTATTATATGAAGTTAACCAAATGGTCACCCTTACTTGATATTGGTGTTGAATTGCTAATTATTCCATTTTGAATTTCATTCCTTAACTTAAGACCTCACCTATTCTCTTCTTGTATCTTACATGCCCTTGGTTCATTATTTGGGCATCCTTTAAAGGTTGAGAATGCCACCTCCATTGGATCTCGGCCATCTGTTGCGTGGATTTAGGTAGAGCTTGACATTACTAAAAAAATTTCGAACAAAGTTTGGCTCGGACCTGAAAAATATGGGTATATTCAACTTGTTGATATGGAGGAATTTCCTCCTTTGTGTGCTAGCTTTAATTGTATTGGGCATGCTAGGGGGGATTGCAATAAGTCCTCTTTCCCTATTTCTAAGCAACTTACGACTATTGGAAAGACTTCTGGTTCTGCTTTGGAGGACACGGGTATTGCGAAGGATTTGAATATTTTTGATGCTTTAATATCTATGAATGTTAATATTTTTTGTGATAAGAATGGTGGCCGCTGCTTTGGAGCCTTGGGGGTGCTGTTGTGGTGCCACTTTTTGGATCTCTGGTCTTCGGATTTGGATGTCTCTTTTGCTTTGGTTATGATGGTGACTCATGTTGGATTATTTCTTTCCTCTACTTGGAGTTGTTTTCGGGTAGTTTGAGTTTAGCCTTTTCTTGTTTTGTCTTTTCTTTTCCGGTACGTATTAGGTAGGATCTAAAGCTCTTATATTTTATTTCAAATGTTGTTCTTTTAGTGAGCTTCTGATCCTCTATGAACATGCATTTTATATATTGATTAACGTGTAGGCCCTATCGTGAGTTCTCCAAAAAAAATAATGGAACAACTCTAGAGAGACAAGTCAAATAGTCATTTACATGCATGACTCATGAGACCTTCATCATCATAATCAGCATCAACATAATCAACATTAACTCTGTGCATGAAGTCTTCATATGGACAACTCTAGAGAGACAAGTCAAATAGTTCTATACCACAAGTCAAAAAATTTTGATACCTCACCAATACACAAGAAGTGAAATGGGCATACATAGAGTTATAAATAGTAGTAGCATTATCTTCCACATCAAAAACTAACTGTCTTAAGTACAACAAAATGACAACACGAACCTCTTTGTAAATAAAAGGTATGGTAGCTAAAAATACAATAAATCCAAAAATAAGAAATCTAATGAAAGGGGTGAGATTATGGTTGGTGTATTCATCACCACCATCACATTAGAGAAATTTAATGCTTGCAAGCTTTAAATTGTGTCTCAACCATAGTTTTTAAATAATCAAATTTAAGTACGTACAAGTTAAATTCTATAAGCATAGAAAAAACCCAACAAAATCATGTATAATCATAGATGAAGGAAACATAATATTTATAACCTTGGGTTAAATTAACCGGGGAAGGTCCCCATGCATTAATGTGTATAATTTCTAGTGATATACAATTTTTATTGGAAGATAGAGAATGGTTTATGATGTAGTTACAAGCATTATTGAAAGAAGAAACATTTGACATGTCCAAGGATAATTTTTGTTTATCATTAGGTCACTAATATAGCAATCATTAGCATAAACATAAATGATAAGGTTATTATCAGCGACAAGCTTGTGAACAAAAATGAGATTATGAATGAGATGATGTATGCAAATTAGATGAAGTAGAAGGAGCTTATGATGGAGCATGGGTAGGATGCCTTGGTCAACATTTAGCGTTGTTAGGAAAACCCCAGCCCTGTCCTTGAGTTGACTAGAAGTTATTGCATCAACCATTTATATTTAAGGCAACACAAGGGTTAAGTTTTGTAGGTTATTTTGCTCGTTCAATATTAATATAAATTTTCTTAATCCATAAGAATAATTAGATGTTATCCAAACTAATGGGAGCTGTTTTTGTGCATACACATGGAAATATTGAAGGCTTGGTATGAGGGTGAAATATCATTTAGAATGTACAGAATGATGCAGTCGTTGTTGATTTGAGGTCCAACGACTATTATCCACCAAAGTTTTGATTTCTGAGACTGATTTGTTATGGAATGATTTTTAATGGAGATTTAGTGAAGCACTTTTTCAAATTGAATAGCTTAAAAATTGTTAGTTGATTCTAGATGTTTTTTCAATGGTTGCCCTAATATTTAATCATGCATCGACATTGAGGATCTAGGAAATGATAGTCATGGTGACCTTAGAGTAGAGAGCAGTCGCTAGATTTTGGTCTATAAATAATGAAGAGGTATAGAAAGGGTTGGTAGGAACCCATCTTCATTGGTGAGTAGTTTGTTAAACCTGGAATGGATCCATTAAGATAGCTGGCATAGATGTTGGTGTTGAACAACTTAAGGATTTGGGCTCTCCATATAGGAAATTTTTATTGTTAAATTGGGTAGAAAATATATGTTTGATGTTTGACATAAAGAAATTCAGAGAGGACAAAATGCTGGTACTAGTTGTCAAGGTTGTGATGTGCTGGAGGGACTGTTATGATTGAAGTCTCAGATGTATAAAATGAGTGCACATTTTAATTTTATTTATAGATGGTTGTTTTTTTTTTTTTTAAGTAAATTAAAAAAAAATCCTTTTCGTTTCTATTTAAAGCATGTCATTCATTTAGGGGTTGTTTGTCATGAAATATTTTGTGTAAAATAAACTATAGACTCATTTGCGGTTCATTTTTCAAAGCCGGAGTTTGGATTTTTTTTATCTAAATATGATAATATATTTTAAAAATTAAATTATGACATTTACATCAACAATGATAACATTTTTACATGAAATATTATCAGTTTTTTTATAATTTTTTATATTTTAAATATCAACAAAAAAGTAAAACATACTGTAATACAAATTTTGAAAATAAAAATTTTTACAATAATCATAATTTTCAAAAGATTAAAATTTGCTCAAAGTTTCTCAAAGGGTTATTATTTTCTTATAACAATATGGAGAATGTTTTTAAAATTGTGGACTTGAGCCCCCCACTAAAAAAATTGTCATGCTTCGTCTCTAGCACCAGCCAGCCTTCACAGTTGTCGCACCTGCCACCCCATGCCTTCATCATAGACCAGGTTCCCCATTGTTGACGCCATCGAGTTTTTACAGAATTAATTTTACGACGAAAGAAAATAATATCTTAATTTTTTAATGTGCTCAAACAAATAACTTAAAAATATTCTAGTTAAATATATTATATTTGTTTTAGTAAGTATTATTTTTACTCTACTCTTAATTTATTTGGAATGCTTTCCTTCCGCCGTCCGATGTTCAAAGCTATATTTTTTATTTTAGCAATCCATTCCAATTGTATTTTAAAAGTTAAGGGCACTTTTTAAGGAGAAATTATTTTGGGCGGAGTCTGGAGTGTATATTATGTTCGCTCTGCTAGGATTTTTTTCCTGCTTCAGCGTTCGCAGTGAGGATGGTCTCAGCCGCCGGTTTTGCCTCAGGGAAGCTTCTCTTCTCTTGTATCTCGATCTTTTGTGTGTTTTGTTTTTCCTTTTTCGACTTTAACGACGTCTACTCGGCTTCATGACCTGGGATTTTTGAATGGAGCTTCTCCAGCTCTTTCGTTTAAAGAGGCCTTGTCCGAGGCTTCTTTGTCTTCGGTTCCTTTTCATGATTTGTGAATTTCTTCTCACCGGGGTTTGCCGGCGTTGTTGATTTCGGAGGAGGAAATTTCCTCGCTTGCTGCGCCGTTGGAATTTGCTTTGGTTGGTAGGTTTCCCGGCAAGCGACCTTCCATTAATGCCATTCGGATGTTTTTCTTCAACTTAAAACTCATAGGTGATTGTTCGGTCACTGTTCTTAACCCTAGAAACGTTTTGATTATGCTTGTAAATGATTTTGATTACTATAGAATATTCTCTCATCAATCTTATTTTGTGGATAACTTTTATATGAAAGTGGTTAAATTGTCCCCAAATTTGGATGTTGAGGTTGATTCCCCGATTGTTCCCATTTGGGCTTCTTTTCCCTATCCTAGGCCCCATCTCTTCTCACCTAGAATCCTCTTTGGGTTGGGTTCTCTATTTGGCCGAACTCTGAAATCAGACACAGCCACTACTTCGGGTTCCCGGCCTTCGGTTGCTCGCATCCTCGTGAAATTGGATGTCACCAAAAAAATTCCTGATAAAATTTGGGTGGGTTCACCTAATACTGGCTATATTCAATCTGTAATTTTTGATGATATCCCCCACTTCTGTATGCATTGTAATTCTTTAGGTCATTTGAAAGAGTGTCGTATTTTACATCCTCATCTAAATATTATTTCTAAACCATTTCCTTGCTATGCTTATGCTCTGTGTGCATTGCCTGGGATTAATTTGGTTAATGCAGGTTCTATTTTGACTGTGCCGGAAGTTGCAGTTAATGCTCAGGTGAATGCTGACTTAGCTGATGACGTAGCGAATGTAGAGTATGTGGAAACTTTGGATGACGGCTGTGATGCTTGTCCTCTGATTTTGGCCTTTGAGGGCCTGGTTGTTGGTAATTTGGTCCCTTCCCTGTCTGTCTCTATAGAGAATGCTGGCCTGGTGGTGGGGAGTGAGGCGTCTTTGAGATTTTTTGCTTCTCCTTTGGACCCTTCTCATTCTGCTCCCCTGGTTGGAATTATGCATTGTGATACTAATTTAAAGGCTAGCTTTTCTTGTGTGGATGGTGTGCCTGACCTGATAGATATGTATGGGGAGGTGAATTCCAGGGTGCCTACTGTCCCGGGGTTGGTGTCTTCCCCTACCCAGTTTTTAGTCCACACTAATGTGGTCTCGCCCTTGTCCAATGGTATTTCGGGAAGTTCAACATCTTTTATTAATGTTTTGATTACTGTTTTGTCTACTAGTGAATTGAAGTCTCAGGTGGCTAAATATGTTAAAAATTCTGTTTAATGCAAAATGATTGATTTATTATGAGTTATTCCTCTTCGTTTGATAGGGAGGAGGATGAGGATTTTGGTGAAAGTGAGGAGGTTGCACTTGTTAAGCTTGCTGACCCTAGTCCTTCTAATGGCAGTAATAAATGTAAGAATAAAGGTAAAAAGAAATAGGCTCTGCCTCTTTTCTAATTGCTCTTCGGTGGTAGTTTTTGACGGCTTTGTGGATAATAATGAGGAAGCCCCTAGCCTCCCCTCGCTGACTTGGTTGGTTGGCAACCGAGGTGATTTGGACTTGTGTTTGGATTGCTTAGTGGTTTGGATTTGGTGGACTTCTCACTTATGGATGGTCCGTGGCTGGTCGCGTGGATAGTGCAGGGGACTTCCATTCCTGAGTCCAAGTTCGAGTTATCTTACTCTCAGTGTATTGCCACGAGCTATATGTATTGAATCCTTTTTTATGTTGTTGCAATAGTTGGAGGTCATGGACTGTATTTTTCTTCTATTTGAATAAACGATTTATTCTTGTTAAAAAAAAGTCTCGTTATAACAATTATCTTGAATGAGGAAATTTTTTATCTTTTATTTATTTATTTATTTTTCTGTATAATTATTCCCGAATATTTTTATAATAAATAATTTATAACGTAACATTTATTTATCGTAGATATCTCTGACATTAACTGATCAATATTATAATGAAATTATTTCACGTCTATATAATCTAATGGGCATTTCATTTAGCGATTTTTTTTTATTTAGACACTTTGACTTTTATTAATTGAAAGAATTTATATGATTTTTTAATGAATTTAAGATGATATTTATTGTTCATTAACTTAAAAAATAACTTAAGAAATGTGCAATTTCACAAATTTTCATAAATCAGCTCATTAATTTCGATAATCTCACCCAATCCTAATAAATGCGACTGTGTTCGAACAATATTCAATCACAGCAATCAACGCAATGTTTGTATGCTCTTCTGATTTCTGATATTTTTTTTAGGAACCTATGCTAGCTTTAAGACTTTGAGATTTTCTTCCAAGCTTGGCATCTAATGGAGGTTCGGTTCGGCGGTAATTCACCTATAAGCCCAAAAGCCAACATAAGAGGTTGGTGGGTAGGACTAAGCAGGCCTAATAAAGCACCAGCGACAAAAGAGTTCAATTCGATTTTAGTGGGAAACATAGCTCAGGTTGATATAGTAGTTAGGAGCTATGGTTATCAATTAAGAGGTCTTAAATTTAAAACTTACTTATTTAATGTGATATGTTTGAGGTCATTCTTCTCTTCTTTGCATGTCCTGTTCTTTTGACAAAGACCCTTCCTATATGTTTGTGTTAGGACCACTCATTTATTTACAGGTGTATTAGCCGTTAGACTTCTTGCATTACCAGCTCTATTTTCCAGAGTATGATTAAAACTTCCTTTCCAGTTCTTGCTTTTCCTCTTTCTTCTTCTCCGGCTTTGGGTCTTTCAGTTTGTTCCTAGAGAAATGGTGTACTTTCTTAAAAAGAAAAAAAATAAAAAAACATATTTAAATTTAAATTATATTAAATTTTGAGTAGGTGATTAATAAAAATGCTTGGCAAAATAATATATCACCCAATAACATAGATCTATGAAACAAACTAGGGTAATATGCAATTAATACATAATTTTTTTTGTAGTATATTATAACAACAGAGTGTAATTTTAGTAATAATAGCTCTAGTAGGGAATTATGACATTAGACGATCAAGTCATTACTAAGAGAACATATTTTAGATATATTGGGTCTATTATTCATAGTGATGATGAAATAGATAGATATATTATTTGTATAATTCAAGTTGAATGGTTAAAGTGGAGGAATGCATCGGGCCGCTTGTGTACGTGATAAGAACTACGCCTCAAACTTAGGCTTTGTTTGTTTGAGCGTTTTTTTGCCTTCTCCGTTTTCGAAAACGGAAGATTTTTTTTTTTCGTGTTGTTTGGTTCGTCAAATCACGTTCCAAATAACTCCTTTTTTTCATTTTTCTGCAGTTTTGAGAAAGCTTTTTATATGTGCTTCTCCGTTAGAAAACTCCATTTTCTGAACTAATGTTTTTTAAAACTGTATTTTACAAAAGCACAAAAAAAAACAAACGAAGCCTTAAAGAAAAAATCTATAAGATGATGGTGATACTTGCAACGCTTTATAGTGTAAAATGTTAGTTGTTTAAAGAGAACAATAAAACTAAGTTAAATATTGCAATGAAATATTGCATATATTTTGACGGGTTGTGGTGCTAGTCTTTCCTATTATTATTGGTAGGTTGTTGAATTCTTTTCTATATTGGTTTGCTTTGATTAGTTAGATTATATTAACTCATGTTGTGCGGTTGTTTTTATTAACTTCTCAATATTGTTAAATTTATGATACTACACTTTTTTAGCCAGTGGCTATGTTTCTGCTGCTCTCTCCATTCTTCCAGCTTGCATTTCATGGGTTGGTTTTGCTTGGAACATTTAAATTATTTGTTTTCAATTATAGTGTTGTTTAGTGTTTGGTGTTTGGCCATTTGTAAGGATTAAGTGCCCAATTTTTGCTAGTTTGCTCTGTATCCCCTCTTGAAAACTCTACTTGATATGTGGTATGGTGTTTGATTCCTAATAGATCTAATGATGTGGTGGTGTTATGATTTTCTACTTGTTATCTATTATTATTTTATCGTTTGTTTTGTTGGTTTGGTTGAATCTTTTTTGCATCTTTTGCTGCTCTGATATATTGTTCATGTTTCCTTTTCAAGTTTTGATTGTTGCTGGAGTTTGCCATTGGTGTGCTCAATTAATAGTTTGGGGATTTACCGGTGGTATTATTACTAGTATCTGTTTGAGCTGCTAAGTTGGCTTGAGCTTGGGTTTCCTTTTTGAGGGTGGCTAGCTCTTTGTCTCCCTTAATTCTTCTTGTTTATCTTGTATCTTAGTATGGATCATTGGCTCCTTAGATTTCTTTTTGCAACTTTTTTGTGTAGCTCTTTGAGCACTAGTGGGCATTTGATTCCTTTAAGGACTTACAACCATTTTATTAAACCCCGTGTCACTGCTGGTGGCAACCTTTGGCGATTTCTCACCTTATTGGATGGTCTTTTGCGTGGCTTGGGGTGGCTGGGAGCCTCGGCATTTTCTGAGCCCTTGTTGGGTGTTATCCTTGTATTTTTTGCTTTCTTTTTTTGGGCCTCTTTTGCCTGATGCTCACTTTAGTTTGTATCCAAAAAAAAAAAAAAACCATTTTATTAAACTAACACATAAGCCCATTATCGATTTTATCCAAAAAAAAAAAAAGGCTAAATATTGCAAAGATGAGGATGCTATGGTGGATTAGTGGCTTCACTCCTAGAGAGATACTGTGAAACAAGTATATACGTGCAAAGGTTTGAGTAGCTCCAATGGTAGATAAGATTACCGTCAGGAATTTTATTTTTCATCGGAAAATAGCCCATTTACTGTTGGAGGATGTAGAGATCCATTAATGATATTTTTGGATTTTAACAATATTTATTGTTCTTGGTGTTCTTGCTCTTAGGAGCTACTATTTGTGATAATTCTTCATTGATCTCCCCACATCGAAAGTTCTCAACAAACAAATCAAGACGAGCTACATAAACTTAAAATCTTCATGTTTCTATTTATCCAAAACATCCAGTACTCATCTCATCTCGAGTATACATAAATGTTTCCTGTAACTGGCATAACAAAGCCTTAGGCTTCGTTTGGGACGGTTTTTTTATTGCTTTTTAAAGCAGCTTTGTAGCACATTTTTTTAATTATAATTTTACTAAAAAGCTATTGAAGAAAATAATAAGAAACCCGTCTCAAACGAAACCTTAATGTTTGAGCACTATCAATGAAAGTAAAAAATACAGAAATAAGAGTCATATCAGTTTGTTGCGAAGGCTTATACTGGTGCTGTGTAATATGCATAGTGTAGCATCTTTGAAATCTTATAATACTAAATATTTAATGCTGGTTGAAAATCATAAGTATTTAATGTCAAGAAAATTTTATGAATTTACTGTAAGAATATATAAATGCACAAATTTCATAAAATTAGAGATTTTTTCATTTAAGTTTGGAAGTGTATATAAGATTCTAAAGCTTTTTAGTCCTTTATTTCATTTATAATGAAAAATTTGCAGAAACTAATTTTGTTTTTGGTTTTTTAAGCAATAGTTGTTATGGCTTCTATATTATTGCAATTTTATGAGCTTCTATTTCACAACTATAGCTTTATATTCGGAGATCGAAATCAGTCCTAAAATAATATTTTTTGCTCAATTTCTTAAAAACTAAAGGTTTAAAATAGTTTAGATCATCCAAAACAAAAAATTCTGGCTTTACATATAGAGATTTAGGCTTTGTTTGAAACATTTTTATTATTGCTTTTTAAAAGAGCTTTTTAGTAAAAATATGTTTTGAACAAGAAATTTTATATTAAAAAACTGCTTTACAAAGCAATAGAATAGTTGTCCGAAATAAAACCTTAAACTATCACAAATTAACTATATAATAGCATTGTAACAATTTAATTTGATGCAAAAAACTTCATAGTGTACGTATTTATTATGGTTAAAGCCACTGCAATCTTATTGATAATAGCGATTAATCTCTACTACATTGCAGAGCTTTTAACTGCAACTTGTTGCTGGTGTTAAAATCATCACTAATGTTTTGTTTTGGACATCTTTTTTATTGTTCTTAAAGCAGTTTTTTAGTACAACAAATAAAATTTTTATATTAAAAATTATTTTAAGAAGCAGTAAGAAAGTCGTCCAAAATAAAACATAAGATCTCTCAAGATATACAATCCATATGATCGAAAGCATCATAATGTGGATTCTGAAACAGGTATTGCTAAAAAGCTTGGCATTTACAACAGCTTCAGAATGGTTGCAAAAATTTTTCTAAAAAACTTGCAGAAATCCTTTTAGAATGGTTGCAAAAAGCATCATAACTATATTTTTTTGTAGAGAAATTGTCATTGAAAATCATTATTTCTATCGAATTTACATTTGTCACTAAAAATCTTGTGGAAATACTTTTCGGTGATAAGAAAATAATTGAAGATATTTTTTAATGAATTTTTTGTCAAAAAGAGAGTAAATTAGAAAAAAATTAGCTATTTACTATACATACATTCAACTAGTAGAATATAGAGCGAACCAAAGATATAATATTTATGTTATTAAATTAAAATGAAAAAAAAATCATTAGATTTTTGTAAGAATTAAAGATATTTCTTGCTCCCTTCTGTATAGTTGTCATCATAATGGCTTTATATTTTCTTTTTATCTCAACTGAGTGAGAATGAGAAATGTATAATTTGAGCAAGATTAGGGAGCTAAGTTTAAATTATTGGTATAAACTCAAGATCTGAAACAAACATGGAGATTTCATTCACGAGCATTGAACACATTAAAATTAAATCAATATATCAATAATCCAAACAAAATAGAGTAATACTGTAAGCTCCTTCAAATATTTTCATCTCTACCTCTTTTTAAGGTCAAATTCAAATCTATCTAATGGCCTCCATGACCCTCTTATGCCACTTTCTTGTCATCTCTCAGCCATGCCATCCCCTTCTTTGTGAGAAGGTTTGATTCAAATATCATTAATGATCAATGGCTTTCATGTATTGCTTCATTATCATCTTCATGTCATTTCATCTTAGCCTCTAGGATTGGATTAATTTGATCTTCCATATACAAAAGGGGGCACATTTTGATTGTTGTCACTCATCATCATAACTTTTTTATGACACCTATTTTGTCACCTCTATGTCATGCTTCTTTCACATTCATTGAGGTGATTATCATCATCACTTCTTTTAACCTTATTGACTTCCCTATACTACTATCATCAAGATTTTCACAATAATCATCTCTAATCTATTTTATAGTAGTACTTCTAAAGTTAAAGGAAAGACAACATTCTATAATTTATGTTTGCTATTAATAAATATCTATGATGCATACTTGCATAGACACGGACATAGCGACACAGACACATGACATGCTAATTCTTGAAAATATTGGATATGGACACAAAATTATAATTTTTATTTTTTAAAAAATAGTGTTTAAAATTTGAATAAGTATAATATTAAAAATAATTTAGAAATAATAAATTATTTTACTAAAATTTATGCTTAAAATGATTAATATTAGGATGTCGAGAGTCGGACATCAATATTGTGTATCAGGCATTGAGCAATGAGACGACAATGTTTTCAAGAGTCGGTCATTGAAGTTATGCAGTAAGTATTCTGCACAGATGTCAAGAGAGCATCTGTCGTCGTTGTTGAGAGTGCTGGTCACCAATGCTAAGACTATTTCAGACGAAGATGAGTTGTCAAATTGTTGGTGTAGAAATTGCTAGCGTCAATATTAAGATGGCATCGATCATTATTGTGAAATCAAAGACGTGATCCGCCAAAAAGAAATGAAAATGAGAATATTCGATGAATTGGGCATTGAGTGCGAACGATTGATATGATGTTGTGGATAGAAAATAAGAAATTTAGTTTTTATATTTAAAATAAAAAAATTAAATTTAAAAAATCATAAAATATTTAAGAAGCGTATATTTTTTAATATATATATATATATAATTTAAGACACACCTGTCCAATTCATATTTAATATTTTTTTAATCATGCATATTTTTAGTGTCTTACACTCATCGGAGGCGTGTTTGATGTGTGTCTAGCCTGATTAGTGTCGGATATTGCACATCTCTTTGAGTAAAAATGTTGGTGCATCATAGATAAATACTATCTTAAAGACAATTATTATTATTTTTAAATTACATGTCCAATATTCACTTTATTTTTCTACTCTAGTTATATTCAAAATATTATTCGTAATTAAAATGATTAATTATTTTTCTAAATATCAAATAGGAGATGTTCATCATAAATAAAATTCGTAGGTTATTGGATCCGAATACTGGACACAGCTTATGATTCAGTACTTCACAGTATCGAGTAATACAAAGATCGGTATTATGAAGTATTGAGTTCGGTACTTCACAGTACCGAGCATTATTGAGCTCGGTACTGTTGGGTACTATTCAGTATCGAGTAAGGGGTGACGTGACATATTTTTATTGGCTCTCGACGATGTTGGTGTTCGGACCCAATAATTTTCAGAAGCCATGAGGGTGAAGGTATAATTATAAAAAATATATATGAGAGTGGGACAACATGGTAGACATTAGACGCATCATGATGGCCATCTAATCAAACTTTTTAGCAGTGAAAATCAGTGAAAAAAACAAAGCCATGTGTATTATGGATCCCACGTTGATGATTTTTGGCCAATCGAAATAGATTCTCTTTCCCTCTCTCCCCGTCCGTTCGCCTGTCCATCCATCACAAATTAAATCCTACTTAACCTTGTACCGTCGATTGTGATCCCCATCAACTCACTCAAAAGCACTTTATCAGACTGACCGGTCTACCACTCCTACTAATCCTCTCTCTCTCTCATCCCGTCCGAATTAGAGAAAATAAAATAAAAATTTCACTTATTGATAGAATTTTTATTTGAAGTTTTGAACGATCAGAAGAAATATATAAATATGAACGAATGGAAGTAGAAATTAGAGGCGTAATATTTCGCACGATCCTAAAATATGACTCGAATCCTGCTAAAAAATTGGGGGTTCAAGTCAACTCGTTTTGTAAACTGGTCGGATTCGAGTTCCCAAATTCAGTGACCCAGAAATTTGAACTCTACCTACTTCAACCAGTTTTGAAAAACGTGCGAAAGTTGCATCCCGTCTCTTCTCATTGCCAGAAGCATGCATCATGCAAGGATTAGCAGCTGACAACGCTGTCGTGGTGCTGTTGTGGTGTTGTCATGCCGCTAACAACGTTGCTGCTACTGGCATCAAGCTCACCGACTTGTTGTCGCCAGTCAGAAGTTATGATAGCTCAGCGACTGAGCTTGCCATTTGGTTCCAAACTTCCAATGCTTGGAATTGTGTTGTGCCATGTCGTGTTGTTGCCGACGTTGTCGCCGTTGAGAAATTGACGCCTCACACCGCCTACTTCATTGCCTCTGGCCTCACGTCCCATTTTTTGAATCAGAATGTGTCCGCAAGTTGGGTCAGCTCAACCCGGTAACCCACGTGGGTTGGGTCTTGGTCCGGATCATGAAATACCTGACCCTTTGAAAAAAATGAGTCCCGTTCGGATTAGTTTCGGATTTGACCCAAATCCGAACCGTTACCTGATTTTGACAGCCTTAATAGAAATAATTAATCTTAAACATTTGGTTATGTATTTAAATAAGGAGAATACATAACGCATAATTAGACTGGTAAATTAACAAAATGATTCGCCAAATTAAGATTCGTTTGCAACGCATATCAAACAATGCTTTATTGAATAAGCATGCACGTAACTAATTCATAGAGGTTGCCCTAAGAAAATAAACTCATTCTCAAAGATGCGTACGCCTCATTCCACTGAACAAAAGTCTTTTCCATACAAGGCGGAGGATGAAGACGAATTGGATTAGTATTTCAATTATTTAAAATTCCAAAGACTAAGCCATTGTATTATAAATAAACAAATAAGAGCATACTATAGTGCAAGGTTTCGACTTTTATCGCGGTGGCTTGCATTTAATTTAATTCATGATTAAATTATACTATGTACGAACAGTTTGTACACAATCTGAATCAAACTGTGTATAAAAATTATACATAGTGTGTGAACTCACAAGCCGGACAATTTTTCCCATCCGAACTCCTCACGGAATAATTTCTCAAATAACCATAATTTTTACTTTTCATAAGGTGTTGTAAATATGGCATGTTTGAAGTTTCAAACATTAATATAACATAAACCGTTGGGGTTTTATTATTTAATAATTATATATTAACAATTTTTATTACATATGAAGATTAATTAAGTTACAGGGATCTATTTGGTTTCATTGTTTTACTTTACAGGCCGTAACTATTGTTTCATTTTGCTTTTATTTTTTAATTGTTTAAGCACTGCATTATAATTTTTTTTTTCTTTTTATGATGGAAAGCTGTTTTTTTAATCAAAGTTGTTAATATATGATAATTTTAAGAAAGCAACAATTTTATTTTTTTTAAATAATATATTTATATTACTCATAAAAATTTAAAAAATTTATTTTTCACACAGTAAAATTACTATCACCTTTAACGAACGTTGCAGTAATAAAAAACAAGCCAAAAAGTGGTTACAATTTTCTAGTTCTTCATGCAAAAATTACTAGCTTTTTTCACATGCAAAGAACCGCATTGGTATGAAAGCCATAACACAGCCATGGGGTGAGGAGAGAGAGGGAGTGTAGATGATCTCATGGCTGATTATACAAGGAAAGCTTTTGTTGTTTCAATAAAAAAATATATATATATATATATATATATGCAAAAAAATTGTTGTCATTAAGAAGTTACACTATTTGCGCTGCACGAATGTTTGACACACAAATAGATGAGTGAGAGAGCTTGAAAACACCATAGATGTTTTATATAGGAAATTGGACAGGAAAAAATCATAGAGTCTTACTCAATTGAAGAGATTCCATTATGTATACGTGAGCTATAAATATTGATTCATTTCCTATCTTAAAGACGACGGTATTACAAAAGTTTGGGGAATGGGTGGAAATAATGGTAGAGTCCCATCAGGATATCACCAGTTTGATAACAGTGTTTAGTAAATAAAAGGTTTGATGACATCTATCAATAAGTGGTCGATCAGTGAAAGCCCAACGACAATGATCAGCAGGTAATCGAGCAAAGGTTTCGTAGCAATGTTGTCAAACAGTGGTCCAGAGTTTGAGCGGAGGTTCGTTGGTGGTTGGTCGAAAGTCCGATGATGACCAGTCTCATGGAGGTCTGGCAACTGCTTTGTGAAGGTCCGACGGAGACGATCAAAGATCTTGAGGTGGTTGGCAAGTTGGACTGTCAAAACCAAACCCGATATGACTTGCAGATGATTGGGTCACACTGTCTTGAATTGAGATATGCCAACCTAAGATTTAAGTTTATGGAAATCTTTTTTAGACTTCATCTAGTAAACCGCATAAATAATAAAGCTTCTAATAACTTCTAATAAACAAAAAATAAACTTATCAACAAATTCCAAGTTTTTTTCATTCACCGTAAAAATATATAGACAATATTTACACTGTAATATATGGCTACAACTGAAACAAATTAAGTAATTAAATAACTAGCAATGACTGCACAAAATAAAAAATATCTCTATATACCTAAATATAATAGAATGAATAATCATCTACTTAACTAGCTCTTTCACCTTTCCCTGACTTAAAACAGAAATTAGCAAAGTATGTGTAAGCCAAAATAGCTCAGTAGGTCACACCCACCAATATGAACTTTTAAATATTTTTCTTATCATGCATTTAGTTGAATTTAAAAAGCAGGTCATCAGAGATTTATTACGCTGAGCAAAATAGTAAATGTGTATAACCAAAATTAAATAAAAAAAACATGCACTAAAAATAAATAAACAAGCACTTTGTATTAGAAAAAAAAAACATATTATTCTCAGGCTCTAAATCCCCCCATCAGAAGCAGATCCTTATGACTCACAATGCTTGGCACATATAAAATATTCAAGATTTCAAGCCCTTATGACTCCATATGCATATAGCACCAAAACAATATATAGTACAAGAAAATGGAAATTTCACCACACACCATCTCCTTAATGTCACACATTTCAAGGAGATAAGCATATAATTCATTGCATTATTGTAAAATAAATATAAATAAATCAATTTTAGAGTATCATAAAAGGCTTTATTAGATGTCAATAATTCAACTACTGAGTAGAATTTTATTGTTTTAGAATAGTAACAAATTACCATGAATAATTCAAAACATTATTTTAAAGTTTTAATTATATTAATACAATATTAACTAGTGTTGCTTCCTAGAGTATTCACGGTGGTAGAGAAATATAAAGTATAGCATCTTAGTATTGTACGAAGATCCAGCATACAAGCAGATAAGAGAGAGTGTGTAGCAATCATAATAGATACTAGATTTTTTACATGAAAACCCCTAAAAAGGGGAAAAAACTATGGGGCATAGCCCAATTTGAATGAAACCATTAATATTTGCAGTCGATTATAAATGAGGCCATTCTTAGGGAGAAGGCCTTGGCTTGATGTCACAAATGTACATCATATAAAGTGCATTACATGGTGGGAGTTACAATAATCAACATAAACATGTTTTTTTGGTCAACAAGATCATAGTTGATAGGATAGAGGTTGGAAAGATCGTAGTAGGCATGAGACCGAGGGTCAGAAAGATCATTGTTCGTTGATGTAGGTCGGAAGGATCGTATTATGCAGGAGATCAAGGTCAGAAAGATCGTTGTAGTAGGGTGGTACAATGGTAAAACTCTAGGCATCAGGTGATGGCCTGACAGAAGTTCGGGCCTCAGGTAATGGTCCGGTAGAAGTCTGGGCCTGAGGTGGTGGTCTGGCGAAAGTTCGGGCCTTAGGTGGTGGCCTGGCAGAAGTCCGAACCTCAGGTGGTGGTCCGACGGAAGTTTGAGCCTCAGGTGGTGGTCCAACGAAAGTTTAGGCCTCAGGTCGTAGTCCGACAGAAGTCCAGGCCTCATGTAGTGGTCAAAAAAAAGTCCAGACATCATCAAGTGCTGGTCTGACAGAAGTCTATGCCTTAGGTGGTGGTCTGACAGAAGTATGTGCCTCATGTGGTGGTTTGACAGAATTATTAGCCTAAGGTGGTGGTCCGGCGGAAGTTCGAGCGTCAGATGCTGGTCCAGCATAAGTTTGAGCCTCAGGTGGTGGTCCTGTAGAAGTTTGGGCCTCAAGTGGTGGTCCGACGGAAGTCTGGGTCTCAGGTGGTGGTCCGACGGAATTTGAGGCCTCAGGTGGTGGTCCCACAAAAGTTTGGGCCTCAGGTGGTTGCCCAATAGAAGTCCAAGCCTCCGATGATGGTCCGGCAAAAGTCTGAGCCTCAGACGGAAGTTCAGGACTCAAGTGGTGGTCCGACAGAAGTCCAGGTCTTAGATGGTGGTCCGGCAGAATTCCAGGCCTCAGGTGGTGGTCCGGCGGAAGTCCAAGCCTCAAGTGTTGGCCCGGCAGAAGTCCAGGCCTCAGGTGATGGTCTAGCATAAGTCTGAGCCTCAGGTGGTTGTCTGCCGAAAGTTCAAGCCTCAAGTGGTGGGCCGATGGAAGACTAGGCCTCAAGTGATGGTCCAGTGGAAGTCTGGGTCTTAAGTGGTGGTTTGACAAAAATTCAGGCCTAAGGTGGTGGTTCGGTGGATGTCCGAGCCTCAAGTGGTGGTCCAGCGGAAGTCTGGGCCTTAGGTGGTGGTCCGGTGGAAGTCCGGTGTAAGGCGGTGGTTCGGTGGAGCTTAGGCCCTCAAGTGGTTTTCAAGCAAATGCAAAAAGACTCTCGGGACCCACTTAAGAACTTATTCAAACACACTATAACAACCACAACACATGCAGAAGACATGATTATAGAAAGTTGACATCATTGATCTTACCAAATCGGGTCTAAATAAGTGCAACTATGTAGGCATTCAGCAAATGTTACAGGTTGTATGATTGGAGGCGGAGGTGGCAATGTCCGGGTGAAGTTCCAACGCTTACCTTCCTTGGTAGTAATTAGGTAGAAGTCTGGCTGTGATGACGGCAAGATGATGGTTTAGCAGCAATCAAGGACTAGGTAAAGATCCAGTTATGGTTGATCAATGAGAAGATGGCGATGACGGTATGTCGGTGGAGGTCCGAAGGTGGCGATCATCCAAAGAGTGCTCACTAGTGGTTGTGCTCGGGTGGATTTTTGGGATTTTTCATTCATCAATACTCTCTCCAATCTTTAGCACAAGTTTTATTTTATGAAGGAGTTGAGGCTTATTTATAGATTCTTGAGAGTTGTTTGCCTTATAAAAATGGAGAAGATCTTGAGCAAATCTGAAGCACTCCAATGGATGGCCTACATTAATTCCTCTAATTATAGATCTTTTTTTCAGCATTTGGGTGCCAAAAAGGCATCAAAATCAAGTGATTTTTAGTTCATTGGATTCGTCTCATCGAGATGCTCAATTCAACTATAAACATGTCATATTTAAATATCATTTGGTCATCAAAATAATGATTTGATGTTTATAACTTTGCTTCTGATCTTTGATTTGGGCTCAATTGGGCTCCAATAAAATCATTTTTAGTATTGTTGTATAGTTTGACTATAAATTTGTTGAAATTGGAATTCATATGATTTCTAATTTACTTTTGAAACTTTTTAATTCAAATACGTCTATAAATTTGTGCTTGAATGAGACTATTTTTAATGAAGTAAAAAGAGTAAATTTAATGGTGCATATAGTCATTAATAAAGTTAGACAAACGGCGCAATTAGCTAACAATTCAAAAAGCATTCAGGATGTTCGACGAAAGTCCTTGCAGTCCAGGCATACGATTTTGTCGATTCGAACCTGTCAACTCCTAGTCTCCACAGTCCACAGTAGAGCAAAAGCTTGTGCTGGACGCAATAAATCCTCCCCTATTAAAAACATAACCAAAGCATAGAGTCTATAGAGGATCACAGTACTAGGACCGGGAAAACAGTTTCCACTTTCCCTCTCTACTCTTGTCCTAGGTCTATCACTCTCGCACAACTTTTACCTTACTAGGAAAGTTTTAGGTCTCTCTCTTCTTTAACATTTCTCAGTACTACGAACGCCAGTGGTAACTGGAAAGATACATTGGTCAGTAGTAATTTAAGGAACTGGAGGATTTTTGAGAACCATGGATTGCGATATGTAACAATTGCTGTTATAGAGGTAAGCCACATGCACCACGCAAATTATTCTCCTCACCACCTCAACTATGGTCTCTTACTCACTATTTATAATCCCCCATTCCTCGTAATCTCTTCATACATTACACACACACACACTCTCTCTCTCTCTCTTCCCCCCACCCATATCTTCAAATACTGAACGATGACAATGGAGGTTTATGACTTCAGTAGTACTATTTATCGGCTACTGTTTTCAGGTGCAGCATCTTCATGATTCACGAGCAAGGCAAATTTTAGCTTTTCCTCTCTCTCTCTCTCTCTCTCTCTCTCTCTCTCTCTGGATAACATCAATGGGAGAACTACTATTGTGCCATGGCTTCGGGAATCCTGATGATGCTGCATCAGAAATCAGTGGCTTCCGGACGAGAAGAAACTCAGACTCCATGGAGATTCATGACTTCAGTAGTACTATTTATCAGCTACTGTTTTCAGGTGCAGCATCTTCAAGATTCACGAGCAAGGCAAATTTTAACTTTTCCTCTCTCTCTCTCTCTCTATGATAATATCAATGGGAGAGCTACTATTGTGCCATGGCTTCGGGAATCCTGATGATGCTGCATCAGAAATCAGTGACTTCCGGACGAGAAGAAACTCAGACTCCATGGAAAGCTTCTACACTGAAGGTGAATGAAAATTCCCACTGATGTTAACTGTTCTAGTAGCTAGTTGGTCTGCCGCTAGATATAACTATATATAGCTCTTCTTATAGGAACAAGGACGATGGCTGAATGCTTTTCTTGTTAAAAAATGATGTACTGCCTGTTAGAATATAAAGATGACAATTTAAAATTAAAGAATAAGTAAAATATCAAAGAAGGTCGTTAAATTATTTTTTCTAATTTTATTTAGATATCGACTAGTCTTATTTATGTTTTTTTTAGCTTTTCTCTTTTGCTGTTTAACTATTTTCTTATCATGATACAATAATTTTCTTTTCTCGCTCTGGCCCTAATAGTTTGGGGCTTGGCTGTCCACACTATGTTGGGATTCTGTTCGTACGGTTTGGAATCTTTAATTCAGAGATCGGATGTAATTGAACACTTAAAAAGCCTAGCTGGTTGTAGTCCGCCGCTGGAATCTAGGAAACTTTATCTGAATTGTTTATTTTTTGTCGCGGCTGCCGATTCATATCTAGCTTAGCTTAGGATTTTTTTTTTTTGAACATTTAGATTAATTAAGGCACATTTATATATCTATCAAATATGTAATACTCAAGTATAAGATCTCTTATTTGATAGTTAAAACTTCCAACTAATATTAAAATGAGGCTATAGATCAATAGTTAGTCTAAATTTTATTTAAGAACTCATTATTAGGCAAATGAAAAGTAAAATTACAAGATTATTAGAGGGACATTCAGCTCACTAATGCTCAATAGAGCTACAAAATGAAACAAAGAAAAACATATGAGTCAAAAGTCCACTAGTACTCCAAAAAAATAAAATTGCCTAGATGCAATCTAGAGTGGTAAGGAGCTATCGCCCAAAAAAGAAAGATCCAAAAGTAGTCAGTCAAAATAATCTTTCTACAAAAAAAATTCAACCACGCCAATATAATCCACTGACCTGCAAACTTCCTTGAGGAAAGAACTCCAACATAAGAAGTTAATGCAGCAAATAATATGAAAGTGAGGAGTCTTCTTTACATGATAATAATCTTAATAGTTGCATGAACCCCTTTGTATAGCCTTCGAAGATGAATTAATATAAACAGATTGTGTTTCAGGTTCATTGTCTAAAGATCCATCACAATCTTTTAATAGTGATGGGTAACTTCTTTTATTATTTAGTAATGAGAAATTATGTATGAAGAATTTGAGGCATTACTCAATTTACATTAGATAGAATATGCTTTGATAAGTTCTAATTGGTGAAATGTGTATTAAGGTGGTATAATGTAAGGATCTAATAAAAACATCTTCAATCAAGCCAATTCATAGAGTGTTGGAGGCGAACATTAGCTATATATGAACAAAATAATTGTTAAAGATGGTGATTGGAAGGTAAGACATTTCAAGTGAAGATAATGTAGTTGGTAGGGAAAGTGTCGATCTATGAGGACATTGAGAAAATATTAAGGAAGCTATCATATTTTGCTTAAAAGGTTGTCCATAGGTGATGTGCAGTCTATCATATCAATGCACTTTTTTTTAAAGGATGATAATTTATTCCAAATTTTAATTTAAGTATACCTAACACCAAATATAAAGGGACCTAAGATTGGTTATTGATTTAAAGTTTGTAGAATACTAAATATAAGTACTAAAAATATGCTAATTTTTAGAGAAATCCATCTAAGTTATGGTTGAGTCTAAGACCATTGGTTTTAAAATCAAGGAGTGTACCACTTGAGCCAAACCATTTTGGTAGAACACAAAGGAATATTTTTTAATTAGAAGCAATAAAAAGTAATTTTAATTAAAAAATAAAATTTATATAAAAAATTGATCACATATCTACAAAATGATGAACTACTTAAAAATATTTAAGGATGGATAAAATCCTATGTACTTTAACAAAAGGGAAACCATTGAACCCAAAAATTAATACAAAAGAAGAGAAAAAATTAGATCAAGAACAACAAGATAAAAAATTGAAAGCATGGGGGAATGAAAGATTAATCATAATTAGTTTTGTATTTAAAAGGTATGTTACTTTCCATGTGAGTTTGATAGGATTTAGTGAACTGACTGTGGACTGCTTCCACATAGTAAATCAAAGAATTCATAGGGCTTGTATTATCATAAATATATAAATTATTGTTATTTTTAGAAATTCGATTCATCAAATGCTTAAGAGATAACAAGGGGAGCCATAAGTCTAGTAGCTAAAATGTCTTGGTGATTAGATGGAGATGGTGAAGGAGTAAGTAGAACAATTTATAGTGAGAAATTAATTCACAAAAAGTAGAATCCACTAGGATAAGGATGTTGAACACCTCACTAGTTAGAATTTACATTTTATTAGGCATCTCTTAATCAAAATTAAGTGCTCGATCATTTAATCTTAGTGATTTGAAGATTTATTCTCTATTTATGGATTGATCAAGAGAAATCATTAAAGATGATAATGAAACCACAATATTTGTTGGGAGTAGTTGAGGGATAATATCTGAATATGCTATAACATGAATATTATAATTTGTTATGTTGTCCTTAATTTAATGTTTAACTCATTTATCAGTAGATATCTTGCCCAAAGAAAATCACAATTTATATATAATAATGATATTGTATCAACTACCTTTTTTTATGTTCACATTCTTTTGAATCTATTCATGTAGCATAAATGAAGTTATGCGGAGCAACTATTTTTACAAAACACTCTAGTAATGGATGGTTGAGTAGGAGCTGCCCTAAGTATTTGTTGAATAAACTGACTAGGATAAAAAAAAATCATATAGTAAAAAAAAAGGAGCCTAAGGTGCTAGAAACCTAGCCAAACTAGAGCAATTGAACATTCATTAAATATATCATAATATAATGATCGCTTACAGTTGGTCATGAAGAAATTCTCTATTGTAAAGAACTAATTTAAAAGACCTAAAAGAATTGTCTTTCACCATATCAAAATTTTAAAAATACATTCTTAGGGGTTAACAATGAAAAAGAAAAAAATTTCCACATGATCAATGAGTTATTTAATAAATCTCAATGTATTACAAGTGAGGCCTCTCATCTAATTAAGAATTTTTTAATTGAGGAAGGCAAAATGGGGCTATCAAATTAGATAACAAGTTATCTCAAATCAATATATTAGGCAAATAGTAAATTTTATTTGCAAAGTTGTAAGCGAACAAATGACCTCTATGAGTAACTCGATACTAGCTCATTCCTATAAAGCTTGTTTATGTTCATATATTTGCATAATTGAACAAGCTCAAAAAAATTTTTAAAGCTTTATTTAAAATATGCAATTGATATTTCTCTAAAATTTAAAGAAACTACTTTAAAAGTGTAAAGCTGCATTTATTCGTATCTACAAAAACATCAAAGTGCCTTATGGATCAAGTCAACCATAGGATCTCTTATGTATGTAATGCATGGGTCTAGACATAACAAAATGCTACACATGCTATTTTAGCTCTCAGCAGATACATGTCTAATTCAATAAAAAAAAATATTCAGGAGTTGTGAAGAAGATATTACATGCATTTTCTAAGAGATAATATTGAAAATTTTCTAAGTTTTAACAAAATTAATTTAAAATTATAAAGCTATGTTGATTTAGAGCTAGGATGAGATCTATATACTAATAAAAGTACCACTAGGTATTTCTACTTTTTGGGTGACACTACTATCAATTGGGTTTTATTGTTTCAAAAGACATGTATTATTAACAACAAAATTTGAATATGTAGCAATTACTAAGGGCAGCAAGAAGAAGATTTTTGCTAAAGGATTTTCTAGAAAAATTAAATCAATCTCAAGATGATGTCACTCTATTTTGTGAAAATCAAAGTTCTAATCACATAATGAATGTTGGATTTTATTCTCAATAAAATAAATAAAACTCAAGCACCATTACTATACAATATGATTAAAGAAGAAGCATAAAAGCTCATCAAAACCAAAAGAGTAGAAATCACGTTGATATGCTCATAAAAATTCAACCGGCTGAAAACCTAAGGCTTTGTAAAGCTTCAATTAATCTCCATCAATAATGATATGAAAATGTCGCACATATATGTGTATAAACATGTTCATTAAGATAGTACATAAAAAACTCAAACTATGATTCAGAGATCATTAAGTGTGAAGCATAATTTTATTAAATATTTTCAACTTAATATTTATTCACCTTAATTTTTCTAAGATGTTAGCTATATAATTCAATTCGCGCTTTAATTTTAGGATGATGGCTACATAACTCAATTCATATTTAAATTTTTAAAAGGGTTGCTAAACTAACTCAAGCTTAATTCATTCACATATATATTTGATTTTCAAAGATAGTGGCTATCAAATTCAAATTTGTTACATGTCATATCAATGCCCTTTATAAAGAGATAATTGTATTGAGTTGAAGTATCTCATAATCACAAGCTAATAAAGAAAAGATCAACGTTTTATTCTCCACATTCATTCCCAATCTTTATAATAAGTGATTCTAGGGGTGTCAATTTCGGGTCACGGGTCGGGTTCGGGTCGAACTCGGAACTGACCTGGGTTCAAACGGGTCGACCCTAACCCGACCCGGGTAGGTAAACAGGTCAAAAAATGCGAACCCAGACCAGACCCGACGGGTTGACCCGACCCGGGAAGGCTGACTGCCTGGCGCGCAGGCACGATTCGCGGGGCGGGTGCTCGTGCAGGGTTCGCATGGGGCCGGGTCGCGCGGGGCTGGCTTGGTCGCACTAGGTGGGTTCGTGGGAGGGGTCGCGAGCAGCCGCGCGGGCGTGCTGGCAGGGGGCGGGCAGGTTTGTGGGCAGGGGCGGGCAGGGGTTCAAACAGGTCTCCGGGTTGACCTGACAACCCATCGGGTCAACCCGAACCCGACCCGTTTTTCAAACGGGTAAAATCCGAGAACCCGAACATGACCCGTTTTGGAAACAGGTCGGGTCTACCCTGAAAATTCCGGGTCAGATTTTTGTGTCTTGTCAAATATTGACACCCCTAGGTGATTCTCTTCCCTCTCAATTGTTAACACAAACAAAGTAGTTTTTTTATTTATTTACATGAAATGCAATATATCTTTATGTATTTTCCTTAAGATTAATAGAATATTTGATCCCCAAATAGCTGTAGACATATGTGTTTCTTACTAATCTTATAAACATGTTTGTTTTTTTATTATGATTTTAAATGTGTTTATTCTACTAAAACAAAAATCCCAAAATAAGAACACAAGCCATAAGCCTTCCTCTCACTTACTCAATCTTCTCTCCATGTGTGATTACAAATGGGCAAGTAAGGCTATGTGCAAGTTTATAACATTAAGAAAATTAATTAACTAAAAATAGTTTTATAAATTAATTTCAATCCAAGAGAACTGACTTCAATTAACTAGTTGTAAATAACCTTTATCAAGATGTAATGAGCCATTTAAATGGTTCATAGAAACACCTTTAAAAGCTGTACAAGCACAATAGAATATATATATATATGCTCATTCTTCAATTATTTTTTTTTATTCAGAATTTTCCTTTGATTAAGTAGGCATCAGACTAGATTCCTAAAATCTCTAACCCTCACCACCAACAGACACTCGCGTACAAAACCGAACACGATCAACCAACACAAGGTCCCGCCAGTACTATAGCTAGCTAGTTGCTTCTATTCTCATCATCTTAACCTGCACTCAATTTGTCAAAATCATTAACAACGTTGTTGCCTTAAGAGTTTTTTGAATCGAACGTTATTATATCTCCTCCAACTTTTGGTGGCATATCTAATCTACAGTCACATACTGTGCAAGTCTTACGACCAGAAAAGACCCTTGTAAATTTTCTTGCCAGATCTCTTTTTTTAGCCATTTAGAAGTAAAATATATTGTAAAATTAATTAAAAAAAGTCCAAATCTATTGATCTTTAACAAATTAAATCTTCCAAACAGGATAGGCAACACGCTGGAAAATTCACTCCTTTAAGTACAAAATCCTCGAACATTAAAAAAAAAAAGCAAACAAAATAGCAATCGATGCAACATTCATGACGTGCAAGTTCAATCATATCGTCAGAGCTAGCAAGCCATTGTCGTTAGACTTCACGAGAATATAAGTGACTTGTTATGATCAGCACTTTGGTAGATCTAATGGCGGTGGTGGAAGTTTTTGATTTGGCAAATCCCCGTCCAGTACTATCCACGCCATCCTTAGCCCCCAGCTCATGTGCACTTCGATGTGGCAATGCATGAACCACACACCTATAATTACACTCAACGCAAATTAAATTTTAAGAAGAATATCATTCCAATTTTTCAAACAATTAGGGGTGTCGATTTTGGGTCACGGGCCGGGTTCAGGTCAAACCCGAAACTGGCATGGCACTATTCGGGAAAATCCGAACTCAGCCCGTTTTAGCAAATGGGTCGGTTTTTTGGACCCAAATCCGACCCACTTCGGGTCTAGGTCAACCTGGCACGACTCGAATGGTCCTGGACTGACAAAAAATTGTTAGTTTTGGAGTCAAAAAATGGGTCAATCTTTGATTTTCAAGTCAAAAGCAGGTAAAAACATGTTAATCTCAAATTTTCGGGTCAAAAACAGGTTTCGGATCAAAACGGGTCAATTCCGGATTTCCAGGTCAAATAGTCAATTTTGGGTTACTGGGTCAATCCGAACCGGACCCATTTCAGGTCCGGGTTGACCCAAACCCAAAATTTTCGGATCAGATTCAAGTCGAATTGTCAGTTCGTGTCAAATATTGACACCCTACAAACAATAAATAAAAAAACACAAAAGAAGAGCACAAATCGTAGATATCACCTGGGTTATCCGCAAGGAAGCGCACCGCCACCCATCCACCGGAAGGCACTCCGAACGTGTTTCGCTCCACCGGATCCCTAAGATTAAACTTAACCGGATCCTTCACCGGATCATAGTTCCCCGTCCCCTGCCCAACAACAAAAAAATTAAAGCCATGAAGATGCAACGGATGGCTCTCAATCCCCTGTATACTCGTATCCTGCAGCACCAATTCCACCGACGTATTATACTTCAAAACCACAACTTTCGTAGCATTAACCACAAACGTATCGTTCGGCGGCGTCCCCGTGTAGTTAAAAGCGAATGGCGGGTTCACCGGAAAATCCGTCGTGTAAACCCCCTCCGACCGCCGGAAAAAATAGGCCTGAAGCAAAGCCGTGGTAGGCAGCGCGAAGGACACATTGTTGACCGAAGCGGCGAATTTTGTGCCGTTGGGACCTTGGCAAGAGCCGTTGTTTGGGCAAGGGCTGGTCCCGAGGCCGACGGTGAAGTAGAAGCGTCGGTCAATAGAGAGTGGTACGTTGGCAGGGTATTGGTTGGTTGCGAGGCTGCGGAGTTTGGATGTGAAATCGGCGACGAATGCGGTGTTGTTGAAGGAGGGGAGGGGCGGAATGATGAGGAAGGGGAAGCGACGACCGAGTGGTTGAACGGTGGTGGAGTAATGAAGGATGGCGGAGGCGGTGGTGTTGTCGAAGGTTCCGAGGCCAGTGTTGTAGGGGCGGATGGCGATGAGGAAGGTGGAGTTGGGGTAAGGAGAGGTTTTGGTGCGGAGGAGGAGATTGGTGGTTTGGCCGGGTGTGATGATGATGATGTTGGTGTGGAACGGTTTGACATAGGTGGCGTCGGATTCGACGACGGTGAGGGTGTGGTTGGCGATGCTGAAGAAGAGTTCGTCGTTGAGGGCGGCGTTGATGAGGCGGAGGAGGTATGTTTTTCCGGGCTGTACGTTGAGCTGGTATGCGTCGCCTGCTACCATAAATGTAATATCTTTTATTTACAATACTTAAAAGATAAAAAAAGCTTGGGTTTTCAGAATTACTTATGGACGAGCAGTTGTAGAAGGGACCAGGAAGTCCATTGATGGTGAATGCATCGGAGATGTTGGGGGCGGCTCCAGTTTGAAGAGCTTGAGATATGATCGCCTCAGGGTCCCCATTGAACCACTCCCCTGCCATTTTTTTTAATTAGAAAAAAATATTTTGCTTCGAATTATTATTTTTTTCTATTCTAACTTGCAATATTCTTATAATCTTTTTTTATAATGTGCTTTTCTTAATTTTGATATTTAGAAAATAAAAATTATGTCAGAATATATGTTCATATTCTGATAAGAATGAGTCTCAAAATTATTAAATTACTTTTAAGATGAGTGCAATTAAAAAATTTATTAAAATTTTTATTTTATAGTGATCATATCAAATTAGGTGCTACAAATTTCTGTTTTTTAAAGTCATGTTTTAGTTAAAAAATTACTTTGAAATAGTAGAAAAGCAGTCTCAAATGAAGCCTAAGTTAATCTTTTTCATTAAAATAATTATTTTTTAAACATTATTTTAAAGAAACGTGATTATATATAATTTCTGAATTGAGCAAGCCCTACTCATATTTTCTTTAATTATGACTAAAGAGCCATCTTAATCTCCAAAGATTATATGTATATATATATATATATATATATATATATATATATATATATATATATAGATTAAATTATAAATTTTTATATATATTTTACTGATAATTAATTTTTTAAAAATATATTTAAAAAAAAAAACATGAACTTACGTGTAATTCAAGACATCCAAGTTAAAATTTGAAAATTTTTAAATGCTAAAGATTAAATTTTCTAAAGTATTAATGAAATTAGCGTATTAATTACCAAGTAAAAGGGTGACCTCCTTGTATGGCTTCTCAAATGGGTAGGGAACACCGGGCTTGGGTAGAATTATAATGGGTCCATAAATGCTGACCCGAAGCCAGGAAATATGGGCGTGCCAAAACAGCGTTCCCCTTTGTCCCACAATCGTAAAATTGTACACATAGCTCTGACCCGTTTGTATCGGGCATTGCGTGATGTATGAAGGCCCATCAGCCCATCCACTCCGTATTTGCCTAACACCATGCCTGTTACCTCCAGAAACTCTCATAAGCTAAGGAACCATAGAACAAAATACCAAAAAAGAACATTTCAAAGAAAGAATTTTTCAAAAAAAAAATACCAGTGGATAGACACATTGTTCTTCACATGATTAACAACTTTGACCACCACCTGATCGCCCTCCCGAGCGACCAGCCTCGGCCCGGGAAACTCTCCATTGACGGCCAATATGCTCTTGGTTTTGCACAACCTCGTCACATTCTTCAATTTAATCTGCAACACAAGGATTATACATACAACAATATTTATCAAATCTTTATTAGCTCTATAAAATACTGAACATACATCAAATTTGTAGTGCCTCGTCGCACCGGCGGCAAGCTCAGGGAGTGCAATCATGGCAGAAACGACGAGGAGAAATGAAATGAAAGTGGGACTCATCTTCTACTTCTTGGTGTTCCTGATCTCTCAATGTCTTAACTAGTTTTCTGTTTAATTCATGTGAGTTTGTAAAGTGAAATTATATAGAAGTTGTGTTTGCCTAATTAGGTGATGAAATGAAGTTCTACCTTATTAATTGTAGAGATCTTCATGATTTTATTGCCAAACTAAAGCCATAATTGAACCTAATTTACTGGGTTCCACTGTTATAGAGAGTGATTCAGAAATCCACATCAGCTATAAAAAAGTTATATAGCCAATATAGGGAAGGAAGGGAGAAGAACATCAGTAAGGAAAAGAAAAATAATACCATAGAAATCAGTTGATCGAGAATGTATAGAATGCATTGTTGAGGCTTCTGCTTGAATGCAAAGCCAAGCAACAAAATATAAAGACTGCCCGCTGAAAGTTACCAACTTCAACAGATTTCCAAGTGAGAGTAGTTTGACTTCTCAGTACGTGGCTTTTAAATCGGACCCGCAGACAGAACTTTGTTGTCTTTTTACCAAGGCAGAGAACTATCGCCTAACATAGCAACAAATTGACAGTTGTATGCATTAATCTAATGAAGCAATTCCGTCTTCTAACAAATAGATTTGATTACGAACACTACAGAAAATTGCACATTACCGGCGGCCTATTTTCAAGTGACATTCTAGCGGTTTCCAGCGGTTTACAACGAAATATGCCCGAATATTATTTTTTTGCAAATTTTCTAGCTCGGCGGCATTTCCGGCGTCTTTTTCTTATCACATATTAAATAAGAAAATGTGACACTTTTAACACTTTTGCCCTTCCAACAAATTGATTGGAGCTTTGAAGCATACTCACTTCGAATCCCAATGTGTGCGGGGATAGCGGGGGCGGCTTCGTTTTTTTAAATATTAGGCGGCGAAAACCGCCAGAAATATTTGCCGCTAGAAATAAACTACCGGTTTTAGTTTCTTACGTGGTTCACCCAGTTTCACCGGAAAAAGCCACCGGTAATGACAGATTTTCCTGTAGTAAAAATATTAATTTTTTTAATAAAATGATGATTAGTGCTTTTGAAGGATGCAAGTGTTGCTCTCATGAGAACGACCTATATCGACTGCAAAGAACTTAAACTTGGCGCCGCCATGACTTCAACTGAACCATTTCTTAGACAAAAAAAAATCTCTTTATCTGCCAAGAAAACTACAAGTGAAAGCAAGAGTTTCTTGCAAAATCAAATTGGTTGTCCGATCATGAACAACGTACAGTTTAATGTGATGACTGACAACTAAAATATTTCTTTACTTAAAAATTTTTTTCTTGGATTGTGATATAGTGGTGGTCAACTTCTGATGTCTATGAAATTGTGTTATTTTAAAGCTATAACACTTGCATCATATGAAGATGATATTCTACAATAATTGAAAATCTTCTATTCTTTCTTTCCCCTTCATTTTCTCATCTTTTATTTTCTAAACTTAGCAAAATATAGAGTTGGTCAATTATTCTTGCCTGGGTGATCGGCCTTGAATTCGATCCATGTTGATTTAAGAAATCAGTAGAACTCAACTTATATGATAATTTGGAGACATTTGGTTCGCTAATTTTTCTTTCTTATAATCTATTTATAAAAGGGCAATATATTAAATATTTAAGTTTTATCCTGATGAGCTATCACATCAATTATGGCTAGATATTCTTTCTTTTGAACCAAGGAAATGCAATATCAAAAGCATCAACATGGAAGAGGTTATAAATTTATATGTGGATGACACCAGTACCTTTCTAACATGATTAGATAAAAATAATAAGAAATTATGAGAGGAAAAGGAAAATTTGAGTGAGAAGCTCTATAATTCTACTATATTGATAGAAAGTTTAATATTGATGTAACTGATTCAATGCATTAGGCTTACCCTATGACCCTTCATTTATAAGCTTGGATTGATGAAAAACGGTACATAAAATATGATTATATATAATAAAAATTAAATTACATAGTAGGTTTTAACAAGTGTGTTAGTTTTGTGTAGATTTTGATTGTGTCGATCAATCGGGTTGTACTGTTGACTGAAACCTCAATTTCGAACCCTCGAAAAAGAATATTTTTTGTAAGTATTGATATGTCATCAAAAAAATATCTTGATCGGGCATGAATCTCGATGCAAAATCAAGTATATCTTATTATTATTATTATTATTATTATTATTATTATTATTATTATTATTATTATTATTGATAGAAGTCAATCGCGTCCTTATACCTACCATAAGACTTAAGTTTTATTATAGCTAAAGATAAATCCCTTCAAAAAGAATCTCTCCTAACTAATGAGCCCTCCAACTACTTTGAATCTCCTATACCCTTAAGCTTAAGGCTTCGTTTGGGATAGTTTTATCACTGTTTTTAAAGCAATTTTTAGTACAAAAATTTCTTAAATTAGAATTTTTTGTCTAAAAAGTTATTTTATAAAGCAATAAGAAAATTATCCCAAATAAAGTCTATGACTCAAATATTTAGCAATCCCAATCACCACGGTGCATGGGTGAGTACAGGGTGGGGGTCCTAGGAGCACAGGCCTCCAATGACCCTTTAAAAAGTTTTTGAGAAATAAAAATGCAGGATATTTAGAGTAGCTATAAAAGATAGATAATTTATAATTTAAACTATTTTTGCTCTTACTTTAAATTTTTAACTATGCTCTATTAATTCTCCTCATAAATAGCTCAATTCTCATGAGGATGATTTATAGTGTTATGCAGAAATTTTAAATAGACATATAATATTTTTTTTGAATTTTTTTGTTATTAATTAAGTGTTACTTAAACAATTATAAATTTTAGAAAAAAAAAATGAATATTAATATTGTGTTATACTTTGATTGAAGAATTTGACTAATCCTAATTTAAATATCTTTATTGTTGTTATTGTTGCTTTTTTTTTCCAACAAAGTTTATTGGTTCACCTTAGGCTCCCAATTTTCATTAGATGTCTTGTGAAAAATTTCACCAATGCCAACAAGCATTTCCTTCTTTGAGAAGCTTCAGGTTATATATATATATATGGGCGGGAGATATGGTTGAGAAGAGAGCAAGGATTAGATTGCTATCTTTTAGCTTCCATCGAGCGTGTTCTTGCGAGTTCGGATCAGAGGTAGGGATGATTTTGCCGGTGATCATGTAGTCGGCGTAATCATTAGCGGAGAGGTTCTTAAAGATTTGGATTCGCCAAATCGCATAGTTCTCAGTGGTGAGTGGGTGGGGGATGAGATTCTTGATGTTGGAGATAATGACTTTAAGGGATGCCGGCATCGTGAGATCAGTGGAGGAACCAACGAGCGTGGAGGAGGAGGCGGGAGGGAGGGAAGATGCTGATTCTTGATCTCCCATTTCCGGTTCTTGATACCATGTAAGAACCTCTGGAGAGGAAGAAGACAGAGATCGGAACAGAGAAAAGGAATGAATATTATTGCTTAATACATCTGAGATTACAAGTATTTATAGAGAGAGAAAGGTAAAACAGTAAATATATATTAGTACAGAATAAGGTAAAGTGAACCATATGCTCACAATATTCAATGATAATTATAATGATAATGAAATTGTTGTACAACGACTTCAAAATACAAAGATTAGATTAAAAAAATTATACGTGATATGTAAGAAGACTATGAACATCAGGTGTTTTTAATTGTAAGTTTTTTTTTTATTTTGTAAATTTTTTTAATAATAACAATTCTAACAAAATATTTTTTAAAACAGTCAATGCTCTTAGTAATATAAGTCAAAACAAAATATTTCATTATATATCAATAATTTTAATTTTTAATGGATAATATCCACTTAATACCCTCCGAACCATTTCAAAATATTTGATCTATTAGGTGACGATAGTAAAACTTCTCAGGCGGCTCGAAAATCAAGTTTTAGGTTTCGTTTGATACAATTTTTTTTATACTTTCAAAAATATTTTTTTATATAAAAATTTTTTGAACTAAATATTTTTATAAAAAATTTATTTTAAAAAGCAACAAAAAATTGATTTAAAAAGAAAAAAAATTGTCTTAAATAAAACATAGTTGTTAATTGCTTGGCAAGCAATCAAGCAGCTTTCATCCACCTACACTGATAAAAACCTAACACAGTAAATTAATAATCTTTTGAAGACAAGTATGTTCGACCTCTTTGATTAGATATTCTGCTAAATTTTCCTTATCCTTCTAAAATTGTACAGAAACATACAACGTCAAGACTAATTCAATATCCGAAAGATGTGAAATTATTATGTGCGGATATCGGATCGTCCAAAGACGAATCAGAATGTACCTTATCACTCATTTACTAGGTGATGTGGATTGTTCTGATTCGCTTCCGAACGATCCGATGTCAATAATTTCTCCATAAAGATATCAATATTTTAATTTGAGTCCCAAATCTGAAATGGATAGGTTCATTTATGACTAGCGACCAAATTTCAAACCACGTGTGCAGACCAACTTTTTCACTTTTTTTTTTCTAATTTAAGTTTATATTGGACTTCCATAATATTTATTAACTTAAATTTAGCAATATATAGCTTTCAATGTATCCACCATAATCAATTCGATTTTGTAGGAACTTTTTCATGTATCATTAAGACAACATCTCGCTTGTCCTTTTACCCTTTCTTCAGTTTTTTTTTATTTGATAATGAACAGTCTATTGATTATGGCATCTTTAGATACATCTTTGCATGCGAAGTGACTGTATAACCTCACTTTCAAGCATTTAAGAGATTATTAAATGCTTGACTGTTGATATATATTAAAGTTTTTCTTTGTTAATCAAATAGAAATTTTACCTATAAAAGTACAATGTGCTGTTGGATTTAAAGTTATTCCTAAGAAAAAAATTATCAAGACCGGAATAGATAATTGAGCAAGTAATTGAAGCTAGAATAATGTTTCGTTTGGGACAATTTTAGTTATGATATATTGGTTCGATCTTAGATTAACTTGTTTTTGCAAGACACCACATAATGTATATAACTTTATAAATAAGTTATAGGTTGATGTATTGAAAGACCCATTTGTAATAATAATAAGCCATTAAGGCCAAGAAGCTCAAGAAATTTCTTGCATCTTTGCTCCTCTCTCTCCTCCCTCTCCCTCTCTCTTTCTTTCAAGAAGGCTCAAGAAAAGAATCTTCCTAATGCAAGAATGTTCTAACAAGTGATATCAGAGCATCGTGGAAGGAGGAAGGAAGCGGATGATGACTCTCAAAATTGGGCATGGAAGATTCGTACGCGGCGTTCTCAGGCACGAGATCATTCGTAGAGGGAAGCAGAAGACTGAGTGGGCTTGTATTGTGAACTATGGTCGGAACTCTCAAGGCTACGCTTTTTCCCCCGAGCTCTGCTAGGGTTTCTCGCTTGGGGTTTTTCCCCCGCCGGTGGGGGGGTTTTCTCCACTCTGATCGCTCGTCTCAGGGAAGTTTTCATTTCTGGCTTCTGTATTGTGTTTCTTGTAGGCTTTTAGGTTGGTTTTTCTATCTTTTTCGCCTGCCTTTCGGCATGGCGCCGAGCAAACTGAAAGATCCTGGTTTTTTTGGTGGGATCTCTCATTCTAAGTCTTTTCTTGAAGCTCTAGCTGGGTCTTCTTCTTCTTTCTCAGATTTGAGATGTTCTAACTTTCGTGGCTTACCGTCACTTTGGGTTTCTGATGAGGAAATCCAAGAACTTGCTGCTCCGTTTCGTTTTTCTTTAGTCGGTTTTTTTCCGTCTAAACGGCCGCCTCTTGATGCCATTCACAAATTTTTTTTTAATTTGAAGTTGAACGGAGATGTTTCTGTTACGGCTCTGGATCATTCTCACATTTTGATCAAACTGTCAAACGATTTAGACTATTGCAGGGTGTTTTGTCATCGTTCTTATCTTGTTTACAATTTTTTTATGAAACTTACCAAATGGCTACCTTCTTTGGACATAGGCTTTGAGTCGCCGATTGTTCCGATATGGATCTCCTTTCCGCATCTTTGCCCTCATTTTTTCTCGCCAAGGATTCTGTTTAGTCTGGGTGAATTATTTGGTAAACCTCTGAAAATCGATGAAGCTACGTCGGTTGGATCTCGTCTGTCGAATGCTCGTGTTCTAGTCGAACTTGATGTTACTAAAATTTACCCTAAGCAAGTGTGGTTAGGTTCTGATTCTTTAGATTATGTTCAGGATGTGGTTTTAGATGAGTTTCCTCAATTTTGTGCTGTTTGTAAATGCTTAGGGCATGTATCGGGTAAATGTCGTCCTGATGCTGCATCTGGGAATCCTGGTGTTTCGTCTATTCCGATTGATATTCTAGCTCGGAATTTTTGGGTAATGTTGTTGCTAACTCTGTGAACGTTTTTGAGGCTTTACCCACTGTTGAGCCTGAGGTTGTTTCTTCCCCTGGTACTTTGGCTGCTGGTGTTGATGCACCTATACCCGTAATGTTACCGGGTTTGGGTAGTGTTGTGATTTCTCCTGCTGTTTCTGAATTACCGGATTTGGGTGGTGTTGTGATTCCTCCTGCTGTTTCAAAACCCGAATTAGTCCAATTACCTGGTGTTGATGGCGGGTTGGAGAAGGCAATAATGGTGGAGGAATCTGTTGCCTTAGGGGCTGGCGACATTGTTTCGGATGTTGTTTTGGGTGGTCTCTCATCAAATGCCCTTCCTTTTTTTCCTCCTACTTTACCGTCGACTAGTGTGGTTCCTTCGTCTGATGCGAGAGTTGAGGGAAATACTGTTAGTAATAATTTTATTGAGGTTCCTGTTAAGCTGATGGATTCGCATGTTTTGGTTAATCAGCTGGGCGTTTCGGCTGGTTTGGACATTAGGAACTAGATTAATTGGTTATCGTCTGAGTATGAATCGGAATCTGAATTTTCTGAGTGTGGTTTGGCGTCTCCGGATTTGTGTGGAGGTTCGGATCCTTGCAATGACTTCACTTAGGTTCGCACTATACCTAGTTTATCTGCTGCATCTCGGGGGCGATTTCGTGGGAGAGGGCGTCGTAGACGCTAATGGCTCTTTTTTGGTTGTTCTGTTTCGGATTTCAGTTGTTATGTCACTGTTTGATTGGCTGTTTGCGTCGAGATAAAAGGGCTATGATGTGGTTAGGGCTCGCGCCCCTGTGGGTCAGCTTGTGGCAACCTTTGGTGTTTCCTACCTTATTGGATGGTCTATGCTTGTCTTCAGGGGTGCTGGTAGTCCTAGCCGATTACTGAGCCCGCCTTTTGGATGTATTTTTCCTTTTTTATTTTTTCGCTCTCTTATTTCTATGTTGTAACATTTGCTGTTTTTTATTAATATATATTTTTGTTTGTGAAAAAAAAAACTATGGTCAGAACAAGTGGATTAGAGCACGCTGGCACGGATGTTGTCGTATGAGTGCAGTCTCGTGCAAGGTGCGAAGAAGAATAGCATGGGCTGCCGTGCGGAGCATGCGATGGCCAAACATAGCAAGTCGCACGGTCACGCTGTCTCGTGGGCACGTGGAGGCCGTGGTGGGTGCAAGAGCCCAGGTGGGGCATGGGATAATGCGTGGAGCGCGGGTTTGACGCATTGTGTGTCGTAGTACTGGATCAAAACCGGCAAGATCAAGAACCTTGAGGCGGTAGGTTAGTCGCGAACTTGGAATCGGACATGTGTCTTACGAATTCACAGGTTGGACCGCGCACGGGTGTTTGAGAAAGACTGACAATGCACAAGGCACGATATTGCAGATCACGAGAAGAACAACAAAGGTCGTAGGCGCGCATGGTTTAGAATGCGCGGGAGTGCAAGCTGAAGTCGTTATAGGAACTCACAGTGGAGGTCGAGTGCAAGCGGGATTGGACTTGGCTTGATGGTCTTGCTCGTGGAGTTAGTATAGCAAGCTAGTTAGATCGTAGCAAGCACATAAGTGGTTCTTTGATCGTAAAATCAAACAAAGATGGAGATTGTTATGTATTAGTCCGATTTTAGATTAGGTTATTCTTGCAAGACACCACGCCTTGTATATATCCCTATAAATATATTATAGGTTGATATATTGAAAGGCCCCCTTGTAATAAGCCATTAAGGCCAAGAAGCTCACGAAATATCTTGTATATGTGCTCCTTCTCACTCTCCTCCCTCTCCCTGAGCCTTCTTTCTCAGGCAAGATTGTTCTAAGAGTTTTTTTATTGCTTTCTAAAACAGATTTTTAGTATAAAATTTTCTAGTTCAAGAAAATTTTATACTAAAAAGTTGTGTTATAAAGCAGTAAAAAAGTTGTCTCAAATCAAGCCTAAGTGTGAGAGGTTAGATTGCAATAAATTTCTTAATTGATGATTTTAAGGACCCACTCACACATCTTTGAAAATAGAAGGGTGAGTAAAAGTGAGCAAGCTATGAAGAAACAATCATAGAAAAAGAGATTTCATAAGAAATTACAGTGATATTTCATATGATTTTTCCTTATTCACAATTGAACAATATTTCACTATTTATATATGAGGAGCAAAGGAAATGTTACATAAATAGTTAAATATAGTATAATTATATAGAGAATGTATTCATTGTAGCTAGTTGAATAACAGTAAAATTAGAATTGTTAGTCTATTAGTAGTCAAGAAATTCAAACAAGTTATGCATTGAAGATGAGTACCCATTGTGAGTTCTTTTAATGAGAACACATAATCGCGTTGTTATATTTAAGTTATTTTGCAAATTGCAACGAAATTTAGTCCAATGTAAATTTGGGGCGTACTGGACGCGCAGGTTTTCATCCCTAAAATCTTAAAGCTTTGTGATGTAATTTATTAAGTCACAAAATCTGTAGAGAAGTTATGTTGTTTTCTCTTTTCCTAGCCAATTATTTACAAAATTGTGGCATTGTTAGCAACACATTTCAGTCCGTACTAAAATTAGGCGACAATGTTGTCAAAATTGCAAGAAATGTGTGACAACTTAGCAACGGCGCTAATAGCAATGGAAATCCTAAATTATCCCCCAAAGACTATCGATCAATGTCTTAAACTTTTTCTCTCTTTCTGCCCTTATTGCACCTCAATTCTTCTTTGATAGAGGTCGATTGAACTTACCATTTCCTTTCGTTTCTAACTAGAGTAACTTCCTCTTGCCCCCACATAAAAATTTATTAAGTACAGACGAATATTTTTTTTCAAAAGATTGATAAATTATCGATGAATTATTATAACTCTTTATGACTAATGAACTATTAAAAGATAATCTAAAAATAATAATAATAATAATAATAATAAATAAATAAAAAATTAAAAAAAAACCTATTAAAAGATAATCTGACAATGAGGGCCAATTAGGCTATGAACTGACTCTCTTGTCGCCGCCTCTCTCTCTCTCTCTCTCTCTCAGTCGCTGGCCATCCTCTGCTGGTTGCTGCCCCCTTGAATGGCTTTGCTTTTAGGCTGGTTCTATGGATTTTTTTTTCTTTCTACTTGATTGCTTATTTGTAATAGATAGAACCGGTGGCTCTTAAGTTTTATTTCAAACATTATATTTTTTTAGAGAGTTGTTGATTTTTTAAGGATCTGTGATTTTCTATTTAATTAACGCATAGGCCCCTCGTGAATTTTATCCCAAAAAATTGATTCAAATATTTTGGTATTAAATATATCTCCTTTTACAAGAAAATTGTCACCTACTGCATTAAATGATTTTGTTAACAAAGCATTATGGTTATTAATTACATGCCATTCTCTTTGCTCCAATCATGAGAAGACATAGAATCACTTATTTTCAAATGTTCAATCTCTATGGAAAACCCACTGAAACTTAGCTTGGTTGGTGGGCAAGCTCGGTTGGGAAACCCCATCCCGAGTTCGATTCCCTCAAGCGACAGTCACCCATCAAGTGAGGGCCCCAAAGCGCCGGCTGCGGGTACAGTGGCGTGGGTGGCCCGGTAGGTCGGCTGGGGTTTACGGACCGCCAAGCTTGCTCGGCGAAGCCAAGCGTGACAGCGGACAGTTCCTCGTCACCAAAAAAAAAAAAATCTCTATTGAAATCCTTTAATCTACTATACTGAGAGGATTTTTCTTTCTTATTGGTTGTCCTTTCCCACTAGTTTCTTAAAATGCCTATTTATCCACTACAGTATTACAAGAAGCTGGTTTTTCGTTCAAGCTCACCAAATTACTACTTATTATATTTAGACTAAAGAGAACAATTTTTATTTAGAGAGGCTCACTCATCTCCCATGAAAAATTCTAAGAATATCTCTGTAGCAGAAGATTGAGCGTCAATTGTCAGTCGAAGTTGTTGAAATCCTCCAGTTATTCAAAATTAAACTTGCACAGTGATCACTACTTGTGGGCCTTTCACTCTCTTTGCTTTCAAGCAAAGAAACATAGCCATCATTCTAACTCTTCAATAAAGAAGAACTAGCACATTAAAGTACCGCGCGAAGCAAATTTATGAAGAAAGGTGGTGGCAACGGCGATCACTAACAAAGGCATCAATACTCCCGTTGCCCACAAATGAATCTTTGAGACGCGAAGTCAATCAACCTAAAGGCTATCCACCACCTCTATTATGGCCAAGTTCTAACCCATTAATCATGACTCTCCTATGAGCAGGGCTGTACTCAACTCTTTATAAATGAAAGGGAAATATGGGCGCTACCTATTTGGTGGAAGTTTCAGTTAAGATTTAAATGAGAATTTAACTTAGGGGGTCATAGAAGTTTTTTTTTTTTTTTTTACTATGTTTATATTTTAATTTGAATATTGATACATCATCATGAAATTATCTTGATCGGGCACGAATCTCAAAGCTTAAATGAGTCGAGCCCATTTTAAGCTTGAGCTTGATTAATTAATCAAATTCAAATTTGAACTCAAACTAAATTCTATGAATGTATTTATTTTGAAAGAGAGAAATTTCAAATAGCACTTGTAATAAACTAAACAAAAACTCTTGCCAATTGTTTACGGAGGAGTGTCCATTTAAATAAATTGTATTTTCTTGTTAGTGATTGGTGTAGCTCTATTTCTTGTGTACCCTATTATGTGACTACCTGAAATCTATAAATATAGGCCAATGTCTTGTAATAAGAATAGATTTGGAGATATGAATATGATGTGAGTTTAATCTCATGTGTTTCTTGTATCCTAAGAGTGATTCTTAGGTGGTGGATCTTTCCTCCAAGAAGTTCTTGGAGCGGTGTCCGACGACCGTCACCAGATTGTCGACGTTGATTCGTCGAGCCCCCTACCTGGCCGGTGTCAATTTTGTTAACATATCTAACAAGCTTTCTTGAGCATATAAAAGAACTAGCATATTGAGTATTTTCAAACTTAAAAATGAGTTGTTTGTCGAGTCCAAAAAATTATACTTCTAATGAACACTCAAAATAAATAATCTAACAAACATGAACAAACGACTTTAATTAATAGATGCTATAGTATTTTATTAATTTTAAAATTTAGTTATTAATAATTATTATAATATTAAATTATAATAAATAATAAATATTATATTGTTTATTATTTCTATAAAAAGAATTAATCAAGCTCATATCAAAAATTAATCAAATTTCTTAACAATTTTACTTACAAATTTTTTATCTAACATTGTCATCAAACTTATTCATTAGTGTTAACCAATATTATTCAAAAACATAAAAGATTTTAATAAATTACTACTTGATACGGCATCACAAAATTAACTTGATCGGGCACGAATCTCAAGGCAAAATCTAGTTGGAAACTTTAAAAATTAAATCCAGAAGCACCAGAACTCCGATTCCAGCGAGCTTACAGTCAAACTGAGCGTCTCGGAAATACGAACCCAACGACACCAAGTTCAACCCAATCTGAGCCCAAATGAGTTCGAATCAAGGACCCGTAGCGCTGTTGGAGGATTCAAACCGCAATTTGAGTTGCCAAACGGTCTCCGATTTTAACGAGCTTATACTCGAATCGAGCAGCTCGACGAGACAAATCCAACGAGCCCAAGATCGCAGAATTCCAACATCATTAAGGCCTCCAAATGTCCAACGAACGGTGCACAATCGAAGGGTTCAATATCGGCCGTCCATTCAAACCACTCCCTATTTCGCCCATAATCTCACACCTATTTACGAGCTATGTCACTCCAGAAAAACTATAAATAGAGCCCTCATTCTACACAAATGGGAGGGGAGTGAAGAGAGAGAAGAAGAAGAGAAGGAGGAGAAGGAAGAAGCTCCTCCTCGACCACCGCCGGAGCTCTTCCCGCCGCCTGTAGACACCGGAACTTTGCCGGATTTTCGGGAAACGCCGGGAATTTGCAGAACTTTGTAACATTGTGAGAAGTTGATTGTAAATCGATCATCTTGGCTTGTAAGACGAATCGGTCTTTGTACTTCAAACAAATACTAGTAGAACTTTGCAATTGGGAGAGGCCCCTTGGTTTTTTCCCTCTTTTGGGTTTTCCACATAAAAACCTTCGTGTTCATTCTCTTTACTCTTTGCGATGAATATTCATGCAACGCTCGGACGCGAATTCATAAACTCTACCGCCGCGTATTTTCTAGCACGCAACACTACTAAAGTTTTTTCTTATTTAACCATCAAAATTTTAAAAAAAAAATATAAATGATTTAATTATTCAATTAAAATTTCATGAATGAACTATAATCAAACAATACCACAAGTAATATGCCAGCTACTCAATTTGTTTGTAACCCCGCAGTCCATTATAATCCACCAATCCATCAAAACACCCAATCTTACTAAACGTTTTCTTTCCTAAGTCTTATATTCTTTGAATGGGCAAGGAATCCCTCAAATCATAAATCAACCACAATGTAATATACATTCCTAAGTAAAACCTTGATATCAAAACTTAACCAAAATTGCAACTAACATCATCTGGCTTAAGCAGCACCTAAAAGAGTTTAGGATCCAATTCTGCTCTTCTATTGTACTAGAACTCCAATCAATGCACTAGCCATAAAAGTATATTTCACACAAACCAAATACAAATAAAATAGATTACCATTTTATCAAAAATATATATCAATCAAATATAATTTCCATGAATCACAATACCTTCAAAGATCAGGTAGCAAATACCTCTACCCAATCACTATCAACCACAATTGGGATGTCAATCAAACTAGCTCACTAACTAACTCAATTTTGACTTATTAACTTATTTGTGAGTCAAATTTATCAACTTTTGAGCTTTAGTTTGAGCTTATAATCAAACTTATATGATAAATATGTGTGAATTTGAATTCAATGATGCCCAACTTGATAACTCCTCAACAAATACAACCCAAATTTATACAATTCGTCTCTTTTTCAAGCTCACCGTAACCAAATTAACCAGTAAGCTCATCATGCCAGCAAATAGTTCATTATAAAAAAGATCATAGTCCCAAAAATTTAAAAATAAAAGGAGAGCTAGCGAAATCAACAGAAGCATGAAGAAAATTTTCCATTTCCAGTTATAATACACTTCCTTAAATTACACATCCAACTTAAATGCTTCCCAACACTCAACTCCAGCAGATAATCTATACTACTATTATAAAAGGGGCTTGAATTTCCTTCCCTAGCAAATCTTGGCCATCCATTTTATTTCTTCTTAAATTATCTTGGCCATTCATTACAATATATTTCAAAAAAATAATATTTATATAATTTAATGCTCTTTATGTAGACCTCATTAAATTAATTTTAAACCTTAATTTTAATATTTATTCTATGTACTAAATTCTTAACCGTTACTTTAATCAAATTTTAACGGATGAAATGTGTACATCAAATTTTAACGGATATATATATATAAGTACATAGAATTTTAAAGGCTTTAATGAAGCTGCTTTAATTTATTTATTATAAAAAGAATTTGACTATATTAACATTATAATCAAATGTTATACTACGGCAATTAAATGCACAAAGTTGGCTTCATTTTTTGCTACATTAAAGCCGTGCATTATTTCGATTGTAATAATGTTAGTTAAAATTATGATTATACTATAAAATTATAACTCAAAATAATTTTTTTTTTTCATTTAAACCTCTCTTCTATTAAATCACTCCAATAATAATAATAAAAAGTTCGTTGTTCGCGATTCGCCTCCTCTAGCATTAGTGAATTTTCACTTAAACCCAATTAATTAATTACTGCTTAATATTGTGGCGTTAATTCCAGCCCTACGTTTTTTTGCGCGGGATACGAGGCGTCAGGCTCCTCCTCTTCCCTCATTCTTCTTCTCGTTCTACCGCTTAACATTCCTCGGCGTTACCTGCCGGCTCTTCGTTTCTTGACGCGAAAGATGAGACGTCATCGGGCTTCTTTTCTTCCCCATTCTTCTTTTCATTCTTAATATTTATCTCCTGTGCAGAAATTTAGATAGGGTCGGATGACTCGCATCGTCGATCTGAGGAGCCCAGTGAGGTCCTCCATGCATATGGGTCCTCATGATCTAATTTCTCATTAGCTTCAGCCCAAAGATTAACAATCGAGTTTGCTTACAGATTAAGCTGTTGTGGATCTGAGACAGATTCTAGGCACTTTCCTCACCATCTCCATGTTCACAAATATGGGGAATATGATCAAGAGGGATCATTTTGATGCCTAAAAGGTAACATACAAGTTGATTGTAGCTTCCATTTTTTATTGCTGTACTTTTTATTATTGAAATTTGTTTTGGTTGAATTTAGTTTTGTTGATTTGATTAATAATGGTTAATGGTTAGTAGAAGAGATGATTTCTTTTGGCACATTAAAATGTTGGATTTAATTTGAGTAATTATTTTCTTAGGCTATCTTGCTGTGTTCAGGGAAGCACGCTTGATGTGTATTGAACTGGAAGCTAGATTCTTCCATTTCACTAGCTTCTTGACGCATTCATGTGGAAGTTATATACTTTTTTGTTGTCAAGAAACCAATTCACCAATTGGGCTTTGCCCTCTGCTTTATCTATTCTTGATATTAGGCGAATGGGTATTGTGATACTTTGGCAGCTGAGACGTTATTGGCTGAATAAATGATGAGCGAGATAGTGGTGGCATACGATATTTCATATATATGTATATACTACTACTACTATCATTACTACTACTGTTGGTATTATCAAAATCATGTTTTTGATGCTTCAATGTGCGCTTTTCCTCAAAAGTTTCTTTGACTTTTTAAGATATTATTTCTGCTGAACAACTTCAAGGTCAAGGTATTATAGTATTTCTTTTGTCTTGCTATTACGTATTCATCTTGTTGTTGATCATACAAAATGCAACATTTTTTTTGCTGTTAAGCCTTATTTTTCATGTTATTTGTGGTCCTTTTGTTGGAATTGTGGTGTAGTTTAGCTGGCAGATATGGCTGCAAATCCACTCCATGTTCTTTTTTACAAAGTTTTTGTGCTGTCGGCTTGTCCATTGTTCTCATAGGCTTGGATCGAAATTTCTGGATCATTAGTACGGGATTTGACTAAGCAGTTTAAGGTATGACTGAGTCCTTCATTTATTTCTGATCCTATTTTATTATAATATACTTATAGCAAATGAATCCAACTGGTTAGAGGTTTTATGTTTCTATGATCACTATTTTCTATGCTAATTGAGGACTATTTTATATATGATACTTCTTTAAGAAACTTTATATAGAGAATTTTCATATGTTATCTTAAATGAATGACTTGATATCAGATATTTAAAAATTGCCCTGCCATCTATGATCAAATGTTATATTCATACCAGATATTTAAAAATGGTCGTAATCTATGGTCTAATGTTATATTCTTTGATTGCCATATATATTTTTGACGACTTGAAAGCATGTACCTGATCTTTGAAGGCCTATTTCAAATCAAGATTGTGACAAGTTATAATGTAGTTCTAAGGAAGTGTTTTACCTTTTATCTCTTGTTTTCTAAAGCTTTAATTGTACATATCTAACAATGACATTTGTTTATAATTGGCATTGACGTCGGTATTCATCAATTGAAGCTTCTTTTTAATTCAACATGTTCCCAACTCTCACATTTATGTTGCATGTTGCTACATTCTACTTTGCATTCCCTCCATATAATATGTAATTTCGTTGTATTTTTGTTCAAATCATGTGGTAGGAAAATATTTGATCTTTTCATCACAAGAAAGTTGTTCTTTGCTTCACTATACGGTTTTTCTTTTTATTTAAAAGGCCTACCAACTTTATCTTGTTTATTAAAACAACTTTAATTTGTTTAAACTTTATTGTGAGATTATATTCTATTTTTCTATCTTCTAGGAACAACAAATGGTGATGCAATTAAGGTTGCAGCGAATCCAATCTATAGGAGCTAAACCGCTACATTCCAACTACAACTGCATTTCGAGGTATGTGCATTCGAGCTTTGACAGTTCTTGCAGATTTCATGGGAGCAATAGGTTGTGGAACCGATATTCTTTTTGTGATAACTATCATGAATCAATATTTCGATAACTTGGTTTCTTTGGTATGTAAACTGTTCTAGCAAGTTTGATAGCCTCTAAATACTGAGCCCTCTTTATTGTTTTTCCTTGGTGAACCAGTTAGGCATCATCTATACTACTATTATAAAAGGGGCTTGAATTTCCTTCCTCCGGCAAATCTTGACCATCTATTTTATTTCTTCTTAAATTATCTTAGTCATCCATTATATTATAACTAATTAATAAATCAAAAAAATAATATTTATATAATTTAATGCTCTTTATGTCATTCTAAATTAATTTTCAAGCTAAATTTCCTATCCCGATTAACGTCATTTCGATCGCTTGGAGCCGCATGAAGACGAAAGGTTCAGGACTCTCATGAGAAAGACGAATTGTGTTCATTTTCTCTTGATGAGAGGGGAAGACGAAGTGGAAGAGTTAGGAGGTGGATTCCGTCTGTTGGAATAGTATGGGAGATGAAGGCGAAGAAGCTCAATTTTTGTCGATTCTGTTGTGGCATTGAGAGGGAGTTGAAGGAGTTCCATTACTTAGTGTTATTGCGGCTTTCTCGGTGGTGATGGAGGAGACGAAGGGATTTTATCCTATAAATTTCAAAGAGACTGGAGGAGGGCACACAACAGAAGCTTTCATGGATGATGTTCTCAGTTCACATGGTTTGGGTGAAGATTGCTTTGCTGAAGTTGAAGAAAAAGAGAACATAGCAAAAGGATCAGAGCCTCAACTTTTGGAGATTACCTTATTTGGCCAAGGCAGTAAAATGCAAAGCTATTGGAAGAGGCCAGGAAGTCCAGTTGACATGGCCTCTTTTATGCCATTTTTAAGGAGGATTTCTTTTTTTTGGGAAATTTTTTAAGGAGGATTGAAGAATTTGATTCATAAAGCAGGTTTAGAGGCTTTGTACAGTGTACCTGTTATACTTTCCACGGGAATTCATTGTTGTTTTGAAAGCCGAGAGGACAAATAGTGTGGGAAAAGTCATACTAGGCTGAAAATTGGTCTATTCCGATGATACACGACCATGCCAATCACTCATCTATGCTTCTCACAATGCAAATGTTTTCATACACGAATTGAGTGATCCTTGTGAACTTCTTCTTCCACACCTGCAACACAGAAGAAGCTTAAAGCAGAAAAGGTAAACCAGGGAATGAGCACCTGGGAGCAAAAGCCATTGGAGCTGCAACTTCTCAGTATGCTCATTAACCCACCTGATGAACAGTACATGGCATATATAATGGTAAAATAACAGAAAAGTAAAAATAGGAACGCTCCTCACATAGCCTCTGTCCTATTCACTGCTGCCCACTGGTAGTGGTATGATGCTTGTGTTCTGCTCACTTGCGGAACACGTTAACAGGCCCCCGCAAGCTGATGGTGTTGAGGAGACCATAAGCTTGTCACGAAGATAAGTAAAACGAAGTCGTGGAAGTACTTTTGTGAAAATATCAGCAAGCTGGTCCTGGGTACTGATATGATGAACGGTGATTGCATTTGATTTAATACAATCACGAATGTAGTGATAATCCACTTCAATATGTTTAGTGCGGGCATGAAATACAGGATTATGAGCATGTGCAATGGCTGAAACATTATCACAATAAAGTGGTGTAGGGCCGGAGATAGGAAACTTAAAATCAACAATGAGACGACGCAGCCAAATGAGATCTGTGCTGGCAGTAGCTAAGGCCCGATACTCAGCTTCAGTAGACGATCTAGCAACCGTAGGTTGCTTTTTAACACACCAGGAAAGAAGCGTATCGCCGAGAAAATAGCAATACCCAGTGGTGGACTTTCGATCAAGGGGGGGATCGCCAGCCCAATCGGAATCAGCATAGGCTCGGAGAGAAATGGAGGTGCAACTGATTGGAAGCCCACAATTAACAGTACCTTTGAGATACCGTAACAAATGCTTAAGTTCCTGGAAATGATGATTGAGAGGATGATGCATGGCTTGACATAATTTGTTCACAGCAAAAGATAAATCCGGCCTTGTAATAGTCAAGTACTGTAATGCCCTTACTAAGTGCTGAAATTGGTCTGAGTTGCTAAGAGGCTGCAGCGAGGTAGAATCAAGCTTGGTCTTAAGAGAGAACGGTGTGACAACCGGTTTACAGTTGTCAAAGCCAGCCCGTTGCAGGATATCAGCAGCATATTGGGACTGATTTAGGTGATAACCAGATGAAGTTTTGATAGCCTGTATACCGAGAAAGTGATTTAAATTGCCCAGATTTTTAATTTGGAAATGCTGTTGAAGACGCCGAAGAAGTGATTGAATGGCAGAATGACATTTCCCTGTTAATAAAATATCATCCACATACACCAAAAGATATATATGCACATCTTCATGATCGTAAATAAGCAAGGAGGGATCAGCATCACTATGATGAAAGCCCGACTGCTGTAGGTGAGTGGTAAGTTTAGCAAACCATTGCCGAGGTGATTGTTTAAGGCCATAAATAGCCTTACGGAGCCAGCAAACAAAATTTGGATGTTGAGAATCTTTATAGCCAGGCGGTTGATGCATATAAACGGTCTCATGTAAATCACCATGTAAAAAGGCATTTGACACATCCAATTGAATAATGGTCCATTTAAAATAAACAGCTGCTGTTATGAATACACGAATAGTTGGTAATTTCGCTACTGGACTAAATGTCTCGGTATAATCAATCCCATATTCCTGACGGTGGCCTTGAGCTACAAGCCTAGCTTTGTATCTAGCAACCGAGCCATCAGAATGCCTTTTAGTTTTGTAAATCCACTTACATCCCAAAATTGTGTGATCCGAGGGAGGAGGAACTAATGTCCAAGTCCCTTGAGTCAGGAGTGCTTGAAACTCATTAGACATCGCATCTCGCCAACATTGAAATTTACTAGCAGCTGTGTAACAAGTCGGATCACTGGATGGAACAAGACTGTGTTGAAGATTGAAGTGTGTTTTTGGCTTGAGGTTTCCTGTTTGGAAACGGGTCACCATAGAATGACGTTTCGGTGGCAAGTTTACTGGCTGCAGAGGAGACTGTAAAGCGGAATTATGTGATGCTGCTGATGGTGAAGACACAACAGACCGAGGATTGGAGACATCGTAATTGGCTTGTAGGAATGTTGACGGGGAAGTAGAATTGATGATAGGGGAGTTGGTGGAAGTAGGAAGGATAGGAAAAATTAGAGGGGAAGGGGGGACTGTTTGTGCTGGAGAGGGATATGGAACCATGTTGAGAGGAAAGTTGACAGATTGATGAGGATTGGATTGAACAGGGGAGGGAGACGGAGACATTGTGGCATATGGAAATATATTTTCGTGAAATTTAACGTGGCGAGAAATAATTACTTTGTGATTTTGCAAGTGATAGCACCGATAGCCTTTATGTTGGGAGCTATAACCAACAAATACGCAGGCCGAAGATTTCGGAGAGAATTTATTTGGTGCGGATGGTTGTAACCAAGGATAGCACAAACATCCAAAGACCTTGAGATGAGAGTAAGAGGGGGTATGTTGGTAGAGACGATGATATGGAGAGAAATTTTGTGTGGTAAAAGAAGGAAGACGATTGATTAAGTAGGTTGATGTGACAACAGCTTCAGCCCAAAAAATGGTAGGAAGAGAGGCTTGAAGAAGCAAAGTGCGAGCTGTTTCAATAATATGACGATGTTTGCGTTCAGCCAATCCGTTTTGTTCTGGAGTATAGGGACAACTAAACTGATGAACTATACCATTTGAGGAGAGGAGATTTTTAAAATTTAAGCTTGAGTATTCACCACCGCCGTCGGAGCGAAATATTTTAAGTTTAGCTGAAAATTGTTTTTCCACCATAGCTTTGAATGAGACAAATTTTGAGAACGTTTCAGCTTTTGTAGTCATAGGATAAATCCACGAAAAGCGAGAATATTCATCCATAAACAAGACGTAATAACGGTATCCATTAAAAGATAAAGTTGGGGACGGCCCCCATACATCAGACACAATAACTTGAAAAGGAAAATTACATGTGGACATAGAACGAGAAAACGATAACCTATGACTCTTAGCTAACTGACATGAATGACAAACATCATTTGAAGTAGAAATATGTAAATCTGGAGTGAAAGCAGCAACTATAGATAGAACCGCTCGGTGAGGATGACCCAAGCGAGCATGCCAAAACTGAGATGTATCGGCGGTTGTAAGAAGAGCTTTTGAAGAAGACGATGACGATGGAATAGAAGGAACCGAGTAAAGACCTTCATGGCAGCGACCCGAAAGAATCAAACGCTTTGTTTTCTGATCCTTAAGATGATAGCCATGAGAATTGAAAGACAGGGTACAATCATTATCAGTAAGAAGTCGGTGAACAGAGAGCAAGTTATGAGACACTTGCGGTACATGAAGTAAAGGAGATAGAGTTAACTTACGAGTGGGAGTAGGCAAAATTCCTTGGCCCGTGTTTGCAATAGAGAGAGATTGACCATTGCCAACCTGAATTTGTTGGGAAGCAAGATATGGTTGAGGGGTTAAAAGCTGATTTGCATCATTGGTGAGATGTGAGGTGGCTCCAGTGTCTAGAATCCAGTCTGTCGAGCTACTGCCAGTATCCATTGCTTCAGCCACCAAGGCGGAATGGTTGCTTTTGACATAATGCAAGTTTGTGCGATGCCAGCACTTTTCAGCAGAGTGACCCGGCTTCCCACAGATTTGACACTCTATGCGGGGAGAAGACGTTCGACCACCTCGTGCGTGAGTGAATCTACCACGACCTCGAGAACTGCGGAAAGGGTTACGGGAAGAGCCTCTACCTGAGGTAGCAACAAGAGCTTGTGTGTTATCCGAAATCTGCACAGAGTGAAGAGCATGGGCTGCTTCGTTCTCCATATTAGTCTCCTCGCTACACAGTAAAGAGTAGAAATTGTCCAAATTTAATGGTTGTAAATTAGTGCGTATTGCTGTTTTAAATCCTTGATAAGATGCTGGCAAGCCATTCAATGTATACATAATAATATCCTCTGAATCCAGAATGCAGCCAGCGGCAGTGAGCTGATCCACTTTGAGTTTGATTTCGGTTAGAAACTGCTGCATAGATTTGTTTGCCATGGTGATGAAGTTGAGATCATTTTTAAGCTGTAGAATATTGGATCGATTTGAAGATTGCAACCTCTTGCTTATGGTTTGCCAAATCTCAGAGCAAGAGTCCAGATGAAGGACATATGGGAGGAGAGAGGCAGAAATTGTAGAGAAAATAGCAGCAGCCAAATTTTGATCTATTAGCATCCAAGTAGCGTACAAAGGATTCGTTCTTACGGATCTATTGTCGGAAGCAATCTGGCAAGGCGGACGAACAATGGTTCCGTCCAGATAGCCTTCAAAACCGTTCGCTCGAAAAACTTTAAGAACCTGCGATTTCCATGGAAGATGATTTTCCGGCGTTAACTGGATAGTAATCACATTCTTAATGGTGGACATTAAGAATTTCAACTGAGGAGGGATCGTCACTGTCCCAAGAAGCTGAGCAGCATCAGGGTGACTGTCGGCCATGGAAGAGTTACCGGAATCCATAAAAAAAATTCACGCCGTGAGGCTTACGGACTGCTCTGATACCATGCGAACTTCTTCTTCCACACCTGCAACACAGAAGAAGCTTAAAGCAGAAAAGGTAAACCAGGGAATGAGCACCTGGGAGCAAAAGCCATTGGAGCTGCAACTTCTCTGTATGCTCATTAACCCACCTGATGAACAGTACATGGCATATATAATGGTAAAATAACAGAAAAGTAAAAATAGGAACGCTCCTCACATAGCCTCTGTCCTATTCACTGCTACCCACTGGTAGTAGTATGATGCTTGTGTTCTGCTCACTTGCGGAACACGTTAACAATCCTATCAGGATTTGCTATTTTCAAGCAACATTCACACAAAAAGCTTTAGGAGAATGAAAATTTATCAATTTTAATGAGTGAAGGAAAAATCTTAGTTACATTTCTGAAATAAGAATTTTTGAAACCAAACGTTCATAAAAAAAGAAAAGCAAACTTTAAAGCTTTGAGCATCTTTATAAATATAAATGGCATCAGGATATCCTAAAATATTTTTTTTATTATGATTTTGCGAAGGAATACCAAGATGAGTAAATTCCTCAAATTCTGCAGGCAACTTTTGTGGATGGCCTACGAGAAGAAGCGGTTGCAGGAAACCATAGCACAACAATGGAAGCTTTATAAGTAGGATACAAAGCAGGGGCTTATCGCATAATCCTAACTCATTTCAGCCAAAGATATCCCAAAATCCCAGTTTTCTTATGAGGGTCACATGCACAATACATGCATTGCTTTCGACCTGATGAGTATCAACATAGCAGATCTTCATCTGCTTCCAAAGGTTCTCACTTACTTAAAAAGTTCTCTTCAAAAATAAAATAGTTGTTGATGAATCTGATTTTGCCATGGATTTGACAGTGGGCCAATATTGAGTGGGATCACATTACATGCAATTTTCTTTTCATTTGCCCGTTCTTTAGAAGATTTTAGTTTTGTAGCTGTATGATAGGCTTTGTTCCCTTTAAGATTATTAAAAGAGTGTTTTGTAATTTTATTGTTGTTTGGTTATATACTAACTTAAGTGTGAACTATAGGGAGCAAGTTAATAGATTTACTTATTAATTATTAATGTTCATTTACTTACCATTAAAACACAACTCAATTAAATTATAAGGTTCAGGCATATATCTTTTTTGTTTGTTTATTTATTTATTTATTTACTTTTCCTCACAATGTCATTATTTAACATATAACATTCTTCTTTTTTTATGATGTGAAAGTGTTGCCCTTAAATTCTCTATAATTGAATTTTTGTTTATTTTTGTTAGAAGATGTTATATGTTCACTATTTTTAAAAAGTTTCACTCTTAAATTCTAATTTTGAGATTGTGATCTTAAGGAGCGAAGCATCTTGTTGATGAAAATCATGTTGATGATAATTTTAATATAAATTTCTTAGATGTAGAGTTAAATGATGATATTTTAGTATACAATTATTAGTAAATTTTATTCATAATTTGTCTCATAAATAATTATCTCACAATTTTGAGCTATTTGTTTGTGATTATCTTTATATGAGAAAGAATTCAATGTAATAGATAGTTTCTTTTATTATCATAAACTTGAGTTGTATGATGATATGATTAGAATATTGACATGAGCCACTTATGTAGTAGGATTAAGAATATGATGATATCTTTTAATATTCTTTTTTTTTTAAAAAATACATGTTCTCAAAATATGTTGAAGCCTTTAGGACTTTGTTTAAGATAATTTTCTTCCTACTTTCTAAAATATTTTTTATTTACTTACTAATGCATTTAATATAGAACTTCATGTTGCAGTATAACTTTGTCCATGTTTTGACTATAGTGACAATCTCTCATACCTTAATTGGCTATGTTCTTGATTATTCTGCTTCCACACATCATCTTTGCTTAGTCGGTGATCAATAGGAGGGTTCTAATTTATTCTTTGTTTGCTTTATTTGCTTGTGATTCTACAATAGCAGTGAATGTTGATGTTAGTTAGAAGATAGCGGATTATTTGAAAGTGTTCTCGAGATCTATGAGTCATGAACTAAAAAAAGAAGGATAGCGAAACATTATGAACCTTGGAAGTAGGACTTGTGTGAATATGCTGTTAACATTTATGAGAACTAGGGAAAAGTATGAAATTCATTTCAAGTATGAAGCTTACGCATATGGAAGTATGCATGATCTATTTTGCATATCGATTTAGAAAAAACATTGGGTCTTTATTTCTTTCTCACCACTTTACTGTATTACTACTTTTTTACAAGCACACATGATATGATATGATGGTATTGGATACAAGCGTAGTAATTTATCATCACTTGAAGAAACTTTGTTTGGACAATCGAATACATGATACTCTATGCTTCCTAATTTTGCCACACCTAACCTTATATTCTCCTTTTTGCCACACCTAAGTTAGTTGCTTCATATTTGCATCTTCATTTATTATCTAGCATTATGATTAAAAGCTTTCAAATTCCAATTAATAAATTTAATCTTAGTTTTTGGAGTAAAACTTTAGGGTTTAGGGTTTAGAGTGGCATTGCATAATATAGCTATATTTCTTTACTTGCAGAGGATGTAACCACAATTCCCACTAATAGCACCCATAGAAAGGGTGGTAGAAGGGGGAGGAGACTATAATAGATGCATTTATCTGCCAAACATTTTTCTATTTTGCTGGTTATAACTTGTCGTTGTTTCATTGCTTTGTGAGAATTTTTTTTTTTTGTATTCAGGACATCTAAAGTCCTAAAGATTTTTTTTTTATTCTGAATAAGAATTTTTGAAGACAAGATTTTTGCATATTTGATGTTGATTTTGTTGTCTGATGTTGTTGATGGGGTTCGATATTGATTAGTTAAAACATGAAAAGTTTTTGTAAAGTAGAACAAAGGATTAAAAATTATCTCTATGGCTATATCATGCTTTGGAAATGTAATGAGGATTATAACTAATCTTGCTAAAATTTTGTTGGAGACATTAGCAATAATTATTTTAAATGTTAAAAATGTGTTAATTAGGCTTAAATAATTATTTATTATTTTTTTTATTAATTCATAACTAGAGTCATATTAGTCATTATTATATTCCAACTTTGAATGCAGCAAATTTAGCTAAGTATTCGATCTATACTAACATCTCTTATTCTCATGAAATACTTTTTTAAATAGCCAAAGATTTAACTAGCTTGACATGGTCTTTAATGTTTGACACATGCTTTAAATTTTAATTTAAAATCAAGCCTTCAATTTACTCTATACCACGGGATTTCAATCAAATGGCTCTATACCATGGGATTTCAGTCAAATTTGTGTTAGTTGCTTTTATTAGGTAGGATTGACAATTTTAAATATTAGCTTTGTAATAATGTTCAAGATATTCTAATATAAATTTAATAGAGATAAATTTTATAATCATTATATATTCTTTGAAATGAATATAATACAGATTTTGATTAATTAATTATATATGAATCTCAAAGTAAAATTGACAACTATAAGACCTTAACTAAATCAGGGTTAGAATATTCTAATTAAAAATTATGGCATATTGATGTTTGCCTCATATCTTATATTAGATCTTGTTAATTTCTTACCCTCCTAATGTTCATCAAATAATTCTAAATAAAAATCTTATACAAAGAAATTTTCTTTTAAATGTCAATTAATTAGTTTTTAATTATTTATTTAAAAATATTAAATAAAATGATATTATTTATTAAATTTTATTTTTTTCATTTTAATAATAAAAATATAATCAAAATTTTCATAACAAATTTTTATTTTAAAATTTTTATTAACGTGCATTTAATGCACGTACAATAATACTAGTTAAAAAAAAAGGCATCAATTAGAAAAAAACAAATATTTTTCTGCAGCACTGCACACATGTTTACTCAAAAAATACATACTATACCACAATAGAAGACCTAAATCGATAACCCATTCAACATCTGCATCACCTAGGACTATTACAACTCTCCAAAAGGGGATCAAAAACACTAAGTAAACAGAGAAAATTGGAGACTAGCAGAGAAATGGAAAAGCAAAATAGACATTTTTATATAGCAAGATACCATATCTACATCCATCGTTAAACCACCTTATCACTCAAACGCAAACCTCCCTTCTCGGCACAAGCGCAAATAGTAACTCCAAATCCGGCGGTTGGAAATAGCCACCTATAGGAGGCTCCTGCGTCTTCACCGTCGTCGGTGACCTCTTCCTCGGTGGTGGCGGGCACGGTAACTCAGCCGGTATCCTACACTCCCCTCGTTTCGGCGTCTCCCATCCCTGTTCTCTTCTATCGGCCTCCATTTCGTCCAAAATTTGAACCACTACTGTGTACTGGAGGGAAGGATTTAGAAGACTGGGGATCTTATAGCGGGATCGGCTTCGTATCGGATGGACGGTTGGATATGACTTGATAAGGAAGCCACCGGCTAGAATCGTGCGGTAATCAATCATCTTTTTGAGTTGCCACGAGCGAATTCTTCACACGTGGAAAAGAAAAATTGTTACCGTGTGACGCGTGTACTTCTTTTCAAATCTGGAAATAAGCGGGAACCGCGTGATTGAGCGCGGGAAAATTTGGAAAGTAATTCATGTAATTTCCGAAGGGTATTTTGGGCAAACGTGTGATAATGGACCTCTCTGGAATATGCCAAACTATTCTATGTCGGCGGGGGAATGTTTGGTTGGACTGAAGCCACGTGTACGGTCGGAAGAGCGCCGAACGCGTCTTTATCAAAAGGAGGTGGGACCCGAAGAGTCAGAACGAGTCGATTGGCCACTGAACCGAATGGCACGTGCGGATCACCTGACCAAAAGGCTAGTTTTTTCCTCATGTTTCGCCTTGGATTCTCTTGCTGCCGTGGGACCCGTTAGAAGGCAATTTTGTTTCGCAGCGTACGGACATTGAATTTTGAATCGTTTCGCTGTACCAAATTATGACTTTTTTTTTTTTTTTGAAAAATTAAGGGCCAAGCAGAAATTCATTGAGATAAAAAGCTAGTTATATACTTATATGTGTAAAAAAAGGCATAAGAGAAAAAAATGAGGGATAAAAACCCCAAAGGTCCCAAAAAGAAAAAACATCATATGGCGCCAAAATTATACATGTCAAAATGGAGAAGAAAGAAGATCGAAGATCAACAGGTCAACTAAAGGATTCAGAAAATCTGAATTGCATAAATCGAGCGGCACACAAACCTTCGATTGCGGGAACTACCATCAAAAGAAGATTAAGGCTTCGTTTGGGACGGCTTTTTTACTGCTTTTTAAAACGAAGTTTTAGTACAAAATTTTTTATTTTTGTACTAGAACTCCGTTCTAGAAAGCAATAAAAAAGCCGTCCCAAACGAAGCCTAAGTTGCATGAAACCGCCATCCAGAGGGATAGATAATGCAATCGATCATCATTGCCCCCAAAAAATCCACGAATAGAAGAAGCGAAAGCATCCAAATTCTGACTCGAAATTTGGTGCTAAGATACTTGGCAAGGATTTAAAGCACTAAATATTTTAAAATATATTAAAATATCATAATTAATTTTCTATCAAAAGAAATATCAAATTTTTTAAGTTTATTTTAAAAAATTTAGGTTAATTAAAAATTAATATGATAATAATTTCTTGATTTTTCAACAATGATCTAAAAATAAATTCAAAACTTCTTAAACTTTCTACCAAATTTTATTTTAGTTCCAAAAAGAAATTTTAGCTTTATATGTAAACCTAAAAATGCACCACATGAGAGGTATGTTGAATTTTTTATAGTTCTTTGATTAGCTTTTTCTTTGGGACAGTTTTTTAATGGGTTTCTAAAATAAATTTTTAATACAAAATAATTTTTGAACTAAAAAAATTTTGTGCTAAAAATTGACTTTAGAAAGCAGTAAGAAAATTATACCAAGCGAAATATAAATCATTTTAAATTATTTTAAACCATATTTGAATTTAAATTTAAATCAAATCTATATTTGAATTACGATTCAATACTAATCAAATCTTTTGAGTTGTTCTCAGAAACTCCATATCTCTATTGAGCCATCCAAAGAACTCAAGAGGAACTCAGGCGAGAGCATCATCATACAGATCAAGGGGGAATTTGGAATCATGGGTACAACAAGCTGTATAACAAGTGTCGAAGGAATTATAGAATCAATATTGCATGAAGAAGAGAATTTAAAGGGGGGAACATGCAAAGAGGTGTTTGCATGAAATGTATCGGAAGATTGGTGTTGTGTGAAGTGTTAGTTTTGTGTGGAATCTAATTGTGTTGATCAATCATCCATACTGTTGTTACCTTAGACCTCAAGTCAATTTATTGTGCTCGTTGGAGGTGTGTGGAGGACCTCCCCCAGCTTTAGCTCGTGTGCTTTGCACACATAAAATTGGTTTCCGTATACCACCCTAGCGGCGTGTACCTAAGTGCCCGACACTGTGTATATATTGATTTGGCTTAGATAAGCCTTACCTGAGTCACTTTTTCCTTCTTAAATAAGTACAAGTCTAAATAAGTGTTAACAATGATGGTAGATATTTTTTGTCATCATAAATACATTTAATCAACAATCTAAAAAAGTGTGTTTTTAGCTATGATAACCTAAGCATATTGATGATGTTGATCCTATGTTGATGGAAATCTCTCCCAAAAAAATCAATAAGGATAAAAAAATGGGTGTAAATATCAACAAAATTTTATATGAAAGTATTTCTCTTTGACAATAGCCTTTAGCCATGAACAACTTGACTAAAAGTGGACTTTATAAGGCATAATAATTTAAAAAAAGATTTAGATTTGTGTAGTGAACTACATAAGAAAGCACCATAATAAAAATGAAGTTTTTCAATATAATACATTAAGTCACTAATACTTATTGATGAAAAGAATCATGAGGGTGGGAGGTGTGGATGTTTTTGGTGAAAGTTACCCACGTAAAACTCTCAAAACAATATTGATTTAAATGTTCAAATTTAGGACTCTATAACACAAATGGACTTATTCGGACATTTTTAAGTACCAATATGAACAATCCAAGCATCCTTGAACTCAATATGACATTTTATTTTGTATTGGTAATGATCACACCTTTAAGAGCTTATTTAGAGACTTTATCAATCAAGCTAAGCTGTCAGGGGTAGAATTTGGGTTTATCATCATTTTTAAATAATTGATTATTGATTTGTTCTTAATGTGCTATCTATTTATTTAAATAGTTCTTGTTCATATGTGAATTATGCAAACAGCACAAATGTGCAAGTAGAGGTGTCAATTCGAGTCAACGGGTCGGGTTCGGGTCGAACCTGAAACTGACACGACAATGTTCGGGTCAACCCGAACTCGACCCGTTTTTAAAAAAGGGTTAGGTTTTCGGACCCGAACCCGACCCGATTCAGGTCCGGGTCAACCCGACCCGACACGATTGACCTGAAGTTGACCTAAAATTGCTAGTTTTGGGTCAAAATCGGGTCAAAAACGGATCAATCTCGGGTTTTCGGGTCAAATAGGAGTTTTCGTGTCAATTTCGAGTCGTTTTCGGGTCAATTTCGGGTTGCTGGATCAACCCGAACCCGACCCGATTTTTAAAACAGGTTGATTTGTTGAACCCGAACCCGACCCGTTTCGGGTCCGAGTTGACCCTAACCCGGATTTTTTCGGGTCGGGTTCAGGTCGTGTCAAAAATTGACACCCCTATGTGTAAGGAAGAGGACATAATGCTTGTATAAAAGTTATGAAACTATCTAAATGGACTCAATTGATTATTGAGATAAATGGTTATATCCTTTAATATTTTCAAGTTTATTCATTTTTGCTCTTATTTGACTGTGGTTGCTACAAGTCTCAATTTTACGCTCATATTTTTAGATTGACAAGGCCCAAGTTTATAATATTGTAAGTACCTTATGTTGAAAGATGCTGAGATATATAAACTACTAGCTTAACTTTTATTAATTATATTTACTTTCTTATCTCACTATTTCTATTTTCAATATTTAATCAAATCTAACACTTAAATTTGCATATCATCTAAAAAAAATTAAAGGTTTGCATATCATCTCAATATTCGGCAATAAATTCTTTCTAAAATATAATTGATATATCTAAAAAAATCCACACAATTTAACACGAATCTCAAGACGAAAATTGGAATTGAGAACTTTTGAAATTAAATTCAAAATCACATGGACTGCAAGTTCATAATCAACTCGACATATTAGAAAAATGAATCGAACTCTACTAGAGGTGGCCCAATATGAGCCCAAATCAATTAATTAAACACTTGCAGAATGATTAGAAACTTTTAAATATAAATTGGATAACAAAATGATCTTCAAATTAGACATGCTTATAGTTGGATCAAGCGACTTGACGAGACGAATCCAACAAGCTCAAGATTACTCAATTATGACAGCATCAAGAGTCAAGACACTTAGATGTTGAATAAATATTTTATGATCAAGGGAATTAATATTGATCACACGCTTGACTATTTTAAGTTGTGGTTCAAATTACAAAAATGCTCATCTCAAAAAACCTATAAATAGAGCTCCATTCTTCACATGAAGGGAGGAGAAATAAGAGAGAATTAGAAAGGGCTTTATTCTATTTTCCAGCCATCACCGCCAACGACTATCACCAGCTAGTACTGTCGACATCTATTATTGCAACTAACGATTAGCATCATAAATCGATATCATCTCCATAATATTGATAAGTTTTAAACTTGTTGTTGAGTATAGATATATGTTCATGGACACGTGCTTTCTATAATCTCTATTGTGGAAATCAAGTCTTGTTGTTCGGTGTTAACTATCCCTCTGTAGATATTTGATTTATATAATCTTCCTCTTAAAAAATCATGTTTGTTTAATTCTGCTCTTCTTCAACAGTAATGAAAAGAGAATTATTGTATCACTTAATACATAGTCGAAGTAAACTTTCAGATCCTAGAATGGATGATTTTGTGATTTTTATTTTCATTTTCATGTTTTCATATAAATTTTTTTTATCTTACTACTATTCTTTGTGCATGCTAAATTTTTGGACAATGCTGAGATGTAAAACACATACTTTACCAATTCAAATTTTCTAACGCGTAACACTAATCTAGGCCTAGAATGGAAGATTCAAAAGAATAATATGAAGTCAAAATTTTGGGATCGACATCCCATATGAGAGATTATTGTAAATGTCCCTAATGTAGCTGGTCTAGTTTCAAGGCCATAGTTAGTGACCCAGATTAAATTATTTAAAATAAATTTGCATAAATATTTTTATTCAATAACAAAGTAAATTTCATAAAACATCAGCCTTATAATAATCCTGTTAGGATCGAATAGATGTAGTAGATTCAACCTATATTTAAAAAGATAGAGATAGATCTAAAAAAGATTTAATATTTTAAAAGATATTGAGATAGAATTACTAAAAAGATTTGATTAGAAAGTATTAAAAATAAAATTTTATTAAATTTAAATGAGAATTTAATTCTAAATAGGATATAATAGAAAAAAAAAACATATCGCTGACTCTATAAAGTGTGATAAAAGTTTTTTGTTGTTATAACAAAGTATAATTTACATTTATTAAACAATTAAATATTTAAAAATTTATACTTATTTTGTCAATTTCAATGAGACATTATTCTAAAAGTAAGTGCATTACAGAGTATAGACTACGATGATGTTGATCGGCACAATTAAATTATGTATAAAATAATATCATTATTTTTTTTTTTTTTTGTGGAAAAAATTGGGGCAAAGCCCATATATTAAAAGCCAACCAAGCATTATGGGAGTATTTTATTAAGGTATATCTCAGGTTGTAGTATTAAATTTTGTATAAAATAATATCATTATTTTATTTTATTTTTATTTTTTTTTTGGAAAAAATTGGGGCAAAGCCCATATATTGAATCAAGTAAAATTACAAATCACAAAACTAGTGAAAGTAAATACAAGTAAACCCCCTATACCCCCAAGAACAAAAAGGAAGTATTAAAAAAGGTAGGACTCAGGAAAATAAGATCTACACCAAAATACATCATATCCAAATCTGGGAGAAAAGAAGAAAATCCTCCAGCAGTTGCAGGATCTCCAGCATCCTGAAGGAACACCGGTTGCCGCAAGGCAAAAGGACAGGAACCATCACAGTGTCCCAAATAAACCGCAAATTCCCTAGCAGCAAAAAACATTTCCTAGTTACCAAAAGACCCTCCAAGGGAATGTTGATGTAGACCTTGACTGAATATAAAATAGCTGTAAGAATGCAGAATGTCACCAATAGATTATTCGCAAACAACATTGTTTATCTTATCTATGAAGTGCATGAAGTTCAATGCAAAGCTCACTTTTAATTTGTTAATTGTCTCAAATAAAACCTAAACGCACAAAGTTCTCCGCCGTAAATCCATACATTATGTTCCCCTTCATGACAACCAATGCGTTATTATGAATTTTAAAGGCTTTAGCATCTCCTAATTAAGAAAGAACAATCGGCCTCATTAGAAGTACCCAAAGAGACAAGATTATTTCAAAGAATGCTAAACTCTTAATATTTAATAATGTTATCATCAAGAACACTCTACTTCAGTGCAAAAACTATCTATCTTGCACAACTATAATTTATATAAAAAATATGACAATGGCACATTATTCTTAAGTAAAAAATAATTCATTTTGAGGTTCATATAATATGAACTAATTGAAACCAAAATATAACAATCGCCAAAGAGAATCAGTCAAATTTTCATCTAGAAATATCATACGTCAATTTATTTTCCTTGTACTTGCTTTTAGAATGTTGTTCCTCCCTCTTCAAAACTCCACAGTTTTTATTTTTTTTTGGTGGTGGTGCAATAGCAGCAAGCCACGTCATTATACTCGTTAGGATTACTACTAAGATGGTAGCTTCTGAAAAGAAGCTTCGAGAACCCTCTCACATATGTATTCAGGAGTTGCAATATTGGCGGGCATGGGAGTAGCACCTGTAAGGTGCCCGGCAAACTCATTTGCTGAGAAGTGTTGAAGAAGTTGGATGTGCCAACTCGCGTGGCTGTCAGAGGTGGGGGTTTAGGTACAAGATTCTTGATTTTGAGATGAAGAATTTGAGAGATGCTAGTATGGAGAGGTTGGAGGTAGATTCAGATAGAGTAGAGGAAGAGAGAGGGAGGGAGGCGGCTGATTCTTGATCCCCCATGATTGGCTCTTTATACCATGAAAGATGTGTAGCTAGAGAAGACACGAGAGAAAGAAGAAGAGAAATGTATATTCTATATTGCTCAAGATAAGATACAAAGGCAGGTATAAATAGAAGTACAATAGGCAAAGGTGTAAATAAGATGGGCACGTCATATCTGACGTGTAACGTTTGCTAACAATAACTTACACGACACAGCTAAGTCTTCTTATAACATAAAACAATGTCGCGATCTCTCCTCGTGCATAATATGATCAACTTTAGCTTCATGTTATAATTAGAGGCTACGATCTTATCTTTGATCATATATCCAATGAGTCATGATTGAGCTTATGAATGATCTTAAGAACTTACATCCAATATACGAGTGTTTCTAACGTAAGACTTGTTATCTTGAAGGTACTTAAATTTGTCAGTCCTTGCTCATAAGCTCCATGAACATGTCTCTAAATAGCAACAAATGCATCATAGTTCTTTATCTGATTTTTTTCACCTTAAATTTGATGTTCTTTTTTTATATGTAACGTCCACTTCAATTCATCTTTACTCACAAATAGTTGCTAAACACATAATTCACATATAGCAGTATCGTGTTTAATGAATAATGAAATCTCATCTAATAAAAAATAAATATCATCCTCTATAAGCAGCTCAGTTTGAGGAAGTAATGGTGCTTCACCAAAATAGTACGTTACCTTCAATTTTAGACTGAATTATTTTATATCAAAATCTACCATTTTATATATAAGATCAATAAAATCATTAAAGAAAATATTTCTCTTTAGCTCAATGCTTTGATTTATTTTTATGATGAATATCTCAATATCCAACCAACTTACATATCTTCTTTCCATTCTACTCCATACAATATAAGGATATTTATGTTTGATTTACCTATAAAAATAATTCATCAATATACAACTTTATTATTCTTCAAACCTAGATAGAGAAACTAATCAAATCCTATTTGAGCATGTTCATATATTGATAGTACATAATTGTACCTTATTCACAAACAATTATTAGGTGACACTTGCCGTAGCTCTACATTTGGACGCCAATAACATGTCGTCACGTGCTCTTACTCTTTACCGCGCAGCCCGTCGACTTGACCCGGACCAGAGTATTGCTAGGTATTTCTCGATATTGCTAGGTATTGCTAGATATTACTTGGCAATAATGAAAAATATTGCTCTGAGTATTGCTCAGTATTGGTCTTCACATAATAATATTTCTCGTTATTGCCGAGCAAAATCGACCAATACCTAGCAATACCGAGTAATATCTAGCAATACGCGAACATAGCAATCCCGGGGCCGTTCCGGGTCGGGTTGTCGGGTCGCACGGTAAAGAGTAAGAACACGTGACACTATTTTACTGGCGTCCGAACGTAGAACTACGTCATGTCACCTGACCAAATAAAAGTTCCTTATTCACACCAAATTAAAACATTTGCTTAATTAATACATGATTGTTCATTAATCATCTAACAATGTTAAAAAAAAAATTCAAATAAATATCAAATAATTTAGGCTTCATTTGGGACAGATTTTTTTATTGCTTCTTAAAACAAATTTTTAGTTTAAAAATTAAAATTTTTATTCTAAAAAACTGTTTTAAGAAGCAATAAGAAAGCCGCCCCAAACGAAACCTTAATATTTGATAACATGAACTATATTCAATTGAACAAGAGTAAAACATTAACATATAAAAATACACATCATCCAACAAAATAAGCTAATATGAACTACAAGATGAAAACTTACCTATGATCAAGTCACCAATTAATGAAAAAAATCTCCAACTTCACCACATGCTACGCCTCCTGTGCAAAGAAACTCAAATGAATATACAATGACAATGACGATGAATGAAGAAAGCTGAAGCGGAAAAAGATGAATGTCTTCCCTCATAATATTTTAATATGAATAAAATTTTTATGCATGTTTCCCTAAAAAATAGAACGACAAGCATAATTCTCTAATTTCAAATATTATTGAACAAATAAAATCAATTATTTCGTTAAAAATATATATTTGATTTACAGTTTTTTTAAACAAATCAAACTATATTTGAAAATACTCGATAAAACTTTTAAACATTTTTCTAATACTTCAATTTTTTAAAATAAAAAGCATACTAGCCACCACACACCAACTGTTCACCACAACCAACAACTGGAGAAAACCAGAATGCGCCACGTCAACAATACTGCGCCGCGGTAATGGGTGAAGGACTGACGTGGCGAATTCTAGTTGATCTCCGGGCGGCATTCGACGTCCAGACAGAATAATTAATCCACAACAGCTACTACCAGATCATAAAATATTAAATAAAAATAAAAACTAATACTTATTTAAGCTACTAAACATATTTTTACATTAATAAAAAAATAAAACAAAAAGTAATCTCAAAAGGCCCTAAGCAAATATTTATTTTAACAAAATAAAGATATTCTCAAACGAACCTTTATAACTCTATGATATTTGTAGGAGTATAAGTTGATCTATATCTACAATCATCTATTTTGAAATGTGTACTTAACAAAGTTATTGAATTGAAGGACTAACAGACATACATGCAAACAAAATGAAGAAAAATTGCTTAAAAGGCAGCATATGTACAATATGTTTTATATGGTCAAATGAAAGTTGGTCGAATGAATTCACTTGTTGAAAAGCCAATATTTTTGTTTACCTTGACTGAACTTGAAGCAAGCCAGCAACTAAAATCTGTAGAGGAAAAATCAGCCACGCAGCAGCATTTTATAGTGGGGGGCAATAGGATAAAACTCTGCTGATTTTTGAAGTGGAAGTCCATGCTACCGCAAGCCCTGGCAAATCAGATAAATCTCCTTTGAGGAAGATCTTGTAGCCTTGGGCCTTAACCATGATACATTTCTGAATCTTTGCTTGCAAAATTTCGCAAATGCTGCAATCACATCATCAACCAAAAACAAGAAGGTTTATCTACAAAGCAATTTGATTGATGTGTAAGACCTTCCCTGACAATTACTTATTAGTGACTAATTGTAGATGTTTTCTTCTATTTCCAAATAGGGAGAGATTATTGTGTACCGGACATCGAACGTGTTCAGAGACCAATAAAAATGCGCCACATCACTAGGCGTTCGGTACCGAGCTCGGTACCGAGCTCAACACCGATGATAGTACCAGTACCAGTCGGTATCGATAACAGTACTGGTACCAGTCGGTACCGCTCAGTAGTTGTCCGGACACAATAATTTTTCCCAAAGAGGTAGGTAAGTTCGGGAAAATTTCTTTGTTTTTTTTCCTCTCCAAAGGAATGCAGTTCAGGAAACAGAATACCAAGAGTTCTTTGGGCAACATTTTCACAATTTCGTTTTTCTGCAATTGCCTAGTAATATTTTATATTTGGCTTTCTTATCAGCTTTTAGAAATTTCTATAACAAAAAATAACTTTAATAACAAAATCTATTAGTATGTGATGACTACAAAAATTTTGATATTCAATTTCTTCAAATGAAAAAATTTATAAAACTCACAACCGCCTTCAAAATTCTATTTTCTCAAAACAATTCTAAAACTGAATTCAAAGACATCTGTAATTATTGGAAGGAATAATCTAAAGTGTGTCTGAATTGTTTTGACAAGTTGTATGAGCAACAAAGAAAGCCCTTTCGACAAGGTTAATGGTGAACGAGGATATATATTAATTTGAAATTGATATTATATTATTCTATTAATAAGATATTATGAAGCACCTATAACATTTCGCATTTCTTCATAACGGATAAACCACATTAATTACCTTCTGTGTCTTTACTCTCCAGAAGCTTAATTACAACATTACCACCACGTCGAAGAACACCATTCTCACTTGTATCATCTTCAAAACTGTCGAGGAACTCTGAATTATTTTTGCAAGATGAGTTGCCGATAGCCAAAGAGAGTGCTCTTTTACCGAGTTCACACGACAGAGCGGCATCTTTTGTTGTGATTCCAGAAACAATGGGACACATATCTGAAAGTATAACAGAAAACCCCATTCCCTGTAAAATAGCACAAATTCTATAAGCTTTTTTTTTTTTTTTTTGGGGGGTCAATGAAATGAAAAGATTCTCAATTAAAAGTATAATAACGACGTATTTCTACAAGATACATATAGGCAACTAAGAAAGGAACACTCGAAAACTCTAGCACAAATTTCTTTTTAATGAGAGTTTTAAATAGTCATAGTCTCATAGATTATTTTAATTCTTTGTAAAGAGTTAGGGGATCACTTTGATCCTTACCTCTTATAAGAGAGAGAGAAAGCAAAAGAGAAATTAAGATATAATCTTTTTGGTGATATCATGCACACAGTCAAATGAACTAAAAATAAAATAACATCATCAAAGATGCCTCCAAAGAATTTAAGAAAAAACAGCAAGAGAGTATACCTTTAATGAGCAACATAGAGTAAGGACAAAAAAAGAGGTGAGAATGCGTGTTCACACGACAAAGGACACGTACTATTGAAAGCCTTTTACCAAGGAGAATATCTACAATTTTAAAACCATTAGACAAACCATCCACATGTAAATAGAATATCTAAAAGAGAATTATATTTATGCAACATAAATTTAGTCCAGTGAATATCAAGAGAACCAAAACTTATTGCTTTATTGGCATAAAGCAATGAAAATCCTTTCGCATTCCAAACGATATTATTCCTATCAGGATAAATGGGGAAAGCTTTAATATTATCAAAGCAAAGAGCCTCAGCCAAAAAACAAATCTAAGATTACTTGTGTTTGCAGATAAAAGCAAAAATTCTTAACAAAAGAAGCTAAATATTCCTAGAGAGTATTAACAATGATCAAAACAGCCAAAGACTAACAAGTTTTCAGCATACATAATATAACTAATATAAGCTTGTCCACAAGTGATCGATTGAAATTCTCTCTTGACATAAGAATCTTCAATAAGGCAACAAAAAGAGTCCGTGACAAAATAGAAGAGGAATGAGGATCAGAGGCACACTTATCTCAGACCATTAAAAATTGAAAATAACCATAGAGCTGCCCCCGAACAAATGTAATGTACACCTCAATCTATTTAGCAAAATATGTGCTATGCCTTTGTAAAACAAATTTGGTTGCTAGGGGTCTTAGTTAACGCAACAAAAAGTTATTTAAAGATCAATGTTAAAACAAAAACGATTAAGGGTGGAATAGACACTGAAAACCCAAAGAACTTCAAAAACTTGAATGATATTATCAAAAATGTCCCTGTTTCTTATAAAAGCTGCTTTAGTCGAATGAATGAGGTGTGAAAGAACTAGTTTAATTCTATTTGCAAGTAGCTTAACAATCACTTTATTAAATGTGTAGCAAAGTGAAATAAGTCTGAAGTTAGAAAGGAAATTAGCATGAAAATGTTTGGGTAATACAACAATAACGCGGTCCTTTAATCATGTTAGTGAGCATACAGGTTTCAAAGAAGAATCTGTTACGGCCAATCCAGCAGGACCAGTCCTGCAGCCAGCCCAGCAACAAAGGGCCGGACTAGCTACAAGGGGATCAACAGGGATTTCGGGCCCCCTTGTGGGATCCAGTAAAACAGTTATTCCATATGCTAGAGAAGAAATAAGGAAGGAATTAATGAAGGAAATTCAAATTCAAAGTAGGGAGAGAATTAATTCAGGCAAAAGTGATCTTTTAGGGCTGTTTTGGAGGGAAGAGTAGGGGCTTATTTTTTATTTTTTATTTTTATTTTTTTGGTTTTATCATGGAGATAAATAAGAGTAGGGGCTTATATAGGGATTATTATTTTGTATTAGGGTTACGTTTTGATTGAGTTTTTCCGTAGCAGTTTTCTATGAGGGCTTTCTAGCGGCGTCTAGATTGATTGGGAGAGACAATCTACCTCTCTTATTGTAGATCACTTGCATCTTTTGTTTTTTGTTGAGTTATTAATCAAAATCAGCCAATTGTTCTTCCTAAACCTAATGTTTTTTTTTTTTTTTTTGAATTTTCTGTTGTTGCTTGCTGAATTTGACTCCAAGGCATATCAGAATCTCACTGCAAGGATCAATTGATGGCCTAAAATGCCCCAGGTAAACATGACTTTAGAGGTATGGTCATCAAGTCCCGGGAATGTATCCTTCCCAGTGCTGACAAAGTTTCCTTCATGCCCTACTCAGAAAAGAGAGCAGTGGCAATATACTTGTTTGCTCTAGATAAAGTAGAACCAACAATACAATTCAAGTCAAAAGAATGATGAAGAATGCATTAAAATATGATTATAAAGAGTTGAAAAGGGTTGAATGGCTTCAGTCGTGATGTTCTGGGGGAAATAAAAAGCGCCAAAAGGATCAAACATTTCTTAATGAGGTTATAGTTGAATTTTCCTTTAATTCTCGGATAAATAAGGCCCGAGTCATCCTTACTTACCCATGGACTGCTAGGCAGCCTTAGCACATTGAGAAATTAATTTGCTTTCACATCTAATAGCATGAGTTTCTTGGATCATTTTAGCTTAGGGATCAAGGAGTTTATCTTCCAGTGAAGATAACATGTCTCTATAGAATGTAGAAGAATTAGAGAGCTGGTTAGCATCATTTCAAGGTATGAGTTTAAGGGTAACCTTAAAAGCTTTTTGCACGTAACAAGATTGGGGTTAACATAAGAAAAATCCCCCCAGGCATTCATGATAATATCCTTAAAATCATTAGAAAAAATAAAAAAAATTTGAAATAAATTTATGTTTAAAAGATGAAAAAGACCCTTTGTAGATAGTATGATCAGAATGATCAGAGGAAAAAATAGGAGACATAATGTAGTAAGATTTAGGGAAGAGAACCAAGAGCCTGTCATTGAAAGGCTTTATCAATCTTTTCTCTCTTATGGGAAATTAAGTTGGTTATTAAACCAAGAGTACGAGAGGCACTGGAAAAGAGATCTAGAAGTGCAACTTGGAAGATAAATCATTGAAATCCACCATGTCGTTTGGAAGAGGAGCATTCCCTCCTAACTTATGCTCGGCAGAACTAACATAGTTGAATTCTCCCATAACAATCCAGGTCAAATCAACATAGCTAGAGATACTCACAAGAGAGTCCCAAAGAATCAACTTTCCATGAGAAGCATAGGCAACATAAACAAGAATGAGTAGAAATTTTTTGGAGTCTGAGAAGTCAATCAAGCCATGCATAAACTTTGGTTGTATAAGAATTAAGTGAAAATGAAGCATAAGTCCCATTTAATCCAAATGAAGAGATAAATCTGCATTATTGAAGTGGTAAGTATGGAGGTGAGCCATTAGTTTGGAATTGCCCAATAAAAGGCAAAGTAGGGGTCTTCAACAACAACAATAACACCAAGCCCTTATCCCGACTATATGAATCTTTTTTTCTCTATTGTGTCCTATTAAGAGTCAAATTCTCATTTAAATATAATAAAAAATATAATTTCTAACACTTCCTAACCAAGTCTTTGTAAGTCTAATGTTGGTCTTTGTTCCTAGATTTAGGTTTTAGGCTTGTAAAGCCTTGTGTGTAGCTTTTGATGTTACATTAGGTGCCTATTAATAGAGGCATTGTATCTTGTAATAGCATGGTTTAAGAAATATAGTTTCTTGTGTTTTGGCTGCCTCCCTCTTCCCTTCTCCTCTCTCCCTCCTCCTCCTCTCTCAACTTCAAAGAAGAGGAAGTGTTCTTCCTCTCTTGCCGGAGTTGGTTTCAACATTTGGTATCAGAGCCTCGTTGAGGCAATCTCGAGGTGGAGGAGAGGAGGTTTCTTGACTGAAGAAATGATTCTGATCGGAAGAGGGCGGCGTCAGGTTTGGCTCGACGAAGGCAGGAGGTGCTTTCGGTGGAGAACTGGGCGGCGTTTGTTCGTTGGGCGTTGCTGCAGACGAGGGTAGAGAAGCCGGTGATGGCTTGGTACCTCGTGTAAGGTGGAGTCGAGCTCGTTCGCTAGACTCGGAGCCGGATCCGGCGCGGACGTTGTCGCCGGATCTATGCGGAAGTGCGAGTGGAGTTGCGGCTCGCATTTCTTCTCGTCAGTCTTGGCTTGCCGGCGGCAGGTTGTTCGTTCGAGGATTTCGAAGCGGAACGGAGAGAAGGACGAGCGGGATCACTGGTTGAGCGAGAGGGCCAAAAGCTTGGGCATGGCCTGGTGCAGCTCGGATCGAAGCTACAGACGCTGCCTAGTGTTTCTTGATCGCAAGAATCGGACACTCGCCTGGAGTGGTCGATCGCGTTGGCTTCTTGATCAGCGGAGGCGGTCTTCCACGGGAATCAAGAAGAGTTGATCGGGAGAGTGGAGCATCCGGAACTGCTGACCGGAGAAAGCAAGGCCAAGGCAGAAGCCGGTCCGACTAGTGCAGGAGTCTCATGCGGCTCGGAGGTGAAAGGAGCTGGCTTGATCGCGTGAGTGAAGCCGGAGGCGCGGTGGACGCGGGACCGGAGGGGCTGGCCTGGCGCTGTCGTCCGAAGGATGGAGTCACGCGATTGTTTCGCGTACGTAGGAGGCGAACGTCCAGGTGGCCGGTGGTTCACCGGACTCTGTTCAGTAGAAACCGGAGTTGGCTGCTGGATTCAGTTAGCTGTGGTTGACGAAGGCAAACAAGAGCTGTGGCATGATGCCACGTTTTGAAGGTGCTAGCTGGCTGGGGGTTGCCGGAGGCACGTGAGGCAGCGCTGGTACGCACTGCCGGCCAGAGCAAATAAGGTACGCGGAGGAAGGCCTTGATTTCGCGACAAGCTGGCCGGAGTCAGGCTCGCGTGTGTTTCTTAGCGAGATTCGCCTGAATCGGCGAACGAAGAGGCAAAGTAGCCGCGTACGCTGCCTGACAGAGGCGGTACCTTCATAAGGCTGTCTCGCCGGAATCTGAGCGGGACATGTCCGATCGGAGACGAATGGCGGAGCTCACGAAGGTGTTGTCTTCTTGATCGACGGTAGCCTGAGCAGCTGGCGTGAGCACAACCGTCAAGAGCTGGATTGCTAGGGCCAGCGGGAGCTCGACGCTTCTGGATGAAATCTAAGAGATGCAGGAGGATTTTGGAGCGGCTGATCGAAGAAGAGCGGAGGCTGTGCGAGAGCAAGCCCAATGTGGTCTTCATGTGGCTTCTTGACGAAGTTCGCCGGATTAGGCGAAGAGGAGGCCTGAAGGCCTGTGCGGTTGATCGGAAGAGCAAGCTGACGCTCAAAGGAGCGGCTGATCTTGTGCAAGAAGCCATGTCAGGCACGGATGGTGGCTGTGGTCGGACCTTGTTTGAAGGTGACAAGTTCTTGCGGTGTGGCTCCGGGAAGGCATAGCTGCTGGCCGGAAGCTCACGAAGCAATTGGCTTCTTGATCGACGGCGGCCAGAGCAAGCAAGGCACGCGATCTTGACGCGGGCGGGCTTGGTTCGGTGGCTGGTTCTTGTGCAAGAAGCCGGCGTCGATGCGGAGAAGATCTGACTTGCTTGAGCTGAAATCAAGAAGTCCGAGAGAGCTGAAGATGAGGTTCGCACATGAGTTGAAGTCGCCAGCGACGGACTGGAGTTTTGAAGGCGAATGGCACGGTTTGCGCTAATTTGGTCAAGCCAGAGGTGGATACCGGCTGGGAGGGCCAAAAGCTTGTGATGTTGTTTTGCTCGGATCGGAGCTGTAGTATGAACGTAGAAGAGGCTAGAAGCCATGGAGGCTTGAAGACCACGAAACCCTTCATCTGCAAGCTGTCGTTTCAAAAGCTTAAGGAGGATTTTGACGTTGATCGACGGAGGCAAGGTGTGTGCTGATCGGAGCAGCTGAACGGGAGAGCTGGACGTGGGCTTCTTGATAAGGAGCAGCCCGCGAGTTCGGTCACGGGATCAGCAGACAGCGCCGGTGGGCGCGTGATGCAGCTCTGGTATGCGCTGCGGACTGAACAAGCGAAAGCATGGAGCGGAATCGGGCTCGGACGGGGTCCTCATGGAGACTGACGGGATCGCGCAGGTGTTGCACACGAACGCGGGCTGCAGACCGCGGCGGCTGACGAGCGCGATCGAAGTTGGGCACTGTCCGGCGGCAAGCAAGCCGTAGGGTGCTTGCGGACTCGTTCAGACGGGTAGAGACGGAGCAAGGAGGATATTCGCCTGGATGAAGGCGGAATCGAGCTCGAAGGAAGTTTGCGGGAGATTTCTACGAGCTGGAACAAACTGAAGGTTTGGTCGTGTGGTTCAAGCTGGGTTGCCGCAGAAGGATCAGACGGAGGCTGGTTTGCCTGATTCGGAGGCTACCAGAGTCAGATCGGGGCTTGGCTGGAAGAGTTTCTGCGGTGGCCTGATGCCACGATTTGAAGTTCACAGAAAGATTGTGTGAGTTGGTTCGACCACGAGATGTAAGGTCATTTGGTCGGAGTTGAGTTTGGGTACAGGCAAAGTGACGGCCTGGTGCGGCTATCTTTAGCTAGCAAGGGAGATTGTCCTAGCTGGGCACTTGAAGCTGCTTACAGAGGCAGAAGCTGGTCCGGAGGGTGCAGGCATTGGGCTTGCAGGTACAGTCGAAGGTCTTTGCTGTTTCAAGTGGAGGCTGCTCGAGATTCGACGAAGGGAGCAGCTCGGAGGTGAGGCGAGATCTTGAATGTTGCTTGTTTCTTGGGGAATAATCGGACAGAAGTCGATTGCCCGAGAGAAAGCAGGAGGCGATTGCTGCTTGGGCGCTCGGTTGGCTTGGGTTGGATCTACCCGGCGGAGGTTGGCAAGCGACATAGAGGAGGCCTTGGCAGAGGATTGGAGATCCTTGCAGCTCATGTGGAGCAAGGTGGTGTGCAGCCATAGGCGAGAGAGCCTGACGGGAGCTCGTTGCACGAGCTGAACAAGCTAGCCAAAGCTTGTGATCGCGCTGGAGTCGCGATAGGCGAAAGATCTGTTCAGATCTTTGAGGTGGAGCTGTGGACTTCAAGTGGAGTCCTGGAGATTACGAAGTGGAGTCGACTTGTTCTTGAGCTGTGCCAGGAGCGCGGAGCGCCTGGAGGTGCGCATGGCACTGGCAAAAGACACGCAGGGCGCTGGCCAGACGCGGCAGTGCAGGGCATGAGTTTGTGACGACCGGAGAAGAACTGTTGGGTGTGAGAGCGAGAAGAGGACTAGGTCTTTGTTAACGGCTGGTTCTTGGGCTTCTTCTGGAAGAGAGAAGATTTGAGGAGTAGAAGGTGTACCCTTCTTGTTCGCCTCTGGTTTGGTCTTCATCTCTGAAAGGCAAGAGGTTTGCATGTTGGAAGCTGCTTGTGCCGTAAGATCTGGATCCTTAATTGTATGCTGATTTGTAGGTGAGTTGATACCTGCTGGGCTCTCGAGTTTTTTGGGGTTACGTCCCCTGGTTTACCCTACTGTATGTTCTTGGTTGTTGATTTAAGAACAGTTGATTTCGTTGCTATGTAAATCTAGGACCAAGGTGGAGATTTGTTGGTCTTTGTTCCTAGATTTAGGTTTTAGGCTTGTAAAGCCTTGTGTGTAGCTTTTGATGTTACATTAGGTGCCTATTAATAGAGGCATTGTATCTTATAATAGCATGGTTTAAGAAATATAGTTTCTTGTGTTTTGGTTGCCTCCCTCTTCCCTTCTCCTCTCTCCCTCCTCCTCCTCTCTCAACTTCAAAGAAGAAGAAGTGTTCTTCCTCTCTTGCCGGAGTTGGTTTCAACATCTAACTCAACCTTTCTTAACATAGGCCAAATCTAATGCATTTACACTTCTAACTGGGTCATCGGAAGACCGACATTCTATGTGACCAAAACATCTAAGGCATCTCTTTTAATCCTTATCTGCCACAGGAGCTACTCCAATATACTCGTTTTGCATTCTGTCTCTAAGTGAAAAGCCATTCATCCACCTGAGCATCCTCATCTCTGGAATACTTAACATAATTTTATGCTTCTTTTTTAATGACAAATATTATGCGTCATAAGGCATTGCAGGTCTCATCACCATCTTATAAAATTTTCTCTTAAGTTTGACGGGTACTTTTATATCACACAACAAGCCTGATGCATTCCTCCAAATCAACCATACAACTTGAATTCAACAAATAATATGCCCTTCTATTTAAACATCATTTTGAACAATAGACCCAAGATAACAAAAACATGTACTCCATGTATTTGAATCTACAAAAACTCTGCTAGATATTTGATTTTAGATCTACCCAAATGAAAACCTTTAGACTCTAAGGTTGATCTCCATAATTTAAGTTTACTTCAACTTCCTATATAGCCTTTTCAACAAGAAAAATATCACCAGCGAAAAGCATACATCAGGGCGTACATCCTTTTATAAATGTCTAGTAAGAACATCCATGACTAAGGCAAAAAAATATGGGCTTAAAGTTGATCCTAGATGAAATCCAACTAAAATAAGAAAATACTTGGTCAAACAACCTTGTGTTTGAACGCAAATAATAGCTCCTATATACATATCCTTGATGACTTGAATATAAGCATTATTAACTCCTTGTTTTTCTAGATCTCTCCATAGCACTTCTTTAAAACTTTATCATATGCTTTCTCCAAATCAATAAATATCATATGTAGATCCTCCGTACTCTCTCTATACTTCTCCATCAAACCTCTCAACGAATGTATAACTTTCATAGTAGACGTACCCGACATGAATCCAAGCTAATTTTGAGGAATATTAATATCAAGTTACCAAAATTCAAATAACCTATTAAATCATGAACCCTGACAAGAACTCTTATTCCACGCTTGTGAGCCTCAAAAGAATTTAGAGCTCATGCATATAATTTCAAAGAAGAATCCACACTATGACAAGGAATTGAGAAAACAGTGATAAACATCACCAATCCACAATATGTTATGACAAGAAAGGAATTGAGAAAACAATGATAAACATCATCAGTAAGAAAAATGATAAAATTTTGGACATCCACAACTGATCATTGGGTAAATAACTTCTTGAGCAAACTTTAAAGGTTAGACTAATTGACAATAAAACTTTATATTTTGTTTTGTTTCTAATAAAATAAAAAATGTTTATAGAAAACAAATTTCAAAATTCAATACGATCTGAAATACTCATAATGTTATTGGGAATAAAAATTACAAACACAAAGGAGAGGAGAAAATTAAGGGCAAATACAGGACAAAAATCAAACCTGGGGAGAAAAAGTCCTTGCTTGATCCTTCCGCAGATTCATAACATCAGCACAAATGGTTTTTACTCTTGAATCACAATGATAAGATGGAATATGCACCTTCTGCACTGCATTTAATATCACTGAACCACATAAAATAGATAACGAAATCACAGGTAAACTTAATCATCGTACCACCAATTAATATTTCGTTAATTTCTATTGCCTCTTCTCACCAGCGTCATATACCACACAAATATAAATAGAGCTCACCTTCAGGTCAATCCCCACAACTGTCCCACCCTTCTCCAAAGGACCCAAGCTTCGACAAGCCACCTGAATACAGCCAATGCCAACATTGTCACCTTATGCATTTTCCAAAAAAAAAAAAATCTTAACCTTTTCCTATAAACCAAGCCAAAGAAAATTAAAAAAGAAAAAAATATTCATTGAATACATCCTTAATTCATTAAAAAAGAAAAACCCCCTCACCCAACATATATAGTATATTCAAGATTTACTAAATCCCTCAATTCAACAGTTAACAGATTTAGGAGATGAGAAACTCATGTGCCGCATCCCAGTCACAGCCTCCCCTTCTTGTCTTTAGTTCTTCTAGCAAGCAAGCTTTACTCCTGTACTACAACAATCTTCTCTCCACCACAACAATCATATCTTCTCTCCCTTTTTTCTTCATGTTTCCCTTACCAATCTCCTTCATCCCTTACCGAACTTCTCTTCCAGCCGAACTTCTCTTCCAGCCGTTCTTCCAAATGTGCGGTGGAGAAAAAGCTGCAAAGTGATTACACTACTTGATCTACCATCCCAATCAAATGCCGCACTGTAGAGAAATACTAGTTATTCACAGTTTGATATCAAAGCTGTGAGGCATGCTAGTTATTCACAGTTTGATAATACTATCAAAAGTATTTGTAATACTTTGAGGCATGCTAGTTAGTCACAATTTGATAATGACACCAAAAGTATGCTTGCAGCATAATACTTGGGGATTTTCAGGGAGTTGCTCAAGATCATTGTTATCGACAATCGCATAATTTTTTTTCCAATATTCCTTAGAAATGTTGTGCCAATACTTTAATCATGAATTACATGGGATCATGTTTTTAACAAATGAATTCATCATGTTGCCACCAAATGAAGTTGCATGTCATCTTTGCATACAGAACAACCCTCAATTCCATCCATTTTTAAAGAAGTTATCAGAGTCATAGCCTCATAGGAGGTACAAACTACAAATGCCCATGTCTTGGTTGGTAAATAAAAGCAAAAATAGACATTATAACAGAAAGCAATTCATTTTTCGAAGTGTAATGGTCATGTTCTCATTCAATCTTCAATTCGTATATGTAGCTTCTAGATTGCAAGGTATTACAGCTGAATTGAGGGTGCTTAGATGTGAAGTTGAAGGAGGGCTAAGAGAAACACCAAGACCATAACTTGGTGGACTCTAGCTATTCAAACACCAATAAGCTTATTGCATCCTTTGGAGGATTTCAATATCACATGTGTGAATCGTGGAGATAAATCTTGCAAATACATAGAAGCATAAGAATTGCTAAATCATCAGCATGCCTGAAAATTCAACATATTGTAGAGGACCTTAGATGTATGAAAAAAAAAAATATTTCAAAGTGTTTTACATGTGACAAGTTCTTCAAACTACTTTATTTGTACAGTACTACACATTTATTGGTTGAGAACATAGTAATTTACATTTCAAGTTTTCAACATGACTCAAAACTAAGATGCAACAAGATTGTGAGTTGGGTGAAATAGAAGACAATAATTAAGACCCAGGTTGGGGCCAGAATTCAAAGACAGGTTCTCTGACATGAAATTGCAACATGCATGTGGGATAAGTGTGTAAGATTTTAACTTTATTACTTAATCAATGGTAATTTTATTCTTAATATGGCTTACAATAATGTAGTATAACCATCTCATGCAATGAGACAGGGTGTCGCTTAACTTGATCAATTATCTCACATTTTTCTTAATAAATAAAGAAAATGAGTGCAACGATATTTTAATTTTTTTATAATTAATTGATAAATCATATCCCTTTATCTTTGATTGAATGTAGACATAGGTTGACCATCAATAGGATTCAGTCTATGTTAATGGAATCAGACTTTTAAAATCTTGCTACAAAAGTTGTATGCACCGGCAGAGGTCAGTGGGTGCACCCGTGCCCCCAATGGCTGGTACAAAATTTTTTTTTTTAATATCTCATTATATATATATATATATATATATAATCCTAACATGATACACATAAACCTCGTCTCTCATTGTTCTCCCTCGCCCACGGCATAAATCCTCTCTCCTCCCCGTAAGTCCTCTCTCTCTCACTATTCTCCCTCATCGGGCATATCATCTACTATGTCTGTGTGAGTTCTCTCTCTTTCTCCTACTCTCTCTCTCTCCCCTCATGTACCTCTTTCTAATTCTCTACTTCATTTTATATTTCTGAGTAAAGAGAATAACAATTTAACAAATCACTGTTTAATAATTATATTCTGTTGATATGCAAAAAATGAGGTATTAAATTTTTTCTGATATAGAGTATAATATGTACAATATGTTTATGATATTTTTAAAAGTTAAAAAGCAATTTTTTCCATTTTTTTGAAAAATAAAAAAAATTATTCTGAATAACATAGCATTATACAGGTATTTAAAAAAATTATCAAACATTATACATTGGGATTCTTCCACATTTATTACTCTGATAGCAACTTGATAAAAACAAGATATAAGAAAAAGACTTGACCAAAAAAATAATAATAATAATAAATAAAAATAAAAATAAATAATAAATAAATAAAAAATAATAATAATAAAGAAAAAGACTTGACCAACATGTGAAGCAAGTGAAACTAGATGTAATCTGGATTTTTTTATTTTTTCAGAGTTAAGAAACTAGCAGATAATATTTGTTGAAAGAAGAGAAATGGAATGTTTGACAGGAATTTTAAGAACGGGAATCCAATAAACTACAATTTTGCACATTACCGAGTGACGGATCGCAATCTTCGATTCAAGTAAAGTTAAAATATTAGTAATTGGATTTTAATTTATTTTTTAAATATATTATTATTTTATATACATCTCCAAGCCTTTCTTTTTAATTAGTTATATATAGTTATAGATTTTTTTATTTATTTTATAGTTATGGAGAGATACTTCAAAAAAAAAGTAGAAGTGGTTGAACATGACCCAAATTTTGATGATACTAATACACAATCCAAACATCTTTGTGTAGAAACAAATTTGGATGATTTACCTGTTGACCCTGAATTAGAAAAAAATTTCTCATTATCATCCAAATAATAACGATACAATGAAAAGAACTTACAAAGAGGACCTCGTCAGCCTCGCAACCATAAATTCCCGCTCACACAAATTGAAAATAAATTGTGTAGGTTTAATCCTACGTGGTTTAATAAGTACAAGGTATTGTTAGAGTACAGTATAACTAAAGAAGTTTCTTATTACTTATTTTATTATCTTTATAAGCCAGAAGTTGGAGAGCAAGCACGTAGTGATAGCTTTGACACGAAGAGGTTTTGAAATTGAAAAAAAAAAAAGAAAGATTTAAAGTTCATATTGGATATGTAAATAGCGTTCATAATATTGCATGGAGAAAATATCAAGATCTAATGAATCTAGTGAACATTAGATTTGCTATTACAAATCCTTCTAATCAAAATCAAAGAAATGATTGAATGAGTTATCTCAGTTTTTATGAAGAAAGGATCAAGATATCTTAAATGTCATGACTTTGGTTAAAGTTTTGAAGAAAAAGCTACAAAATATGAGAGATGATAGATAAAATACTTTATTAGAGGAAGTCAGTGTATTTTGTGAGAAGAATAATTTAATCGTTCCAAATATAGCTGATAATTTTGTAATGCGAGGGAGGTTGATGCGTCATTCTCAAGCAATCACAAATGAACATCATTACAAAATTGAGTTATTGTATTTAGTCATAGATTTACAATTTCAAGAGCTCAAAATAAATTTAATGAGATAAATACGGAGTTGTTTATGTGTGTGCCATGATTTAATCCATGCGACTCATATTCAATGTTTGACAAACAAAGATTGGCTAAATTTTATCTATCAGATTTTTGAAATATATACATTATATTAGGTAGCTAACTTGAGACTTTTATCATTGATATGAAATCTAATGATACATTAAACAATTTAAGAGGAATTGGAGAACTTGCACAAAAAATGATAAATACTAAGAAAAATAATGTTTATCATTTGGTGTTCTTACTTATAAAGCTTGTTCTAACATTGTCAATTACTAAAGCAACGATCAAATAAGCATTCACCTCTATGAAGATTATAAATAATGGTTTGTGCAATTGTAAGATACTTGGATGAATGATTGATTGATTACTTATAATGAAAAATATATTCTTAATAATATTGATAATGAGTGATTATACAACGATTTCAAAATATAAAGACTCGAAAGGAGAAACTATAGATGTCATATAAGAAGAATATGAATAGCATGTACCATTGAATGTAAGTTTTTTTATTATATAATTTATCTTTTTGTAATAACAATTCTAACAAAAAAGTTTTTAAAACCGTAGAAGTCAGTCCCAAGCCTAGATGAAAAAAGTTGAGGGTATTTTTTAAAGGGCAATTTTTTAAACTAAGTATTATTTAAATTATAATTAAATGATTAACCAACGAAAAAAAAAATTAAACTCGCCAAAGTCGCCCGTTCAACGGGCGACTTACTTATTTAGGATAGTCGCCCGATAAACGGGCGACTTACCTCTTTTCTTTAAACCCCCGCGGAGACCCCTTTCTGCCCTAAAACCTGTGTTTCGGTGCTGAAGGGATTCGGCGATCCTCGGCTTATCCGCGAGGTAAGGGTTTTTTAAAAAAAAATTTGGATGTTTTTGTGTTAAATTTCTTTCCTTTAGGAGTTTTTTTCATTTAAATGACTTATGGTGGAAGTTTAGGGTTACTTTAATGACTAGATTTAGGATTTGTGTGTGCTATGTGATATTTTTTTGTGAAAGCATGAGGAATAATTTGATTTTTAGAAAAAACATAATTTTTGCTAGGATTTATTTGGGTAAATGTAGATTCACATTTTTTTGACATTTATAATATGTTGAACATATATTATATGAAAATTATATGAAAAAAAAGGATATAAGGATATTTTTGAATAAAATTGAATAAAATTTATATTATACATATCTTAAAATTAATATAAGGATATTTTTGTTCATTTTCTTTCGTTTCTTAGACAACGCAATTTTCTTTGTCAAATATGACTACGAAAGTCATAGATTCGTGTTAATGTCAGATTTTGATATCGAAGTACAATATAGATAATCGTGGGCAAGTAAAAGTTTTCCCTATTAAAATAGAAATTTAAATATATTTAGTTATCCTTTTGTGAAAAAAAAGATATATATTTAAATATATTTAGTTAAATGCTTATGTGTGATTTCGATTATTTAAGTGTAGTAAGATTGTGTTGTGTAATTGTAGGTAATCATAAACGATACTTAGTAGTGCAACAATGTCTGGACGGGGAGCATCCTTTGTTCTTATGTATGGTGGGCACTTGTCTTTAGATGAAAAATATTCACCAACATATGTTGGGGTAGTTACCGGCCGTTGCAAGTGTCTACAAATACGAACTTAGAGCAACTGAAGATTAGGATTCTGAAATCCCTAAAATATGATACGTCGAAGTACTCAGTAAACTTAGTTTGTCGTCTACCCTTAGGGAATGAGTTCATAGCTTCGGTTGTGGACGATGATGAGGTGTGTCAGATGGTGTTATCGCATGCAGTTGGGCAAATACTTATACTTTATGTAGATGTCAAAGAAATTACTACATGTAATATAGTTGTTGATCAACTAACATCTCACATGCACGAGACATATACTTTCGACGGGGTGACAGAATGCAGTCCGACCAATCCAAGTTTCGTGCAGCAATATGATGAGTAAGTTTTTCATTTATGTATTTTTTAATAAATTTTAAAAAATATTATCGGCTGAGAAAGTTTTCATTGTTCACAAAATTTCATTTATGTGATGAAGTGAACAGCATAGAAGTTTTTGCCATGACATTCCAGAAACTTCAGAGAGACCATCAGTTAACGTTGATGATGGTTATGAAACAATGAGTAGTGGATTAAGTGAACCAGGTCCTGATGATTATGATGATCACGCACAATATCATTTAGATGAAATTAATGTTGATATGAATCCTGAAATCCATAGCATTCTCCAACATTATTGTTACATGAATGTTGGCACTACAGAAGGAATAACTGTAAACAATGATTTTGTGAAGGCATATACATCAACTCGAGAATGGGATGAGGACGTAGCAAATGATAGGGCTTATGTTGGTAGCCAAGTCGAGGAAGAATTTTCAATTACAATAAAACTGATGGAGGGTATGTGTTTTACCAAGAAAGAGGATCTTCAATTTGCATTATAGGGTTGGTCAATAATAAATAATGTGGAGTATGTCATTGTAGCTTCGAATAGATAGAAATTTACAGTGGTTTGTGCTCAAAGTGGCAGGTCAGACAGACAATGAATATGGCGTTTGCATGCAGGGGTGAGCAAACGTCTGGGAGGCATATGGAAAATGTCTTCCATGAAGAACCAACATACTTGCGCAACCCCGATTCTAGTGACTGGATATAGACAATGTAATTCTCAATTTATAAGCTACTTCATATTGCCCAGTATCAGAAGGCATATGGATCTCAAGCCGCGAGAGATTATAGGTCAAATTGAAGCAAAGTTCGACTTAAAAGTTTCATATATGAAAGCTTAGGATGCTAGAAGAAAAGCTGTGAAAATAGTATTTGGTAGCTGGGAGGAGTCGTACCGAACCATAAATTTGTTCATGGACGTTGTTGTGCTTTCAATGCCTGAAACCGTTTATAAGATACAAACGTCTGAGAATCATAGATTTGAGAGATTATTTTTCTCGTTTGGGCCTTCGATAAAAGGTTGGAGCTACTGTCGCCCTGTACTTTGCCTTGACGGCACATTCCTGCTAGGCAAATATCGAGGTACTTTACTAACCGCTATGGGAATTGATGCTAACAATGGATTGTACCCCCTAGCCTTCGCAATTGTAGAATCAGAATGTGTTGATTCATGGGTGCGGTTTCTGAGCCAGTTGCATATATTACTTCCAATTGTTAGCACCCGACCTAATTTATGTATTATTTCTGATAGGCATGCTGGTTTGGTGCGAGGTTATCATGAAATTTTTTCACATGCTGCACATCGTCACTGTCTTTGTCACCTACGTGAAAATTTTAAAAAAGCAGTACGTCGAATGGGTGTTGGTGATGTTAAGTTTCTATGCCAGAAGATGTACATGGCCGGGAACACTGATGACCCAATGGTATTTGATAGGTGCATGAAAGATTATGATAAAGGTGAAGGCTGATATTCACCAGTGGTTGGTAGAGCGTGATGTTACATCGTGGACTCTTACCTATGATGGTGGATTTCGTTATGGAGTTATGACAACTAATGCATCGGAGTCATTTAATGGAGTTCTTAAAAGAGCTAGGGGTTTGCCTATTCAAGCATTGATTATTTCGTTATTTCTTTATTGTTCAAATAAATAATCTCAAATATGTCAACAATACTATTCTTTGTAGGGTACTATATTGGAGGCTGCTTCACACTTATTGATGGTGCATGAGTGACCCATCAACTATCCTAGGTTCATGGAGGCTATGATTTTTGTGGGATTGGATAGTGTTAGTCAGATGAGGTACAGGAGGATGGATCATCACTTACTTACAGCTATGGTTGAGAGGTGGTCGCCGCAGACGAATACTTTTCATCTCCCTATTGGTGAAATGAGTATTACGTTGCAGGATGTCTCGATGATACTGGGAATACAGATTGATGGAACTGCTTTTATTGGACATCCAGTTGTTGGTTCAGGCAGACGATGTTTGAGTTGGCCAGATTGTTGTGATGATTTACTTAGCCAGCATCTGGACCCTAATGTTTTGTATCATGACCCATCCAATCCATGGATTACAGCGAAGTTTAGGATGGGCCAGGCGCATGCGCAAACATGTGTTCCACTGAGATGGTTGAGGTGAATTTTTTGGAGGGACTCCTATATTGATCTTTCTGATATGGATTTTTGAAGGCATGTACGAGCTTATATTTTGTTTATGCTTGGATGTCACCTGCTCCCAGATACTTCAGGCTCTGAAATTCATTTACAGTACTTGCCATTGATGAAGGATATAGCAATATTCAGGACTTACTCACTTGGAGGTGCAGTACTTGCTCATTTATACAGGGAGTTATCAGAAGCAACGAGACCAAAACGAGCAAACATAGCAGGGTGCATTCACTTATTGCAGATATGGGCATGGGAGCATCTACATGTTGGAAGACCTCAGCTTCATGTCCCTTTTCCTGTTCAACTTGACGGTCTGAGCGTTGGAATAAGGTAATTTGTTTTATTTATATTATGTTATTTTAATACTATTGCTAAAATATTAATACATGTCAAATAGATGGAATGAGGAACGGCTACGGGAGGTACCTGTAGGGAATGTTATGACAGACAGGGATGAGCTTGATGGCTTTCTAGAGAGTCAGGTAAGTAAATAAAAATTATATTGGCACATTTTATTCATATTAGTTCAATATTATGAAGATTAAATTGTTATATGTATAATGGTACAGGTAATATGGGAACCATACACTGTTGAGATTCGTGCATAGGTTCCAGAGATATGCACTTTAGGTCAGGACACTTGGCTGTCCAGAGATCCTTTGATCAGTTGAAAAAGGGTTGAGTGGCATCTCCCTGATCGAGTACTACGGCAGTTTGGATATTGTCCATCCACCGATATCATGCCAATGGATCCTAGTTTTGTCAGAGTTGATGGGCGTGGTAAGTCAGATACAGATTGGGCATTATATCACTAGGTCAGTATTGCACTGTGGGAGAGCAGGAGAGCATACATTGTTACAGGAGAGATTCCTGGGTTGGATTATGATTATAAAGTGAAGCAGTACTTAGCATGGTTTCATTCTTGGGCTACACTATACATACTAAAGGCCCCAGTGGATCCTCCCAGTACATACTATCCAAGATCACCAGCTGAACATCATATGGTAAGTTTAAGTTATGTAAGAAGAATTAAATATAATTATATGATAAATTTCAGCTTAATTACTTATCTTTGCAGCGAGATTTATTTGTGAGCATGGAGAGGAGATTGCAACCATACTTCGGAGGTACTGAGGCGACACCTTTGCAGGTGGATGTGAATATTGTTGGAGATATGTGCCAAAAATTGCGACAGCAGATATACATTGACGATGCTCATTATTTTGAGGAGACAGATGCTCAGCATACATCGTTTAGTCCACCCGTTCCGACTAGAGATCCATATGATGCTGGCCTATTGTCCTATCCCGATCTTGGTCCCTCTCAGAGCCACTTCACACCAGAGTTTGACATCACCTCCACACCTCAGTTCGTACGTACTAGGCCACTACGAGCACCTCACCATTTTACTCTGGGCACTGATGCGATTCCACGTCGACATAAAAGGAGGCATTAGTTTTTTGTATCATATATCTTTTAGTTACTTTAGTTCCATTTTGCTGTTTATGTAACTTATTATGCTACTATGAAACTATTATTTTTTATTGTAAATTTCATTATGCTCTGGCAATTAGTTCTAGATGATGTTTGATCTAAAAAGCATAATTATCAAATCTATAATTCATAAACAATAAGCTATGAGAACCAAATATCAAAGGAGTAAATTGATTTTAAGTTATGAAAATCTGCTATAAACATAAATAATCTACCAAAGTAATTAATAAGAAAATTATACAAAGAGGGTAAAGAAAGTTCATATGATTTTTTTAAGATTTTTTGAAGTTTATATATGTAAATATAACTCAGAAAAAATTATATCAACTAGTACCCATAGAAATAATTTTTTTTTTTTAACTCACAAGGGTAAGTCGCCCATTTAACGGGCGACTTACGGGTACTACATATTCCCGTTACCCCTTCACATAACGGTCAGCTGAGTCACTTATGTTAACGGGCGACTTATCCTAAATAGGTAAGTCGCCCGTTGAACGGGCGACTTTGGCGAGTTTAAAATTTTTTTTTTTTGTTGGTTAATCGCTATTATAATTTAAATGATACTTAGTTTAAAAAATTGCCCATTTTTAAATTCATAATTTGAACCCCCACAAGAAAAAAATCATGGCTCCGACATTAATTGTATTTTGCTCAAAAGGGGAGGTTATCTTCATTCGCATACTTATATCAGACTATTATTATCTTCTTTGATGGATCAAAGTTCCCTTAGCTTGCATGCGTGTTGTAATAAGAATTGTATAATACTGCGTTGCATGAAAAATAAATGTATTAAAATGGTGAATAGCCCAAATCCCTAGTTTCCGTATTTGATCACTAGAATAGTTGGGTATCTGCATTGCGTTATTCTAGAAAGTCCATCATTATATAGATTTCAGAAGTTGCAAAACTTTTGAAACTTGGAAGCTTTTTTATCACATGATGCACCTTGCATTCCCTAGAAACTTATTTAGTGAAATTTTTATATGCTCATCTTCTTATAGAGAGCTTTGATTTAAGCATTCATCATGCTAAAAGCCTAAAATGCTCATGTCAGAACATAATTTTATTATGTATCCTTGATGAGCAGCAGTAATGTTGTTTTCTGTGTAAGGAGATGATTTCTTAGTTGATGTTGTAGTTCCCAATCTCACAATTATATAAATCCTCTAATAAGTAGCCAAATAACTTTCCAACATTTAACTGGACGAACAGTTTCAGGCGTTAACCTCAGAATCCAGATTTACGGGATTTTATAAATCCTACTTACAGCCAAACATCCCCTAAAATTACCTGAAGCCAAGCTCCAGGAGCACATCCAAGATCAAGAACAGATGCCCCGGCGCCTATTAACTTGAACTGCTTCTGCATCTGAAGAAGCTGCGCAACAATAACATTGATGCCGACAATCTAAGGAGCTCATCAAATCAATAAAAAATAACAGCAATTTACACAAGAAAAACCTTAAATGCCGATCTCGCAACGTAGCCAAGGCGTTGCGCCTCCCTCCAGAAAAAATCCGGCGCCCAAGGCCCGCTCATATCCCTCTCCGCCCCAAAGGTCCTGAGTTTGTTAAACCCTAAATGGGTTTTCAGAAGATCTCATCACCGCCCATATTGTTACCACTGGTATACTGGAAGGAACCAGCGACCGCAAATAGTGTAGTAGTATTGAGAAATGTGGAGTAATAACTGATTGTTTTTAATTCGCATTTTAAGCTCATTTTGCAATAATTTCTTTATTTTATTTAATTTTTTAAGTATTAAAAAATATAATATATGCTAAGTCATTCAATTTTTTATTATCAAATGCCCCGTAAGCAGCAAAATCTGCCCTCGACGGGGCTGGCGAAGACAGTGTGGGAAGAATCACGATGCCAACGAGGGTCCAAACGCGAAGTTTGGCAATGGGAGGCGGCTAGGGCAAAGCCCCAACAACACTACAAAAGAATTGGGGGAGGCTGCACATTGAGCGCTGCAAGGCTAAATAATTCATCTATGTTGAATTCGTCATTAATAGGATATGAAATTGATAATTTAGCTAGTTATTCATATGCCTTGATATTTATCAGGTTGTAGCTTTATCAATAATTCCCTTTTGAGCACTCTTTACTAGGGCTGTCAATTTCGGGTCACGGGTCGGGTTCGGGTCGAACCCAAAACTGACCCGGCACTATTCGGGTCAACCCGAACCCGACCCGTTTTTAAAAACGGGTCGGTTTCCTAGACCCAAACCCGACCCGCTTCAGGTCCGAGTCAATCCGACCCGACCCGAATGACCCGTTTTCAACAAAAAAATTGCTAATTTTCGGGCCAAAAACGGGTAAATCTCCTCTTTTCGGGTCAAAATCGGGTCAATCTCGGGTTGGCGGGTCAAAATCGGGTTTCGGGTCAAAATCGGGTCACTTTCGGGTCAATTTCGGGTCAAAGGGTTAACCCGAACCCGACCCGATTTTTGAAACGGGTCGAAATGTTGAACCCGAACCCGACCCGTTTCGGGTTCGGGTTGACCCTAAAACCAAATTTTCTGGTCGGGTTAGGATCGAATTTTCAGGTCGTGTCAAATATTGACACCCCTACTCTTTACTACCATCAATTCTTGCTACATCTTTGTTGTATTTCAACGTTATCAATAAGTCATTCTTCTATGGCATGTATTCTTATATTTATCTTGTTCTACTTTTTTTAGGTTTGTATTTCAGTTTATTGGTGCTAAGGAGGAGACTAAATGCAAACACTTGAGGAATCTCATCATTATTAGGCTGCTTTTGTCGCTTTATCATGAACTTATTTAATTGGGATATAAAATCTCGAATAATATTGATACGCCTTGAAGTAAAATTCAACAAGCAACAACAAGAAATTCACAGAAAAATAACAGAAGCAGTAGATTTAGGAGGAACAATTGGCTGATTTTGATTAATAACTCAATAAGAAATAAAAGTTATAAGTGATCCATAATTAGAGAGGTCGATCGTCTCTCACGATCAACCTAGATGCTACAAGGAAGCTCTAATAGAAAAACTAAATACAAACATAATCCTAATACAAAATAATAATCCCTATATAAGCCCCTACTCTTCCTCCCAATTTAGCCTTAAAAGGTCTCTCTTGTCTTAATTAATTCCCTATCTATTTTGAATTCAAATTCCCTTCATTAATTCTTAATTTTCATAATCCTCCTCCTAACCTATAGAATAATTGGTTTGATGGGCCCACAAGGGGGACCGAAATATCTTATGGTCCACCCCCTGTAACTGGTCCACCCCCTTGTTGCTGGGCTAGCTGCAGGACCAGTCCTGCTAGGCTGGCCGTAATAAATATCTCCAATTATTTTGTAATGATGTGATATTCTACTAAATTATATATTTTATCTTGCATTTGTTTTTGAAATTCGGTATTGAAAATAATACTATTATGCATTAGCATATTGAGTAGTAAACTAATTTTTTGTTTCAACTTCTTTATTTGAACATTTCATCATCTATAAGCAATGATGACCATTATTGGGAGGCAAATCAAGTCTAAATAAGATGTTTTTATTATCTATGCAAAAGTTTAAAAATTAGTCATGATATCATTAATTATAGGATTTAGATGTTTGTTTAATAACATGATTTAATTCCAGGAAGTCATTAAATTAAGTTTAAAGTTTAAATGTTTGTTATAGTTTGTAAGCGCTGAAAATAAATGCATAGTTAAAATAGCTCTGAAAATTAATGCCTAATAATAATATTCTCATAAATCTCCATAACAGGATTTCAATCCTTGCCAACGGTGTCATATCCAACATAAAATTTAAATTTTAAAATTCGAAAATCTAGCTCCATATTCGATCCAAGCTCGAGCTTCTTAAACAAGGTCGAGCTCAAAAACTTATAAATGAGTCGATTTGAATATGAGCTAAACGAGCTTAGCTTGACAATGCCACTCTTCGACTCAACCTATTTACACCCCTAAGTGATTGTCAACTCATCATGTGACTACTTCGAACTAAGCACTTTGATGGTTGCAAGCTTTGGACTTGGTGGCTTCACAGACAAGCATGATTATGCTGGGATAATTATATTTAAATTTGAATGGAAGTAGCCTTTTAGGTCAGGAGAGCATCCACTAAGATTTGAATTTAGGCTATAATTTTACTGGTGGAACATTTGGGCTAGGTCATATTTGATCATGGAGGTGTAAAATTATATTTAAATTTGAATGGAAGTAGCCTTTTAGGTCAGGTGTGCTATTTAAAATGAGAGTGGTTGCTTTTTCTGTTATAAATTAGAGAAGAGTTCTACATATTTTTCTCACTTTCATTTCTTTAAGCAATTTTAGTTTTGCGATTTTGGTTTCGTTTGGGATAGTTTTTTTATTGCTTCTTGAAAAGATTTTTTAGTACAAAAATTATTATTTTTTGTCCTAGAAAGTCACTTTTTAGTACAAAAATTAAAATTTTTGTACTAAAAAACCGCTTCAAGAAGCTATAAGAAAACCGTCCCAAACGAAGCATTTATCACATATTCATTGTGCATGGAAGCTTTATCACTTACTCTCCTGGAAAGAGTCATAAATTATGGCTTTAGCATTTAGTTATATAAATACATGTTTAGTGTACTGGAGAGAATTCCATAAGAATGTGAATTATATATCCTTAGAGCATCTCCAATGGAACGGCAAACAATAGTTAGCCGTTCTTCCATCGCTCCAACCGAGCAGCAATTCTTACATCATTTCATCGTGGATGAACAGTGCGACGTGAATATTGGTGTTGCACTGTTAATCTCCGCCATTTTTTGGTCTCTACCAAACTTACCGAAGAAACGCGCGAACGACCGTTACAGGTAAAATGGTGTTCAATTGGAGATGAATCACGGTATTTTTTAGTTTCATGACATCTGGAGTGAAAAATGAGATTTTCGGTTGGAGAAACCCTTAGTATTACTCTCACATTTTCCATTCAGCTATCCTCTGCTTTTCTCTATATTTTTTCCGGTAAATTGATTCAACAGCTATTCGGTAAACAGTGATTTTCTTAAATACATATCACATAAATATTAGTCTTCAAACTTACGAGAAAGACTGCTTAATAATGTCAGTAGGTGACCATATAACGGCTTGATTAAAAAAAAAAAGAGTCCAGGCTTATCCCTGAAGAGAAAAATTATAGCTAATCATGAAGCAACTACAAGAAAAAAATAGATTTTTTTTTTTTTTGACGAAATCAAAATAGTCGGCAACTTAATTTGACGGAATTAACACCATTTTTTATAGAGGTTTTGCCGGCAAATTTGCAACCGGAAATTTTTATTTATATCCAATAGACACATCCGTTGATAAACTTTTTTTTTTAATTTTTAATTTTTATTATTTATTATTTTTTATTTTTTATATCCATTGATAAACATGAAATATCAATATATCATAGCGGCATTTTTCTCTTTCTTAATTTTTTTTAAAGTATAAATATTTTAACTATTTTGTTCAGTTTTAATAAGCACATTTGTCCAAAGTTTAAGATTTTTTTTCTATTTCATACATAAAATTATGTATTTTGCAATACTATTTTGTCCACCCTTAAAAAATAGCATCAAATCCACTGATTTGAAGCTTTTTTTGCAAATTTCTTGGATGCTTTCAAAGATCTACAAATTTTTGATCGAAAAGTTGTCGAAAATGTTCAATATTCATGTAGCGAGTCAAATATAATCAGGGAAGATGAAAGCATTATCTTAAGAGGTCTGCCATTTACCTTCGAAGTAGTGTAGTTTTAATGAGACTAGGAAAAATGACATAGTGTGCTTACAATATACAATATGTCAAACTACTCTAACTTATATCGACTTAGGAATGTCAATATTTGACATGAACCTTGATACGGCATCACAAAAATTATCTTGATCGGGCACGAATCTCGAGGCAAAAGCTAGTTGGAAATTTCAAAAATTAATTTTGGGAGCACCCTAACTCCGATTTCAGCAAGCTTATAGTCAAACTGAGCGTCTCGGAAATACGAACCCAACGACACCAAGATCAACCCAATCCGAGCCCAAATGAGTCCAAATCAAGGGCTCAAAGCGCTGTTGGAAGGTTCAAACTGCAAATTGAGTTACCAAATGGTCTCCGATTTTGACGAGCTTATACTCGAATCGAACGGCTCGACGAGACGAATCCAACGAGCCCAAGATCATTGAATTACAACATCATTAAGGCCTCCAAATGACCAACGAACGGTGCATGATCAAAGGATTCGATATCGGCCGTTCATTCAAACCACTCCCAATTCGCCCTTGATCTCACGCCTATTTACGGGTTATGCCACTCCAGAAAAACTATAAATAGAGCCCTCATTCTACACCAAGGGGGCTCAAGTGAAGAGAGAGAAGAAGAAGAAGAGGAGAAAGGGGAAAAGGAGATTCCTCACCTCCTCGACCACCGCCGGAGCTCTTCCTGCCGCCTGAAGACGTCGGAACTCTGCCAAATTTTCAGGAAACGCCGGGAATTTGCACAACTTCCATGTGATGCTGAAATTCTTCTCATTTAACGACAGAGTTCCCTCCTGACGCCGAAACTCCGCCCAAGGGAGGCCGGATTTCTCCTCTGCCACCAACAGACGTCGGACTTCTACCCGACGTCGGACCTTCACTCTTCGCCAAGTCTCTACCCGATGCCAGACTTCTACCGGTTATCGGACTTCGCTGGACATCTATGCGAAGATGCATTTCTTTTCATTGCTGGACTTCTACCTGACGCTGTCCTACTGATCTTCGTCGTCAGACTACAGTCCTTCCGACCTCCGTCGCTAGCCGACTACGGTCCTCCTGACTTACGTTGCCCGCCAACTACAGTCTTTTCGACATCCGTCGCCCGTTCACTACGGTCATCTTGACTTACGTCGCCCGCAGACTACAGACCTTCGTCGCCAGCTGACAACGGTCCTCCCGACCTACATCGCCCGCCGACTGCAATCCTTCTAACAAAGCGAATACGTCGATAGTAGCTCCTTGTATTTACATCATGTAATGTACTCCATAAGATGTACATCAAGATAAGGCCTTCTCCCAAGGAAGGGCCTCATTTGTAATCGACTGCAAATACTAGTGGATTCGTTCAAACTGGGCTAGGCCCCATGGTTTTTCCTCTTTTACAGGGGTTTTCCACGTAAAAATCTTGGTGTCTCATAAATGCTAGACCCTCTCTCCTTATCTGATTGCGTGCCGAATTTTCGTACAATGCTAAGACGTTAAATATGATATTTCTCTACCGCCGCGAATACTCCTGGACGCAACAAACCTAAAACTTGACCCAAAAATTTCGAGTTAGGGTCAACCCGTTTCGAAAACATGTCAGGTTAGGGTTTCTGGATCCGACACGATTGAAAAAATGGACCGGGCCCGAGTTGACACGGAAACCCGACGGATTGACTCGAAAACTCATTTGAAACGAGCTGTTTGGGTTAACCTAGCGTCTACCCACCCATCGCGTCAGACTCTGCCCACAAGTTGAGTCCGAGCTGCATGCGGGTCGCGTCAAATGCCCACTGGCCTCGTCGTCCGTACGTTGCGTTGACTGCCCGGCCTTCCCGCTGTCAATGCGAGCCCCGCCGTCTACAGTCCACCACCTGTTGTCGCCATCCAGCCGTGTTGATTCGTGTCAACCCAGTAACCCGACGGGTCGGGTTATGGTCTAAACTTCCAACCCGTTTATATAACCGTGTTGGACTAGGGTCAACCTGTTTGAACCCAAGTCAGTTCCGGATTCGACCCAAACCTGACCTAAAATCCGATTTTGACACCCATATATCGACGGTTAGATTTTTTACTAAAAATAATACAACACGATATTATTGAATGAAACCTAAAATTTTGAACAAGTAATCCATATTTATTTAACAATATATATTCTATCAATAATGTTGGGCAAACAATATGGCTGAAAATATTTTTTAAAACTAAAACCACTTATTAAACTTGCTAGCGCGTACGGTTGAAAAACTACAAAAATGGCCATTTCACTAAAACTCTAAAAGGGCCAAAACATGTCAATTGCCAATTAGATCTCTCAATCAATGCAAATTAAGACTTTGTTTGGGTCAGCTTCCTTACTGCTTCTTAAAGTAGTTTTTTAGTTAAAAAATTAGATATTTTGTACTAAAAAGCCGATTTAAGAAATAGTAAGGCTTCATTTGGAACGGCTTTCTTATTGCTTTTTAAAGTAAAATTTTAAACAAATTTTTAATTTTTGTACTAAAAAGCTACTTTAAGAAGCAGAAAAAAAGCAGTCTCAAACGAATCATAAATTTCCCAATTTTGAGAGTAATTAGGGCTCCTAATCAATACAATAAGTAGGCAAAAACCTTTCCCAATCTCTGCCACATTATATAAGGAAAGATTCCTACAATAACTTACACCAAATAATCTAATTAAGAACTGCACTGCCATAGAATACTGCTTAGTAACTAATATTTTATCATTTTTTATGCCTGATGAAAGTGACTAAAATAATTTGATTTGCATCACTTAATATCAAAAGCAAATTCAATAGTAGAAAACCCCATCAACTAATGAATAATAAACTTGTTAGTTGTTAGCAAACGACACCAAATGAATTAATTAGTTTCAAACTGCACTGCAGTAGATTACTACTCAAGTAACTAATATATAATTATAAGCTTGATGCCAGCTGAAAGAGACTGAAATCTTTTGGTTTTTTTTGGTCCACTAAACACAGCAATAAGTTTATTGTTTAATATAGAATGATGTAATGAAAAAATATACAATTTTTAGTTTATGCTATCATTGCTTCATATATGCCAAACATTTACATCACAAAATGCATTAAATAAAGCTATGATCGTCAACGTTTCACGTTATAAGGGACTTTTTAAGCACCACTTGATATATATATTTCCTTTCAAAATAGAAGGCCATCCCCAGTAAAAGTTTCTTCAACAGTTATATAATCTAAATTTTAGGATGGCTTGGGGCGGGCGAAATCAACTTCTCTTTTAAAGGTGCACAAAATCGGATTATAACGTACATAATTTTTTAGGCGAAATATAGTTCAAATTCTTATTGTCAAAGCAAAAAATTTATCTCTTAATTTATTTTTTTAAACATAATATACACATTTTATTTCATCAAATAAAGAATGATACAACCAAGCAAAACAAAACAAAAAAAAAAGGATTACACGACCAAAGTTAGAATTAAAAAGAAAGCAAACATTAATGTAGGCGAAGAAGCTAGCTAGCGGGGCTCAGAAATTATCAAAAGCTCCATGCCACAACTCAGACGCCAGACTCGTACCTTCTGGAGGAGGAAAAACAACAATCCACAAAGAAGAAAGACAAGCTAAAGCGCCACCAATTGTTGCCAATAAGCCAAGGTTGTCCATGTGGTGAACAAAAAGACGCTACATCATTGCCCACAAAAGAACGATACAACTGTAAAGCCCAACATCACATTCCAACCAAACGAAAGCCAGCCACATCCACAAAAGTCACCATCACCGACCAACAACGAAGCAGAAGGCCCCCAACAATAGTAGAACAATCACAATTTATCCTTTTTTTTTTTTTTTTTGCAATTTATCTCTTAAAATGATTAATGCCAACTCTATTTTTAGGTTTTCTTTGCTATTTGTAGATAAAAATTATTTTCTAAAAGAATGATATTTATATTTTCACTTTTTGCATATAAAAATAATTATATTTGAGAAATTTTGGATACGGAACATGGAATTTACTAATTATATCCATCTAAATAAGAAAATATGAAAATTTTATTATTTCTTAAAATATAGCTCCTACCTGCAAGCAAACATAATTGAATCATCAAGGACATCTGCATCCCTACTGTAATGAACTAAGAATTTGACTTCTTATTCAGTCATTGTCATGGTTCCTTCACTTAGTAGATTACAGTACTAATCATCCAAATCACCTGTAGTGCATGCATTGTGGCATTGCTGTCGCAATCCAGGTGGTGGTAGCTGTTGGGCGCCTTTACGGAAATGATAAAATATATTTATTTAGATGAATGTAATTAGATAATAGTTTTGATTTTTAATTTCACAATATTTATAAAAACTCCATTTGATAATTTTCTTATCGTTAAAAATAAATTAAAAATCAAATTTTTTTTTATCTTATATTTCCTATTTTATAAGCCATCAAATGAGCCTTTAGATGTTTATCTCCTTAAAACGTTAACCTCTTTTTTTATCTTCTTGTAATAATTCAATTAGTCTTCCTTTATATATATATAATTTATTTAGCTCCAATTATTTTTCTTCTTTCTGTGTAATTTTGGGGGTATAGTTTTCTTCTATACTTGTTGTTGCGGGCAGAAAGATTCGTGGCGGTAGAGTGAGTAAACTTTTCGTCTTAGCGATGCACGAATATCCAACACACAAACAGAAAGAGAAAAGTAGAACACCAAATCTTTTTTTTACGTGGAAAGCCCGAATAGGGAAAAACCACGGGGTCTTGCCCAGGTGAAAATATTCCACTAAACTTGAGTGAATTACAAGGCTTGACCCGTCCCTCGATTTAGAGGCGGTCCAATTACAGTAATTTGGAGAGACAGTCAAAGGTCTGGAGACGGTCGTACGGATGTCCGGCGACGGGCGGCGGCCGGGCGAAGGTCCGGCGGCGGACGGTGGTCCGGCTGCAGGTGGCGGCCAGGCGGTGGTCCGACAAAGGTAGGGCTAAAGTCCGGCGGCGGGCGTCGGCCGGGCGAAGGTCCGGCGGTAGAAGGCGACCGGGCTAAGATCCGGCGTCCGGGGGCGGCTGAGCGGAGGTTAGGCAGCAGGGCGATGGTCCGGCAGCAGGCGGCGACCGGGCGGTGGTCCGGCGGAAGGAGGCGGCCGGGCGGTGGTCCAACGAAGGTCGGGCTGAAGTCCGGCGGCAGGCGTCGGCCAGGCGAAGGTCCGGCGGCCTGGCGAAGGTCCGGCGTCTGGGGCGCGGCCGAGAGAAGGTTCGGCAGCAGGGCGGTGGTCCGGCAGCAAACAGCGGTTGGGTGGTGGTCCGGCGACAGACGACGGCCAGGCGGTGGTTTGATGAAGGTCAGACTGAAGTCCGGCAAGCGGCGGCCGGGCTGTGGTCTTGCGGCAGGAGGCGATTGGGCGGTGGACCGGCGGTAGGCGGCTGCCGGGCGGCTATCGGGCGATGGTCCGACAAAGGTCGGGCTGAAGTCCGGCAAGCGGCGACGGGGCGGTGGACCGGCGGCAGGCGGCCGCCGGGTGGTGGTCCCGCGGCAAGACGGAGGCCGGGCGATGGTGCTAGAGCTCTTGAAGCTTCAGAGCTCTCTTAAATATCCAGCCAAAGGTCCCCTTCATGCAGAGAGTGGGGGTCTATTTATAGAATTTCATGAGTGGCACACCCCGTAAATCTAGAGAAGATCCGGGGCAGGTTCAGAGTGCTCCATCGGATGGCTCGTATTGACTCCCCCGATCGTAGAGAGTTTTTCAATTGTTTAAGTGCCTAAACAGTGTCGGAATTCAAAGATCTTGGGCTCGTTGGATTCGTCTTGCCGAGACGCTCGATTTGACTATAAGCATGCCATATTTGGATATCATTTCATTATCCAAATAATGCTTTAATCCTTCCAAATGTAGCCCGGACCCCCGATTCGGACACATTTGGGCTTGGGTTGGACCAATTTTAGTGTTGTTTGGTTCGTCACTTTGAGATGTTCAATTTGACTATAAGTTTGCTGAAATTGGAATTCAGATGATTCCAAATCTCCAACTTGAATATGCCTCGAGATTCGTGCTCGATCAAAACAATTTTTGAGGTCGTATTACTTGTAATTTTTGTTGATTGTAATTCTTGGTGATCAATATATGGGCTTTGCCCCAAATTTTTCCCAAAAAGAATGTATATATATATAAAAACTTATCTTTAAGAAGAGATAATAGAAGAAGCTCAAAACTATAAAGAGGTTGGGTTTAACTTGCCCTCCTAAGTTTTTTTTTTTTTTGAAGAAGAAACTTGCCCTCCTAAGTTACTAATCACCTATTCAACAAAAAATGATAGAGGCATTGAAGTCACAATATATTTTGTTTCTAATTAAGACTTCATTTGGGACAATTTTTTGTTGCTTTATAAAACATCTTTCTAGTACAAAAAAATTTTGAATTAGAAAATTTTACACTAGAAAGTCGTTTTAGGAAGCAGTACGAAAGATGTCCCAAACGAAGCCTAGCATATGTTTTGTGTTCCATCTGAGCAAATATAAAGTTTAAATTGTGAAGGCATGTGAAAACTTAGATGATTATCGATCGAGGCAAATAGGCATATAGCTCAATTTTTTTCTCTTTTAATTCACTTCCTATTTAATAGTATCAGAATCTACGGCTTGAGTGAAATTTGATGAATCATGTGGCTTATGCCTCCCTTAAATCTCGATCACCCTTCCGCCACTGTTGAACAAAATTTAAGAGACGGTGACTCGAACATTGTCAGCTTCACACGTTTGATTGGGCTCTTAGTGCATGAGGATTGATAAAGCTTTCATTTGAGAGGGAATGGTGAGTGATGAGGAGAACTCTCAGATCAGAGAGATTGCTAAGGCAAATAAAACGATAAGTTCACTTCCACGTTGAATGACGTACTAAAAACTATTAGCTAAAGTAAAAGCTAATAGTATATTAACTTAAGGAAAAATTTAATTAGAATACTTATGTTATGATTAGGAATTTATGAATGAATGTAATAAATATATTTAAAGAAAATGATTGGTAAGAAGAATGGTAATATGAAAATATAAAAAAAAAATATTAATTTGAATTAGGATTAGTGCAAACATTTTCTTGGTTAATACCCTTGTTAATATGAGTTTGCTCAAAATAAAAATTATTGAAATAAATAAATAAATGGAGAAAAAAAACTAATAAAATTTAATTATGTTTAATAATAAAAGTGTAAGTACAGACAATATTTAATAACAATAATTGATATATCATAAAAAATTATCTTGATTAGGCACGAATCTCGAGGTAAAATTAGGTTGGAAGTTTCAAAAATTAAATATGGGACAATCTGAACTCCGATTTCAGTAAACTTACAGTCGAACTGAGCGTCTCGAAAATACGAACCCAACAAGACCAAGTTTGACTCAATCCAAAGCCCAAAGGAGTCCAAATCAAAGCCCCGAAGTACATTTAGAAGGTTCAATCCCTAATTTGGATTTCCAAACGGTTTCCAAATATGAAATGATTATAATCGAATCGAGCGGCTCGACGAGACAAATCCAACGAGCCTAAGATCGTCAAATTATGATATCATTAGAGCCTTCAAATACTTGATAAATGGTCCTCAATCAAGGGATTCAATATCGACCCTCCATTCAAATCACTCCCCATTTACCCCGATTTTCCTCCTATTTATTGGCCATGTCACTATCATAAAACTATAAATAGATCTTCATTTCTCTTACGAAGTGGACCATAAGCAAGAAGCAAGAATAAGAAGAGAAGATAATGAAGAAAAGGAATATAAGGAAGAAGCTCATCATCGACCACCGCCGGACTTTCACCTAGTTGCTGACCAACGATGAAATTAAACAAGTAAGCAAGAAGAGAAGGAAGAAAGAAGGGAGTGACTCCTCCTCAACCACCGCTGGACTTTCACCCGGAAGCCGACCGATGCCGGACTTCTGCCCTATCACCAACTAACGTTGAAATTAAGCAAGGAAGAAAATGAAGAGAAGAAAGAGAGATATCTTGTTACAAGACTCTTCCTCTACCACCACCGAGCTTCCACCAGGCAGCCTACCGATGCCGGAGTTCTGCCGAAATGCCATCCGACGCCGAAGTTCTGCCCGACAGCTGATTGACGTCGAATTTCTACCCGCTCCAGACCTCCGCTCGTTGCCAGATTTCTACCCGACGCAAGACTTTTACCAGACGCCGAACTTCTACCCGTCGTCGGACTTTTGTCGGACTTCTCTCTGACGCCAGACTTCTATCCATGGACATGCTTCTACCAAACGCCGGACTTGCACCCGTCGTCGTATTCCTATCAGATACCAGACTTCCACCCATCACCAGATTTCTACCTAATGTTGGACTCCCACTTGTTGCGCGGTTCCTACCGAATGCTGGACTTCTGCTCGTCCCCGGACATTCGTTGAACTTCTATCTTATGTTGGACTTATGTCCATCGCTAGAATTCTATCCGATGTCATCTTTCCGACCCCCGCCGTTAGATAATGGCTTTTATGACCTCTGTCGCCCGCCGACTAAGGTCCTTTTGACTTACGTCTACCACCGATTACAATCCTGTCGACCTCCGTCGCCAGACAATAATTTTTTTGACCTTCGTCGCTACCCGACTACGATTCTTCCGACTTACGTTGCCCACCAACTACAGTTCTTCCGACCTCCGTCACCAGACTATGATTCTTATGACCAAACAATCAAGTTAACAATGATTCTTTATATTCCCACCATGTAATGTACATCAAGTCAAAGCGTTCCCCCACAACGAAGGGCCTCATTGTAATCAACTCCAAATACTAGTGGAATCATTCAAACTGGACTAGGCATCGTGGTTTTTTCATCCTTTCAGGGGTTTTTCACGTAAAAATCTTAGTGTCTCTTATAAATGATGCACACTCTCTTTTTATTTGATTGTGTGTTGGATCTTCATACAAAATTAAGACTTTAAACTTTATATTTCTCTACCACTGCGAATACTCTAGGACGTAATAATAATAATAATAAACATGTATACTCATATTCGTCTGATTCAAGTTGATTGGATCATCATGCAAGTTTGAACCCAAGGCCTTTAGTTGCCTACTTCTCTTAGTCGCCAAGATTTGATATTAATCAAGTTAACGAAATCGACAAATCTTGCTCGGACCTCATACCACAATACTTTGACATTGAATTCACCTAAGGGACCCTACAAGTCGTATTCTTGATTGGATTGTGTTTGTTAAAGATATCAACTATACCTCTCTAGAGTACTCATCAGCGGAGTAAGTGTTGTGTAAACAACCATATCGAAAACAAAATTACACAACAAACAACACAAAGAACACGGTGATTTACGTGGTTCGGTGAATATGCCTATGTCTACGGGAAGAGGATGATGATTTCACTATATTGGAGAACAATAGGGAATTACAATGAGCTCTCTCTTCCTCTCTTCTCTCAACAGCAACCCCCATGGCTATATATATAAATTTGAGCCAAGATAAATTAGAAAACAACTTCATAATCTAAGACAAGTTTTTTTAATAATTCTTTGTATAGTACAATCTATATTATTGAGATTGATCAATACCAACACATAGGGGGTCATTATTCTTCGGAAGAAATGCCAATTTATGCAAATTATGAATGGGACATGATATGAGATTATTTTATAATTTTTTAACTTGATCACTGACCACAAAAAATTTCAGTGTTTCTCTCTTTCAAATTAGTATACTCCTCATTTGATGCATGGTTGTCTCTCTAAAGGGCCAATCAATTATTTTTTTAACCCCTAATCAATAAAAGGGAACTTTTGCATGAGGACATAATATCTCATTCTCCTCCTTGGACTCAATCCTAATTTGCATGAGGACGATAATTTTAGAATCAATAAAGTGGCATGCGTGCACGTGTACTTCTACACACATTTTTAGGAAAGTACCCTTCCCAAAAATACTTTATCATAAATATGCTTAACTATAAACTCTTTTACTAAAATTGTATGTATTCTACAACAAAATTGCCTCACATATTTAGTATAATTATATATATACTCCAATAATGTTTTCTCCACATTCAATTTAGAATTTGGTTCATTCCTTCCCTTCCTTTTCTCTTAATAGTATGACATCCTGAAAGCTTGCTAGTCTACTAGAACCAACTATTTATTTCAGCCTTAGCCTCACTAGTCACTCACTATCCATTTTAGACAACTCTTTTTGAAATGGGATGTTTTGGGTGTTGGTCCAGGATTTAGTTTAAGTTGATCCACAAAACATCATATATATATAAATTTTTATAAGCAAGATGTATAGGCTAATGTAAAGTTGCACCTCTAGTAAGCCCATTGAATAAAGGAAATTATATTTCATGTTAGATGATGTCCCTCTCTCTTGCAAGAAGTTCATCTTCCTCCCAAAAATATTCTAACAGGATGGCATAATTATTTCGTCCTTGAATCACACATAGTGTTATAGGAGCTACATGTATGATACAAACTTTAACAACATATCCCAACAACATTATGAAATATTATCCATTTTGACCTAGCTTATTTTATACCATACTAAACCTCAAGTACTTATTTTTCTTGATGTAACTTTTCAAGAGATCATCCTCCCAAGGTATGCTTCATCACAAGCAGTCTTAATTGTGATGTTAACATTAGAACTCCACCTATTGCATCAAAGGCACCACATATATTTGCTCTAATTTCTTATTTATATAATCTAATAAAATTTCTCCCTCTTTTAACGTGAGATTTAATTCCATTCTCATCTCCCTTTCATCTTTTAATCCTACTATTCAAGGAGCCAACTAAGAGATACTCCTTGTTTGGGACTCAACCCCAATGACCATTCTCAATCCTCTTGGGACCTCCCTCTTTGAATTTGGGATATCACAACATATTATTATGATGGAATATTTATTGGGAGAACTTGCTTAGTCTCTTTTAGTTGTAAAAAAGATTATGAAAAAGAATAGTGGATTAATGTGATGACAGTCAGACAATGTCAATCGAGTAATGGTGGTCAAACGATAATGGAGGGATGATGACGATCACACGATGGTGGTCAGTTGACAGCAGTCAGACAATAGTTGTCATAAGATAGGAAATAAACTGTAACATCCGTACATTAATAATTAGATGATGACATTCGAGCGGAGGTGGTCCGACGACACTAATCAGATGACGATAGTGGCTTGTGGGATCAAGTAGAGCTCTATAGTTCTCCAAACCTCAAAAAAGCTTTTCAATCTCAACTTTGGACCCATTCAGATGAAAAATATAAGTAGTTTTATAGTATTTTGGAAGCACATTAGGAATTCAACCATTTTATGTAACACTCCATCAAACAACTTATATTGAACCTTTTAATCATTGATTATTTATTTGACATTTAAGTGCCTTAGATAACTTAAAATCAAATGACATTTGGCCCAATGGATTTGTCTCATTGAGCCACTCAATTTAACAATTAGTATACAAAATTTGGCAATCGGTCATTCAATTCATATTCTAAAGTTTTTCAAAAATGCTTCAAGTGATTGAATTGGATTCATTTGGGCTTAAATAGGGTCACTTTAGATGTATTTTGGGTTTATCTTTTCAAGACATTAGCTTGACCATAAATTTGCTAACATACTAATTCAAATAGTCCTAATTTTAATTTTAAAAATTTTTAATATAAAATAATATCTTAAAATTTATGTAGATCAAATAAAAATTTTGTAAACATACGAAAAACTTAATCTACCAAAGTTATAAATTGATGGCGTGACTGTTTATTTTATGCAGACACCGAGAATCAAAGCTCGCCATGTCATTTGGTACACAGTGGGTACGCAGTAATAGTACACATCAAAGAGATGACGTGATATGCTTTGATTTGCCTCCAGACGACGTCCGGTGCCCGCACAAAATAATTTATCCCAAGCAAGAGTCTGCATGTCTAAATCACTACTTCGAGGTCTTTACTAATCTATAGAGCAGGTATTTACCTTATTTGTTTACCATGATGTACCTTCCCGATTCACAAGCAAAGCTTCAAAGGTTCTCATCTGCTTCTATAAAGTATTTAAACTGGGCTAGATTCCAATCAAGCAAAGTTAAGATTCCACGAAATTTAATAATTAATAATTTCGTTGTCACGAGTTTATTTATTTATTATATTTTTCATAAAAAATTGAAAGAAAAGTACCAATTGATACGTCATCACAAAATTAGCTTGATTGGGCACGAATCTCGAAGCAAAAGCTAGTTGGAAACTTCAAAAATTAAATCCGGGAGCATATGAACTCCGATTTCAGCAAGCTTACTGTCGAACTGAGCGTCTCGGAAATACGAACCTAACGACACCAAGATCAACCCAATCGGAGCCCAAATGAGTCCGAATCAAGAGCTCAAAGCGCTGTTGGAAGGTTCAAACTGCAATTTGAGTTACCAAACGGTCTCCGATTTTGACGAGCTTATACTCGAATCGAACGGCTCGACGAGACGAATCCAACGAGCCCAAGATCACTAAATTCCGACATCATTAAGGCCTCCAAATGTCCAACGAACGGTGCACGATCATAGGATTCAATATCGGCCGTCCATTTGATCACTCCCTATTCGCCCTTGATCTCACACCTATTTACGGACCATGCCACTCCAGAAAATCTATAAATAGAGCCCTCATTCTTCACAAGAGAGCATCTAAGCAAGAGAGAGAAGAAGAGAAGAGAAGGAGAGAGAGAAGGAAGAAGTTCCTCCTCGACAGCCGCCGGACCACCGCCGGACCACCGCAGAACCTCGCCGGACCACCGCCGGACCACCGCAGGAAGCTCGTCGGACCACCGCCGGACCACCGCAGGAACCTCGCCGGACCACCACAGGACCTCGCCGGACCACCACAGGACCTCGCCGGACCACCACCTTAAGGCCCGACGTTCAGTCCCTACGTCCTGCCTAAGACCCGACGTCTTGTTCAAGGTCCGACGTTCAGTCCCTACGTCCTGCCAAAGATCCGACGTCTTGTTCAAGACCGTATACTCAGTCTCAACTTCCTGCCAAACACCCGACGTCCAACTCAGGACCCGACGTTCAGTCCTTACGTCCTGCCGAAGACTCAACATCTTACTTAAGCCATTGTAATCTGTTCACCCCTGGAGGTGATCCAGTCCTTTGTAACCAATTCAAAATCTAGTGGAATCATTTTCAACTGGGCTAGGCCTCGTGGTTTTTTCCCTTTTAAGGGTTTTCCACGTAAAAAATCTTGTGTTCTCTGTGTGTGCTAGTTATACGTACAACGCTAAGACGTAGAATCAAATCTCTATCGCCGCGTAATTTCTAGCCCGCAACAGATTGGCGCCGTCTGTGGGAAAGCTAATCCCACTACACTAAGGAATCCTCCAATGGTCAATAGGCGTAGCCATCGCATCATGGGAACCTCCCGCTCTAATTCACACCAATCCAGGAATCAGTCCCTGAATCAAGGACGACAGGCATCTGCCTCCTTTCACCCCAATAACCGACACCCTACAGGAGAAGGAACTTCAGGGCCGTCCCTAGAAGAACGTATCAGAAAAATGGAGGAATCTCAAAATGAGATCCTTCAGCTTTTAAGGGGAGCTCGAGGACCAATGCCGGTACCCCAAGAAGATGCTCTTCTCCCGCAAGATCAGCCAGGATTTGAAGACATTCTTCATGTCGAAGTCCCCCTTCCTCCACCAAGGATGCGTCCTCCTACACGTCTAGAGAATGAGCTCGCCGATACAGCAAGCTCTACCCATCCTTCGCGCACGGGTCACCGACAGCATATGCCGCCGGACGTCCCCGAGGACTTAGACCAACAGCGCGTCACTGAACTCCCCCGTAATACTCTACGGCATGAGTTACGAAGATTAGTCCGAGAAGAGTTCCCTACAGGGGGTATCAGGCAGTCCCTTCACCAACGGGACATTCAGGAGTCATCACCTTTCACCGAAGCTGTCCTCCGATATCCCGTTCCGGCAAGATTCAAACTCCCAAATATTGATTCTTATGATGGGTCTTCAGACCCCTATGAACATATCGATCACTACCGCACTATTATGCATATCCAGCAGGCCCCAGACGCTCTGCTCTGTCAAGTTTTTCCGGCCACCCTTAAAGGGCAGGCCCGGACATGGTTCTACTCCCTACCCCCTCGGTCCATTCCCCTATTCGTTAAATTGGCCAAATTGTTTGTCGAACAATTTGTCGCCAACCGAAGGATGATTAAAGACTCCTCCCACCTTTCGGGGATACGACAGAACGAGGGTGAATCTCTCAAAGAGTATTTTCAAAGGTTTTCTACAGAAGCCCGACAAATTCCAGGGGTGGATCCCGAATTGCTACGAGGTGTATTTCTTGGAGGGCTTCGTCCAGGCCCTTTCTACTCGGCACTTATGCGAGAGACAGTCCATTCTTATGCGGATTTAATCCATCGGGTAGAGGCCCAAATCACTGCCGACGAAGCCATCAATGCTCATAGAAAGCAATTCGAGCAAACAACCGGGAAGCGAAAAAATCCCCCAGGAACGGAGAATCCCCCCTCACAAAGGAAGAAGCAAGGAAACTACAATCTTCCTCCTCGACCCTCACAGTCACGACGAGAGCCCCGACAAGAAAAAGAGTACACACCACTTAATACATCCCGAACAAATGTATTAATGGCCATCCGAGACCAGGAGAGTGTAAAGTGGCCGTACCCTTTAAAGCCTAATACCGGAAACCAAGAACAGTATTGTCATTTCCACCGCAGTCGTGGACACACTACTGAAGCATGCAGGCAGCTCAAGGAGGAAATTGAGAGACTGATCCGACAAGGATATCTCCGACAGTTCGTCAAGAATCCAACAGCTCGAGAAGAAACCGTTCCGGCTGGGGGGCAAGATCAACAAAAACAGTCGACGAACAACCGCCAGATGGTCGGTGAAATTGAAACTATTGCTGGAGGCCCTTCAACGCCTTGCCAAGTTTTAATCGCAGAGAATAAGGAGCCACCAACAAAAAAGCTTCATGCCGATCACTCCATCACCTTCAAGGAGTCTGATCTAGAAGGTGTAAAAACTCCTCATCAAGACCCACTGGTGATTAGCGCAGGAATTGGCGACCCATGTTACAATGTTAAAAGGATCTTGGTAGATAATGGAAGCTCAGTAGATGTTTTATTCTACTCCACTTTTCTTAGCATGGGCCTATCTAGAGAGAAACTCCAGCCTGCTGCCGGTCCACTGTACGGATTTGACAATCGGCCTGTAAGAGTCGAAGGAACCATTACTCTTCCGGTTGTGCTTGGAGAATTCCCCCGTCAAGTTGAGCACCCCATTCTATTCATTGTAGTGAAATCCGAATCAGCCTACAATGCGATCTTTGGAAGACCACTTCAAACAATTTTCGGGGCTGTTGCTTCAATTCCCCACTTAAAGCTCAAGTTTCCTACCCCATCAGGGATCGGAACAGTACGAGGAGATCAACAAGTAGCACAGTCATGCTATCTTAGGCAGGCTCGACCACACTCATCAGTTACTCTAAGCATCGAAGACTTCGATCTTCGGAATGAAGATACCCCTCAAAGGGCCTCCCCTGTAGAAGATCTTACCTGTGTCTCCCTATCAGAAGAACATCCCTCGAGAACAGTACAGATCGGATCACTCCTCTCAGATACAGAGAAAAAAGAATACGTAGATTTTCTACGCACCAATCAAGACGTATTCGCATGGAGTTCAGCAGATATGCCCGGTATCAATCCTGAAATAATTATGCACTCCCTGAAGATCAACCCAGCAAGTAAGCCAGTGATTCAAAAGAAACGAAACTTCGCCCTAGAACGTCAGCTGGCAATCGAACAAGAGGTTGATAAGCTTTTAAAAGCAAGATTCATAAGGGAAGTACACTACCCATCTTGGTTAGCCAACGTCGTGATGGTTCGGAAAACAAATGGGACTTGGAGAATGTGCGTGGACTATACGGATCTCAATAAAGCTTGCCCCAAGGATAGCTTCCCGCTCCCCCGAATAGATCAGCTAGTCGACGCCACATCCGGACATCAGATGTTAAGCTTTATGGATGCTTACTCCGGATATAACCAAATACAAATGGATCCCGCTGATGAGGAGGCAACATCTTTTCAAACGGATAAAGGATTATATTGCTACTTGGTAATGCCGTTTGGGCTCAAAAATGCAGGGGCAACTTACCAACGACTTATGAATAAGGTTTTTAAGAGCCTTATTGGGCGTACCATGGAAGTCTATGTGGACGATATGCTGGTAAAGAGCCTCGAGAAATCTCAACATATCTCAGATTTGGAAGAATGTTTTAACCTTCTCCGATCTTACAACATGCGCCTCAACCCCTCCAAATGTGCATTTGGAGTCACCTCAGGAAAGTTTTTGGGATTCATGGTTACCCACCGAGGGATTGAGGCCAACCCGGAAAAGATCAAGGCCCTAAGGGACATGCTACCCCCCAGAAACATCAAAGAAGTTCAGAGACTGAATGGAAGAATTGCAGCGCTCTCTCGATTTCTGGCTCGTTCGGGAGATAAATATTTGCCTTTCTTCAAGATCCTCAGAGGGGCTCGTAGCTCAGGATTCCAATGGACTGATAAATGCCAAGAAGCTTTTGAACAACTACGAACTTATCTAGCCTCACCACCGCTTCTCTCAAAGCCAATTCCAGGGGAAGTTTTGTATTTGTACATGGCCGTCACTTCTCAAGCTATAAGTTCGGTCTTGGTTCGGATGGATGATTCAATTCAACGCCCGGTCTATTACATCAGCAAGGTACTTTCTGATGTTGAAATGCGTTATCCGTTGGCAGACAAAACAGCCTTAGCATTAGTCTTCTCAGCCAGGAAGTTACGACCTTATTTTCAGGCACACGCGATCAGGGTTTATACAAACCTGCCGCTGAAAAATATCCTTCAAAAACCCGAAGCATCCGGAAGATTGATCAAATGGTCAGTAGAACTTGGAGAGTTCGATATACAGTTCCTACCTAGACCCGACATCAAGTCACAGGTGCTTGCAGATTTTGTGGTCGAATGTACTAGCTATACCTCAGAGGAATCGCCCGATGTGTCTCCTTCCTCCTCCTGCTGGACATTGTATGTAGACGGAGCTTCTGGGAATTCTGGTGCTGGTGCTGGAATCCTATTAATCTCCCCGCAGAAAGCCACACTTGAATACGGGCTTAGACTGAAGTTTCCGGCAACAAACAATGTTGCTGAATATGAAGCTCTAATCGCTGGATTAAGATTGGCAATTGATTGCGAAGTCCAAGACTTAGTAGTTCACACTGACTCCCAACTGGTTGCTTCTCAAGTAGAAGGGGAGTTCGATACTCACAACCCACTTTTGGCTCAATACTGTCAGATAGTTAAAACCTTGTTGGCTCAAATAGCAAAGCATCAGGTCACCCATATCCTTCGAGAGCAAAACGCAAGGGCAGACTTACTCTCCAAGCTAGCAACCTCTACGACAGGAGATATTTTTAAAAGGAAATTCATTGGGGAGATCCACTTCCCGAGCATTCAAGGCTCATGGGTACTTCAATCAATAGATGAATCAAAAGAAGTTTCTTGGATCGACCCCATTCTTGCTTTCCTACAAGAAGGCTCTCTCCCTGAGGACCCAGCTATGGCAGTACGACTTAGGAGGCAAGCGGCCAATTTCACTATTATTAACGGAGAGCTATACAAACGATCTTTCACAGGGCCATACCTCAAGTGTCTTCCTCCTTCGGAGGCAAACTATGCACTTCGCGAAGTACATTCGGGCATTTGTGGGGAACATTTGGGTGGAAAAGCGCTAGCCCAAAAGGTCCTGAGACAAGGGTTCTACTGGCCGACAATAAAACAGGACGCATTAGAACTTGTACGGAAATGTAACAGCTGTCAGTTACATGCCAACCTCACTCATCTACCCGCCGTAGAAATATCGACATTACAGAGTCCCTGGCCTTTTGCCCAATGGGGGATCGACATAATGGGACCATTTCCGATAGCCACGGGACAGCGAAAATTCATCATATTGGCTGTCGATTATTTCACGAAATGGGTAGAAGCAGAACCACTAGCAAAAATCACTGAAGCAAATGCCAAACAGTTTTTGTGGAAGAGCATAATATGTCGCTTTGGCATTCCTGCAAAAGTTATTACTGATAACGGGACACAGTTCACCGGAAGGGTCTTTACCACATTTTGTAAAGATCTCCACATTCATCTAGTACACACAGCTGTGGCTCATCCTCAGACTAATGGACAGACAGAAGTCACTAATCGGACCATTCTGAGAGGACTGAAAACACGGCTGGAGAAGGCTGGGGGGCAATGGGCTGACGAGCTCCCAAACGTCCTTTGGGCCTATCGTACAACAACAAGGACTCCAACAGGAGAGACACCGTATAACCTCTGCTTTGGTACAGAGGCTGTCATTCCAGTCGACATTGGAGTCCCCAGTCATAGAGTACAAACTTTCGACTCCAATACCAACGACGAAAAACTCAGGCACAACCTAGACCTCCTTCCAGAAGTAAGAGACGGGACAATACTTAAGGTTGCTGCCTACCACCAGAGAGTTGCCCGTCACTATAACAGAAGGATGAAGCCTCGACATATATCGGTAGGAGATCTGGTCCTACGCAGCATTGAGGCGGCAGGCAAAGGCCCTCAACGAAACAAACTCTCCCCCCTCTGGGAAGGTCCGTACCTAGTAGCAGCTATGGTGAAGCCAGGGACTTTCAAATTAAAGGATGCTGAAGGGAAGATGCTTCCTCGAACTTGGAATATCGAGAACCTCCGCAAATACTATCAGTAGAGCGTAATCGTGTCGTTTGTTTTAAAATGTTGTATGTCTTTTGCTTACTGTAGATGTCTTTAATTTCGGACTTTATTTATGGTGTTTCTAGTTTCCTTCTCCCCTAAACTGTTTTCGGGAACAATGTTCTTCGTTTAATGACAGTAAAGACTTTGTTAAGTTTTGAACTTTAATTTTGAGCAGTAGATGATTATTGTTCAGTCGCTAGTTGATCAATCCCAGGGGGATTCGATCCGACCTCTTCCACACAGGTTAACGTCATCGAGCAAGGCTCTGACTCACAACCTCGGATAGGTCTTATATCCTTGGTGGATTCTCTCGACCTCTTCCATACAGGTTAACGTCATCGAGTAGGGCTCTGACTCACTACCTCGGATAGGTCTTATATCCTTGGTGGATTCTCTCGACCTCTTCCACACAGGTTAACGTCATCGAGCAGGGCTCTGACTCACTACCTCGGATAGGTCTTATATCCTTGGTGGATTCTCCCGACCTCTTCCACACAGGTTAACGTCATCGAGCAGGGCTCTGACTCACAACCTCGGATAGGTCTTATATCCTTGGTGGATTCTCCCGACCTCTTCCACACAGGTTAACGTCATCGAGCAAGGCTCTGACTCACAACCTCGGATAGGACTTACATCTCTTATAAATTCTTTTAACCTCTTTCATACAGGTTGGCATCGTCAAACAAGGCCTTGGCGTACAACTTAGAGTAAACAGTACATCCTTAGAGGATCCTTTTAAACTTTCAAGCACAGGTTGGAAGATAAATACCTTAAACAAATATAAAAGAAATTCACTCAGAATAAATAGATACACTGGAATATCTAAGTCATATAGCAACAGAACAATAATCCACTACTAAGTCAAAGTAGATATCACACAACAGTACAAAACATCAGGTACATCACAATAACTAAAAAGACAAACTAATACAAACAACAGGAACTAGAAAGCCTACTCAACATCTACTATCTCATCATCTGCATCAAGATCGAGGACCTTCCGAAGATCACTCTCTACCTCATCACCATCAGAGCCTGAAGGAAAGTCAGCTGAAGCCTGGCTAGGGGTCACCTCTTCGGCTGGAACTCCGGTCTTTCGCTGCATCAGGCGAACCCCCTTAAAGAAGCCTCTAATAAATCCATCCTCAGTGCACTGCTGCTCCAAACCCTTCACCTCTATAGCATAGATGTGATCTCGGGCCTCCTCAACACGATCCTGGACGATAGTCTTGAATGCTATGGACTTCTTGAAGTCTTCAATAACTCTTGAAGGTTCTGAACTAGACAAGGCAGCCTCCTTCTCAGCTATAATGGCCTGAGACTCCCTATCCTTCGTCTCCAGCGACGCAATCTTCTCCTCCGAAACTTTCTGCTCCCTCAAAAGTCTGGTGATCGTCGCGTGAGCCTCCTCAAGATCTATCTGGTGCCGATCTGCCTGCTGATTCCGGAGAGTTACAGAGCGCATTGAGTTAGCCAGTTCAGTCCTACACTCGCTCAACTCATCTTCAAGCACCTTCACCTCCTTAACCTTCTGATCATACTTTCGTTTGAACTCTCCCTGGAGGTACTTGATCTTAACAAACTCAGTGTTCCAGTCATTAACTGCGATCACAGCACGTGACAGCTGAAAATAGAAAGAAAAGTTCATTAGAAGTCACTATAGAAGAAAATGAAATAAAAAATATTAGGAGATGTTACTCACCAAATTACTAGTCTTGTTATGTCCGAGGCATTGATGATTCATGACATCATCAGGGATATGTATCTTGGCTGGGGAAGAGTCAGGTAAGGTCTTGTCAGTGTTTGTTCCTTCCAACCTCTTCTTCTTCGAAATCGGGGGGTCGTCAACCCTTGCCGGTCGTTTGGGAGCCGCTTTTGAAGTAGGGGCAGGGGGCTCAGGAATCCTGGATGTCGGCTTCAACTTCCTTGCATCAGATCTCCCAGTATGAAATGAAATTCCAACCTTGAATAAGAACTCTTCTTCAGTATATTTGCTCATATGACGAACCTCAAATAGAAGATGTTCGAGATCAGAAACTTTCAAAATCCTTATTATGTCTTCCTCGCTGACGTGCAGAGGGGATGGCAGATCCCTCATTTTCCCCCACTTCTCAATCAAGCCCCAATCATTCTTCACAAAAAAGAAAGCATTGACCCAGTTCTTTGAAGAATCGCGGGTACGCACATCCAACAATTTGGACCTAAAAGTCACACGCCCAGATGTATCGCTGGTGAACTTACCCATCCGTGAAAGATGCTCCGGGGTCATAGTAGCTCCTCGATCCCGAAAGAGAGCAATCAATCCCATAGCCACTGACATTGCTCTAAATGAAAGTTGGAATATGCTCACGCCGCACCATTGCAAGACTTCAATCAGCTCAGTAGGAGGCGGAAAACGTAAACCAGCCCGCAAGTGGGCCTCAGAAACAGTCACGTACCCAGCAGGAGGAAGATTCGCCCGATCAGACATCCTCGGAACCATTGTCTTCACATCATTCGGAAAGTAATAATTCTTGCGGAAAAGGAACATGAAGTCATTTGTAACAGTCGACGCTGACACATCCACCTCCTTATTTGACCTCTGCTCGCCATCATGCGGCGCAACAGGGTCCCCCCGGATCGCAGGATCTCTTGGTGGGGGGCGATCACCTGACATTTCTAGAGGGAGAGGGGGAAAGAAGAAGATCTCCGAACTTCCTTGCCAAGAGAGGGGCCTCAGAAGACTGAGGGAAGGCCTCAATAGAAAGGACAGAGGGAGAAGATCTCCGAACTTCCTTGCCAAGAGAGGGGCCTCAGAAGACTGAGGGAAGGCCTCAATAGAAAGGACAGAGGGAGAAGATCTCCGAACTTCCTTGCCAAGAGAGGGGCCTCAGAAGACTGAGGGAAGGCCTCAATAGAAAGGACAGAGGGAGAAGATCTCCGAACTTCCTTGCCAAGAGAGGGGCCTCAGAAAACTGAGGGAAGGCCTCAATAGAAAGGACAGAGGGAGAAGAGAAGAAAGGAGGAGAAGAAGAGAAGAAAAGAGAAGAGGAAGAGGAGTGGAGTGATTTTCTAAAGGGTTTAAGGCCCTATTTATAGGTTTTTGGGAGAAAGGAGAGAAGTTTCTAGAATTTTCAATTTCCCAAAATTTTCTAAATTTTTCTGAATTTTTTCGGAATTTTTTGGGATTTTTTAGGATTTTTTAGGCATTTTTTCGGCCTAAAAAGGCTTAAAAATGCCTAAAAAACCCTTTTTTCTGCACAGGTGGGGCCCACTAGGTCGGTGGGCTGAACAGACCCGCCCGTTCGTTCAAATGAGGCGGTGGGAAGCTTCCAGGCGGGCTGACCGCGCGGGCCCAGGCGGGCCTAGGCGGCCCTAGCGGGCCGCCGCGCGGGCCAGGAGGCGGCCCAGCAGCCCGCCGCGCGGGCTGCAGCGCGGGCCGCAGGCGCGGCCCAGGCGGGCCGCCGCGCGGGCTACAGCGCGGGCCGCTTGCGCGGCCCAGGCGGCCCAGGCGGGCCGCCACGCGGGCCGGAGGCCCAGGCGGCCGGGCAGGCCAGGCGGCCGGGCGGGCCGCCGCGCAGCGCGCAGCGCGGGCCCGCGAGCGCGGGCCCAGGCGGGTCGGACGGCCCAGGCGGGTCGGACGGCCCAGGCGGGCCGCCGCGCGTTCCAGCACAGGCCGGCGGTGCCGCCGCGGCGGCGGCGGCCGGTCGGCCGGTCCGGCCGGTCCGGCCGCCTAGCCCATTTTGGGCCCGATTTTCGTCCCGGAAACTCCGTTTTCGACATTTTTGGGGTCCCCGGATACGTTTTTCGACGTTCCGGACTCAATTTTGGCACTTTCAGAGCTCATCGAGGCCTCCTTGACTTGTTTTTTGCAAAATTTCAACTTATGGGAAGCGATTTTTGCTATTCGGCCAACGCAAAATGTTGACCCTTATATTTTCGGACTCCTAGGGCTTCGACGTCCGAAAATAGGGGGGCAACTGATACGTCATCACAAAATTAGCTTGATTGGGCACGAATCTCGAAGCAAAAGCTAGTTGGAAACTTCAAAAATTAAATCCGGGAGCATATGAACTCCGATTTCAGCAAGCTTACTGTCGAACTGAGCGTCTCGGAAATACGAACCTAACGACACCAAGATCAACCCAATCGGAGCCCAAATGAGTCCGAATCAAGAGCTCAAAGCGCTGTTGGAAGGTTCAAACTGCAATTTGAGTTACCAAACGGTCTCCGATTTTGACGAGCTTATACTCGAATCGAACGGCTCGACGAGACGAATCCAACGAGCCCAAGATCACTAAATTCCGACATCATTAAGGCCTCCAAATGTCCAACGAACGGTGCACGATCATAGGATTCAATATCGGCCGTCCATTTGATCACTCCCTATTCGCCCTTGATCTCACACCTATTTACGGACCATGCCACTCCAGAAAATCTATAAATAGAGCCCTCATTCTTCACAAGAGAGCATCTAAGCAAGAGAGAGAAGAAGAGAAGAGAAGGAGAGAGAGAAGGAAGAAGTTCCTCCTCGACAGCCGCCGGACCACCGCCGGACCACCGCAGAACCTCGCCGGACCACCGCCGGACCACCGCAGGAAGCTCGTCGGACCACCGCCGGACCACCGCAGGAACCTCGCCGGACCACCACAGGACCTCGCCGGACCACCACCTTAAGGCCCAACGTTCAGTCCCTACGTCCTGCCTAAGACCCGACGTCTTGTTCAAGGTCCGACGTTCAGTCCCTACGTCCTGCCAAAGATCCGACGTCTTGTTCAAGACCGTATACTCAGTCTCAACTTCCTGCCAAACACCCGACGTCCAACTCAGGACCCGACGTTCAGTCCTTACGTCCTGCCGAAGACTCAACATCTTACTTAAGCCATTGTAATCTGTTCACCCCTGGAGGTGATCCAGTCCTTTGTAACCAATTCAAAATCTAGTGGAATCATTTTCAACTGGGCTAGGCCTCGTGGTTTTTTCCCTTTTAAGGGTTTTCCACGTAAAAAATCTTGTGTTCTCTGTGTGTGCTAGTTATACGTACAACGCTAAGACGTAGAATCAAATCTCTATCGCCGCGTAATTTCTAGCCCGCAACACCAATGACAATTTTTATGATTTCATAAGCTTATAGTTACACTAAAAAGCGTACACCATACAAATATTTAGAAATAAAAACAGAAAGGCATCAGCTGACTTGCTAGTTCTTGTCCTCTAGTTAAAAAAAAAAAAAGAACTTTCATCACATAGTTGATTATTTTATAAAGTCACTTTAATTGAACATTAAAGTTACTCTTGATATTAATGTGATCAACAACTATACATTTTATTCATATACAACTAATAATATATGAATATTATGTTTTATTTTTATATATTTTTTCATCTATTTATGATTTATGAAAAGGCAGTTTGATTTGTTCAAAAAAGAATGCAAAATAATATATATATATATATATATATATATATATATATATATATATATATAATATATATATATATATATATATAATTTATTAAAATATTTGAAGTTAAATGAGTGCAAATTTTTTTTTGTTTGAAGTAAGATGAATGGGGGTTGGCGTCAATAGTGATAAGCCGAACTGAAATGCCCTGTGCACTACCCTGTCTCGCCGCCTGCTTCAGCAGAAATGGTCTCCACTACAGCATTTGCAGCAGCACTTTTACAGTGCAAATCACAACCGCTATTGTATAACTAACTCTCATCTCACCGTTAACTATTCTCTGGATGAGAGTTATATATATTGCTTACTGTAGCAATATGACTAATGAGAAAAATCACAAAGCATTTCATAACCTATCTCTCTGCTTTTCTCTTCTTGCTCTAACGTTTTTCTACAGGTTTAATCTACAGATTTACATGGTATCAGAGCTGTTCCAGGTTTCGGTTGCTGCACTTATTCTACTGCTATACTGAGTTTTGTTTTCTCTTCTTTCAAGATGAGTGCCGATTCTTCTACTACTCCCTCCCTTGTTTCTTCCCAATCCCCCATTAAGCTGAGCGACACTGTTATACCTCCTCAGCTGAAGTTTCTGATGCATAATCTCAAATCCGTAATGAATCTTCAACTCACTGTGGATAACTATCCACTTTGGAAATCACAAGTTCAAAAGCTATTTACCGCTAATGGTTTCGATGGCTACTTGGACGGCTCTACTCCGAAACCAGTCAAGCACACCATTCTCTCTTCCGGTGATATCTCTCCCAACCCTCACTATCAGACATGGTTGCTTGTGGATCAGAATCTGGCAGCTGCGCTCTACTCCGTAATTTCTCCGTCACTTTTGCCCTATGTGCTCAATCTGGAGACCTGTTTCGAAATCTGGCACACAATCGAACGTCGACTTCAATCCACCAACAGGTCTCGTCTTCTTCAATTGAAGAATGAGTTACATCATGTAACTATGAAGGATAAATCTATGCAACAATATCTCACTGATATCAAAAGCAAATGTGATGCCATAGCAGCGTCTGGCACACCGCTTGATCCGGAAGATGTTATACTATACACCTTAAATGGTTTACCCGCCTCATATCAGTCGTTCAAGACTGCTATTCGGACAAATTTACAACCGATTAGCCTCGATGACTTTTACGCCTTATTATGTAGTGAAGAGTTGAATCTCGTCGCCGAACAAGCTCGTATGGATGCAAATGTATCCTCTCCAGACCCGCAATTAGCACTGCAGGCTTCTCGTGGACGTGGTCGTTCCAGATATTATTCAAATCGTGGCGGCCGAAGCTCTCGGTTTCCTCCTACAACCTCTGTTTCCAATCCTTCGTCGGGTAGCCGTGGTGGACGAAATACTTCTACTTATATTGAGTGCCAGATTTGCCGAAAACCAGGACATACGGCTTTTAAATGTTGGCATAGAACGAACTTGCAGTATCAGCCGCCTGCTTCAGCAGCATTTCTTGCTAGCTCCGCCTCAGACACTTCCGATTGGGTTTTAGACTCGGGCGCCACTTCGCATCTTACACCTGACCTGAACCTTCTACAACAACCTCAATCCTATCACGGTCAGCAACAAGTTCAAATTGGAAATGGAGACATGCTACCAATTACTCATTTCGGTCAAGGACTTCTTCCAACTCCCAATCGTAAGCTTCATCTAAAACCTTTATTTCATGTTCCTCATTTATCTCACAATCTCATCTCAATTCATAAATTAGTTCAAGATAACCCTTGTTCGGTTACTTTTGACAAAGCTGGTTTCTCTATCAAGGATTTGATGAACAAAAAGACTCTTCTTCACGGTCCACCTCAACAAGGCCTTTATAGGTTTCGAGCTGGACATTCTGCCAATCCATCCACAATTGCTCTTCTAAGTACTACCTGGCATCGGCGTTTGGGTCATCCATCAGCTTCTACTCATGCCGATCTTCCTTCAACATTTAGATTTTCTATTTCTAAGTTTCCTTGTAATGCTTGTGCTCTTTCAAAGAGTCACAAATTACCTTTTTCTCGTTCTTCTTCTTGTAGCAAAAATCCTTTAGACTTGGTTCATACCGATGTATGGGGACCTTCCCCAATTTTGTCAGTACAAGGATTTCAATATTATATACTCTTTGTTGATGACTTTTCTCGTTATAGTTGGGTGTTTCCGATGAAACGAAAATCTGAAGCTCTTGCAAAGTTTGTATCATTCAAAGCTTTAACTGAAAAACAATTCAATAAACCAATCAAAATTCTTCGCTCAGACAATGGTGGTGAATACATTAACTCAAACTTTCAAAATTGTCTTCAAAATGCTGGCATCATTCACCAACTTTCTTGCCCATATACACCGGAACAAAACGGTGTTGCCGAGCGAAAGCATCGTCATATTATTGAAACATTACGCAGTTTAATGTTTGATGCCAAAGTTCCTTTATCCTTTTGGGTTGATACCTTACTCACCGCCGTTTATTTAATCAACCGACTACCTCTTACTCACACTCCCAAAGCATCTCCATACCAACTTCTTTATAAAGAATTACCCAACTATAACGATTTAAGAACATTTGGTTGCTTATGCTATCCCTGGTTACCTCAAACTTTTCACAACAAGTTTAATCCAAAATCATCTCCTTGTATTTTCCTTGGTTATGCATCAAATTCTAAAGGATATAAATGCTACAACATTTCTACTCGTAAAATTATCATCTCTCGCCATGTCAAATTTTTTGAAAATGTTTTTCCCTTTCACACTACTACAAACATCACTTCTACTTCTACTATTCCACCCAATAACTTCTCATTTCAACCACCTCTCACTTTGGTACCTCTTACAATACCTCATTCGGCATCTTCTCCTCCAGTGTCTGCTTCCACTACAATCTCTTCCATGTCCAATTCGCCACCTGCTTCTCCTATTCTCACATTACAACCATCTATTCCGGAAGAACCATCTTCCAATCCTTATTCTCCACCTCTTCAAACATATTCTCCCACGTCTATAGAAAATCTTTCACAAAATCCTCCTCCTCATCCTATGATTACAAGATCCAAGACAGGAAATTTGAAACCAAAGCAAATTATTAGCATGTCTCATACTCTCCACACTCCAACTCCGACTTGTTATTCTCAAGCTTCCAAACAAGTTCTTTGGCGTCAAGCTATGTCTGCAGAGTTTGATGCTCTACAACATCAACGCACTTGGATCCTAGTGCCTCCGTCTCCATCACAAAATGTACTTGGTTGTAAATGGATTTATAAAACCAAATATAACAGCAACGGCTCCATTGCTCGACATAAAGCAAGATTGGTTGCTCAAGGTTTTAAGCAAGAATATGGCTTAGATTATTTTGAGACTTTCAGTCCAGTCGCTAAGTTTCCCACCATAAGAATTCTCCTTACCGTTGCTGTCACTCATCAGTGGAAAATACTTCAATTGGATGTCTCCAATGCCTTCTTACATGGTGATCTCAATGATACTGTTTATATGTCGCAGCCTCCTGGTTTTGTTGACTCTGTTCATCCAGATTATGTTTGCCTCCTAAAGAAGTCTATTTATGGTCTCAAACAATCTCCTAGGCAATGGTTTGCCACGTTTTCAACTCATTTGCTGCAATTTGGTTTTTAGACCAGCACAGCCGATCCCTCATTATTAATTTATCAAAATGGTAGTAAAGTTCTTTATATTTTGATTTATGTCGATGACATTTTGTTGACCGGTAGTGATGCGAATCTAATTAACTCCCTATTAGATGACCTTCATAAAAGATTTCAGTTAAAGAATCTGGGCACTATTAATCAATTTCTGGGAATTAGTGTTACTACCACTTCAAATGGTTTGCATTTAAACCAAGAACTGTATGCTACTACCATTTTGAACCGATCTGGTATGACGAACTGTAAGCCACTTGCTTCTCCTATGGCTCTCAAACTCATTACAGATAATGACAGTAACGCAGGCTACTCAAATCCGGATCTTTACAGGCACTTAGTCGGTTCGCTACAGTATTTAACACTCACTAGACCCGACATTGCTTATACTGTTAACAAATTGTGCCAATTCATGCACAAGCCGTTAAATGTTCATTTTAGTTTGCTCAAGAGACTTCTTCGCTACATTAAAGCCACCTTGGCTTACGGTGTGCTCATTCAACCGAGTTCTCTTCATTTGCGTGCTTTCTCTGATTCTGATTGGGCAGGTGATACTACTGATAGAAAATCTACGACGGGCTATTGTGTCTTTCTAGGAAACAACCTTATTTCTTGGCAAGTTAAGAAACAAAAAACGGTAGCTCGTTCTTCCACAGAGGCTGAGTATCGTTCCCCTTGCTACAGCTGCCGCAGATTTGATATGGTTAAAACGTCTCCTTCAGGAATTTGGCATTCATATTGATGCTCCTATTTCTTTGTTTTGTGATAACATATCCGCCATTGCCCTTGCCAACAATCCTATTTTTCATGCTCGTACGAAGCATATTGAGATCGATTTTCATTTCATTCGGGATTGTGTTCAGAATCAAACAATACTTATTCATCATATCAACTCTTTGGATCAGTTAGCGGATATATTTACTAAACCGTTACCTATTAAACGGTTTCAAGACCTGCGCCACAAGCTAACACTCATGGACAAGAGTGTCATCTTGAAGGGGGATGATAAGCCGAACTGAAATGCCCTGTGCACTACCCTGTCTCGCCGCCTGCTTCAGCAGAAATGGTCTCCACTACAGCATTTGCAGCAGCACTTTTACAGTGCAAATCACAACCGCTATTGTATAACTAACTCTCATCTCACCGTTAACTATTCTCTGGATGAGAGTTATATATATTGCTTACTGTAGCAATATGACTAATGAGAAAAATCACAAAGCATTTCATAACCTATCTCTCTGCTTTTCTCTTCTTGCTCTAACGTTTTTCTACAGGTTTAATCTACAGCTTTACAAATAGTTGGTGGCGGTGTGCAGCTATGGTAGTGATGATGGTGGCTGGCTGTGGGCAGTGCTGGGCAACGATTATGGTGGTAAACAACAGTTGTGATAAGATGGGGGTGATGGTGGCAAAATCAATCACAAATGAGTGGAGAACGACAGTTAATGGTGGTGGATGACATAAGGAAAAAATGAGGCCAACTTGCGGTGGAAAAGAAATTCGGTAAAAATTGACAAGTTTACAATAAATTAAAAATGAATTATGGAGTCAAAAATAAATTCATTGAAATTTTATACTACATTCATTTTTTAGCCAATCAAATACTCAAAATTTTTTTTATATTGCATTCATTTTACTTTGAATTTTTTTCTTGCAAATTGAAGAGCCTTTGAGAAAAAATTTAAAATAATAATTACAAATTAGAGAAATTCTTTAAATGATTTTTTTATCAAAAGCAAAATAAATTAACAACTTAAGAGAGCAAAAATTAGTTTGAAAATTTTACGACATTAATGATTTCTTCGAATTTCATTACCAATCTTCGGAATTGATTTCCAAAAAATATTGTTTTCACCACACATAAAATGAGCACTATTCCTTAGCTATATTTTAAAATTACATTTTCTTTTACTTTAGTGATTTAAAATCTTAAAAAGATGGGAATATATTAAGTCAATAATTTAAAAGGTTTAAATTTTTTTAATGATTTTTTATTTCTATATTTTTAAAATTAAAATATAAAAAGAGCATAATTTAAATATATAATATTCTAATGATTTTTCTCTCTCTCCTCTGGGTGCCAAGGCTACTGCTGTTGCTTTAATTCCTAAGCATTCACATGCCTCTAACATTTCGGATTACCGTCTGATTTCCCTTTGCAATGTGTTTTACAAGATCATTGATAATAGGCTTAAGGAGGTTTTGTCCTTTATTGTTCATAAAAGTCAAGCCGGTTTCATTCATAAGAGCTTAGCTATTGATAATATTGTCTTGGCTGCTAAAATTCTGAGAGAATTTAATGTGAACCATGGTAACAAGTTTTTCTGTGCCAAATTAGATATCAAGAAGGCATTCAACATTATTTCCTATGAGTTTCTCATCCACATACTATGTGTGAAGGGCTTTCATGTATAATGGATGTTCCTTTCTTTATTTGTATTAACGGTGCTTTGGAAGGTTTTTTTAACTCTTCATCTGGTCTTCGTCAAGGATGCCCTCTTTCTCTGTTACTTTTTACTATTGTCATGGACGCCTTTTCTTGTGCTCTTGACGATGGAACATTTAAAGGCATCTCTTGTGGTTCCACAAATTTTAATCATCTTCTATATGCAGATAATGTATTGGTGTTTGGGAAGGCCGAGTTAGACAATGCTTCTATTCTCAAAGCTACCCTGGATAAATTTGTTGGTTCTTCTGGATTGAGCATTAATGAGGCTAAATGTTCTTTTATTTTCTCTCTAAATACTAGCAGTGTAAATGATATATCCAACCTTCTTGGTTTCTCCAAGTCTGACCACACTATCAAATATTTAGGTCTCCCTATCTCAACCAAAAATCTTTCTGTTGCTTACTTCCAACCACTACTAAGTAAGCTTACTACTCTACTTGCTGGTTAGAAAGTAAAATTTTTGTCTTCTGCAGGTAGGATCCAATTTTTGAAGTTTACCATTTCCAATAAAATTGCATATTGAATTAGAGGGGTTATTTTACCAAAACACTGTTGCAAATCTATTGATAAACTTTGTTCTAAGTTTCTTTATCGTTGCTCTACTTCTGTTAAAAAGATGCATCTGATTTCATGGAAAAAAACTCGTCTCCCCTTGGCTGTCGGTGGGCTTGTTATTCCTGTCATTCAATCAGTCTCTTTTAGTTTTGGATGCACCTTTATTTGGTGGTTTTTTACCTCCAATTTTTTGATCGTTGACTGATTTAGATATAAACCTATTTCACCCTGGAAACCATCTTCTCCTAAAGAATCTAAATTTTGGAATTTTATTTGCATGATTGCTGATCGTATTAAGAAGAATATTAAACTTCATATTGATTGCTTTAACTGCAATTTGGACATGTTTTGGTATCCATGGGTTAATGGTAAGGTTATCTTTGAGTTTATGGAATCACCATATATGGGTTTTATTCCTGTGCAGAATTTTATTCATTCGGGTAATTGGATGCTTTCTAATTCCTTTTCTACCATGGCAACTCAACTTATTTCTTCTATCCCGATTTCGGATGAACAGCTGGGGTGTATTGAATGGGCTGCTGAGGGGAAGCCTTGTTTTAAAACGTTCAAAAACTTCTTTTTCTCTGAATTCCCCACTGTTAATTGGAGCAAATTCATTTGGCATAAACATTATGCACTTAGATATTCCTCTTTTACGTGGATGGCTGTTTGTGAAGGGCTTAAAACTACTGATGTTTTAAGCAAAAGGAATATTGAGATTCAGAAAATTTGCTATTCCTGCTGGTTGGAGAAGGAATCTATCTTCCTTTCCTGGAATACTTCTTGTTTAGGCTCTCATTGCTTTTTTTTGAAGATATGTAACATATCAAACATTATGAGAAGAATTTCTATTTTCTTGTTATTTGTTGCACAATTTATTACTTGTGGAGGGAAAGAAATGACAGGCGTTTTGGTGAGAATCAGAGCTCTTCTCTCACCATCTATCATAAGATTTCTTATGCAATCACGGCCAAGACTAGAAATTGGAAGCATATTGATCAGTTGCAAATCAAATATCCTACCTGTTTCTCTTTGCATCACCGATTTTTGGAAAGATTTTAATAGTTTGAGCGATGATGAGAGGAACCGACTCTTGGTCCCCCAGCCCCTAGATGGCATGAGCATCTCTTCTATCTCAGTTTTTTGGTATTTGGGAGGGCACTAGTTGCAACATATTGTTCGTTTTTCTGAGTTGTTCTGGCAACTGGGGCTTCTCTGCTGCTGCTTGTGGGCATTGAGCAGTTACTGCTTTGATTCTACATGTCTGCTATTGTCGGTTCCGCTATTACCTGACCCCCCCGGGTTTATTTTGATTTTTGTGGGTGCTATTAGATGATTCACATGTTGGTCACCCTTTATTATCTGCTTTTGTTTTAGAGTAGTTTACTTGTATTTTCTTCATAGCATTATTTTGCTTGCTCATGTAATCTCTTTCTATCAGCATACAGGCTAAGATCCAAATTTTTCAAAAAAAAAAAAAACTTTTCCTAAACAGAGAACATAGAAGGATCATACTGATCTGTCAGTCATAGAAATTTTTTGAAATTTAATTTAAGATTTTGATAAAAATTTCTAAGATTTTTATTAACAAAAACTAACATATACTGAGAAATGAAAAAAAAAAAATTCTCATTAGGACTTCTTCAGCCAAAGAAGTAAGAGATATAGGACAAAATACCATTTCGTATAGAGTACATAGAGTTGATGGAGTACATAGAGTTGATGGATGGCAGAGATTCTTTGGCCTCGCTAAATCCTACTGAAAAATTTGAGTAATCGTACGCTCCTCTAATAAATTTATATTAAAATAAAATAAAAAAATAAATTATAATTAATTAATTTTATAAAAAGAACATGAGAATCTCTTTTTTTTTTAATAAATATATTTTTATTAGAAATAATTTAACTTATTTAAACATAAATTTCAATTTTAAATATAAAATTTCTAACTTGAATATAACATATTTTACTTATATATGAAGTATTGACTCATAATCAAAGATAGCTCTTCATATCTTCCCCATCTTTTTTGTCAAAATATAAAAATTTTGATCTAATTTAAAAATTTTATTGGAGATCATAGCTTCGTTCTACTCTAAATTTTTAGAGTCTGATTGGGACAACTTTCTATTTGATCAGTATTTTTTTATTGTTTTCTCGTTGCTTTTTTTTTTTTTAAATTATGTTAGAAGATTTCTTTTAGCAATGAGAAATGTTAATATATGAAATCTATACAAATAATGTTGTCCATTTTTTTAAAAAGAATACATTTACATCAAGTTTCGAAAAAAACTATTTTTTTTCTGTAAAACCTTCCCATTCTTCTTTACAAAAAACATCAATTGCCTTAAAAATAATCTAATTCTTATCAATATTAAATTTACGATTTATTTGATATGGCTGCTGAAATTTATAAAGTTAATTGTAAAACTATTTTGATGAAAACAACTTTGCTATTTTGATTGCAAAAAATAAATTTTCACCACATTTTTTTTAACAGTGAAAAGGTAGTGGATAAAGCTTCATTTGCGATGGCTTTCTTACTACTTCTTAAAGCAGCTTTCTAGCAAAAATTTAAAATTTTTGTACTAGAAAGCTGCTATAAGAAGCAGTAAGAAAGGAGTCCCAAACTAAGGTTTCGTTTGGGATGTCTTTCGTATTGCTTCTTAAAACAGCCTTTTAGCACAAATATTTTAATTTTTATACTAGAAAATTGCTTTAAAAAGTAATAAGAAAGCTGTCCCAAATAAAGTCTAATGCTTCGTTTGGGACTGCTTTTTTACTGCTTTCTAAAACAGCTTTCTAATACAAAAGTTGAAATTTTTATACTTGAAAGCTGCTTTAAGAAGCAGCAAAAAAGCCCTCCCAAACAAAACCTAAGCCTAAATGAAATTATTGTTGCTGCTTGAAAACCAAAGCTACATAAAAAATATCTCAAATATATCTTTAATTTTGATCACATCTATGATATATAGGTGGCATACTTCTTTTCTTAGTATAAATTTATATGGAAAATAAAAAAATTTGGCAAATCACCTCTCTTCAATTATTGGCCACAGTCTTTAAAATTGAGATGATTAAAATTTTAAAACATTAAAAAAGATTATTAATTAGTGTCACTTATAATAATAGAAAAAAAAATGGTGAAGGAGAACAACTTGCAACGGCATCTCTATCTCTCACAGCCATAAAATTTTGGGCATTTTAATAGTCTAATCCATCGTTATCTTTTAATTAATCAAATTAATTTTGTAACTGCCACGTCGTCTTATCAGCCACGTCAGAGGCCTATTGTGTCAACTAAATGCGTGCACTCCAATATCTCTAATTATTGAAGATAGTATGCCAGCTAATACCTTCCATGTCACATGAACAATAATACGGTGTCTCTCCATAAGGAACCATATTACCCCTCTTATTTTGATTGATGTAGAGAAGTTAATTTTTAAGAATAAAGTCATATCTGATATAAATTTTATTAAAATAAAAAAGAAAATATTTAAAATTATATGATAAATATCAGGGGTGTCAATATTTGACACAACACGAAAATCTGACCTGGAAAATCCGGGTTGGACCCGACCCGATTTTAAAACGGGTCGGGTTCGGGTTCCCGGATTTGACCTGTTTGAAAAACGAGTCGGGTTCGGGTTGACCCCACGGGTTGGCGGGTCAACCCGGAAACCCGCTTAGAAAGAGCTGCCCGAGGCTGCCCCGGCTACTCGCGGCTGCCCGCGCCCCGCCCGATGCTGCCCGCGCCCCCTGCCCGACGCTGCCCGCTTGTGAGTCGTGCCCACTCGCGAGTCGCACCCGCGATCCCGCACGCTCCGCCCTGCCCGCACGGGCGCGCCAGCCCTCGCGCTCGCCACACACCCGCCCTGCCCGCATATACTGCGCACCCACCCGCCGCGCCCCCGAGTCCTCTGCGCGCGCGAGTCAGCCGCGAACCCCGCATCCGCCCGCCCGCGCGTCCCGTGTCGGGTCGGTAAACCCAACAACCCGACGGGTCGGGTTCGGGTCTGTGTTTCCGACACGTTTGCCTACCCCGATCGGGTTAGGATCGACCCGATTGAACCCGGGTCAGTTCCGTGTCCGACCCAAACCCGACCCATGACCCGAAATTGACACCCCTAATATATATATATATATAATTTTTGATATAATTTTATTATTATTTAAATATTTTAAATATTAAAAACTTGTGTTATGATTCTAAATATTATATCTTATTGTTCGAATATGAATTTATTGTGTGTCAGAACATTTATGATGTTATAGATATAACATTTAACATTAATTTTGTACGAAAGTCCAACGCATAGGCAAATAAAAGAGTTGAGATGTGAGAGGATGAGAGCCACAAGGGGTATTAGATTTTTTATTTAAAAAATCAATGAAAGGGAAAAATCATAAGGTATAGCCTAATTGAAATGATTACAAATAATGACTTTTTTAGAAGTAAGGCATTGACACAATATATCAAATATATATTGTACAAAGCATATTATATAGTTGGGGTTGAAATAATCTAATAACATGATATCTACTCTTAACATATTTAATTTGGCTAAAAAATTATTGAAATCGTAGTTATGAAGATCCCAAATTTAATTTCGAAAGGTTCAATTCAAATATGCCTCTATATTCATACCCCATTAAGACTATGGCTTCGTTTGGGATGACTTTCTTACTACTTCTTGAAATAACTTTTTAATAAAAATTTTTAATTTATATCCTAAAAGCTGTTTTAAGAAACAGTAAGAAAGCTGTCACAAACGAAGCCTATATTTGACGCCGTATCAAAATTAAATCAAAATATCTTAATATATATATTTTTTAAATTACTATGTTACAGCGTAGTAATCATTTTGGTGATTCAGGAATACATGTCCTCTTCGTAATGACCAAAAGAAATAGTTTTGTTGCAATCGTATGATTAAAGGCTTGCATATAAGTCCAAGAAACAAACTCATTATTTGATTGTAATCATAATCGCTTAGATGTTTTCATAGTTTTAATCATTTCTGTACTATCATTAATGGTAATTTGGATAGAGATGAACTGGAATTGTCTTCAGATTAGAAATTATTATAAAAGATGAATAATGCAGGCGGCCACATATACTTGCTTAGTTGCTTGCAATCAGTATTTAGTTATCCAAGTCACATATAACAACACCAGCAATTGTATAAAGGACGACGGAGAAAGTTGATTGCTTTGAAAAAGACAACGGGACGAACAGCCAAACTGTAACAGCACCAATAGATCTCAAGGAGGCGATAAGCTTACACTATATACATATATTTATTATTTTTTTATTTTTAAAGGAAAACAGGATCAAAGATCCACCGCAAAGTTTATAGGTAAGTAAAATTATAAAGAATAGATCATAGATATGTCTAAGAATAGAGAAATTATTCTGTGCGGAGATCGGATGCAGAACGTCGTCTGGAGACCAATCAAAATTCGCCACGTCAGCGGTACCGAGCAGTATCGAGCCGCGGTACCGAGCACAAAGGTGATGTAGTGCATTTTGGTTGATCTCTGGATCGCATTCGGCGTCCGCACAGAATAATTAATCCTAAGAATAAAGGGAGAAATAAAAAACCATAAAAAGACTCCTCAGTAATGAGGGGTCCACAATTAGGTAAAATGAGCCGCGGTACCGAGCACCAAGCAGTACCGAGCAGTATTGAGCCGCGGTACCGAGCACAGGGGTGATGTAGCGCATTCTGGTTGTTCTCCGGACCGCATTCAACATCCGCAAAAAAATAATTAATCCTAAGAAATGAAAAATCATTAAAAGACTCCTCAGTAATGAATGGTCCACAGTTAGGTAAAATGATAGAAGTTGCTGAGCAAATAAACGGGTAGAGGCCATATTCAGCAGAGTTTTAAGTTGGTGGGATCCTTTTGAGCGCTGCTGGTATCAAAGTTTGCCTTGACCTTCTTGGCATTGGAGCCACGAGCATAACCTGTTAGAGAAAATAAAAATAAAAAAATCTAGGGAAATACTGTGAATCAAAGAGCAGGGTAAAAAGAGTCCGAGTTCTCCAAAAACTCTAAGAAAAAAGAGAAGAGAAAGGGTAAGAAGATATTTTAAGCAAATGAGGGCTTTAGATTCAAGAGAGGTATTTATATAATATAATACAACATATTGAATAACTCCTATAATATTAAGCACTCGAAATTCAATCATAAACTGGACGTCGAACAAAGATAATTGAGCTATTTTTTAGATTTATTAATCCAAATTACTATCTATAGATGCCTAACATTTATCCACCCATTTAAAATTGATCTTTCCCTTAAGGTAGAATCATATAGCAAGACGAATACAAAATAAGGATCCCATGCATAATCATCAAGTCAAATAATGAAGCCGACTATGCGGATGAGGCTACAGGAGATAGGCGGCCATCAAGCCAATCTTTTTTTTAGATGATTCGTAATTGACCATTGAGGCCTCCACTTTAATTGATTTATATAATAGTTATGGAGTGGTTTGGGTTGGCTTGAGCATGATAAGAGTGTCTTCATAAATTACAAGTTATAGAAGTTGTATAGAGAGTTTAATGTTAGTTTGAATCAAATAATGAACTTTAATATATAGGAGCTTGCATTGCCAATGACATCGAGCAAGGAGCTTGAGAATGCTCTTGTGTTTTTTATTGGACCATTGGAGTCAAAAAAGATGTGTCAATGCTTGGTTGAATCACACAAGGGGGTCAAGTCGGTGATTGTTATTTGTTAAGCATATGAATGCATTGTATATCACATGCCAATCATCAATGAACTAAAAAGCTATAAGGAGTTGCGTTATTTCTAATGATATGGAGGAGGAGCTAGAGATTTCTTTTGAAAATTTGGGATATAAAAGTTAAGCATGGCTCAAACTTTACTTTGAGCCTAGTCAACCATCAATTGATATTCGACATAATTTTTAAAACTTCTAAATTTTATTGAACTTTGTGGTTAGATGTACGGAAAGAGTTGGGTCGATTAAATCTAGCTACGAGGATCAGTGCAAGTGTAAGTATACTGAGAGGGCAAGATGAGTGCGTAAGGAAGCTCAGGAAGGGTGTCAGTTTGTATCATTGGGAATAGGAAAGCTGTTGGCATTGACATCAGTGCTGGTAGATGTGACAGAGAGGACGAATATAAGACTAGAAGAGACAATCAACTCTATTTTACAAGGATCTAGATAGGAAGATGATAAATTGAGTGCAAGTAGAGGTATTGAAGAATGCTTAGATGATGAGATGTTGGGACTAACATAGATGGAGGTTGACGATCACTGATGGTGTTGATCTCCACAGAAGTACCAAATTGTTAGAATCCTAGATAAAACATGAGCTCTAGTTTACTAGCACTTCTATGAAAATGAAGGGTTGATGAATGGAGAAGAAAAGATTCTTATAAAATAAGTGTTTAGTTTATTTTAATCATGTTATACAACTTTAAAAATTAGCAAAATTGATTTCAAACAATTTTAAAAAGATCGAGGGTAGAAGCAAGTGGGAACATAGTCCAACTAGTTATCCTTTCAAAATAAGAGTGAAGTTTCTTTAGAGAAAGAGTATAAATTTCTATTAAAAAAAAACATTGTACTAATTTCTCTGATAAAAAGAGAGGCAGCTTTCTTTTGATGAGATCATGTTGGTTCTTGTCAATCAAATAGGGAAGAAAATTAACCAAGTGATTAGCCATAGTTTTAGTTAAAATTTTGAAGTAATCATTGAAGAGAATATTGAGACGAAACTACTTAGGGAGAGGAGGAGATTCTTTTAAAGTTGAGACAAATAAGGGCAATATCTATTTTTTTATAGAGAAGTGGTACAAGTGTTCCTGTCCAAGAAAAAGGCAAATAAATATTCTTCGACAAATTCCTGAAATTTTTAGAAAAAAAGGAAATGCCTGGAATCATTACGATCAATAGATTCATATATTTTCTAATAAAAAAAGCTAATTTTACTTCATTTATGATTAAAGAATTATCAACGGTTCCTATTGATGGATACATGCCATTAAAAAAAAGATGTACATAAATGGTACTCAAATTTGAGCATATATATATATATACATATATATATATATATATATATATATATATATATATATATATATATATAAGCTAAATTTCACTATTTATAAGGTAAAACACTAGGTTAATCTATCTTAATGGGCTCTATAAATTTTTTTATGAAGACGAGGAAGTCAAGATGAGGAGGGAATATTCTGTGCGGAGGCAGGACGTAGCTCTACGTCCATAGGCCAATCAGGTGCAGCCACGTCAGCGGTACCGAGCGATACCAAACTACGGTTCCCGAGCGAAGGGGTGACATGTGTTAAAGTATAAACAGAAATAAATATATTTGTATTTAGTTTCCACTGCTTAGTTGGCAAGAGCTCATTGGCTCTTAGGATTGTCGTCTGTCTATATAAAGCTGTAACTTCTAGATACCACACATACGAAATAATTCATTTCTGCTTCTTCATTACATCTCTTCCTCTTCTTGTTCTTGGTTCTGGAAACATTCTCTCTTAGTTTCTTCATGGTATCAGAGAGCTAGGCAAGAAGAGTTCTTACAGAGATGAGATCCGCTACGTCCAATCCCGGAGAGCAATCGGAGATAGAGGAGACGGAGGACTCAACGATCTCATCAGTTCTGAAATTCGTCGTCTCAAACTTAAAGACGATCGTCTCTATTCAGCTGGATGCCGACAATTACCCCGTGTGGAAAGCACAAATTGCAAAAAAATTTCGTGCGCAAACGGGTTTGATCGGTTTCTTGATTCCTCCTTTTCTTCTCCGGCTCCGGTAGTTCTTCAAGCAGACGGTCGATCTGCTCCAAATCGACAGTTCAATCAATGGCTTCTAACGAATCAAAATCTTGCTGCGTCTATATGCTCCACAATATCCTCTTCTATCTTATCGTATGTAGTTCATCTTGAATCAACGGCCTCAATCTGGAACACGCTTGAATCAAGATTTCAATCTACAAATAGGTCAAAAGTGATCTAGCTCAAGAACTCTCTTCACAATATTTCGCTCAAAAATCAAACCATCACTCAATACTTATTTGAAATAAAGAAGATTGTTGATCAAATTTCTGCGTCGGGAGCGACGGTGGATCACGAAGATGTTATTCTCTACATCCTCAATGTTCTTCCATCGGCGTATCAATCTTTCAAAACATTGATTCGAATAATGTTAACGCCTCTCTCATTGGATCAGCTATATCCTTTGCTTCTCAGTGATGAAGTTCACATTGCATCAGACAATGCTCGAGCTGACGTTCAACCGGATCCTCATACTGCACTATTTACGACTCGTGGCAGAGGTCGCCGCTCTCGGGGCAGGGTGTCGTCGTCCAACGTCACGACATCTCGCTCTGCCTCTACCTCTCAGGTCATTTGTCAAATTTGTGATAAAAGAGGTCATCTGGCATCAAGTTGCTGGCACCGAGCAAATCTCAGCTACGTTCCCAGGCAACAGCACTCGCAACCCAGGGCTCTTGCGGCAAATACAGACAACTCCTACTCTGAATGGTTTCTTGACTCCGGAGCCACAAATCATCTTACCAACTCGCTGGACAATATGTTCATTGCAACACCGTATCATGGCTCCGACACTGTTACTGTAGGTGACGGGAGATCGGTTAACATTGCCAACACCGGCAATGGACTGTTACCGACTCCCAACCGTAAGCTCTTCTTATCTCATATTCTTCACACACCGTTTTTACATTTTAATTTGCTTTCCATCTCAAAACTCACTCAAGAAAATGATATTTCGATTGTCTTTAATCCTTCTGGTTTCGTGATTAAGGATATGAAGACGCAAGAGGTGCTGCTTCAAGGCCCCTGTGAAAACGGTCTCTATCCGATCCAGACATCGAATTTTCCTGCTTCTGGCGTAGGACTTGCTGCTGTTTCAGTGAACTCGATCAAATGGCACAATAGATTAGGACATCCTCATGTGAGGGTGATCAAAACTATTTCTCAGTGTAACCCTTTACTCAAAATAAACACTGATCATATAGATTGCGTATCATGTAAACAATCTAAATGTCATAAAATTGTTTTCGAAAAATCTAAAAATCGAAGCAACTCTCATTTGTCTCTTGTACATTCTGATGTTTGGGGGTCGGCTCCGGTCGTATCAAATCAAGGGTATCGATACTATGTGCTCTTCGTAGATGATTTTTCAAGATTCTCCTGGATTTTCCCTATGAAAGAAAAATCTGAAGTGTTTGACAATTTTGTTAATTTTAAAACCAAACTCAAAAAGAATACCATGCATACTATCAAAACTTTCAGGTCTGATGGCGGATCAGAATTCGTGAACAATAAATTCAATCAGTTCTTGAAAATGCACGGTATAGCTCACCAACTTTCTTGTCCTTACACCCCTGAGCAGAATGGGGTGGCTGAACGTATGCATAGGCATTTGCTCGAAACAACAAGGACGCTACTTCACACAGCTTCGGTTCCTTTCCAACATTGGCCTGATGCAGTTCTCACGGCCGCATATCTGGTTAATCGACTACCCTCTCTCAACACTGCTAACATAACTCCATTTGAATTATTTTTCAATAGTAAACCGTCTTACAATCATCTGCGCACGTTTGGGTGTGCTTGCTTTCCCTTGTCTCCAAACCATAATCATCATAAACTCCAACCAAAAGCACCTCTGTGTGTACTTCTTGGGTATTTGGATGTTTATAAAGGTTATAAATGTTTGGACATAACAAGCAATAGAATCTTGTATTCTCGGCACATCTCATTTGATGAAACGTTATTTCCCTTTTACAAAGACACCATTACCAATAATGATCAAGGCTTGTTACAGTCCACGGTTCATCCGAATTTACTGCTTCCTGTGTCTATTTCTCATATACGTCATGATAAACCAAATACTAATAAATGTGTTAAGGACTCCTATCACAGGCCTTGTGCATCTCCCATACGAGCACCAACCTCTGAACAACCTCCAGCCCCTGCAGTGCTGAAAAATCCCACTCATCACATGATTACCAGGAAGCAGACAGGGCATCTAAAACCTCCAGATCGTCTGAACTTGCTTCACTCTACCGTGTCTTCTCGAGAAACAGACACACCAACATCCTATGCTCAAGCGGTTAAATCACAAGCCTGGGGAGATGCAATGGCGCAAGAATTTTTAGCTTTACAGAAACAGGGCACCTGGAGTCTTGTTGAACCGAAGCCAGAGTACTCTATAGTTGGTTGCAAATGGACGCTCAGAACAAAAATGCGTGCAGATGGATCAATAGAAAAATACAAAGCGCGATTGGTTTCTCTTGGAAATCATCAAGAATTTGGCTTCGATTGCAATGAAACGTTCAGTCCGGTGGCCAAACTACCAACCATACGTATACTACTGGCGGTGGCTCTTTACAATAACTGGCAAGTCGATCAGCTCGACGTGGCCAATGCATTTCTTCACGGCACATTATCTGAAGATGTTTTTATGAAGCAGCCCCGCGGATTTGAAGATGCACAGGTTCCAAACCATGTATGTAGACTTAACAAGGCCATCTATGGTCTCAAACAAGCACCTCGCCAATGGTATAACACGTTCACTTCTTTTCTTCTCTCCATCGGTTTTTCCCACAGTAAATCGGACCCTTCACTGCTCATTCTTCGCAATCAACGCACAACCATTTTTTTGCTAGTTTATGTTGATGATATTTTAATTACAGGGAACAGCTCAGATGCCATTTCCTCCGTCGTTAATCAGCTTAGTACTCGGTTTGCTATGAAACATCTAGGACCAGTTCATGACTTTCTTGGGATAAAAATAACTAAAACAGAAAACATGTTTTTCCTATCCCAACGTCAATATGCGGCATCAATTCTTCAGCAAATGAATCTTGAAGAATGCAAACCATTAGCAAAACCAATCTGCACTAAATTTCCGGATTCATATCCTACGGATTTGGTGCAAACAGATCCCCAGTTGTATAGATGCTTAACAGGGTCGTTGCAATATCTAACATTAACTCGACCTGATATTGCGTACAGTGTGAATCAGCTATCGCAGCATATGCATGAACCTCAACCAAAACATTTCTTCATGCTCAAACGCCTACTACGCTACGTCAAAGGTACGATTAATTTTGGAATTACGATCACAAAAACTAATCTACATCTTAAATCCTTTTTAGATGCGGATTGGACTGAAGATCCGAATTCACGAAGATCGACGTCTGGTTATTGCTCCTATCTCGGTGACACACTCATTTCTTGGACTGTCAAGAAGCAACATACGATGGCTAGGTCCTCCACAGAGTCGGAGTATCGAGCGCTTGCTGCACTCACGACAGACATCATTTGGTTACGAAGATTACTTTCTGAATTTGGGATCGACCAAACAGAGCCCACGGACATATTCTGTGACAATACATCTGCTATTGCTCTGGCGAACAATCCAGTCTTTCACGCCAGAACAAAATACATTGAAATTGATCAAAAATATATTCGTGAGCATCTTCAACAAAACAATGTTCGTCTTTTACCAATCAGTACCATAGATCAAACGGCGGACATTTTCACTAAAGCTCTATCAACACCAAGATTCGTCAAATTGAGAGACAAGCTAATTGTTTCGGAAGAACCATTAGCTTGTGGGGGAATGTTAAAGTATAAACAGAAATAAATTTATTTGTATTTAGTTTCCACTGCTTAGTTGGCAAGAGCTCATTGGCTCTTAGGATTGTCGTCTGTCTATATAAAGCGGTAACCTCTAGATACCACACATACGAAATAATTCATTTCTGCTTCTTCATTACATCTCTTCCTCTTCTTGTTCTTGGTTCTGGAAACATTCTCTCTTAGTTTCTTCAACATGGCGCATTCTGGTTGGTCTACGGGCGGCGTTTGATATCAGAATAATTTCTTCAAGATGAGAGAGAGAAGCGACAGTACATGCATCATATAAACGGTTTGTGAGGATTCTTGTGGTAATTGCAGCCGAAACCAAGGACCAAGACAAAGAATGTGATGTACTCAGCTTTATTTCTAATCCTTAATTTTCCCTACTTCACATTTTATCCTCCTTTACTCCTTTTTATTTGGCAATAAAAGTGGCCAACGTTCATAAGTTTCTGGCTATAAGATCAATGGCATGTGAAAGAGTGGAGAAGGATGACTAAATTATAACGGATAAGATAAGAGGGTATTAGTTTTGATGTCATTTGATGTTTTAAATGTTATCTGAATAGATAAGAAAAATCTAGTTGTTAAATATGCAAGTGGATGAATTTTTAATGATATGTGTATAAAGATTATCCAAAAAATAGCCATTAGGTCTAAAAGTCGGAAAAAATATTATGTGCGGAGATCAGATGCAGAACGTCGTTCGGAGACCAACCAGAATGTGCAACGTTAACGATACCGAGCGAAGGGGTGATGTGGCACATTCTGGTTGGTCTCCGGACATCGTTCAGCATCCACACAGAATAATTAATCCTAAAGTCGAATCAGGGTTGATTTTTTAGTTGAGTGCGGCCACAATTTTTTTTGAATTTTAGCAATGCTAGTAAGGTTGGTTTTTTTTTTAATGAAATTTTTGAAGCAATTAAGTTAAATTCACACATATATCACGTATATAAGCTTAGAACTTAAAAATATCTTCGAACATAAAATCTTTTGATTGCTATTCAAAACTCTCAACCAATAATAAAGGATGGGTTGAGTCTAGTTAGGTTAGAAAGAAAACTTATGGGACTCTGCAGCCACCGGGCAGAGGGACGGCAAACCCGTTCACACGTGCCAGGTACGTGCTCAACCAGTCTGTGATTATCTTCCAAATCCTTATTGGTTAAAGAATGCAACGGCTACGGCTAACAGGCTATTTAAACCCTCCGCAGTCCCCCTTCTTCTTCCCCTCCTCCTGCTTTCTCTTACTCTGTTTAGATTATTATCGATTATTCAGAGCTTTTTCCGTTTTTTATCCTTCCGCATTGAGCCTCGCCTTGTTTTGCCTGCATATTCCGGTAGGTTCCTCTAAAAGAATCCTCTTCCTTCTATCCTTTTTCATCATAAACAATTCAAGGCTTTTGAGATTTCTTACGGATATTTATCCAATTTTATTCTTTTTGTTCTTTGGGTCTTTCAAAGTTCGCTTTCTTTGGGGCAGCTTTTGTATGCTTTGCTAGATTTTTCTAAAGAATGTTAGCATCTATGAGATTATTTTGGCTTTCTATGTGAAAAAGATGAAAATAATACTTATTTCCGTTAAGCAAGATGATTAAGATTCTATGCCAATTGGTTGTCTAAGTTTTATATGTTTGGATTTGAAGGAATATTTTTTTCCAAATGGCCTACGAGAATCTGTATCATAAGGAGCAGAGGTCGTCGAAGGTGGATTGCCTAATCTTTGGTACGCATTTTGCCCTGAAACTTTGTTTTTTATATATCAAAACAATAACGTTTGTTATATGTTCCCTTTTATTTATCTATATTTTTTCCTTCTTTTTGGCGTGAACATAAAGATCTTGATGATACTTTATACCCTCTGAGCTCTGGCCTAGCTGGCGAGTGCCTCAAGAACATTGGAGGTGTGTTTCTTTCCAAATTCCAAGCTTTTTTCTTCTCATCCTTTTAGTAAACCCTCTTCATGTTTTCCTGACATGCTCTTTCAACTTATTCAATCCATAGAGTATATGGTGGAGAAGCTTGGGATTGAGAGGAGTAAGGTTTCAGAGCTAAGCAACCTGCTTTATAAGAACTATGGGACAACCATGGCGGGATTGAGGGTAATTTAGCTCATTCTAATGTCCTTTTTATCTAGTTTATGCAAATTATGAAATGTCATTATGAATCTCTTATGTTGTTTGCGCCTTATATTTTCTAGGCAATTGGCTATTCTTTCAACTACGATGATTATCACAGGTTCCAACTAATTCCCATATATTTTTTTCTTTTCTTCTTTTCATGTCATATTTGCTTAAATGTTAATGCAGTTTTCTTTGCCAAACTTGTAGTTTTGTTCATGGGAGGTTACCTTATGAGAAGCTGAAGCCGGATCCTATCCTTAGGCATCTTCTACTTAGCCTGCCAATTCGCAAAGTTGTAAGACTTCAGCAACTAATTACTACAAACAAAACCAATACCTTCACTCTTGTGCTTCTTCACTAACTTCGTTTTGTCAATAGATATTCACCAACGCAGATAAAGTTCATGCCGCCAGAGTACTGAGCAAGCTTGGTTTGGAGGATTGTTTTGAAGGAATTATATGCTTTGAGAGCCTGAATGATCCGAACTACGAATTGTGTGGTTCGAACAATCTATTCGATATTTTGGAGCACTCGGTCAGGCCTATCGACGGTGCAGAACTCCCAAAGACACCAATTCTTTGTAAACCATCGGAATTTGCCATGGAGCTTGCTCTTAAACTAGCTAATATTGATCCACAAAGAGCTGTAAGCATACCACTGATAGCCACTTAGGCTGGGACGTCTTTCTTATCACTTTTTAAAGCAACTTTTTAGTACAAAATTAACTGAAAAGCTGCTTTAAGAAGCAGTAAGAAAACAGTCCGAAACCAAACCTTAAATATCCAGATAGCATGAGGTTAAAAGCTTTCTAAACTATGTTTCAAATTAATTTTCTCTAGATCTTTTTCGATGATAGCGTGCGAAATATCCAAGCTGCTAAAATGATCGGTCTTGGTACAGTGCTGGTGAGATTCCATAACTATCAGTTTCTGTTATGGAGTTGCTTAACTGAATTTTCTTTTTAATAATTTGAATGAATTACTTATTACATAGGTGGGTTCTTCACATGCGGTTAAGGGCGCAGATCACATCCTGGAGAGTATCCACAACATTAGAGAGGCACTGTCTGAGCTTTGGGAAGAAGATGAGAAGTCAGAAGATGTGCTGTATCAGAGCAAGATTGCCATAGCGACCTCGGTTACAGCCTAATTGATTAATTAACCGGCTTTGTTTCCGGTTACTATACTTACTATATATTTAAGCTGGTAAATCAGTGAAAAGAGGAAAAAAAAATCGTTGCAGGATTTTTGTGTCTCGCAGTTCTGATTGTAATATAAATAACTAGTTAGTTCAAATTCTTCTTGATTTTGTGTTGTTGCTTTTGATGTGATTTTATATATAATCATTGATGCTGAATTGAGTCATTTGAGAGAATGAATGAATAAGGATGACCGGTAGAAGGAAAACTGAATAAGTAATGTGGAATTAAGAAGAGAACCTCAACCACATGATTGGGGTCTTACTATAGAGATCACATATTGTTGAGTGGAAAGTACAACCATACAGGAAACAGACAAGAAATAGAAAATTGTAGCGGAAAGAAAAAAATGTCGAGATTTAACGTTGAAAAGTAAGAGACTCAGAAAAAATCATGGAGCTACACCACATCAAGAAATCCATTATGAAAATTGAGAGAGATGGTGTATATATCTCTTCTCCCTCACTCTCTCTTCTCTATAGCATCATTCACGCACAAGAACAAACCAAGAGATGCATAACCAACCATGAAGGGACTCAACTTTTAATTAAAAAACGAGAAAGAAAATTGTTTAGTCCACCTCACAATGCTGCGGCTCAAAGTTGGAGTCTAGGGGTGTCAATTTCGGGTCACGGGTCCGGTTCGGGTCGAATCTGGAACTGACCCGGGTTCAAATGGGTCGACCCTAACCCGACCCGGGTAGGTAAACTGGTCGGGAATTCGAACCCGGACTCGACCCGGCGGGTTGAGGCGTTGACCCGACCCGACACGAGAACAGACGCGCAGGGCAGGTTGCTACAGTGCGAGGCAGATGTTGCACCGAGCGAGCGGCGGGTGTTGCACCGCGGGTCATGTGCGCGGGCACGGTCGTGCCTCGCGTGTGTGTGTGTGTGTGTGTGGGGGGGGGGGGGGGGGGGGGGGGGGGGTTCGAGGGCAGCCCAGGGGCGCACGGGCACTATTGCGCCTCGCGTGCAGGCGGTTCGCGGGCAGTCCAGGGGCGCGCGGGCACTATCGCGCCTCGCGTGAAGGGGCGTCGCGGGCAGCCCAGGGGAGCGCGGGCATTGTCGCGCCTCACGTACAGGGGTTGTCACAGGCAGTAGCCGGGCAGTCATTTTAAACGGGTTACCGGGTCAACAACCCGGCAACCCGTCGGGTCAACCCAAACCTGACCCGTTTTTCAAACGGGTCGAATCTGTGAACCCGAACCTGACCCGTTTTGGAAACGGGTCAGGTCTAACCCGAAAATTTTGGGTCGGGTTCAGGTCGGGTTTTCGTGTCGTGTCAAATATTGACACCTCTAGTTGGAGTGCCGCGACACTCAATTCTATGTGTGTTATCTGCATGACAGCACCAAGGTTTGGAGCGTCATAGTGCTCCAGTACTCTTTGTCTTTTTCAATCAAATTATGCAGTGCCGAGGAGCTCTGGTACACAGTGCTGGGACGATGTGTGGGAAAAAAACTTTTTAGATGGAAAACCCCCTACAACCTCCAGTGAGATCAACAAATTGAATTGAGGTGCGAGGTAGCAATACAACTCGATTGATCAGCATAATCAGATTCCACACAAAAAACCAACACAGATTTGAGGGTTGTACACAATTTTGAGGATTGCTTTCTTTTCTTTTCGATCATTTCTTGTAATAGATTGAATCAATGGCTCATAGGTTTTGTTTTAAATATTATATTCTGAGAGAGCTTATGATATATTAAGGACTTATAATCCCTTTTTACTTTAAAACATAGACCCTTCGTAAGTTTTATTAAAAAAAAAAAGAAAAAGAAAGAAAGAACAAAAAAAGCCAATTGAGTTTGTATATATTTATCTTCATAACGGGTTAGTATGGCATATCTGTGATAGTTTAGAGAACACAAATTCAAATTGAATTATCATAAATTCAAAATTTTCATAAGCCAATAATATAATTCCTTGATCTTCAAAATATTTGGCCCAACCAACAGCCCATGATATCTGGGACTTAAAACCTGAAGCTTAGGCCCATTGGGACATTACAATTGTTCACAAGGCCTGTTTAGCTATTGTCGACTATGTCTGCAGTCAGCACTCACCATCTAGGGGTGTCAATTTTTGACCCGATCCGAAATCCGACCCAGAAAAATCCGGCTTTGGGTTGACTCGTTTAGCAAACGGGTCGGGTTCGGGTTTAGATTTTTGACCCTTTTAAAAAACGGGTCGGGTTCGGGTTGACCCGAAAACTCGAAATCGACCCGATACTGACCCGAAAATCGAGTCCATCCCGGTTTCCGGCGTTCCGCCCGCACTCGCGATGTCGCCGTTGTCGCCCTCACGCGGTCCCGCTACCGCGCTCGTGCTGCCGCACGTTCTGTCCGCACGCGCGGTCCCGCCGACTCCGTCCCGGACGCGAGGTGTGGTCCCGCAGACTGTCGGACCCGGACTCCGTCCGAAGTCCGAATTCGCGCCGTCGCTCGGTCCAGCGGACTCCTTTCGCACACGCGATCCGTCCGCACTCGTGCTGTCGCGAGCTCCACCCTCTGCCTCGCGGGTTGGGTCGGGTCAACCCAGCAACCCGGCCGGGTCGAGTCCGGGTTGAAATGTCCTACCCGTTTGCAAAAACGGGTCGGGTTCGGGTTGACCATCCGGGTCAACTCGGATTCGACCCGAACTCGACCCGTCGACCCGAATTGACACCCCTATCACCATCGTATTGTCTCTCATGAATTGTTTGTTTAGTGCCCACTTAATTGTTTGGAGATATAAATATATTTCAATTATCGTATGTATGAAAGAATATTACATTTGAAAGGATTTGAAGATTTTTATCAAACATAATATAGATATTTATTAATTAATTTAAATTTAATAATAAAATTTAGCAAATTTAATGCTTTTTTAAAAATAAATATCCTAAACTATGAATATCCCACATGTAAATTAATTATTATGGGCCTACTTTATTGAGAGTATTTGAGTGTATTATTTTTAAAGTACTTTTGTTTATTCTAAGTATTTACATGGGAGTAAAGCTTTAGATTTAACTCACCTTATAATTCATTTCCGATGTATTTAAAAATTGTCCGAGTAACATAAATTCAAAACATAGCTAGTCTCACAACTCCGCACACCCGCAATGTCCAGACTCTTATGACCTCCACACACCATGACCTCCTGCACATACGGCCTCCGCTCTCGTCCCAATTGTTAACAACATGCAATTCTCACTAATCCCAAGTACAACCATCAAAATGAAGCTCAGCACATCCGCATATATGCCCACATAACGACCTTTGCACGTTGTTTTTATTTTATGGCTTAGATTAAAGTATTTTTAAGAAATTGAAATATAATTGAATTAGAAAGTAAAAATATATAAAAATCATAAACATACATATCATAATCTTAGATAGACCGTTTGAGATATTTTTGAATAACCATTAATATTTTTTTTTTATCTAAAACTAATAAAATCTAGAATGAAAGTTAAGATAATAAAGCTCAACTATGTTATAATACCACGGAAAGAAACCAACCTAGTCAGGGTTCAAAGCACCTAAGTTGCTTTAAAATTTGAAATTGATATTGAGGCCCCACAAAAGTAATGAGCATAGCGTTCTAGAACGCTAAAAGTAAGTCTAAGGCTTCGTTTGGGACGGCTTTTTTATTGCTTTCTAAAACGGAGTTTTAGTACAAAATAAAAAAATTTGTACTAAAATTCCGTTTTAGAAAACAATAAAAAAGCCGTCCCAAACGAAGCCTAAATGTAATTAAAGGATTAGCGTATCATGGACCATGAGCTTCTTCGTGTCCTAAATAACTCTTAATAAATAATTTATATTTAGGCTTTGTTTGATTACCCGATACCTTTTGTAAAAAATAGTTTTAAAATTTTTGTTTGAAAGAATGGAAGTTTCTAACGGAGAAGTCAATATTAAAAAGTTTTTTAAAACAGTTTTTGAAAACAATACAAAAATGAAATTCCGGAAAAAAAAGTTTTATAAAAGAGTCACATACATACAACCCAAAAATAACTTTGCCGTTTCGAAACAGAAAAGGCAAAATTAAGCCGTCTCAAACAAGACCTTAGTAACCCACCTAAGAGGACATCACTATGATGGTTGACTGAGCAAAGCCATATGTTTAAGTGGATCAAATTCTCAATTGAATAATTTTTTTCTTTTTTTTTATTTTAATGTTAGTTTACATTTATATTTATTTGGACCATGTTAATTAAATTATTATGAAATTTTGAGAAGTAAGCTTAAGAAGTCACTGATTGTGTATAAACTAAAATTTTCTGCAAACTAAAATTTGATAAATCTGATGTTGCATAGAATTTTGAATTGGCAAGAGTAATATCTCGTGCAACTTGCCCGGGCTATTTCTCATTTGGTCATTTACCAAGACGTTGAATTCGAACAACAAATTTATGAATAACTCATCAGCTTATTTAGAGAATTCACCGATCTACTAAATCTACTCGCCAAAAAAAACTCATTGAGAATAGTGAGAGGTCCTTGCACAACAAATGATATAATGGCTATGTCATGTCTTAATAACAATAGCATATAGTTGATAGTTTGATAAAGGTGATCCAAAATATATTCGACCATTTTGCACAAGTTTTTCCTCTTCCTTCTTCCCCTCATAGTTGAGAATCAACTATGTCTATTAGACAATGGCACTGCTTAACTTTGAGACTTTCTACTATGATTATTTAAAAATGATGAGCCTTATCTTCCTAAGGAGAGTACCATGGAAGCACAATTCTCTTGATGAGAAATAAAATATAAGGATCGATTAACAAATGCTTTCTAAGTTTTAATTATAGAGGTTTTGGACCCTTCGAAGTTATTATGTTGGTGCTTGATTTCTATAATGGTAAATCTAATCCTACTAACCATGTCAATCAATTTTGGTTGCTGATTTCTCTTCTAATTGTTAGTGACATGTTGAAATATCATTTTTTTTTCTTTGCTGCCTTCAAGGAGGCGCCACTATGGTGGTTCTATAATTTACCTTAAAAAAGCATCATATCTTTTATTGAATTTAATTAACAATTTACTATTTAGTTCATTAGTGCTTAGAAGTCTTGAAAAATTGTCAAGATCAACAAACACAAGAGCTGAATGAATCACTTCAATATTTGATAATTCAGCTCTTGTCATAAATGTTGAATATGTAGAACTATGAATCTCCTAACACTCAAAAGGCACTCATTTAGGGCCTTCAAGAAGGCCAAATTTGTTATGCTTTTAACTTGCAACAGTTGAAGACATTGGTCAATAATGAGATCGATGTGCTGGAGAAAAATTATATGACATTGAAACCCCTTCCTCTCTAAATCTGTGAGAGATTCATAACAACATCTACATGCATACTAGCATCAATATAAGTTAATTGACAATCCATATTAGCAATTTCGAAAACTAATTGCATTATTCATGAACTAAAGCAATTTTGTAATTATTGTCAATGGTTTAAAGATGCAGCTTCCTTTTAAATGGATAAGAGTTGGATAACCAAATCAAAATGGAGTTGTAAATACATTAGGGAAGTTGAAGATTTTTTAGATTTTGCTAGTCAAAGTGTTAATCTATTAGGGAAAATATTATGTCCATGTAAATCATGCATCAATAGATTTCCTTCAATAAAAGATGTCAAGAAACATGTTATCTTCAATGGATTCTTAACAGGATACATTCTTTGGAATCGACATGGGGAGGATCATTATGTTGTTGTTAGAGGTGCAGTAAATGAAGGTGTTGACAATACGTCTAATTTTGAATCACAAACTATTCAACTTGAGCAATCAAATATATATGATATTGAAGGATTATTAAGGGCTATATTTGCTCCAATCAATGACTCGGTTAACTTAGTTGATCATCATCAAAACCTTATTCAAGATTCAACTAAAGAAGATGAAAAATACTCAAAATTATTAGAAGATGTGGGAGCATAATTATATCCGGGATGTAAGATATTTTCAAAGCTATTGTTCATATTATATTTATTTTGTTTAAAATGTCTAAACTCTTGAACTACAAGATCTTTCGATGTGTTATTAGAGTTATTGATTGAAGCATTTGCAGAAGGGACTTCATTGCTTAGAATTACATATAAAGTTAAAAATTTAATGAAGGCTTTCAATCTTGATTATACGAAGATACACTCATGCCCTAATGATGCCCTAATGATTGCACATTATTTAGGGATATAATTCTAATCAAAATGCATATGAAGCCTATGGAGCCTCAAGATGGGCTCCTAATCAAAAGGCCAATATTCCACAAGAAAAGAAAGTTCAAATGAAGCGCACAAAAATTAATTGTTTGATATTTTTTCTTTCTTCTAAGACTTCAAAGATTATTTAAAACAAAAAAAAAATCCATAAAGGATATTATTTGGCATGCTACGCAATCAAATACATATGGTATGTTGTGACACCCAGCTAATGGGAAAGCATGGAATCATTCGATTCCCGATTGCCTAATTTTATCGTAGATCCACATAATGGTTGTCTTAGTTTAGTCACTGATGGTTTTAATCCTTTTAATATTCTGAGCAGTACATAAAATATTTCGCAAGTGCTTTTGGTGCCATACAATATGCCCTCGTAGAGTGGAATAATACAATTATCTTTTATTCTTTCAATGATTATGCCAAGTGAGAAAAGTCTTGGAAATGACAATGACATTTATCTCAAACCTCTGATTCATGAACTACAATAACTATGCTAAAGTGTTCAATGTTATGATGGAGCAAGTGAAGAAAATTTTATGATGTGTTTACTGTGGGCTATAAATGACTTTCCCTCATATGACATGTTATCAGGGGGAGCACTAAAAATAGGTTTGCTTGTCCACGTTGTGCGCAAAATACATAGTCCTTATGTTTGAACAAGAGTAAAAAGTTTGTATTTATGGGCCATCGACGAGGGCCTACATCATCTCATTTATTAATGCATAAGTGGAAATAGTACTTTGATAATATAGATGAACTCAAATCTGCGCATGCAATAATTTTTGGTAGTGAAATTTTGACTAAATTATAAATTAGTAATTCACTCTTAGAAAAAATAGTAAAGACAGGTTAAAAACATAGATGAGAGGGTACAAAACTGTAATATCTATCAACGAAAGTGTTGTCAATAAGTGGAAGAAGAAAAATATTATTTTTTTGTTTACTTTATTGGAAATATAACTCATTACCTCATAACTTAGATGTGATGTATATAGGTAAAACATAATTGTTTGTGATAACTTCATCTCTACATTACAAGATCTTAATAAATCTAAAGATAATTTACAAGCTCAACAGGATTTGGTTCAAATTAGAGTGAAGTCTGAACTGCATTCTCATGTTCTAGTTGAAATCTAAAGATAACACAATTGTGTTTTACCACCAGGTTCTTTTACCATGATGAAGAAGGATAAGTTCAGATTATTGAAGTTCTCAAGAATACGTAGTTACCAAAGGGTTACTCATCAAATATTTCTAAGTGTGTTAATATTAAATAGTACAAAATAACATGTCTAAAAAGTCATGATAGCCATGTACTACTAATTGAGGATATTTTGTCTATTGCACTAAGATCATGTGCACTATCAATTGAAGTAATAACTATCATTGTTGGAATTCACATTCCATGAAATTCATTTATGCAAAGGAGATAAATCTAGTTGAAATCGATAAGAAATAGAAGGAAATTGAGTTGACTCTATCTGATATGGAGAAGTACTTGCTCAGTTGCTCCCATCATTTTTTTCTATCACAATCCACTTGCTCATCCAGTTGGTTGAAGTGAAACTTGGCAAGCTTGTATATTATAGATTGCTGTATTTTTTTTGGAGGTAATATTTATTCAGTCATCACTTAAATATGTTATTACTTTGTGGGGGATGTTCATATATATTTATATAATTTATAGATTTTTCTTAGTATTGAAGAATTTTCTTAATAATAAGTCACAACCTCAAGGGAGACAATGATCAATTTTGCCTAACTGACATCAAAAGTGTAAAAGAAGGAAATGAGAAATATAAATGGTATGCACAATATTTTTCTTATATATGACTGATATTTTGTTTTGAAATGTTATCAGAAATTTGATTTTTTATTTGTTTTTAGATAGTTATATATATTCTGATGTATGATAATATGAATTTTATTATCAGGATTATTACAAAATTTGATGTTACTTATTATGTCCAATATTCCTCGGCCGATTCACTTATATTTACTCATGTCATTTGGTTTGAGTTGATATTATCATAATCATATATTACTTTATTTGTACATTTCTTTAACTATGATGTTTTGTATCTTAAATGAAATTGCTTTTGATCACTTGAGCTATTATTTGCACACCCTCATGAATTGATGCATGTTTTCAAGTGGCAATTTAGCTATATATTTTGTAGAAAAGTTCATTAAATTTTTTTAGTATTGAATTGTAACATATATCAACAGTTACATGGTTTTGTTTTGTGGAAATATATGTAGCTTGACCATTGGTGTTAAAATTTATTAATATTGCAAATATAATTCTATTTGATTGTTTTATTATTGTAGATAGAATGATAATATGATGGAGGTTGTTCATTATGTTTTTGTTTTATACACCAAATTCTAAAATTACACTAGATAAACTAGTTAATTTAATAATCAAGCAGCAATAATAATAAAAAAAATCTTACAAAATGACAGCAGCTTTAATCAAAGTTATTTGGTGAATCGTTTAGCATAGCAGCGATTTTAATCGTTGCTATAGGGTCATCCATATAGAATTACAACGATAAAAAATATGTACCTAATGCAACAGTTTCCAGAGCATTCGGGAAACCATTTGCAACAATAATAAATACAACGGATTTGTAATTGTTCTTAAATCACTACAACGAATTTTGCAGGGGTTTAAACTGCTGCAATAGATAAAAAAAGTGTTGCGAAAGCCATATTCAGTAGTGGTGATAGCTCATAGGATTTCAAAAATTAAAATTAAAAAAAAGTTACAATTTATCAACAATCCATCTCCATGTTCATTTTTTTCATCAGCTCTATTAGGTCGCTATACATAGGAATCATCCATTATGGCAAAGGAGCAGTTGGTAACATCAGCTTGTCAAGCAAGATGACAACTAGTCTTGCCAAAATCTACAAGCAAAATATGGTTCATTTTTCATACTTGATAAAAAAAATAGAATCCAATTAATTTTAGAATTTAATGAATTTTTGTTGAATAAGATTTTATTTGGGACGACTTTCTTAACTTTTTTGAATTTTTTTTCTTAGTAAAAAATATTTTGAACTAAACCTTTTTTTTCTTAAAAGCTACTTCATAAAATAATGAGAAAGTTGTCACAAATATAGCCAAAGTCAACTTCAATTGGAACTCAAGCCAACTTATCCTTCAAAACTTTGATTTCTCACTGGCAAAATTCTTGTCTTTTTCCAACTCTCTTCAAAAAATTCAATGACTTTTGCGGTCCTTCAAACCTTTTGCTATAGACTTCTTACTCCGCTCAGCTTAAACAATGTTGATTCCTATATATTTAAAAATTTTGCAAAGCCATTTGATTATATATTATTAACCACAGTATTAATAAGTTGTAGCAAGACTTCAAGTTCTTGACAAGCTCACTACTTTTGATTACTAATCAGAACAACTGTTGCGTCCTCCTCAGGCAATTTACTCTTCATATCATAGGTGACATCCAAGGATTTGAACTTTCTTTCTTTCCTTTTGTAATTCAGATTGAAGAGTTCACAAAAGTACAAAACTGACATCAAACTTGGCATACAATCTCTTATGATTTCTATCCTAAAAGAAACATATCTACCAACATTCAACGTGCTTCCTTCTTGCTTTCATACGGAAAAAGGCTGTCGGGATTAGAGGTGCAAACGAGTCGAGTCGGGCCGGAGTCAGGGGGAATTCGAGTCAAACTTGATCGTCAAATAATGAGCTCACGCTCGAGCTCAAAAGTCAAGCTTGAGCTCAACTCGACGGGAAAAAAAGAGCTCGTCGAACTGCTCATCTGCATCCATCTATCGCCACTTGCCAATGTTCGTATGTTCGCGTCATCTTCGCCAGAGTCCGTCCGTTCGTGTAGTCTTCCCCAACGTCCGTCCGTTCGCGTAGTCTTCCCCAGCGTCCGTCACAAGCTATTCGACGTTCGTCCGTTCGCGTCGTCTTCGCCAACGTTCATCTTCGTCCTCTCCGTTCGCGTCGTCTTCGCCATCATCCATCCGTTCGCATCATTTTCCCGCCGACAAGATCTTGCATTTCATTTTCCCACGTACACGATTTCTTTTTTCTGCCGGCCAGCGATTGTCTCGAGCTGCTCAACGAGCTCACGAGTCGAGCAGAGGGCTGTTCAAGCTTTTGAGCTCGATAAGTTGTCACGCTCAAAATCGTGTTCGAGCTTGACTCATGAGTTCAATAAGCTAGACTCGTCAAGCATGTGACCGAGTCATGCTCGAGCCAACTCGTGAGTTGGCTTGACCCGTTTGCCCTCTTGCTTCTCATGCAACTTGCGCGGAAAGAAAACATGGCTGGGCCTTGTTCATTAGCTTAAATTCTTTTAATATGTTTATTTGTAGAATTTTCCAATACTGCTGACCATAGCTTTAACGTAGCTTATTAGTTTTCCACATAAGCGCTAATCTTGCTATTAGATTTCCCCATAAAGAACATTTATTGACCTGGAAGCGCTTAACTAGTATTTGGCGTCATTAGACGAATAAGCCATGCCTAAGGGCTGAGAAAGTCGCTTTCATAACAGTAAATGCCCATTTGCAAAGCCGGACTGACCTCTGGCAACTCCTCGTAGGGACCTTGTCCTTCTTAACTCGGCCGTTGCAACTGAAGACTTCAAACCTAACCAGAGTAGTTACAGATTTTATTTTATTTATTAGGGAAAATAATTAATTAATAAAATAATAGAAGAAACTTATTTAAAATAAATATTTATATGTATCATTTCAAACTAAGTAATAAATATTTATATTGTATATTTTAATGTTATGATATAATGTATTAAATTGTTTTATATAATTTTTTCCACAGTTTTGCACTCTTTTTTGTCTTCTTTCATGCCAAAATTGAATGCTTTTAAGTTTTAAGTTTTAATATTACGCTGGTCCTCAAAGACAGACCTTTAAAAGAGGAGGGCCATTTGTAAGAGAGAGGGATGGAGGATCCTTCCTCTCCTGTCTCTTCCTCTTCCTAAATCAAAGTAAAGGCAATCTGAGTGTATTGTAAAATAAATATATAGATTTTAAAATTCTAAGTGTATGATTGGGAAAAAAACATTGTTATTTTATGAGAAATTTAAAATATATCCCTTAGGCTAATTTATTCAATCAAGATAATTTGTAATACATTGTATAAAGAAAAAGTGGTTGTCATTCACACGCTAATGTTGTTAAACCCCGTTTTGTTCGTTGGATGATGATGGGTCATACTTTATGCTACATGTAGGCCAAGAGCCGTTGGGAGAATATAAAGAAAGAAGAGAGGAGGTGAATCGTAGAGAGATACAAATTTAGACAAAATCCATATTATTCAAGCAAGAGATACAATAATAGTGAAAATAAGAGCTCTACACTATGGAGCTTAAGCCTTGTAAGAAAAATAATACAATGCTTTGTGAGTCTCTTTCTTCTATGGATTCCCTCAGAGATAACATAATTTATAACTTTCTTTTTTTTATCTCTATAATTGACACATGTTCTTCATAGTCTCCTCCCTTGTCCCTCCCTTTTTTGTTCTCCCTCCCCCCTTTATAGGGTTTGGAAGAATGTAGTTGTCCCTGCATATAACTGTCCCATTAATCTATAAAAATAAATTGTCAGTGCTAAGCTAGTGTGCAATTAAAGAAGGCGATTTAGATAGGATCTAATGATAATCAACAGTCAGTCTATTGAGACGCAAGGGGGTGAGTGACATCTAACTATCGTTTGTGAGAGATGGCAGGCCAATTTGGATCACCCTGTTGAGGTAAAAAGGGCGAGTAACATCTAAGTGTTGTCTCACTCATAGAGCATGGGAGGCTTAACTTTGCCACCCCCCCCCCCCCCCACCCAACTGGCCGACGCAGAGCAATCGCCTGGAGGATGTGACCGGCCGCGATCTGTCATGCTCCAATTTTAAGCTCATTTTAGCTCCTGAGCGAGTCCCTCAAACGAGTTGCCTCGAGTGAGGAGTCTATCCTCATTTCGATCAAACTATTCGTAACCTATAAGATACCTATGAACAAATACATGCACAGATAATTATGGGTGTGCAAACATGATCCTGCACACCATTATAACCCTGCTCACATACAACACTACCCATCGACACAGTCATACCTACCACCCGCCAATGCAACCTGCCCATCAATGCAACCTCATACTTGTGATCCTACATTGTGAGATGACCTCTCAAACAAAACAACCACCAATACCGACAGCTTGCTATCACTCTCCTGTTGGTTGTCATCATCATCCTCATCCTTGTCACCTCATATATATTCTCATGCATTAATAAAAATAGATATTAAGCTCTTTGCTTTAGAGATACTAGTTTTACATACATATGTATGTAGATTATGATCTTATTGGAGATCTTGATGGTAGGAGCACAACTTGTTATATCTTCAATTTGGGAAAGACTTCAATGAGTTAGGTTTTCAAGTTGTAGAAGATTATTGCTCTCTCAATCACAGAAGTTGAGTACATTGCTATCAATAAGGTTAGCAAAGAGATGAAATGATTGCAAAGTTTCATAGCAGAACTTAGTAAAGGGCAAAGGAATGGAAAGTTAAACAATGATAGCATGAGTGTCAATTATTTATCAAGCAAAGTATATTGCATTCCATTTTAAGCAAAGCACATCCAATTTCGATATCATTTCATCAGATTGCTCCTAAATGATTACTATTATTTTTGGAGAAGATACACATGACACAAAATCATGCTGATGAAGATGTTGACATATGATAAATTGAAGATATGTGTAGCTTTAGTTGGTCTTCATAAAGGTTGAGGGCAAGAATGAGCTACACTACATATATTATGATTAGTGCTATAGATCAGGAGAAGGATTTATCTCAATTAGTTTCAAAGTAAAAGATTGTTAGTTATGTGAGGAATTTGATTGTGTCGGTCAATTAGATTTTTACATTTCCTCGGACCTCAATTATGTTAGTCAAGCTCATCCATGGGTTGTAGGGGGTCCTCCCCCTGCTTGGATTCAGGTTCGTTGCACCTAGAAAAGTTTTTCATACAACAATACGATGTTGCAACACTATGTTCCCGAGCAGTACAACACTATAAAGTCTAGTTGGAGATAGACATAGATCAGAGTGCCACGAAGTGTAGTGATGCTTCAAACCCTAGCATTTCCATTCATACTAGATATAGAGAGCAGAGCTTAGCGTTCTCCCAACTTGGTGTCCCAACGCTGCAAGTCAGGCTGGGCAATATTCCTTCTTGTTTTTTCATGTTTAACTTGAAGAGTTGTATTTCTTAGAATTATTGAAATGTCTCTTTTCTAGTTCTAAGTGTACAATTATGTAAGAGTGATAAGAGAAAGAGACATAGAAAGAAATATGTACAATTTGCTCCCAAATTTTATAGTGAATTTCTTTGTGATGTGATTTCATAATTTTTTTTTTTTCAGTTTTGGATTTTCTACAGTAAATTTTGATGTTCTTTCTTTTCCTTTATATTTTATCTTTCTTATTCGTGTTTGTTGTAAGATTTTAGTCCCAACACCATATTAACAAAAGAAATTATTAGAATATATACTAAACAAATTGATTTTCATTCTTACGTGAAACTGGTATATGACTGGTACTAAGATTTTCTAATAAGTATATAATCCAATCAGTATCTTACACAGAAGTTTAAGGGAAAACAAAAAAAGCTGCAATATATAATATTGGAAAATGAAAGAAATATTTACCTTTTTTAAGATCAAATCATCATTAAGCGCCACGTGGCTTCCATGTGGCAGCCATGTGTACAAATCGCCTCTAGAAAACAATTTTGGTTTCGTGGAAGGCGCTTTGTTCATCTGAGATGCAAGCCGTGAGTGCCATGTGTCATTATACAGCAGTAGACTGCAGATAACCAACTTACCTGCTATACTTCCCCAAAAGAAACTCATCTGCTATATAATAAGATCGAAGAACTGGAAAAACTGAATAAGCCACATTTTAGTGCAAATAGAAATGACGAGAAAATAAACCATTACAATACCAGCTTCTATTACATTCTTCCCTACCCATAAGCAAGCTCGAAACAGCAGCAAACAAGAACTATGAACTCAAATAATAGCTAGGTTTCCAAGCAGATAGACAAATAAAGATTCGTCCTCTCCATCCCAGAAGCAGCCACTTACCGTCTTCATCAACGCTGAAATCCTTGTGGTAATGAACTCTCACTCCACTCTTTACCATCTTCGTAATCTCTGAGCTAATATGCAACTGCTCCAACCCAGCCCTCAAACATCTCACCTGCGTTTGCTTATACGTCTCCGGCCTCTCCAACCTGTCTGCTCCCTCACAAGAGATAATATTAATGGCACTCTTTCCATACAGATCCCTCTCAACCAGCATCCTCTGCTCGTGCTCCCTCGGCATAGTCACCTCTAACATATCAAACAATGCAGAGAAATGGTACAAAGCCTCACGAAATCTCGTCAAGAAAAATGGAGCTCCTAAGGTCCCGCTTGCAGTCACATTCACAAACACAGCAGGGTTGAGTTTTCTTATGTTGTTTAAAAACTTATCTCTCGGGCAATCTACGTTCATGGTTTCATCGCCCAAACAATTTAGACGGAACACGCAGTTAACGATTAGGACCTCCTCTTCGTCGAGGTGGAGGTCCTCAACCTTCACCTCATCAAGCTTCGACGCCAAAACTTGGTAAGAAAAGGGGATGTGGAATCTCTCGGCATAATGATGCAGCCGGCGACCGGTCTCCTCTATTCTTTCTTCCGGCCGGAATCCGGGCTGGGGGACATCGATTCCGGTGATGCGAAGCTTCGGAGGCCCACCGGGTAGGGCTGATAGCATCTTCATGAAGGGGGGCCACTGGAAACCGAAGTATATGCCGAAGTCCAGAATGTGGACTCTGGTTGCCTTCCCGATTGCGTTGATGATCGTCTGGTTTGAGAAATGGTAGGAGACCATCTTAAGGGGGCTGGCGGCTAGGTAAATCTGGTAAGCTTTCAGCACATCGGAAGCAGTCTTACGCTTAGAAACTAGGGCGTTGTAGATCGCACTCCCAGTTCCAGCCAAGCGAGCTTCGAGGCCGTCGGCGAAGTAGTGAGCCAGTCTCTGCCAAGCGTCGCCGTGAGGGTTCGAATGCTGCCGGATTTGTCTCAGTAACTCGTAGGCTCTTTGGTGGTCGCCGGCTGCTACAGTCTGCGCACATTGCATCAGTAGAGTTTGGAGATCCACAACCTCCTTCTTTGGTTGCTTCTTTTTGCTGCGGGATTTCCGGCCTTTTCCTGGCTCTTTAACTTCAGTGATTTCTGAAGAGTTTTTGCTTGCTGCTTCGTTCTGGATAGTTTCTCTAATGGTGGTGATAACTTCGGGAAACTTTTGGTTGCTGCAGAGGAGAACCATGTCGAACATCTCGGAGGAGACGGTTGGTTCTTCATACGAGATTGCAGATTGTTTGCTACTCCTCTGTTCTTCCAAATCAAAATTAATGTCGTGTCGGCCTTTCTGCCGCCTGCCACTTGCATCGTCGGCCCTGCCCTCAATGGAAGCAAGATCTTCTTTCAGTTCATGGGGCGATTCGAATCCGATATCGCCTGCATCCAACTTAACTTGGGTGGGAAGGAACTTCATTGCCTCTTCTACTCCTTTCTCAAACTGGGATGCAGGGAGATTTTTGTAAAGCAGATCCGAGAAATCATCTGCATCACCTTCCAGGAAACTAGCAACGCTATAGTCTGAGCTGATTGAAGTCTGGTAAGAGTAGATCCGAGAGTGGGGGAGCTCAGTGGATTCTGGATAAGCCGGATCTTGATTGTTGTCTGCAAAACCATTGACGCCGGTGATGCCGCTGCTGTGGAAATTGTGGCTCCGATGACCTTCTGAGCTCTCGGAGCTCGGACTAGAGTATATTGGAGGACGATCCGGAGAAGGAGGGTACTTCTCACCGATGATTTCGTAAAAGGGCTTTTCAGTGGCTTCGAGCGCTGGGTTGCTTTCAAGTATATCGAACTTATCGTCCATTTCTTCCTCCATGAGCATCTGACCGATGTAATCCAAAACCAAATCGGAAAAGACATCCGAGTTTCCCTGAGGATCCACCTCATGACTAAGATAAGAGGAGTTTGGAAGCTCATCAAAGTAATTTTGTTCATTGAAGAGCTGCGGTTCTCCAAAATCAGGATTCGTCGCTAACGACTCCTCCTGCGCAAGAAATTCGTCCACCGAAAAGAAATCTTTGTATTTGAAATCATCATTGGCTTCATTACTCATCGGATTCTTCATCATTTCTACGAAAATAACAAGCAAATTTGTTAAAACAGCCCTCCAAATCAGAGTCGTTTGTCATTATTAAACCCCTTTTATGATATCTTCTTCACTAGGAAATCTCGATTTCAAACCAGAAACTAAGTTATTAAAAACAAAACAAAACAAGAAACGAAGAATCAAAACTGAATGAACAATCAGAAGCGCACACCTTATCTCGAAGCTATGGAAAAAGAAGGTTGCGAGACGAGAAGCAGAATCGCAGATGCATCAGCTGTTCACCTTCTAAGAGTATTTATATATAATAAGTTGTCTAAGGAAATTTATTAGTCAGGAATCTACGAGGAACGAGCTCGCCGCTGTAGATCGGAGGTGACCTCACCCGCGACCACGGGGCTTCATTTCGGAAGAGGATAAGTTGGAAACGCAAATGAAGGCCACTACAGAGCTGTCTGAAGACCAGACCGCTTGACTTACTGATAGTTCTAGTGATATAAAGCAACTTGCAATGCTTTCTGTTTCAATTGGCAGAGAAATTAATTCTAGTTTTTGAATTTATTAAAACTAAACTAATACAAGCACGTTTTGAAAAGCTGATCTTTTCTATTTTTGACAAAAATAATTCGTTCAAGGATTTTAATTTAAAATATAATAAATAAATATAATAGAATATTCTAATAGCTTTTATAATATGATTGTATGTGAATTGAGATATGCGCCAAAATTACAATAATTTTTACACCATAAAATGAGTAAGAGAAAAAAAATATTTACTAGAAGAACATAAATTTTATGTTCATATTTAAACAAAAAAATAAAATATTTTTTTTAATAAAAACTTAAAATAAAATATCAAATTAATATTAATTCTTAATAGCTCTATCTCGTCTTAATGTTGAAATTATGGATGTATGTTATTCGATTAAATCAAAATATTAAATCAAATTGAGAATTTTTTAATATTATTTATCATTATTATTGTTGCGTGCGAGAATATACGCGGCGGTAGAGTTTATAAATTTGGGTCCTAGCGTTGTACGAGTATTCCGCACACAAACAGAAAAGAAAATGTAAACACCAAGGTTTTTACGTGGAAAACCCCAAAATGGAAAAAACCACGGGGCCTCGCCCAGTTGTAAAGTTCCACTAGTGTTTTCGTAGATTACAAATGGCGGATTTCGTCCCACAAGTCGGGATAATCCAAATACAACTTGTTTCTTCCACGAAATTCACAAAATCCTGTGAATTCCCTGCGTTTTCCGAAAATCCGGCAGAGTTCCGACGTCTTAAGGCGGCAGGAAGAGCTTCGGCGGTGGTCGAGGAGGTGAGGAATCTCCTTTTCCCCTTTCTCCTTCTTCTTCTGCGAATTCCTGGTGTTTCCCGAAAATCCGGCAGAGTTCCGGCGTCTTCAGGCGGCAGGAAGAGCTCCGGCGGCGGTGGTCGAGGAGGTGAGGAATCTCCTATTCCCCTTTCTCCTTCTCCTACTCTTCTTCTTCTCTCTCTTCACTTTCCCCCCTTTGGTGTAGAATGAGGGCTCTATTTATAGTTTTTCTGGAGTGGCATAGCCCGTAAATAGGCGTGAGTTCAAGGGCGAACAGGGAGTGGTTTGAATGGACGGCCGATATCGAATCCTTTGATCATGCACCGTTCGTTGGACATTTGAAAGCCTTAATGATGTCGGAATTTGATGATCTTGGGCTCGTTGGATTCGTCTCGTCGAGCCGTTCGATTCGAGTATAAGCTCGCCAAAATCGGAGACCGTTTGGTAACTCGAATTGCGGTTTGAACCTTCCAACAGTGCTTTTAGCCCTTGATTCGGACTCATTTGGGCTCGGATTGGGTTGATCTTGGTGTCGTTGGGTTTGTATTTCCGAGACGCTTAGTTTGACTGTAAGCTCGCTGAAATCAGAGTTCATATGCTCCCGAAATTAATTGTTGAAGCTTCCAACTAGTTTTTGACTCGAGATTCGTGCCCGATCAAGATGATTTTGCGATGCCGTATCAGTTGCCTCCCTATTTTCGGACGACGAAGCACCAGGAGTCTGAAAATACATGCGTCGACAATTTGCATTGGTATAAACACCAAAAAATACGTTCCAAAAATTAACATCTTGCTCGATCTTCACCATAGAGGCCTCGTTGAGTTCCGAAAGTGTCGTAATCGAGTCCGGAACGTCGCAAAACGTGTCCGGGGACCCCAAAAACGTTCGAATCGGACCGTCCGGACCGAAAATCGGGCCCGGACACGCATAGGCAGCCGAACCAGCCGGCCGCCCGCCGCCCGCCGCCGCTCGCCGCTCGCCGGCGGCGGCTCCCGCGGAACCGCGCGGCGCGGAAGGAACCGCGCGGACCGCGCCGTCTTTGACCGCGCGCTGGCTGTTGCTGCGCGGTCTTTGACCGCTTGCTGGCGGAAGGAAACGGCGAACTGGCTGCACCCGGATTCGCACGCGCTTGCGCTGGGCTTGCCGCGCATGGCCTGCGCCGTGGCCTGCCGCGATCCGCCCCTTCTAGCCGCGGATTGGTGAGCTTGCCGCGCGAAACGGTGCGGCCGGTTGGCTGCACCGCTAATGTGGGTCCCACAAATGTGAAATTGGTCGTTTTTTATCATTTTTGGGTCCAAAAAATTCCGAAAAAATCCCAAAAAATTTGAATTTTTTTTAGAAAAATAGGGTATTCCGAAAATTGCAATAACTTCCCCCTTCTTTCTCCAAAACCTATAAATAAGCCTCCTAGGCCTTTAGAAAATTTGCAACTTCTCTTTCTTTCTCCCTCAGGCTCTCTGGCGGTTGAGGCCTCTGCTATTTTGTGAGTTGGAATTTTTTCCTGCTCGAATTAGCGCCCCTCCTCGCGTGCAGAAGCCTACGGGATTTCTTCTTCTCTCTCCGGCCTACTGACGGTTGAGGCTTCCGTTATTTGCGAGTGGGAAATTTTCCCTGCTCGAATTAGCGACCCTCCTCGCGTGCAGAAGCCTACGGGATTTCTTCTTCTCCCTCCGGCCTACTGACGGTTGAGGCTTCCGTTATTTGCGAGTGGGAATTTTTTCCTGCTCAAATTAGCGCCCCTCCTCGCGTGCAGAAGCCTACGGGATTTCTTCCTCTCCCTCCGGCCTACTGACGGTTGAGGCTTCCGTTATTTGCGAGTGGGAATTTTTCTCTGCTCGAATTAGCGCCCCTCCTCGCGTGCAGAAGCCTACGGGATTCCTTCTTCTCCCTCCGGCCTACTGACGGTTGAGGCTTCCATTATTTGCGAGTGGGAATTTTTATCTGCTCAAATTAGCGCCCCTCCTCGCATGCAGAAGCCTACGGGATTTCTTCCTCTCCCTCCGGCCTACTGACGGTTGAGGCTTCCGTTATTTGCGAGTGGGAATTTTTCCCTGCTCGAATTAGCGCCCCTCCTCGCGTGCAGAAGCCTACGGGATTTCTTCTTCTCCCTCCGGCCTACTGACGGTTGAGGCTTCCGTTATTTGCGAGTGGGAATTTTTTCCTTCTCGAATTAACGCCCCTCCTCGCGTGCAGAAGCCTACGGGATTTCTTCCTCATTTGAGCGGAAGTTTGCTGGCGCTGGACGATCGAGTTGAAGCCCATTATCAGTCAACGATCAAGTGTGGAGCCAAAGGAGAGAATTTGAGGGTGCGTCGCAAGTAGCAGTCGAGCGAGAAGTCGATGACTAGTAGTAGTCCGTTGACGAGCAGAAGTCCGACGATGAGTAGGAGTCTGCTGACGAGCAGAAGTCCGATGTCAGGTAGAAGTCCGCTGACGAGCAGAAGTCCGACGTCGGTTAGAAGTCCGCTGACGAGCAGAAATCCGACGACAGGGAGAAGTATGACGTCAGGTAGAAGTCTACTAACGAGCAAAAGTCCGACGTCATGTAGAAGTCCGATGTCGGGTAGAAGACCGACGAAAATTCATCGGCGAGCAGAAGTCTGACGACGAGTAGGAGTCCGCTGACGAGCAGAGGTCCGACGTCGGGTAGAAGTTCAACGTCGGGCAGAAGACCGACGAAAATTCGTCGACGAGCAGGAGTCTGACGACGAGCAGGAGTCCGCTGACGAGCAGAAGTCCGACGTCGGGTAGAAGTTCAATGTCGTGTAGAAGACCGGCAAAAATTCATTGGCGAGCAGAAGTCTGACGACGAGTAGGAGTCCACTGACGAGCAGAAGTCCGACGTCAGGTAGAAGTTCAACGTCGGGTAGAAGACCGGCAAAAATTCATCGGCGAGCAGAAGTCTGACGACGAGCAGGAGTCCGCTGACGAGCAGAAGTCCGACGTCGAGTAGAAGTTCAACGTCGGGTAGAAGACCGGCAAAAATTCATCGACGAGCAGGAGTCTGACGACGAGCAGGAGTTCGCTGACGAGCAAAAGTCCGACGTCGGGTAGAAGTTTAACGTCGGGTAGAAGACCGGCAAAAATTCATCGGCGAGCAGAAGTCTGACGACGAGTAGGAGTCCACTGACGAGCAGAAGTCCGACGTCAGGTAGAAGTTCAACGTCGGGTAGAAGACCGGCGAAAATTCATCGGCGAGCAGAAGTCTGACGACGAGCAGGAGTCCGCTGACGAGCAGAAGTCCGACGTCGAGTAGAAGTTCAACGTCGGGTAGAAGACCGGCAAAAATTCATCTACGAACAGGAGTCTGACGACGAGCAGGAGTCTGACGACAAGCAGGAGTCCGCTGACGAGCAGAAGTCCGATGTCGGGTAGAAGTTCAACGTCGGGTAGAAGTTCAACGTCGGGTAGAAGTTCAACGTCGGGTAGAAGACCGGCGAAAATTCATCGGCGAGCAGAAGTCTGACGACGAGTAGGAGTCCACTGACGAGCAGAAGTCCGACGTCGGGTAGAAGTTCAACGTCGGGTAGAAGACCGACGAAAATTTGTCGACGAGCAGGAGTCTGTCGATGAGTAGGAGTCCGCTGACGAGCAGAAGTCCGACGTCGGGTAGAAGTTCAACGTCGGGTAGAAGACCGACGAAAATTCGTCGACGAGTAGGAGTCTGACGACGAGTAGGAGTCCGCTGATGAGCAGAGGTCCGACGTCGGACTGAAGTATGACGTCAGGTAGAAGTCTACTAACGAGCAAAAGTCCGACGTCATGTAGAAGTCCGATGTCGGGTAGAAGAACAACAAAAATTCATCGGCGAGCAGAAGTCTGACGACGAGTAGGAGTCCACTGACGAGCAGAAGTCCGACGTCGGGTAGAAGTTCAACGTCGGGTAGAAGACCGACGAAAGTTCGTCAATGAACAGAAGTCCGACGATGAGTAGACGTCTGCTGACGAGCAGAAATCCGAGGACAAGGAGAAGTCCGACGTCGGGTAGGAGTACGCCCTTGGGCAGAAGACCGACGAAAGTTCGTCGACGAGCAGAAGTCCGACGCCGGGTAGAAGTCCGCTGACGAGCAGAAGTCCGACGTCGGGTAAAAGTACAATGTCGGGTAGAAGACCGACGAAAGTTCGTCGACGAGCAGAAGTCCGACGTCGGGTAGAAGTCTGCTGACGAGCAGAAGTCTGACATCGGGTAGAAGTACGGCCTTGGGCAGAAGACCGATGAAAGTTTGTCGACGAGAAAATGTCCAATGAAAGTCCTGCAAGGCAAAAATTCAGCAACAGGAGGAAATTCAACATCGGGTAAAAATTTAACTTTGTGAAGAAGTTAAATGGAAGTCCCTTGACGTCATTCTGGCGACGTTAACCAAGGACGTAAGACCAATCCAATGTTGTATGTTAGAGCATTTGCTCGATGTTGTTAACACATATTGGATCCACCAAAGATGTGAGACCTATCCGAGGTTGTATGTCGGAGCTTTTTCTCGACGACGTTAACCTCTATGGAAGAGGTCGAGAGAATCCACCAAGAATATGAGACCTTTCTGAGGTTGTATGTCAGAGCCTTTGCTCGACGACGTTAACCTATGTGGAAGAGGTCGGGAGAATCCACCGAGGATGTAAGACCTATCCGAGGTTGTATGTCGGAGCCCTGCTCGACGACGTTAACCTGTGTGGAAGAGGTCGGGAGAATCCACCAAGGATGTGAGACCTATCCGAGGTTGTATGTCAGAACATTTGTTCGACGACGTTAACCTGTGTGGAAGAGGTCGGGAGAATCCACCAAGGTTGTGAGACCTTTCCGAGGTTGTATGTCGGAGCCCTGCTCGACGACGTTAACCTGTGTGGAAGAGGTCGGGAGAATCCACCAAGGATGTGAGACCTATCCGAGGTTGTATGTCAGAACATTTGTTCGACGACGTTAACCTGTGTGGAAGAGGTCGGGAGAATCCACCAAGGTTGTGAGACCTTTCCGAGGTTGTATGTCGGAGCCTTTGCTCGATGACGTTAACCTGTGTGGAAGAGGTCGAGAGAATCCACCAAGGATGTGAGACCTTTCCGAGGTTGTATGTCGGAGCCTTTGCTCGACGACGTTAACCTGTGTGGAAGAGGTCGAATCGAATCCCCCTGGGATTGATTTTGCTTTGATTGGGAGGGGGCGAACGCCGCGTATATCCCGAATCAAAAGTGAAGAAGGTCTATCTTTAGACCGTTAATTTGCTCGGACATTCCTGAAATATCAACTTGATGTTGAAGGTATTGGAGGATCTGTTTGAGTCAAAGTTGCCCCCCAGTCCGCATCTGTTTCTTATGATATTGATGCTATGTGTGATCTTTTAAGATTGGAGCAAAAGTTGCCCCCCAGTCGGGAACCACTTTCCCACAGACGGCGCCAAACTGTTGCGTGCGAGAATATACGCGGCGGTAGAGTTTATAAATTTGGGTCCTAGCGTTGTACGAGTATTCCGCACACAAACAGAAAAGAAAATGTAAACACCAAGGTTTTTACGTGGAAAACCCCAAAAGGGAAAAAACCACGGGGCCTCGCCCAGTTGTAAAGTTCCACTAGTGTTTTCGTAGATTACAAATGGCGGATTTCGTCCCACAAGTCGGGATAATCCAAATACAACTTGTTTCTTCCACAAAATTCACAAAATCCTGCGAATTCCCTGCGTTTTCCGAAAATCCGGCAGAGTTCTGACGTCTTAAGGCGGCAGGAAGAGCTTCGGCGGTGGTCGAGGAGGTGAGGAATCTCCTTTTCCCCTTTCTCCTTCTTCTTATGTGAATTCCTGGTGTTTCCCGAAAATCCGGCAGAGTTCCGGCGTCTTCAGGCGGCAGGAAGAGCTCCGGCGGCGGTGGTCGAGGAGGTGAGGAATCTCCTATTCCCCTTTCTCCTTCTCCTACTCTTCTTCTTCTCTCTCTTCACTTTCCCCCCTTTGGTGTAGAATGAGGGCTCTATTTATAGTTTTTCTGGAGTGGCATAGCCCGTAAATAAGCGTGAGATCAAGGGCGAACAGGGAGTGGTTTGAATGGACGGCCGATATCGAATCCTTTGATCATGCACCGTTCGTTGGACATTTGAAGGCCTTAATGATGTCGGAATTTGATGATCTTGGGCTCGTTGGATTCGTCTGGTCGAGTCGTTCGATTCGAGTATAAGCTCGCCAAAATCGGAGACCGTTTGGTAACTCAAATTGCGGTTCGAACCTTCCAACAGCGCTTTTAGCCCTTGATTCGGACTCATTTGGGCTCGGATTGGGTTGATCTTGGTGTCGTTGGGTTTGTATTTCCGAGACGCTTAGTTTGACTGTAAGCTCGCTGAAATCGGAGTTCATATGCTCCCGAAATTAATTGTTGAAGCTTCCAACTAGTTTTTGCCTCGAGATTCGTGCCCGATCAAGATGATTTTGCGATGCCGTATCAATTATATTTTTTTATAAAAATGATTTGATATTCTTCCCAATACATGCTATTTAAGTTAATAATAATTTTATTTATTAATACTATGTATTGTATTTTAATTCATCTATAACAAAATCCAATTAAGATTCATTTTGCTAAATTTTAAGATAAAAATTAATTAATTTTACTAATTTATAAATAAAAAAATATTTATTTAAAATGATATTTTGTTAATTAAATTTAAATAAGAATTTAACTCCCAATCGAACATAATTAAAAAAAAAAAATCAAAGTGACATAAAGGTATCTAAAGGTGTCAAAAAATGATCAGCCCCACCAACTCAATTTGAACCTAACTCAAAAAATTTGAATTTGGGTTGACTCATTTAATAAATGGGACATATTCTAGTTGACCCGTTAACCTAATTTTGACTTGAAATGATATGTTTAAATTATTTATTTAATTAATTATTTGTTAGTATAATTATTTTTTTTTTATTAATTAATCTAAAATTATTACTTAAATTATAAATTAAAAAAAAATCTGAATGGGTTATATGACCATGTTTGGGTCATCGGGTTACTATCGGGTCATTTACTATATTTTTTTAATGTGGTGTTATTTACTCGCAAGCAAATAAAATTGATATATTGACCTTAACACTTAAGAGAGAGCGAGAGGTTCCTGCGGCCCAAGAAATATCTACTTGCCTGGTCAAAAGCAACCATCGGATGGCGCTCTTGATGTTTGACAATGTAATTAATTATACACGGAAATGTTTGATCACGCAGACGGCAGACCCACATAATCAGATTAAAGGGACATCTGTTCAAAATAATAATAATAATAATAATTAACAATAAGTGCGGCAGCTAAGCACGTTTTACGGCCCTTGCATTTTTAATTCTACGACTACAGCTCTTTTTTTTTTTGTTTGGCTATATTATTGTTATGATATGAAGCAGGGAAGACACAAATAATAGAATGAAAGCTTAAACTTTTATTACAGATACTATCTCAATATATAGAGAATTACAACAGATTTACAAGTAAATAAGCTAAATATAAAATGCCACGTGGATAAACCTCTAATACATAACATCTCCCATCAAACTAATGATGCGAAGTATCAATTAGTTTGCCGGAAAGTTTGGAAAATTGACCTATAGGTAAATGCTTTGTAAATAAATTAGCAAGTTGATCCTTAGTACATATATGATGAATAATGATGTGTTGGGCATGTATGCTGTCTCGTATGAAATGACAATCCACATCGATATGTTTCGTACGAGCATGATAAACTAGGTTGTTGACTAATGCGATAGCGGAGGTATTATCACAGAATATGGTGGTAGGAGCCGTTGATGGTAGATGAAAATCTGCTAGTAATCTCCGAAGCCAAAGGACTTCCGATGCTTCGGCTGCAAGAGCCCGATATTCTGCTTCAGTCGATGAGCGAGCGACTGTTTGCTGCTTTTTGACTTGCCATGAAATGATGGACTTGTCGAGCATATTGCAGTATCCCGAAATTGATTTGCGATCACTGGAGTCATTTGCCCAATCAGCGTCCGCATATCCATAGAGATTGAGATCAGCTTTGTGAAGAGGTATACCAACATGTGTAGTACCCTGTATGTAACATAATAAACGTTTAAGTGAATTGAAATTACTATTACGAGGCGTATGCATGGATTGACTTAGCTGATGGACGGCGAATTGTATATCCGGACGTGTCAATGTCAAGTATTGCAAGGAACCAATAAGTTGCCGATATAATTGTGGATTCGCGAATTCTTCATTAGAATTTGTGGTGAGAACTACCTTACCCGAAGACGGTGTGAGTACATGTTTTGAATTTTCCATGCCAGCTCGCTGTAGAATCCTCTTGGCATATTGTTGCTGCTGTAATAAAATATCATAGTCTGTATAGACTGCTTGGATACCCAAAAATTGTGAGAGTTTGCCAAGATTTTTCATTTGAAAACAATTATGAAGATTTGACAGTAAACGTGTAAGTTCAGTTTCAGAATTTCCAGTTAATAAGATATCATCCACATATATTAAGATGTAAAGACGAACAGAGTTTTTGTTATAGGTAAGTAAAGAAGGATCGGCTGAGCTAATTTGAAAACCAAACTGTTGCAAATGAGTTGACAACGTAGCATACCATTCTCTAGGTGATTGTTTGAGCCCATAAAAAGCCTTTTTCAATTTACAAACATAATTAGGATGCGTATCATCTTGAAAACCAGGCGGTTGTTGCATAAAAACGGTATCATGTAACTTGCCATGTAAGAAAGCATTCGAAATGTCTAATTGAGTAATAGACCAGTTATAATGAAGTGCAATTAAAATAAAAACACGAATGGTAGCAATTTTAGCAACAGGACTAAAAGTTTCTTGATAATCAATACCGTATTCTTGATTGAACCCCTTTGCAACAAGTCTAGCTTTATATCTAGATATGGAACCATCTGAGCGAAACTTTGTGCGGAACATCCATTTACAGCCCAATACATTCTGCTGTGGCATTGGAGGAACCAAATCCTACGTACCTTGTGTTTGAAGTGCTTGAAACTCTTGTGACATAGCACTACGCCAATGTTCATCTTTAATAGCCTGATTGAATGTTGTAGGATCGGCAGGCTGAATTATATGAGCCAGATCAAATACCTGCTTCGGTCTAGAATTCCCTGTTTTTGATCGCGTGAGCATAGGATGTACAGCCGGAATGTGAGCAGAGCGATTTGGAATGGCAGACGGAGTGATATGTTGAGAAATAGGAGAAGAGTTACTGTCAGGGAGATCAGGTAGAGGAATAGGATCCGAGCGAGTAATAGGAGCAACGCCAGGATTTTGAGCCAAATTTTGCTGAGTAGAAGACTTAGAACAAGGAACACTTGATGGAAGAGTAGCAGTAGGTACAAGAAGTAGAGGGGAGTGAGACGTCAGATTAGAAGCAGCAGTACCAGTCATAGGTAAATTGTGATACGGAAACAGAGCTTCATTAAATACGACGTTGCACGAGGTGTAGATGCGATTTGTAGTTGGGTCAAGACACCGATAGTCTTTTTGGAGCGGGGCGTAGCCAATAAAAACACAAGGATATGAAAGTGGCGAAAGTTTATTTTTAGAATATGGTTTGAGCCAAGGATAACAAAGACTACCAAAAACCTTGAGATGAGAATAAACGGGCTGTTTGTTATAAAGCAGTTCATAAGGAGATTTATTTGAGATTGTAGACGATGGAAGTTGATTGATAAGATAAACAGATGTCATAAGGGCATCAACCCATAAGTTTTGAGGAAGATATGCTTCAATCAACAATGTGCGAGTAGTTTCAATCAAGTGCCGATGCTTACGCTCGGCAACACCATTTTGGAATGGTGAATGTGGGCAAGTATATTGATGTATAATGCCGAGATTCTTAAGAAAAATAGCAAATCTTTTATTACAAAAATCGCCACCACCATCAGTCCGAATGGTTTTAATGTTCATTTTGAATTGATAATTTATCATCTTGTTAAATTCAAGAAACTTCGTAAACACATCAGATTTATGAAATAATGGATAAACCCACGTATATCTTGTAAAATCATCAATAAAAGAAACATAATACCGGTATCCAAATAACGAAGTAACGGGGGAAGGACTCCAAACATCTGAATGCACAAGAGAGAACGGTGTAGTAGTAACAGATTTAGAAACAGTAGAAGGTAAACAATGGCTTTTGGCCATGCGACAAGCATTACAAGAAGAATGTTTAGAAGAAATAGAAATATTATGAACGGTATTAGCTAAACTGTCTAATATGCGAGCAGACGGGTGTCCAAGCCGACGGTGCCAGAGCTCAGGAACCGGTTGAACCGAAAGAAGCGCCAGATTGGTTGTAATGGGAAGTCTAGAGGAACGAACTTGAAGCGGGTATAGGCCATTAATACATGGACCCGTGAGCAGAGTTCGATGGGTCTTCAGATCCTTAGTAGCATAACCATTTGAAGAGAAGGTTATAGCACAGTTGTTATCAGTAGTAAGACGGTGAACAGATAATAAATTGAAGGATAAATTTGGAACCAAATTTAGCTGCGATAACCGAATGTTACCTTGGGGGGTCGGTAGTATACCTTTACCTGTAGAATGAATGGGAAGTGATTGACCGTTCCCAACGACCACCTGATTTATGCCATTGTATGGCTGAGTCGTTTGGAAATGAGATGAATCGGAAGTTAGGTGAGACGATGCACCACTGTCAAGAAACCAATCCTGTTGAGGAGAACTGGACGTGGAGGTGTATAACGCAGTGTTCGCCGGATCAGTCGTGTACTAATCGTCATGTCTATACCAACATTTAATGGCGGAATGCCCAAATTTTCCACATATTTGGCAAGTAACGGAAGTCTTTGAGGATCGAGCACTGCGGTTGTTGTTGGTATTGTTGTTGTTGTTGTTATTGGTTGGCGGACGAGTTTGAGACGATTGACGGCCATAGTTTTGATTTGAGCGACCTCGTCCACGGCCTCTGGTTGCCGCTAACGCCACTGTGGATCCCGAAAGTTGTAGCGATTGCATTTCACGGGTGGCTTCATGAGCAAGATTTAGTTCTTCACTACATAATAGGGTGTACAGATCATCAAGAGTAAGCGGTTGAAGATTGGTTCGGATGGAAGTTTTGAAGGCTTGATAAGCCGGTGATAGGCCATCCAGTGTGTAGTGAATAATGTCTTCAACGGCGAGCGGAGCTCCAGCGGCAGTGAGGGCATCAACTTTAGTTTTGACATCAAGAAGATATTGTGACATTGTCTTGTATTTCATGGACATATAATGCAATTCATGTTTCAGTTGAATGATACGAGATCGCGTGCTGGATTGCAATCTTCGATCAAGAACCGACCAGATGTCGGCACAATGCGTTTCTGATAGAACGTAGGGAAGTATGGAAGAAGAAATCACCGAGTAGAGCGCCGCAGCAAGATTCTGGTCCAAGAGACGCCACGCCGCGTATTGAGGGTTAGAGATTGGCAGACCGACAGTGTCGGAAATGAGGTTTGGCGGAGCCGTCATTGTTCCATTCAAGAACCCTTCATACCCGTTTGCAGAGAAAAGTTTGAGTACTTGGGATCTCCAAAGGGGGTGATTATCAGTGGAAAGAGGTTGGGCAACAATGTTCTTGATGTTTCCCATCAAGAACTTGAGAGACGCAGGAATCTGCGGAGACTCCATGGTCGAAGTCGAGAGCTCCGGCGTGTTCTGGCTTGTGGATGCTATAGACGACGATTGAGCCATGAAAGAACGAAAAGAATTGAAGAAACGAGGAGGAAGAAGAAGATTTAGAAAGAGGATCGAGACTTCTCTGATACCATGTTATGATATGAAGCACGGAAGACACAAATAATAGAATGAAAGCTTAAACTTTTATTACAGATACTATCTCTATATATAGAGAATTACAACAGGTTTACAAGTAAATAAGCTAAATATAAAATGCCACGTGGATAAACCTCTAATACATAACAATTATAAGGAGCGTATTATCATTGTAATTAATCCGAAGGAGTACGATTATTTCTAGAACAAAACTTGCTGAGGAAGAAGAATTTGTTCTTCTTGACCTTGGATGAGAGAGGAAAGAGAGGGGAGGAGACAACAGGAAATTAGATTTTCTTTTTATTAATTACAGTCTATTATAAGGTTTGTTTTACAATGACCACATAATACTTATTTATAGGCATTTACACTAATGTGATATGTAAAAACAAACAAATCATAGATGAATCTTTTCTCATTCTTTTTTCGAGTCTAATAGTGTTCCGCATCGGGTCTCCGCCTCCTGGTGCTGGCGCTCTCAGGGAAGCCCTTGCCTCCTCTTTTTAGTTTATTTGGTGTGTTTTTCTCTTTGGGCTTTCTGATTCGCCCTCCTCCGGCTCCGGCCCTTGTTGCCGGAATGTCGGTGAAACCTTGAGTCGACCATGAGTTTTTGGAGAGGTCGACTAAATCATGTTTTTTTTGTGGATGCTTTGTCTGGTCTTTCCTCTTATGCTCGCTTTCCTAATCTCAAACCTTCTTCATTTCATGATTTGCTATCCCTTGGGATTTCGGAAGAAGAGGCTCTTGCTTGCGGCTCCTTTGCAATTCACATTAGTTGGTTTTTTCCTCTTGGCATCCGAATCTCGATGCTATTCGGAAGTTTTTTCTTTACTCTTAAGTTTAACGGCAATTTTTCAATTTTTTTTTTCGCATAGATCATATTTTGTTAACAATTATTACACGAAGGTGATCAAATGGTCTCATCTTCTTGATATTGGTGTGGAGTCCCATGTTATACCTATCTTGATTTCATTCCCCAACTTGCGACCACATTTTTTTTTGCCCCGTATTCTTCCTGGATTGGGATTCATTATTTGGCCGTCCGTTGAAGGTGGATCATGCAACCTCTGTTAGCATCCGTCCCTCTGTTGCGCGAGTGTTAGTCAAACTTGCCATTACTAAAAAAATATTCTAATAAACTTTGGATTGGTCTTGAAAAACTTGGTTATATTCAGCATGTTGTGATATATTTTTTTTAATTTTATTCATTTTGTTTTATATTCTTTATAGAAAAAAATTTATTTTCTTTAATTAATTACATGTTCAAATTTTAATTAATTAAATATTTTAAATAAATCTTAATTTCTAAAAATGGTCTAGTATATGATTATCTTAAAAGAGTTTTTACTTTAGTATAGTATTCCTCTTTCAATGGGCAAATTATTGGGTCAGGTGACCGAACGCAGAGATAGGTCCAGATATTAATAAAATATTATTTTAAATTTAGCGCAAGTAAAGCGCAGGTAAAGCGCAACTAAAGCGCAGGTAAAGCGCAACTAAAGCGCAACCAAAGCGCAACTAAAGCGCAAGTCAAAAAGCGTAACTAAAGCGCAAGTCAAAAAGCGCAACTAAAGCGCAAGGTGATGTGACAAATTTTTATTGGATGTCCGAACTTACTTTTTGCCTCGGGTCACTTGACCCAATAATTTGCCCTTTCAATGACGCCAACACAATTAACTCACTCGTAGAGTACATCCTTACTAATTATATTATAACACTCGGCTTACGATGGCTATTTAAGGTGGATGATCGTGCTCCTACAATATGCATGAAGAAGATTAATATAAAGATTATTGTTTATTCAAAGCCCTATATAGACTTCAAATGATGACCTATCAACTTATGTTTATTTAGAGGCAAACAAAAACTGTACATTCACTCAATAAATTATTTACTACCAAAAGAAATAGTCAATGATGGTTGCCGTAATATTTTTGGTAAAAGAAATCCGAAATTTTAGGAAACTCAAATTAATGACATGAAATTTAAAATGAATTTAACTTTGACGTGTATAAACAAAGGGGTAAGAGATATACCCTAAAATTATTATTGTTGAATAAAGAGGATGAAAAGAGAAAATTTAAGAAAATATGAATTAAAACTATTTGTAAAATTTTATGAAGATTGTTGCGGGCTAGAATATACGCGGCGGTAGAGTTCAAATTTTTTTCGTCTTTGCCTTGTACGGATATCCAGCACACAAACAGAATAAAAAAGGAACACCAAAATTTTTACGCGAAAACGCTGAAAAAGGGAAAAATCACAGGGTCACACCCAGTTGAGAGGATTACACTAATATTTACTTAGATTACAAGTGGCTGACTCGTCCCTAAAATTGAGGACGATCATATTACAATAATCAATTCCCTTGTTGAAATTCAATTACACACGAAGATCGGAAATCCGACGACATTCTAGTGGTCCGGAGGAAATCCAGCTTCAAACGGTTATTAGACAGAATTCTGACACCAGTCAACAGTTAGGCAGAATTCCGATGTAAGTTGGTAGTCTGGTGGAAGTCCGACGGTAGTCGAGGAGTTTCTTCCTTCTCATCTTTTTTCTTCTTTTTCTTTTTGCTTGGGCTCGGATTGAGTTGACTTTAGTGTCATTGGCTTCATCTTGGAAATACGTTCAGTACAACTATAAGTTTGCTGACATCAGAGTTTAGATGGTCCCAGATTTAATTTTTGAAATTTCCAACTTGATTCTGCCTCGAGATTCATCCACGATCAAGATATTTATTTTTATGATATATCAAAGATTAGCTTCATTTGGGATAGCTTTTATAAAATATTTCAGCATTCAAAAATATTGTTTTTTTCTGTTTTATAAAAAAAAATTATACTAAAAAATTATTTTAGGAAAAAAATAATAAAGTCGTCTCAAACTAAGGCTTTGTTTGGACAGCTTTCTTACTACTTAAAACAACTTTTTAGCATGAAAATTTTTATTTTTGTACTAAAAATCTACTTTAAGAAGCAATTAGAAAACCATTTCAAACAAAATCTAAGTCTAAGACCTCATGTGGAATAATATATATATAAGGAAAAGAGAGAGAGGATTAACAAGTTTTCTTTGCAATCTTATCCTCTTATCAAAACTATACCTTCAATGCTAAGATTAAAATAAATTAATCTATTTTTTTCAATAAAATAACACAGCAGCTTCCATTAAACATGTATGATCCCCCCATCATGATCACCACAAATTAATTTAACTTCCCATTATAACCACTTAGATACCATCATAAAGACTGAAAGAATGCACGGAAAATATTAAAATTCAGCTCATGGGTATAGTATTTGATCAAAACCAATCTATTTTGGTTTGCAATGACGATTTTGTCAAAATTTTAAATAAAATTAGTCTTGATAACAAATATTAGCTAGTGATTTAATTACATTGAAAGAACTTCCAACTTCCTCATGCTTTTGCAAAATTTATACTCATCGAATTGAAAAGGCTATTTTTATGTACCTTGATGAAGTGTCTGCACATGCATGATACAAAGTTGTATTGGAAACATAAGTTAGGGATACCATGAACCTTAAAGATTCTCTCTCTTGGAAGTAAGATAAACAAAATAATGAAGCTCCCCTGGACTTCGTTTGGCACGACTTTTTTACGGCATTTTAATGCAACTTTCTAATAAATTTTTGTACCAGAAAGCTGTATTAAAAAGCAGTAAGAAAGACGTCCCAAACAAAGCCTTAGACTACCAACCAAGAGGTCTTGGGTTCAAGTCTTTTATATGCGATGTGTGTGTGAATCTGTTTTAATTGACCTAAATGTCCAAAAAATAAATAAACAAAATAATCAAGAAACACGTCAGAATTCAAGAGAACTGGCTATAAGCACGCCACATAATTCGAAGTTGAGAATAGTTTTATAACTCTGGCTGAACGACATAACAAATGGTTGAATAAGAAAACAAATAAAAAAGTTAGGGTCACTGGATGCCCAATATTCTAACAGTATGACTATATCACGATGTAATAGTAGGAAGAAGAGCTTGTTTAAGTAAGAGTCAACTATGTCACTGAATATAAAATCCAGCAGCAGCGCAATGAGCAAAACAATTAAATTCGCTCAAAGTTTATCATCACGAATCCTGTGGCTATCTAGGGCCAGCTTCAAGATTTTTTATTGTGTGCAGATGCCGAACGGAGAGAAAAATAGGATGGTTCTCTCCGTCTGGTTTTCTCTTTGTCTACAATCAAAGTGCAGCTACTACAGTAATTGCGTTTTGACTGTATTTTTACTGTAGACAGAAAAAAACAAAATGATTCTCTCCGTCTAGTATCCGCACACAATAATCTCTCCAGCTTCACAAATCGTCCTCTTCATTCATTCCCAATGAGTGAAGGTGCTAACTAGATTTGCACAATCTCTAGCATTACTTCTCATGGTAGCTCTCTTTTCCTGCATGATTCTCTGGAATTTTTTCTATTTACCTGTCTCGTTGGTGCAATTTCATGGTATCTTTTTCACTGCGTTGTCTTCAATATGTGCCTCATATTCCTCTATTATAATATAATATAATTATAATTTGCTCTAATTTCTTAGCTTTATTACATATCAGTCTTAATATCCTTATTTCTGCAATAACAAAAAAAAACCCTAAACCTATTTTCTCCTACGAAGTGTGTGAAATAATTATCCGACCCGAAATAAATTGGGTTCGGGTTTATTAAACGGGTTAGGTTTGAGTTAATCCACGAGTTAGATTTTGATCAGAAAATGACCCGTTTAAAATTTTTCTCAAATTCTTTAGATTTAATCTCCTTAAATTTTTAATCAATTTATCTAAACTTTATAGTTAACAAGTTATCAAATTTCTTTTTTAATCAAAACGAGTTATCAGGTCAAATTTGGGTCATTCGAATTACCAACATATCATGTTCGGGTACATCATTTTGACCCGTTTATTAAACGAATCGAGTGAATTCAAGTCGGGTCAATTTCGGGCCAGAAGCACATGTGTTAACCCATTTTGACACCCCTACCTAGCAACAGCCACCCCCATTCTTTCCCTCTGGATTTACTTTCATTTTCTACAAGACTAAACTCCTTTATCATTACCTCCTCTTTGCCTTACTTTCATTTTCTACAAGACTAAACTCCTTTATCATTACCTCCTCTTTGCCTTAACTATGTTTGTGCCTCCCCAACCACACACATCACCTTAGCTCCCTTTTCTGGCTAGCCACCCTAATCGACCACTGCTTGCAGCTCCCTTGCAAGCATCCCCGTATCCATCGCAGCCCTAGCTGCCTCCACACCACCGTCGACGTGCTCTGGCCGACCACTTTCTTCCCTCTCGTTCTCTATACCTTTCTTCCTCTCCCACTTCCTCCACCTTTCTCTCATTTTCTCACTCTAAACAAAGTGATATCTCTTTATCTCTACCTCATCCTCACCACCCACATCCATCCAACCACTCTCACTCTTTACTTTCTCTCTCTAAACAACAAAGAGAGAACTACTCTTTCTCACTCAATACAAAGAAAAAACACTCAATTCCCTTTCTCTCTAATCTCTCTACTCTCTCATTTTCTCTCTAAACAGAGAGAAAACTCCAGTCTCTAAAAAATATCACCCCTCATTTTCTATCTTAAAAAAATAATTAAATATAAAAAAAGGTGTGTTTGTTTGCCAGCTCGCTTTATCACCGTTCACTTCGTCAATTCATTCGTGCACGCAAGTATAAAATGCAATAACGAGAAAATCTTCAAGACCATTTGCCGACGCATTTAGGGTGATGAGTAGAACTCATATATGTTTTACCGAGGGTGGTAAGAAAAAACTCGTAAGTGACATTTGCTACATGGGGAATAAACTCTAGAAACTTCTTTTTATGGTGTGTTTAGCATGACAACCAGAATTCATACACACTTTTCTAAACATAGTGAGAGAAAACTCATCAAAAATATTCATGAAGCGACGGTAAAAAATATAACACCCCATTTGCGAGTGTTTGGCACGATGATCAGAACTCATACATTTTCTCCTTAGTGTGGCAAGGGAAAACAAACAAGTGACCTTCGCAACACGACGAGTAAATCCCATTAGTGATGCGTTTGATACAACAAGCATCTCATACATCTTTTTTTTAGAATAGCGAGAAAAACTCTTAGGTGATGCTCGCGGCATAGCTAGGAAATTTATATGGTGCCAACTCTCTTGTGCAAGAACCTTATATGAGTCTTTTCTGACGCAGAGGGATTTTAATAAATTTCATTAAGAGTGTCATAAGAGGCCAACCATATACATATTTCTTAACGTGGTGCAAGCTAAGACTCCCCATAGATTTCTCCTATGCAAGGCAGTCACCAAGAGGCTGATGCAATTTGAATTGAACAACACTTCAAAAAAATACATATAAGGAACATAAAAAGAATAAAACGCAGCTACATAAAGTGATGAATATAAAGCCAAACACTAAAAATGCAATGCAAAGAGCCATAAAAGAGCCTAATATTGAATAATTAATTAAAAATACAGAATTTATAGGGTATTTTGAAACGCTTGTAAGTTCTAAGAATGCGAACAGGACCTCACAACTGCACTCAAAACCTTGATAGCCCATAATAATGAATTCGAATGAACCAAGGCATTATAAGAGCATTTACGGCATTTCCAGTTGGTTTTTTAAACCCTTTGAGGCTAAGAGATATTTTCCAATTCCATAAAATGCTAATTTTTTGCCAACAAGATTAATTTCTAGGCTATATTATTTCTGTTGAAGGCGAGAAAGGGACCCATCCAGAGTTATCATCATCCTTGAATGGTCAATTCAATCGCTGTCCCCAATCAATGAATTGCTCAAGCAAGAATGGCTCCAATGAATTGAAAAGGCCTAGTTCAGTTCGGGAAGCTGAAATAACATGTGACTACCACCCCTATTTAGTTTTGTCGGATTTCAACTAAGTATTGAATGTGAAATGCGGCGTGAACAATATGTGAGTAAGAGCCTTCCTATTTTAAGAAGAGCATCCCATTGCCTTTTTCAGTGAAAGGCACAACGAAGCCCAGAAAAAATGTTCCACCAGCAACAGAGAATTCTGTGTCTTTCTGCCAGCACTAACCCAGTGGAGCCTTTACTTGCTATCTAATGAATTTATTTTGTTTTTAGGTCATGAAACCCTCAAATATTTGCATAGTTAACACACGTTGAAAGGTAAGCATGCCAACTACCCTGATTTCCTTTGGCGTTCCATTATATAATGAAACGTAAATCTAAAAGCCTTAATAAGGTGGCAGATATATTGAATAGGTGGTTGCATGCATTAATTGTGGATCTCCAAACAAATGTAGTGGTATTTGCGATTGAGAAATATTTGTATTCCATAGATAATGGCTTCAAGAAAATATGGAAACTTACAGACAATCTACTGTAACAATGGATATACCTCTTCCGTGGCAAACAATTATGCCTCGCACTCATTTAGGAAATTATTATTTTAGTTGTTACTTACCAAACAGATCACCATATCAAGCAGCGTCGTATGTCATTGGGCCAAAATTATTAGAGCATAATAATACTGATGCTAAGAGACGTGTAGACTAATTGTATTTACATTACTTATGTTGTGTTGTACACTTATCTGTGTCCCTATAAGGAGTCTATATATAGTATGTACTAGCTTCTATATGGGTAATGAAATCATTTTCTTCTTGTCTTGTGTATCTTGCTATGTCTGGTTCTTCCTCTGCATCTTATGTTCTCTTATCTTCTTCTCTCAAGATCTCATTCAAGATCTCTCAGTTCTTCATGGTATCAGAGCGGGAGTGAAGAAAGTCATAGCGGGAGTGAAGAAAGCCTAGTTCAATGGCGGATTCAACCACATATGGACGAAGTGATCACTCAGATCACATGGCATCCAATGTTGTGGGCATCTCTTCCTCGTTGAAATTTGTTGTTTCCAACCTCAAGACATACTCACTACTCAACTATCTATAGATAGAAGCTAGTACATACTATATATAGACTCCTTCTAGGGAGACGGACACATGTACAACACAGCATAAGTAACATAAATATAATTAGTCTAAACGTCTCTTAGCATCAATATTATTATGCTCTAATAAAAATGAGTGGACAAAACACGACAATGAACATGCCACTCCCGGTGCCAAAATTTTCATGGGTAGATGTGAGCATGGACTTTGTTATTGGCAAACCCAACACGTAGAAAGATAATGATTCAATCATGATTGCAATCGATCGGTTTCTAAGATGGCCAATTTTCCCCCCTTAAATAAGTCAAGTGATGTCACATATATAGTAAAATTTTACTTCAGGGATATCGTGTGATCACGAGGTATCCCTAGAACTGTTACCTCTTATCAAGATGTTAAATTTTTTTAGCCAAATTTGGGAAAACACTTAAGAAAATTGGAAACTAATTCACAATTAAGATACTACCCACCACATACCAATAGGCAAACTAAGTCAATAAATCATATCTTGTGGAATATCTTAAGATATTTTGTGAGCAAAAAAATTCATTAGTGGGATTAAATCTAGCACAAGTAGAGTTTGCATATAATCACTCCAATAATCAACCTACTACTCAAAAGCCCATTCGAAGTTGTCTATGATCGTAATCCCATTACACCCATTGAGTTACTGCCCCTTCCCATAACCACCAAATTTAACCTAGATTTGTACAAAAGAGCCCAAGCAATTCAACTATTGCACAAACAAATTCGTGAAACAATCACCAAGAAAAATTCTAAATTCCAACAAAAAGGAAATAACTCTAAAAAGATGGTAGTCTTCTAATACATCTTAGTATCAAAAACAGCCCACAAACAGGATGAATTCAGTGCAAACAGAATTTTATTACTAAGAAAACAAATAACAAGAAGCAAGATTCAATTGATCCTCAATTCGAGAAGAGGATCAATCTGTTAGGCGGGCCCCACATGGAGTTAATTCAAGGGTTGGAGGGAAAATTTGAATGGAAAGGGGGGAAAATTTGAATAGAAGGGCTGTTTAGGGATTTTGTATGGGGGTGAGAGTTAAAGAGGGGAAAAGGGGGGAATTAGGTCCTCATCTTGAATTTGAATGAAAAGTTTGAGATCTCATTGTGTGCTTGGGCTCTAGGGTTTGCTAGAGACTTGTGGAGAGTTGTTCTTCCTCTCGAATCGAAGGACGTTGTATCTTTCTTTGTTTTCTTGCATCTACTAGTGGAAACCTTGTTTCTTTTCCTTATTTTTCTCTTTTTTGGTGCATTTCCTGCTGCGGAGCTGCTGTAAAACTGCTGGGACAGCAGTTTTGCTCACTGTTTTGGGCTGATTTTGACTAGGGTTGCTTGCGAACTCAAGTATTACCTTAGGGTTACTTGCGAACTCAAGTATTTCCTATCAAATTGGTATCAGAGCCATAGTCTTGGAACTGTTGGAGGCGGAAATCTGAAAATTTCAACAATTTTTCTTTCCTCAAGAAGTTCTTGTAAAACCGTGGAGGGAAGATGTCCGGAAAGAAGGTTGATGCACTGGAGGGAGAAATAGGCCAACTGAAGGCTGATCTGGAGGAAAGAACCATTGATTTTCACAACCAATTCGCTTCCATTCATGAAAAGATGGAGGGGAGGTTCACTGCTTTGGAAAATATGATGAAGAAGATGCTTGAAGACAAACAAAATCCGGCGACATCGGAAACAAGGGAGGCCACAGGCGGCCATTCAAGAGGAGGAATTCCGAACCCATTAAGGGGGAGGGAGAACCCGGAAGTGGAGATCCTAGAGGGAGATGATGGAATACCTCCTCTAGAACCGCTTTCTAGGGAGGAGATGAGTATGGGCTATGAAAGGAGTGGTGCAGAATTTTTTGGAAGAAGGGACGATGCTTACCGCCGTGGTGCTGATTTGGAAAGAAGAAGAGGGGAATGTGATGAAGGGATCGGGTATGATCGTAGGAGGGAAGATCGTGACTACTGGGGAGCACCTCCTCCTAGAGGAATGGGAGGTTATTGAGGAGTTAGGGGACACGGTGGTGACCCGAGAGTGAGGAAATTGAAGATGCCCATATTTGAGGGCGAAGACGCACATGGCTGAATCTACAAGGTGGAGAGATACTTTACAGTCAATGGGTTGAATGAGGAGGAGAAGTTGACAGCTGCAGGCTTGTGCTTAGAAGGGAAGGCTCTGGCATGATATCAATGGCGGGACATGAGGCGACCCATTCGCACCTGGAGGGAGTTCAAGGACTGTTTACTAGAACGCTTCCGAACCAGTAGGGGAGGAGACTTCTATGAGCAGTTTTTTGCCTTGACACAGGAAGGGACAGTGGCAGAGTATCGTGACCGGTTCGAGTATTTGGCCAGCAGACTGGATCGGCTCTCAGAGACAGTGTTAGAAGGAAACTTTATGAAGGGGCTGAAAGCGGAGATCCGGGCAGCAGTTCGGGTGATGAGGCCACGAGACCTTGGAGAGGCCATGGAGCTAGCTCAACTGGTGGAGGACCAGAAGCATATGGAGAAGGGGATTAGGGAAAGCAATTCTGGGGGATCTTACAGGATGACCACTACTTTCTTAGCTCCAAAGGCACCGACAACAGGGGGGTTGAGGGAAATACCCAAGAGAGAACTGGAGGGGGAAATTTCAAAAGGCTAACCGAGAAGGAGATACAGGAGAAGAGGGCAAAGGGGTTGTGTTTTAGATGTGATGAGAAATACATGCCAGGGCATAGGTGTAAGGACCGAACTCTTCAGGTTCTCACCGTCTGTGATGACGAGGAAGCTGAGGAGGGAGGTGGAAGTGAGTTAGAGATGGAGGATAAGGAGAAACTACATTTGGATGTAGCAGAAGTATCCCTAAATTCTGTATTGGGATTCACACCAAATCACACTATGAAAGTGAGGGGAGAGATGGCTGATAGAAAGGTGATAGTGTTGATCGATAGTGGGGCAACCCACAATTTCATCTCCACTCAGATGGTTGACTTGCTGGGAGTGAAACTGGAGGATACAGGCGGCTATGGAGTGATGTTGGGTACAGGAAAGGTAGAAATGGGAAGGGGAGTTTGTAGAGGAGTAGTGCTGATGATTCAGGGGATCCAGGTGAGGGAAGAATTTCTTCCCTTGGAGTTGGGGAGCACTGATGTCATCCTGGGGATGAAATGGCTGCAGACCTTAGGGGAGACCAAAGTAAATTGGGGTGCTTTGAGGATGGAGCTAATGGTGGAAGGAAAGAAGATGGTGATCCAGGGCGACGCAGGGCTATCCAGGACCGGCGTGTCTCTCAGATCCATGATCAGAACCATACAGGAGGTGGGAGGTGGATATTTGGTGGAACTACAGCGCTTGGAGAGGGTCAATATAGGGGATGAGGGAAGCCTTCCTCTGGCAGTACAACCGCTCATACAACAGTTCAGTGAGGTGTTCCAACCGCCTCAAGGCTTACCACCACTCAGGGAGCAAGAGCATACAATCATTCTGAAGGAGGGGATGCCACCAGTTAGTGTGCGACCCTACCGCTACCCCCAAATTCAGAAGGATCGAGAAGCTGATTAAGGAGATGTTGGACGCGGGGATCATCAGACCAAGTGTGAGTCCTTTCTCTAGTCCTGTACTACTGGTCAAAAAGAAGGATGGTAGCTGGAGATTCTGTGTGGATTACAGGGCATTAAATAAGGAAACTGTGCCGGATAAGTTTCCCATTCCAGTAATCGATGAGCTACTGGATGAGCTGTATGGAGCAGTAGTGTTCTCTAAGATGGATTTGAAGTCGGGCTACCACCAAATCAGGATGAAAGGGGAGGATATTCCGAAGACGGCATTCAGGACACACGAGGGGCACTATGAGTTCTTGGTGATGCCATTTGGGCTTACCAATGCTCCAGCCACTTTACAATCCTTGATGAACAGGGTGTTTCGGCCGTACCTGCGGAGGTTTGTACTAGTTTTCTTCGATGACATACTGGTGTACAGTCGATCTGAGGAGGAGCACCAAGAGCATTTGAAGATGGTCTTTGGAGTGCTACGGGAGCACGAGTTTAAAGCCAATCTGAAGAAGTGTAGCTTCGCCCAGAAGAGTGTGGAGTATCTGGGACACTTGGTATCTAAGGAAGGGGTGGCAGCTGATTCAGCCAAGATCGAAGCCATGGAGCGGTGGCCTCTACCTAGGAACTTGAGGGAGCTGAGGGGATTCTTGGGACTAACGGGCTACTACCGGAGGTTTGTGAAAGGGTACAACAACATAGCCTTACCCTTGACAGAGCAGTTAAAAAAGAATAGTTTCTTGTGGGGAGAAGCGGCTACTCAAGCTTTTGAGAAGCTTAAGAATGCAATGACCACGGTACTAGTTTTGGCCCTACCAGACTTCAGTCAGACGTTCGTGGTGGAGACAGACGCATCCGGGTATGGGTTGGGGGCGGTGCTAATGCAGCAGCATAGACCCATTGCCTACTTCAGTCAGGTGTCGGCAGCAAGAGTAAGACTGAAGTCTGTATATGAACGGGAATTGATGGCCATAGTATTGGCAATTTAGAAGTGGAGACCCTACCTGCTAGTACGACATTTCGTCGTCAGGACGGATCAGAGGAGCCTGAAATACCTGTTGGAACAACAGATTGTGACAGAGGAACATCAGAGGTGATTGTCTAAACTATTGGGATACGATTTTGAGATCCAGTACCGACCAGGGTTGGAGAATAAGGCGGCTGATGCCTTATCCAGGTGTGGGGGAGAGCTACAGTCGGTAACCATGTCGGTACCCCTAACGGTGGATTGGGGGGAAATCCAAAGAGAGTGAGAATGATAAAGAATTGAAGAAGATCCGATTGGATCTATTGAAGGATAAGAGCAGCCACCCAAGCTACACCCTTGAGGGGGAGAGATTGTTGCACCAAGGAAGGTTTGTGATACCACAAAATTCCATCCACATTCCCCAGCTATTACAGGAGTTTCATGGGAGCGCCATTGGAGGTCATTCCAGAGTAGAAAAGACATACCGGAGGCTGGCTGCAGAATTATACTGAAAAGGAATGCATAAGCAAGTGCAGGAGACAGTGACGAGGTGCGAAGTGTGTCAGAGAAACAAGTATATGGCGATGGCTCCAGGGGGGTTACTACAGCCCTTGTCGCTTCCAAATAGAGTATGGGAGGAAGTGTCCATGGATTTAATGGATGGCCTACCACGATCGGAGGGATTCACTGTTATTATGGTGGTGGTTGATAGACTGAGCAAGTATGCACATTTCACACCCCTTCGACACCCCTACACTGCAGTGACAGTGGCGGCTTCTTTCATCAGGGAAGTGGTTAGATTACATGGAATTCCAGAGTCGATAGTGTCTGATCGCGACAAGGTGTTCCTCAGCCAGTTTTGGAAGGAGTTGTTCAGGTTACAGGGGATTATTCTCAAAAGGAGCACAGCCTACCATCCGCAAACAGACGGGCAAACAGAGGTTGTAAATCGGAGCTTGGAAACTTACTTAAGGTGTTTTGCTTCTGAAACACCAAGGGTATGGGCCAAATGGTTGGCCTGGGCAGAGTATTGGTAAAATACCTCGTACCACTCAGCTTCCAGGATGACCCCTTTTAGAGTGCTATATGGAAGAGATCCACCACATTTGGTGCATTATGGAAGGGGTAGCACACCCGTATCTTCAGTAGAGCAGCATTTGGAAGAAAGGGATAGGATGCTGGAGGAGTTGAAGAAACATCTGATGAGGGCACAACAGATCATGAAGAAACAGGTGGATGCACACAGAAGGGATATCCAATTTGAAGTAGGTGAGAAGGTATTTCTAAAACTACGGCCCTACAGACAGAGGACCTTGGCCAACAGAAGAAATGAGAAGTTATCCCCAAGGTATTTTGGCCCCTATGAGATATTAGATAAAATTGGGGCAGTGGCATACCGTTTGAAATTACCCCCTTCGGCCACTAGACATCCAGTATTTCATGTATCACAGCTGAGAAAAGCCATTGGGGAGTAGGCAACCAGTGCTGAACTGCCAACAACATTAACTGAGGAGATGGAAGTGATCCTAGACCTCTGGAGCTGAAAGATGTGAGACTTGACCAGGAAGGAAACAAAGAGGTGTTGATCGCATGGAAAGGGCTCCCCGAATTTGATGCTACATGGGAGCCATTTGAAAGAATGAAAGATCAATTCCCTTCATTTCACCTTGAGGACAAGGTGAGTCTTTGGGAGGGGAGTAATGTTAGGCGGGCCTCTCCGGTCCTTACTTACTATAGGCGGGCCCCACATGGAGTTAATTCAAGGGTTGGAGGGAAAATTTGAATGGAAAGGGGGGAAAATTTGAATAGAAGGGCTGTTTAGGGATTTTGTATGGGGGTGAAAGTTAAAGAGGGGGAAAGGGGGGAATTAGGTCCTCATCTTGAATTTGAATGAAAAGTTTGATATCTCATTGTGTGCTTGGGCTCTAGGGTTTGCTAGAGACTTGTGGAGAGTTGTTCTTCCTCTCGAATCGAAGGACGTTGTATCTTTCTTTGTTTTCTTGCATCTACTAGTGGAAACCTTGTTTCTTTTCCTTATTTTTCTCGTTTTTGGTGCATTTCCTACTGCGGAGCTGCTGTAAAACTGCTGGGACAGCAGTTTTGCTCACTGTTTTGGGCTGATTTTGACTAGGGTTGCTTGCGAACTCAAGTATTACCTTAGGGTTACTTGCGAACTCAAGTATTTCCTATCACAATCTCTCCTAAGTTTCAAGATGTCGCCAGAGACCAAGCACCAAGACACTAAGAAAAATAGAACTATCACAAAACAATAGCATACCCCTAACTCTCTCCTTTCTCTCTTATTTAAAGCCTTCACAAAAATCAGCCCCAAGGATCCCCAATTCAGCTGTGGGCCCCATCCATCTTGCCTAAACCAGAATTCTACTTTAGCTAAGGGATCTCCTTCAATCAACCTCCACCTCCATCATGCCAAAATAAGCTTCTCAATTTCAGTTGTGGGCCCCATCAATTAGCCACCCCCTACTCTTGCCTAATTCCCTCTTTCCTTTCACGTCGTGGGCCCCATGGGCCTGATTTGCTGGCTACGCGGAACAGCTCGCCTACACCAAATGTAAAACAGGGCTCGGCCCCAGGTCTGAGTCGGCTGGACCGGTCTATCAATACTCAATTCCCAAAAAAACCACCTTGTCCTCAAAGTGGAAGGTCGGAAACTGCTTTTGTATATTGATTTTGAAAGAATGAATATAATGGAATGTTTTGATACATATGATTATTAGTTGCTTCCGCTGAACATATAGATCTATATTGATGATTTATAGAAAATTTGATAAATGATTAAAACGATAAAAAAAATAATTTTTCTAAATTTGATTCTAGGACGTGACACAATCCAGGTTATAACAAGTACAACCACGTGTTGCCACAAAATGTATTACAATCCTCCATTAGAAAAAATATCATCCTCGACATTTCAAATCACAGATCAGAGAAATAAATCAAGGTATTATTGTCTCACCTCAAACTCCTCTCAAGTGACTTCTCTTTCTATCATGTGCTTCCACTATATCTTGACCATTGGGATTTGCTTATTCCTCAATTTTCTAATACCATAACTCAAAATACTTTCTAGTTTTCTCTGTAACTTAAACTTGGATGCATTTCAACTTCATTTGCAGATACTCTTTTCCCATAATCAAATACTAATTTCTCAGAGATGATATATGGAATATATTATGAATATCAGATATGTGCTCAAACATGAGACAACTATAATTATAAGCAAACTTTCTAATACTTTCAATTATTTCAGATACTCCAATGTATTTTGAACTCAACTTTTCTTTCTTTTTTAATATACTTTCTGATCTTCACATATACAAAATCTTCAACATAAAATGAGTGAAAACTAAATCATCATTTTATAAAGCATATTTTCTATCTACAAATAGTCAAATGAACCATTACAAGAATTTTAAATCAATTGTATGTGAGCTTGGAATCTCCTAAACAATCACATCAACATGAGGCATGCATGTACATTTAATATGACTTATTTTTTTCTTTTGGGTTTATATTCCTTGATCAAGTGTAAGACTTGAAGCATAAATTTTATCTCTATACTAAACTTGTCGATTAGCCACTTTTATCTCTATACTCTCCCTTATTACCCCTTCTTCTGCTTCTCTTATTATGCTCAAATGTTACATATGTGATTGATTTTTATCAAATTCTCAACCATCAGGCTTTTTCCTTCTTTCTTTTTTTTTTTTTTTTTTTTTTGCACAAATTTTGAATTACTGAAGTGTCTTTTGTGATCCATAATTTTGATTATGTTAGCTTCTACTAGAAAGCTAAAATCATTTCTCCTGAATTGTATTTTTTTCATTTTCAATTTTAATAAAAGCGGTAAATTGTTACATTAAGAATCAAAGCTTGATTTCCAATAAAATTTGCATATTTTTTGCATTAGTTGATCGCATATAAAGCTATATTACATGGTAAATGTGTATTAAAAAGCCTAGACCCTTAAATATTCTACATCAACACACAACTGATCACATCAAAATCCTTATGGCATGCAAAAAGTACATTAAAAAATAAACCCTAAAATATTTTACAATAGCTCACATGCAAATTTTTCACAGTCCACAATATCTTTAAACTCGTGCTATTCTACTAATATCCAAATTCCAACTCAAACCACCTTTGTGTTAGTTACTATAACTTTGCTTTCAGATTCTTTAACTCTAAGGCTTTGTTTGGGAAGGCTTTCTTATTGATTCTTAAAGTAACTTTTAGTACAAAAATTTTAATTTTTGTACTAAAAAATGCTTTAAGAAGCGATAAGAAAGTCGTCCCAAATGAAGCTTAAACGTTTGCAAAATAATGTTTTATTTAATAATAAAAGAATAAAAACCTATCTCAAATATTTCATTCATTAAAAATATGCCACAAGACTAATTACAGATAAGTAAAAATGCAACAACTTTTAGATAAAAAAACTCCCATACAATACTTCATTTAAGATGGTAAATGACTTGCATTTAGAACCATTTAACAAACAAATATAAAGACGACTAGTTTTAGTTGATCCACAGTTTTGTGAGGTTTGATGGCACTTTCATCTTACCTAGCAAAATATGAGTTGTGATTATTTTCTTTGGCATTTTTATCAACCATACCTAATCCTGATTTTCAAAATAAAAATCCTTTAGTCACATTAGGACTGCTATAGGGTAACAATTCCATGCTAAGCAGCTTTGACCAAACTCCCATAGAACCAATTAAGATTCCATATGCCATCTTTCATTTATTTGGCAAATAATTCAATATCAAGCAGCCTTGAACCAAATTCCCATGGACCCAACAAATGTTAACCATCTTATATCCATGGGTGGATCCAACCTTTATTTTCAAGGGGGGCAAATTTATAAGTAAAAGTGTAGAATTTTTTTTTTCATAAATATCTTTACAACCAAAAATTGTTCCAAGGGCGCTACCTCTCTACCCCTATTTGTTCATCGTTATATGCTTCGCATATATGTTAGGGGTCTAAGGGGGCAGCGCCCCCTCGCGGGATCAAGGGGCAGCGGAACAAATGTTGGCTGTAAAGATATTTTTGGATTCTCTTTACTAATGCTCTTTGTATTTGGTTTATTGTTCCCTAACAATAACATATCTACCCAATGTGTTTAATTATATTGGGGCAATTGCCTAAAGACCATAGTATTTTAAAACTTTTTTTGGGGGGGGGACAATTGCCTAAAAACTCTTATAATAAAGACTAAAAAATACATAAAGTGAGACAAATTACTTAAAGAATCATATAATAATTTTTTTTCCAGGGTGAGACCGTAGTATTTTAAAACTCCTAATGCAATGCAAATCGCTAATGACGTTTCTCTTGGAACAGATGTGAATAAGCAGAGAATATCAATTTATATTAGGTTTGATTTCATATCTCCCTTACAAAGCAGAGCCTTACATGGGGTCCTAGTTGGGTACCCATTGGGTACCCACGCTCTGCGCTGGCGGGCTTTGCCCACCCACACCCACCTATGGTGACTTTCCTGATGTCATACCCACCCACACCCACCCACTTTCCACGCTTATTGAATGCAGTCTGCCATAGATTAATGGCCTTGAGGTATTTTGCCATTTTCTCTGACTGCAAACTTTCAATGCACATATCAAAATTTATCATGGTTGTGACGCGGTTCAGTGTTGCACATTGCGTAGTAAGGATTATTGTAATATACTGCATGTATATGATAATTAGTAATATAAATCGGTTGTCCTTTAATGTTAAGTACCCACCCATACCCACCCACGATGCCATGAGCGTACCCATACCTACCCATGCCCATTGGGTATGGGTGGGTACGTGGGTGGGTGTGGGTATGGGTACCTAATGCAGGGCTCTGTTACAAAGATCCCCATTCCAGTCTGGCACTTTCGCAGTCACAAGAAACCATCTTTTTCCTCGCTTTAAAGACCTCCCCTCAATTTCGTCTGAAACAGCTAAAAATTGTTAATTTCCTGAATAAAATTTAGATCATAATATTTGGGACTGTTTCAATGAAACATCATGGCAATATATGAATCAAATGCACTGGAAGGATTTCTTAAACGGAAACAAAACAAAAAAGAAAATCCAGATGCTACTAGATATGTTTCATGCCCTAAATATCACGACGCAAAGTTTCAGAGGAAAAGAAAGCATTGGGATGTAATGGAGACGACCTTGCCGTGGATCAGACTTTCTAGTTAGAGATGGACAACTCTGATTAATATACTGGGCGAAGTAGAGAGTGGCAGTAGGCAATTTTTCTTCTGCGCCTTTTCTCGGCTATATAAACGCTCTTTCGGATGCGCCGTTCGAAACAGAAATATATAAATTCAAAATTGATTTAGTGGTTGTTTGCTAGTAAAAAAATTATTAAATACGAAGCTCAACTTAGGCTTCGTTGGGACGATTTTTTTAATATTTATTAAAACAGTTTTTTTTTTAACTTTAGTCTAAAAAATTCATGTTTAAGTTATTTAAATAAATATAAAAAGAATGTATGAGATTTTTTTTATTTGAAGTAAAATGAATGCATCATAAAGCTTGAAGAGACTGCTAGTCGATGGCTACGGGCTAGAGATGGTGATGATTGACGAAGGTCGCGGAACATCAGCGAAGGTTGTGGTCGACGGCGATGGCGGCCAATGGGAGGCAAAGACTATGGTGGGAGGTGGTCGCTAGTCGTGGAAGCAAGGGTGTTGGTGGTTAGCAGTTGTGGGTGGCCATCGACAATGGTTGGATGATGGTGGCAAGTGGTATGTGGCGATGAATACTAAACGGACGATGGTAGTTGGCAATTGCAAGTAGGTGGTGGTGGCGGTGGAGAGGGTGGCCAATATTGGGGCAGTGGGGGGCAGCTTGAGATATCATAGGATCTAATTGAAAGTCCAATCCTATAATTATAACTGAACCACCAACAAAAATAATCAGAGCTACAAAATCTAAATAATAATAGATGTGCGATAACATTTTATTTGATAAAAAAATATGTATAATAATTTAGCCTAGAGGAAACCATACATCAATCAAAATAATAAAAATCAGATTACAAAAGAATACCTCGGTTACCCTGATGTAGAAGACCATGCCTCTTAACTCTCCATATTTCGTTGGGCCTTCACCTTTTTTTCCTAAAGTGTGAAAGAATGTTATAAAATAAGCACAACAACCTCAATAAAATTTTTCCAAATGTTATGAAAATCGGACCGAATATAGAATCAAAAGAAGGTTCACTTGTTTTCCCCTAGCCCATCTTATCAGAAGTTGTCACTTTCAATCTGTCATCATATCATATCATATCAATTTGCCTCTTATGTCTCATTTTTTTATCATTTAGGACTATACCACAAGCTTTATTTTAAAATAAAATTTATCTTCTCACTCTCAAAACATAACTCCAACTAACTTGAATCAATAAACCATTTCTGATTAACCTTTTTTAAATACATACATTTTAGAATATATATAACACATTAAATAAGTGATATTATGCTCAATGTTCAACTTATTGCATCAATATAGTGCATATAAAATGTACATATGAATCATGACGAGTAAAATTCATAAAAAAATTAATATACTCATTTTCACATATATATGACCACAACAAATGAATTATAATCAATATGCATGTCATATATTTGTATTATAAGGTTTTGAAATTATTTATCAAATTTTAATATTTCTCTAAATTTCTCAAATTAGAAATTTTTCTTAAAATATAAAAATACTCAGTAAAAATTCAAAATATTTATGTCAATATGCACAGAATGTTTAAATCTATAACATAATAAAAGTTACATAATGAAAGTTTGTTAGAAATTGCAACTTTTATAAATTTTAATCAAATTAAAATTAAGAAAATAAAAAATAAGCACAATCACTAAAATCAGAAGTATGGAAATGATAGCCTACCTCGAGACAAGCAAAATTTTCAACTGGATCAATCGACAAAAATAACTTTATGACCTTCAAACCCTAGCATCCTCTCTCCTTTCCCCTTTTTTTCCTTCTTATTTTTGATCTCTCCTCTTTGTTAAAACTAATGAGGTTGAGATATGGCCATTTGAGATGTTATGTAAGTGGGATGATATTTTTTTCATAATAAAATATGTTAAGTGCATACTGCTGATTCTGTCAATTATTTAATTTTTAACCAACAATTTTTATAAATTATTTTATAACTTCAAATTCATATATTTAAAAATTATGAAAAAAATATTCATAAAATAGTCCAATATGTATAGAAGGTTCTGGTGAAATCGGTTTGTAAATGGACACCTGACGGTCTAAAAAATTCACTTGTACCAACATGTGTCAAATTATTAAAAAAATAAAATTAAATAAGAAGCTTATTATTTTCATATCTACATTGCTATAAAATTAGGAAAAAAGTTATTATAATTGGAGCACAAGATGATTTACAAATTATATTTATAATAACTCCTGAAATATTATTTGATTGTTGTAGGTATATATATATATATAATTTTAAGAGTCATTACATAAGGCCCTTGTAACATATCAGATAGTACACTTTTCACATATTAAAATTTTTTCAATGGCATATTGTGGGTAGTGTAAATGCAAATGCAATAATAATTAATTATGAGTTTAACGCAATATTAGGAAGATGTGTGAATTGCCATAATTATCAATAAGAAGCCACATTATTTGTATAACATTATATTCATTGGATTTTTCTGATTAAAATTTCAACTTTAAATGGATATTCAAATGATCATTTTAAGACTTTTATATAACTATTACAATTGTCATAAAATCCTCAATCAACTAATTATATACCTAGAAATTTATGTAGAAAAAAATAATCAGTGAAAATTTAATTTCTTATAACTAAAATGTTCGCAATAGGGTGTACAAAAACAAACTAAAAGTTATACAGTGAAAACACTATAAAATCTATATAAAAAAATTTATTCACAATTTTTTAATAAAATAATTGGGATTGAAATCAAAGATAGAAGTTCAGAAGTCTTCCTCGAGCTCTACAAAATTCCTAATTGGACCGACATACTTCTTGGCCTCTAAAATCTCTCTTTCTTTTCTCTCCACTCCCCTTCTATTTACTTCTCTAGCAAAAGGCTGGGGTGAGGGGTTTGCACAAATAGATTTAGATATTTTATTATATAAAAACCATCATTTTGATCCATCACGATGGCGCCCACCTTTTCAACACTGTTGTACTCCAGAAATCTTCTCCCATATTTGTCAAACCCAAGAGATTGACTCCGAAACAGTGCCACAACACCACTATAACAAAATTGGAACTTGAGTTTATCTTCCCCCATTTCAATTTCTTAACTTATTTAAGATTCATTAAACACTATAGCGGATATAATTACAACCTATATTAAGATTAATTGAGAATTCATTTTAAATCACAATGATTACTTGATTCTTGGAAACATGGGTGTTCACGATCGATGGCAGTTGAGAATGGTGGTGGGCAACATGAATGACAATGAATTATTGGTGTCTTTGGAAATCTATAAAATCAAAGGAATTCCAAATAGACAAAAAAATAAACTGGATGTTGAATTGCAAATGTATCAAAAATTTATATTGCATTTGTTTTACTTCAAACCAAATATCAATGTTCTCAAAACTCATACATTTGAAATACTTTATATACATTTGCCTTCAAACCAAACAGCCCCCTTAGGGGTGTTAATCGGTGTATATTTTAAATCTTTGTAGTTTACAATGTATTTGGAATAATTAAGAATGTTTAATATTTTCTAAAATTAATCATATGAAGTTTTTATGTTTGGTTATAGAATGAAACTAATTTTTTAAATTAAGTTTCTTCACAATGTATACTTTTATCAGTATATTTTTAATATTTTTGTTTAAATAAATTTTAATTAATTATAGGGCACAACAATAAGAGTAGGATCAAAGGGATGGAGGCCACAATGTAAGGATGTTAGGTTGTCACAAGCTCATTGGATTGTTGTTAAAATGTTGGACTAGATGCACAAAATAATGGGGAAATTGGATGGTAGTATAGGCAGGGACAACATTAAGGGCTGATGCAAATGACGGCTTTGTGAGATGTGGTCGCAATGAGTGACTTTAGAATTTGCCACATCTTTCACTCAAGATATACCCACCTTTATATTAAAATTATTCTATATATGTGGACACCATACGACATCCAGAGACCAACAAGAATGTGCCACATCACTTTTTTTGATTGGTACCGCTCGGTACCGGGTGACGTGGCCCGTTCTGATTGGTCTCTGAACCGCCCGGTGTCCTCACAGAGTAATTTCTCCCTTTATATCCTTGTCTATCCTCTAAAATTTGTTCATCTTCTTTCCATCTTTCCCTCAACGAAGTGGTCCACATTCTCATCTTTAAACAATAATTCATACTCTCTTATCTTTAATAAGAATTATTTAGGTCAATTTCTTATTTTTACTAAAATTTTTAATTATAAGAATTTACTCGAACTTGAACATTAGGATGTGTTTAGATATTCATTATTACGATTGAAAGACTACAAAAATGTTTTCAAAATATAATTAGTTTTTAAAACAAATTCCTTTATTATTTAAAATAATATAATTATTTATAAAGTGTCATAAGCTCATTTAATCAAGCAAAATTGTTAATGTAAGTATCTGAATTAAAAATTTTTAGAATATTCAAATTTAGGAATATCCAAACATAATTTTAGCAGAGTTATAATTGAAATATGAATTTTGATTGAGCCAATATGACTAGCTCGATATTGTTCGAATATAATGTCATTAATGCAGTTAAATATTCAAAATTATCAAATGATCATGAGGATCCGTCTAACTTTTGTTTGGTATGATGTTTAAAATATCACAACTAAATATTATAAATAAACAATCATTATCCACTTGAAGGAGATAATGAGTTAGAGAGAGCTTACAAATTTGAAAAATTCTAAATTGATGTCCAATGATCGACACTAATGACCACTATCACCAACCATTATCATCTGACTATGATCACTCAACTTTCTTCGCCCAATTCTCATCATTTAATTATGGCCATCTGATTGTGTTTGACCAATTAAAATACTAAATCACATCACCAAGTATATTAGATATATTTGAAATACTAAAAAAATATTAAATATCAAAAACGTTTTATGTATTTCTTTATAAGTATTCTTGTGTGTCATAATAGTTTGTGGTGATAGAGAGATGGTGAGTTTAATGTCTTAGTTTTGTATGAAGATTCAACACACATATAAATGAAAGAGAGGGGTGGAGTAATCATAAGAGACATTCATGTAAAATCATAAAAGGGGAAAAATCATGAGACTTTGTCTAATTGAAATGAATCTACTAGTGTTTGTTGTTGATTATAAATGATGCCCTTCCTCAGGGGAAGGCATTGACTTAATGTAACAAATATAAATCATATATAATATATTACATAATTGTAGTTGGAAGAATCCAATTACATGAGAGCTATTCTCAAGTGAATGTTGGCTTGTTTGTTTGCTCAGTATGACCATAGTCGGGTGACAGTGACTGGACAGAATGTAGTTTGACGACTGAGGTCGAAGGGATCGTAGTCGGGCGATAGAGATTGGAGGGCCCCATAATCGGGCGATTGAGGTTGAAGGGACCTTTGTCGAGCAATGGTGGTTGAAAGGACTGTTGTCAACGAGCGATGGAGGCAAGAAGGACCGTAGTCGGGTGATTGAGGATGAAGGGCCATAATTAGGAGACAAATGTTAGAGGTACTATAGTTGGATGATGAGTGTCAGAAGGATCGTAGTCGAGCAATGGTAGTCTTAGGATTATGATCTGGTGATGATGGTCTAAGGACCGTAGTCGATAGGTGACGGAGGTTAGAGTGACCATGGTTGGGCGACGGAGATTAAAGGGATCATAGTCGGGCAATGATGGTCAAAGAACCTTCGTTAGATGACGGATGTCGGACGGGCTGAAGTCAGCCAACAGAGGTTGGAGGAATTCTAATAGAGTGAATGTTGATCAAAGACTATAATTGGAGGACGATAGAGATTAGAGGGACTATGGTCAGGTGATAGAGGTCAAAGGGACCATATTCGATCAACGGTGGTTAGAGGACTGTAGTCGAGTGATGGAAGTCAGAGAGAATATAATCGAGAAATAGAGATTGGATGAACAATAATAGAGTAATTGTGGTCTAATGATCATTGTTAATGGGTGACAGAGATCTGAGAGATCATAGTCGTGTGTAAGAGGTCAGGGGACCATAGTCGACAAGCGATGGAGGTCGGAGGGACCGTTGTCATGCGTTGGTGGTTGAAGGGACTGTTGTTAGGTGGCAAATATTGGGCGGAGACTAGGTAGTGACAGTCATACAAAGGTCTACATCGATGGTCAAGTGGAGTTCTAGCAGTCGTAGTTGGGCGATGAGGGTTTGTCGACGATGGTGCCGAGGTAAAGCTCTCAGATTCTTTAATCCTTAGAGCTCTCTTGAGTATCTAGCCCAAGGTGTAAACCTCCAAAAGTTTAAGCCCCTTTCATGTAGGAAGAGGGGATCTCTTTATAGATTTTGAGAGTGACATGCTCCGTAAATATGGAGACAATTCAGAGTAAATTTGGAGTGCTTCATCAAATGACTCATATTGTTTCCCTTGATCATGGAGTATTTATTCAACATTTAAGCACCTAAATGATGTTACAATTAAGCTATCATAGGCTCATTGGATTCGCCTCATATAGTTTCTCTATTTGACTATAAGCATGCTATATTTATATATCAATTGACTATCCAATTAATGCGTTGGAGCTTTCAATTATACTTTAAGCCCTTTATTTAAACCCATTTGGGCTTGAATTAGATTGATTTTAGTGTCGTTGGGTTCATCTCACCGAGACATCCAATTTGACTATAAGTTTGTTAAAATTGGAGTTTGGATGATCCTCAAATTTAATATTAAAAGTTAGCAATATGTTTCGAAGTTCATATATGATCAAGGTGATTTTTGATAACATATCAAGTATATTAACCATATTTTAAATATTAAAAACATTATTAAGCACATGTAAATCCCACATAGGGTCTTGAAGCAGACTTCCATTCATCCCCAATCATGCTCCTAGTATAATGGTAATTATTATTCAAATCAAAATTGGATAAATAATTTGCACCATATATCATATCAGGCATATCATCAAATTCCAATCTAAGAAACATGTACTTGACAATTCTCTTATTGATAGCGCTATTTTTAGCATGCATCATTTATGTTCTATCTTTCTTAGAAGTTAAAATGTCAAGAACTACACAAGGATTAAAATGACAAGAACTACATAAGAGTTGAATCTCTTATAAAAAAAAAAATTCTAAACATTTCTTCCACCTTCCTCTTTAATTCAACATGAGCTATGGGGTTAATCATATAATGGGGGAGCTTAAGAAGTTATGACCATATCATTATGTAAATATCATGTAACATATCACTCAATCATGTCAAATCATTAAGTAAGTCTTCACTAATAATGAAACTAAACTCATATAATAGGGGTGAGGCCACAACTAACATGTGATTCTCAAATGGCTTAGATGTATCTTCTTTCATTTGGAGCAAGTGAATGGAAGGAATATTAGAAAACTCTCTCTTGAAACTACTAAATCCTATTCTATTATTAAATAAGGTGCAATCATAAATAGAGTATGATAAGCAATACTAAGATTAGAAACAAAATGAATTACTCTATTAGTAGGAGAGTCGATCACAATTAATAATAACTTAACACTCTTCTTTTGACCTTCTTTAAGTTGAGTGCTAGATGTTAGCTTGCAGGGTGTAATATGCATTGTGTGTTTTTTATAAGTTCTACGTGTAAAATGTTTTTATGATCATATTAGTATGCCTAAACACATAATTGTTAGACCAACTATAATAAGTGACACTAGTCTTATAATGTCAAGTTATTCCTATGAGAATGTATGATATCATCAATAAAAATGATATCAATCTATGTATGATCATCACAACTATTCATCTTAATGGATAAAAGATAAACTGCTAATTTATAGAAATATATGATTCAGCTTACTCACATGAAATAGTTCAAGATGTGGTTCAACTTTTAAGTTACTCATAAATAGTGTGCAAGTGGATACGATATGCTTTATCCTATAATAATTCAACTTGCACCCCTCTTACCAATTCTATTAAGATTAATATTCCCCTAAAATGAGCCCTGATGTCTTGTGTACTTCCAATGAAATGGCTAAGCCTAGTATTTAACCTCTATGTGATTGTGAAAGTGGCCTAACTCATGGACCTAAAAATAAAGTCATAATGAAAATAATTCTCTAAGTTCTTAAAGATCAAATATCTCCACATTATATTCCTGCCAATTATAAAATTTATAATAAATTTCTTAGTGAGTTATTAAGCACCATTAACAAAGTTAGTCCTAACAAATAAGTCCTTAAATGTATTAAGGTATTCGAGGGCTTGAAGACTCCCCTACTTTAAGGTTATCAATTATTCATGTAATTTATTATTATAGTATCCTAAAAAATATATAGCCCAAAGCATCTCCTTCAACTCCATCCAACTAAGGTTGGTTACTTATAATATCTCCTCAATTATTAACATATTAGTATAATACATCTTTACATGGCCAACTAATTTTATTTTGATAAAGTTGACCCTCCAATACTGCTCCATCAACTTCCACTAAAAAATATTTATTTGAACTATTCAATTCAAGAATTTATTTGGATTATAAATACCATCATAGGAAAGTGCCCATATTTTAATGCTTCTAAAATAATTATTGAAGTCCTCAACCTGCCTATTATGGTGATTTGGCTAACCCATATTTTGCTAATTTGATGGTCTCTTAATAGGATGTATTCTCTATGTTTGGATATGTATGATCATCAACTAATTATGATGAATAGGTTATGCAAGTGCAAGAGGTTGAGTATGTACCTTAATGGTAAGATTTTACAAATGAGTCACAACTTATATTTGATCTCTTTCATTTGATTTCTATTCTCAGATGAGATTTTTCGGATTCTAATCTCACTTGTTTGGAGTATATTATCTAACTTTTTTGTCATTTTGCTTCTCTGTTTGGTCTGTGGGGGCTGACTTGAGTGGCATATATACAAGGGTCATATAAGAAATATGCTAATTTATTTCTTTATAAAATTTCCTTATAATAAATCCTATGTTAGATCAATGCAAGGAATGCTACCCTAGTTTTAAAATATTTTTTCAATGATTTTAACTAGCAAATTAGCACATAAGCTTTACTTAGTATTCTTTGAAAAAAAAAAACACAAGTTAAATCAAGCTTTCATAAATTGTTTAGCAAAGAAAGGTAGCATGTGAGATTCTTGTAGTCATTTTCCCAACTAAATCTTTATATTTTTCAATTCATTTTCACCAATTTTGAGAAATTCACTACACTAATCTAAAAAAAAATTTATTGGTGTAAGAATATGGACAAAAGTGATGAATATTAAATTTCATGGATCCTATACATGCAAGGAGTAAAATCACAAGTTATTCAAATAACACATACAGCAAAATGTGATTGATACCCAACGAGAAAGGTTTGACCGTATATAGTTGTACACACCTAATCTTGCCACTTAGAACCAGATGCCCATATGCTGGACTTAGCGTTTGGTGGCTAAAAATTAAATCTTTTAGACATCTATCAATAAAAAAATTGACACATTTACTCAATCGGGTATATAAGGTCATTTTTCTCTATTTTAAGGCTTATAATGAAAATTTCACAAAAAATATATACAGGACCCGATTGGGTAACGTGGTTTTTCATGCAACGTGCAAGACTAAAAAAAATTAAGAATAGACTCTGAAAACCTTAGATATGCAATAAGATTCGTAATTTATTGATAATCTAATCGACGCACAAATTAAAAGCAATAATCCAACAGACGAAAATCATTCAACCTAGTTTTAAATGAACAGCATTACCTGAGATTTTTTAATTCATTTCCGATGGGTCCCGCGGTGTCATCAGGCCAGTGGCAAAATCGTCTTTTCTGTTGACCAAGTTCTTAGATTTCTCCGTTCAATGGCCGTCGCCCCCTCCACGAAGGCAGCGCCAATATCTCTTCCTTCTTCCCTCTTCCCTCTTTCCTCTTCCAAGAAGGCGCGTTTGTCTTCTCGCATCCCTGACCCATCCGAATCTATCCGTGGTATATGATTGTCGATTACGTCGGACGATTAGGGCTTTAATTGTCCGAATTCCAAATCTATCGAGTGTCGGATTGCCGGTCTCGCCTTGAATTAGGGTTTGCGTGATGAGTTCGAAGGACGAGAAGCCGGAAAACGGCGGTTTCTTTTCTTCGATTTCTTCAAGCGTGAAGTTTTGGGGCAGCGCGGTGCAGAAGTCTGTTACCGGGTAAGGAATTGTTCTAGATCTGCTCATTATCATTGTTACCTTTGAGTATGAGTAGTTACAAGTTCGATCTGTGGTCGCGTTGGTTGGACATGTACTTAAGAGCTAGATGGATGAGATGTTTAATTTTATCTAATTTTATACAGATCAACTGTATTGCTGATTGTGTTATAGTTGATCAGAAATTGATTGCCTGATATAATCTAGTTTACCTGCTGCTAATGCCTTTGCAATGTCTTGTATGGCCTTTTAATCCTCAATCTCAGTCAGTTTTATTATTGTTTACATCAGTTACATATCCAGCTTCTCTGTCTGTTTGCTTTCAGAAGCAACTGCGGAGGTTTTTTTTGGAGTCCAGTTGGGTATAGTCAAACACGACCCTTAGATGGACGTTGTGAGATAACCACCTTTTGAAATAGATTGTTGTAAACTGTGAACAAATTAAAAATGATTTATTTTTTAAATTAATGTACAAAATATCTGCATGAAAAAAATAATGATTTGAATACGCTTATGCACAAAATTTATGAACATTTGCCATTTCATTAGTAAACTTACTAGTAAATAATGAATGGTTACTTGTGGCTTTTTGGAATGCTGCTTTTCATGCTGATTCTGTGGTCTTGCTTTTAAATTTTCATAGATATCTGCATAGCTATTTAGTAGCCAATGCCTTCCCTTTGTAAACTTTGTTTTAAAAGTTTATTCTTTAAGAGCTTATCACAACCCTGCTTTCTCAACTGATAGTTGGTGGCAGCTTTTGTTTGTTTTCCATTAGCCTTGTTGCAGTAAAATTTTTGAACTGTAAATGACATGCTATGATAGCAAAGTCATCACTGTCATGCTTGTTATCTTCACTTTTGTTGGCATCTTTGATATAACTACAGTGTATCAAGGAAGAAAATGGAGGATTTGCTACTTATGAATCTTGTTCATCCGTGAAATTACTGTTGTCCTGGAAATGGAAGAGTAAAGATGTTAAAGGATGTGTTGTTTTCAAGTTATATAAATTAATGATTTCTCGTACATTAGAAAATAAACATTAAAATATCCTTGATTGCAGCTATTGCAGTATTGTTTTAATGACCAGCCTCTCATGCTTGAGAACTTCATCAAAGTATGAAAAATAAACATTTTTTATGAATTTTATTTTTATTTCTTGTGACGCGTTTGTAAACCAAACTAGTTAATGCATTACAACTGTTGTGCTTCCCTTTACTGTTGTATATCTGATTGGTTAAATCATTTTGTTAATCCAAAATCCCGTATTTTCTAGATTTAGTGTTTTGAATTTCATATTATTCTTGATGGAAAACTTGAGAACACCAGCTTGGCTGAGTTATTCAAGTTGAGAGGAAGGTATACAAATTTTTATTTTTTTTGGCTTTATGTGTTTTAGGTTGTTGGGCTATGAAGGGCTTGAAGTTATTAACCCTGAAGGGGGCACAGAGGATGCAGAAGCTGAGGCTGAAAGAGGAAGATGGAAGAAAGAGGTACTTCTTTTATTTCACTATGATGCAAATCTCTCCCAATACATCTGACAACTGCTAATGTCGCAGAAATATTTCTTTAAGCATTTATTTAAGTGATTAAATAATTTGTCCTTTCCTTGAAGGGTTATATAACTTGTTTATTGTTACCTAACACATCTGTATTGTCACCTTATATTTATGTCAAATGTTGTTAGTTTATTCTTTAGCATAGATTCTCGATGCTCAAATGTTGATACTTGGTAATTCTTTCTATCTTATTGTTTGTTATGTGATTGGCAACTGTACATGTTTTCAAGGAACAAATTTATTCCTATTATTTTTTTGGTCCATATCAATATTTTATATGTGATAGCTGAATGAAGAAGTGATCTATAGAGATGTAGAATATCAAACTCTTTGGTATTAATCTTATTTGCAAAAGAAATTAATTTATATCTTTGGTATTGCATCAGGCTAGGAATTTATAATGTTTCACTTTTTTTGCGCTATTGGCATTGTTTTAGTTGTTTTCTTAGCGTTCAATGTTCTTTCTATGGTATATATTTTCTTTTGATTCTTTCCTCTGTGGGCAATAGTTTTAGGGCCAATTTGGCATTGCTACCTTAGTGTGTTGTTTTATATTGTGTTGTGCTGTGCTGTACTATGATCTAAAATGGAGGACTGTACTGTGATAGATGAACTGATTTGGTAAAAACAACTTATATAGTACATCAATTTGTTAAATAGTGAAAATACACATATTTTCTAATTAAAAAATATTGTAAACTACATTTATCTTCAAAATATTGCGCATCAAATAACTGTGTAAGATTTGTAATTTGTAAGTAATTATCGATGAATACACTTAAATGTAGAATGCTAAGTACAAATTTATAGAATGATTGAGATAGTAATAATAGGTCATTTTTTTAATAGAAAAAAGGTTTTATAATCCATCCATCAAAAGAGCATCTTGCATGATAACTAAAAATAAAATAAATAATACTTGAATTTCTTTGAAATATACATTAAGAACTTAATATTGCAGTAAAACAACACAGTCATCTACCAATTAACATCTATTTCTAATAAACTCTTGTGTGATGTGATGAGTGGTTTTAGGGGAACAAAAACAGGATATTTTGGGAACGAGCATTCTTAGTAATATCTACAGAAATATTCCCCTTTCCAATCAAAGCGATCCACTCATCTGGGAAAGAGCATTCAAGAAAAAGAACCTTGGTAGTTTTTTTTATCATCATCAACCTTGTTTTTTGTTTTGATAGTTTGTTTTGTCATCATCAACCTTGCTTTTTTGTTTAGAAACCTGAATTAGCTTGGTGTGTTTAAACTTGAAACTAGTCTGCTAATTTGGGTTAGTCGATGTAGTGGATGCATATGCTTTCTTACCAATCAACTTTTTCATGGTCTTTTTTTGTTATGACATATGAGCAATTTTCAATTTGTTTCCCTCCACTTTCCTTTTTTATTCATTTTTCCCAGACTAAAATCCATTCATTAGATTACTGTCATCTCTTGTTCCTTCCTTTTCTAGTCCCATTTTCATCCTTTAGACAAAGAAGCAGATGGAGGTGCCAGTTCTGAATGACTGAGGAGCTATGTCGATTTTCAGTTTAAATAAGTGGTTTTATCCTTGCAAAATGAATAAAGGCCTTGTTTACTATAGCAATGCTGTCGAGCTTCCTACATTCTGGGTTGCACCTGACGTTGTGTTTGCAGCTGATGGAAAAACAACTGCTGCTGCTTGGTTAAATAACATCTTTATTTCTGTCATAATTCGTGGAATCAATTTTTCCATATCTTTGAAGATAACAAAAATGTTGTGCGTTCATTGAACTTTTTTTTTTATTGCTTGACCTGCTTTGACCCATCAAAGTCATGCTTCGCCATATCGATCACATTTGAGCAATTCAGACTTTCATTGTTGATTGTTATTTGTAAATGAAAATGAATGTAGACCATAATTGGCATCTAATTCTTTGAGAAGTTTGAGCTATTCCGGAATTTATCATTTTATGAATATTCAGAACATAATTGAAGTTGTCATAAATATTATCACCTTACTAACAATATTTTATCCCTATTATTTATAATTTTTGAAATGATTCAGAAAATCAGGTGGGCATTTTGTCATGCTTTATATTTGGTCGGGTTCCCTTCACATTTGATTATCTCTTGTGCTGAATTTGTGCTTATGATTCTCTTTTATAGGACAGGGATAGTTATTGGAAGATGATGCAGAATTATATAGGAGCAGATATTACTTCATTGGTGACCCTTCCAGTGATAATCTTTGAACCAATGACCATGATTCAGAAAATGGCCGAGGTAGACGCTGCTTTGCCTTGAAAGTCGCTGCCCAATCTTTTTTTTTCAAATATGTTTCTGTTTCGATTTTTTCTCTTCAATTATATTGAAATCAACAGAACTTTCAGTTTAGAAGGTATTATTATTCCATGATTTTTTTTGTTATGATATGGCTCTTAACATCTACTTGTGTTCCGAGTCTTCATTGTTCCTTGTTTATCGTTACAACACAATCTCCTTTTATTTATTTTTTTCAAACTATGATCATTTTGACTTATTGTGACTCAATAAGATGCAACATAGTTGCAATACTTTATACATTAATTAATGCTTTTAAGTGGCAACATTTTTTTTTCCACTACTGCATGCTCAACTGAAGTGGGCACGCTGACCCTTGATATCAACAATCATTTCAAAATAGCAAGAAAGCTAGTTTTCATGATAATGAATGAAAACAGTTCAGCTAATTGTGAATACAATAGTCTTGTTCTGTAATTTTAAAATTGAGCTGGCTTTTGATTTAAGCAAAGGAAAAATAGTTTTGCATGGAGTGCATTTCAGTAGTCATCTTATTCTTACTTTTTGTATGTAGCTTCTGGCAAATTTTAAATTTGTTCATGGAATTTAGATTTTGAAAAAACAAGAGCTGATTGTGCTTGATATATATTGAGTGTGTGATCATTTTTGTCCTTGGCTAGGTATCATCTTTATAGCTTCTGATTGTTCTCGAATCTGTACTTTGTTTATTTCAGTTCAGATGCTCCAAAAAATTTTGAAAGCCTAATTGTTGACATCCCCTCTTTTTCTTGGTGGATGGGATGGGGTGTGGAGTGATGAGGAGGGCCATGTTGTTATAACAAGAGTTTCTTTAATACTAATTGTTTGAACAATAATTTGTTTATGCGAAAGCGACTAGTGGGATGAATGCAATGAACACACAAAGTAAATAGTAAAGGGATCAGCACAACAAAACACTTCAATATTTATATGGTTTTCTTGTAGCCTACATCCATGAGTAGAAAATAGAAATAGATCTGCTATTAAAAATATACATATGAATGCAGCAAAATAAATTCTTCACTAAATTTAAACACACAATATCAGCACAAAGAGCTAAAGTTCTATAAGCAAACTTCAAACAAAAGAGATTCACCTGGATGCTGTTTGAAGGTTGCATCACGCAATTGCCTATTTATTGCTCTAAATGAGATTGAAGAAAAGAAAGCCACAATAGCCTGTAAGTGAACCAATGTACTTGAATATGGCTCGATTAATGCTCTATAAGTTTATTTAAATTACCAATTGGACAATTTTGAATGTTTTTTAAATGCGTAAAGGTTAAATGAACCAAGTTTGAGCACAAACTAACTCTTTTATTACATTTTTAATTACAATTTATTTAAATATAACTTGTATAAATATTTATGATTATTTTTGAACTAAATTTAAACACACAATATGATGGGGACATCAGATCGTGGAAGGTTTATCAGAGACGTGGCCGCCGATCTACGGCCACGATCGAGTCTTTATATTTTTGAATCATTGGTGTATTTTATTATTCATATATTTTCTTTTTGCTTAGGTGTCTTTTGTTATTTCCCTTTGTACCTCTCTTATGGGAATTGTCGTATGTAAGCCCAAAGGGCATTTGAGTCTTTATTTCTTTGAGTCCATTGTACTTGGCTATATATAGCCCTTTGCTTATTGTTTCATGGTTAATGAATGATTATGAGATATTTTCCTGCACTTGTCTTCTTGGAGCTTTTGAGAGAGCTTGAGAGCGAGAGAGTTAGAGATCTTGGTGGAGCCTAGGAGAGGCCACCCGTCGTACCCAACAGTCACCACCGGTGGCTCTTGGTTCTACCTCCTTTCCTCCCTTCATCCCCTATCAATCTCCCGGCCTTAGCCCCCACCCGAAACACCCCTCTTCCTCTCCCAAACCCCACGGCCTCACCCCTACCCGAGCCCCTCCCTCCATAGCCACCGGCCACCCCCACTTCTCCGTCCCCTTGAATTTTCCTAATTGGGTTGATGATTAAATTGAGATGATCAAAGATTTCAAATCCTTTTGAATTTGAATTCGAAATCTTTCCTAATTTGATTGTTCTATTTTAGGAAAGTTTCCTAAGAAGAGTCAATCTAATTTTAAATTAGATTGGACAATTCCCAAATTTTTCTAATTCCTAAATCCTATTTTGGAAGCCTCATTTAACTCCCCAAGTCTCTCCCCCATCTCCCTTCATAACCGCCAGCCCCCTTACCTTACCCGCCCCTCCCTCTCTCTTACTAATCTCCCCTCTCTCAATTATTCTCTCTCACACAACAAAAATCTGAAACTTATTTCAGATTTTCTTTTGATTGTTAGCTCTCATCCTCTCACCAACTCAAGAGAAACTTCTTTCTCTTCCTTCACCTCATGAGCCCTAAGCAAGACATAGAGGAAAGTTCTTCCTTTGTCCCCATGCATGGCGGATCTGGCAACTGACTACGGCATCACTTGGGACGAAGACGGCTTCACCGATATCCTACAATCTACTTTCTTCGACGTGAACCTGAGTATTGATCACACTGTTGAAGACTACGTGGAGCGCATCTTGTTTGCATTGACGGAAGCCATTCACGAACACTTCGTAGGCATCGAGTGGAGGATCTCCACCTCTCCCTAATGAAGGTTTCTCTTTTCCCTTGCGTCTTATTCCTTTTAGTCTAAATTCTTGTTGGTTTGATTGCAGTCACGACGGGCTCTTCTAATTGCTCTTGCTTAAGCTTAGTAATCGTAGGACTTGAGCGCACCTCAATGCATCCTAAGTCTCATTGTTAGATTAGGGATTAATTTGAAAACTACTATTGCTCATTGTATTGTTTTCTATTTACTTTTTGGAAGCTTCAAAGTTCTTCTCATGCGATTTAGCCTAAGCAGATAACTACTTCTATGTTTTGATTCATCACTTTAAATTGCTAGTAATCATGTTCTAATATTATTCTGATCATAAGTTGTGCAAAATCTAAATGAATTAAAACATCGCATACGTAGTCCTACATCACAATATCAGCACAAAGAGCTAAAGTTCTATAAGCAAACTTCGAACAAAAGAGATTCACCTGGATGCTGTTTGAAGGTTGCATCACGCAATTGCCTATTTATTGCTCTAAATGAAATTGAAGAAAAGAAAGCCACAATAGCCTGTAAGTGAACCCATGTACTTAAGAAATAGCTTGAATATGGCTCGATTAATGCTCTATAAGTTTATTTAAATTACTAATTGGACAATTTTGAATTTTTTTTAAATGCGTAAAGGTTAAATGAACCAAGTTTGAGCACAAACTAACTCTTTTATTACATTTTTAAGTACAATTTATTTAAATATAACTTGTATAAATATTTATGATTATTTTTGAGCTTTTTTATTTTTCGAACTAATTAATGTTATATTGATTTGATACTATATTGTTCTTGATACTCTATTATATTTTGTAAAGTGTGAGTTTGAGCTGCTTTGGTTTTAAATTTTATTCATGAACATAATGCTTGTTTGTTTGGAATGTTTATGCTTGTTTCAAATTTCTCTGTCCAATGATCTCTTCTCATTTCTCTATTTCAATAAGCTTGCTAGTACTTATTTATGTTGTATGATTGTTAGAAATTTATTCGTGACTTGTTTAATTTGTGTCAATTAGATCATTTGGTTAATATCTTGGATTCAAGTACAAGTCATAATCATAGACAATTTTAAACTAGTCATATATGTATATATATATATATATGAAATTTTGACTGAAGCTCGAGCTGAACTTATATTATGACATACCCAAGTACGATACATGGTGTACTTGACTCGATTACAACCCTAGCTATGACTATCACCATTTTTTATATGAGGAATTAACTTGATCTCCAATCTGAAGTCACGACCAAAATTGCCTCAAATTAAATGTCCAAAGCTTCAATTGCCTCAATTAAGGAGATCTCATGCAACATTATGGGCTTACAAAAATTTGATGCAATGTTCACATTCCTACCTTGACTCAATAGTCTGGTGATATAGTTTGGATCTCCTCTATGTCCTCTCCAAGCTATGCTCTTTAAGCTCCCAGACCCCTATAGGGTTGGAACTTTTATTACGTCCGGTGCAAGGACGTAAAGGAACGTCCGGTCGGAGGCAATTTCCCGTCAAAAAATTAGGTGTTTACTCGGTACAACTAGGTATTATTTGATAATAATGAGGAATACCATTCTCTGAAGACCAATACCGAGTTATATCGAGCTGTACCGAGAAATACCGAGTTGTACCAAGTTTTTTTCCCGAAAAACTCGGTACAACTTTTGTATAACTCGGTATTTGCTCGATAAAGCCGGTATAACTCGGTATTGGGTCTTCAAATGATGGTATTCTTCGTTATTGTTTGGTTTTGCTCGGTATTTGCTCGGTACAACTCGTTTTTTGGCGGGAATTTGCCTCCGACCGGACGTACCTCTACGTCCGGTCGGAGGACGTAATAATTGTTCATAGGGTTGAGCCTCAAGCAACGACAAAAAGCTTAATGAGTGCGTAAACTTGATACTTACATGGCCAAAGTTGTTGATAGAGAAAGAGAGAAGCTATATTAATGTGATGGATAAATAAATAGATGATCAATATAAGTGTAGATAAATTAATCATTACCAAATGATTGAGGTGGTAATGTTACCAAACCTATGCTGAAGACATAAGCAATAAATAAGTTCAAAGAAGTTAATAGTGTAATTTTTGATATATATATATATATTAAGTGGATGGCTTCATGAAGCAACATGGGATTTATCTCCATTTCTAATGGTCAAAATTTCATCATGTATGTATCTAATGGCAGGGGGATGAACCATCTTTTTTAAGGAGAGATGAACCCAATCCTATGCATGCTTTTCAAAATTAGCTTTTAATTTTCCTCTTCTTTATTGATTCAATTATGCCTTGGATAGTTGGATGTCCACGAAAGATAAAAAAAATTACAATATGTTTTAATAATCTAACGGAGGTGGCCGTCCATCAAACCACACTATTCCCTTCTATTCTTCAAGTTCTTCCACTGATTCCATAAGCTTGTGATGCATTAGTTGAACTGACTGAAATTGTACATGTTGAATCTTATCTCATAGGTACTTGGTTCTTTGTGTTTTGTTGTAATACAAATTAACATTAAGAAATAATTTGCAAAAGATCCTATATTATATTATGTTTAGAACTTCAAACTACAACCATGAAGTCATCTGCTTAAATTTGCATTTTAAAAGAGCTTATCAACACTCTTGGTCATCATGGCCACCACTGCATCTCTACATACTTAAGGGGTTCAATAACTCATGAGAATCTGCATCATATTATGCTTACAGGACTAAAAAATACAATATTCTTAGGTCTAGCCTGTCTAGTGCATACCTCTCCACAATCAATACCATAGTCACATCATTATACACCTTCATCCTTTCTATGTCATAACCATATGTATTATATATTATATTATTTCGTGCAAAAAATAACCCTATGGGGACATATATGGTATGAATAAGCTAACTTTAGAATCTATTGTGCTTTACATCTAGACCCTACTATTACAAAACGAAGATCACATTGACATATGTTAATTTGTCTGTGGTTGTCATTGGCATACTTCTTCAAAAGTTGGCAATTTTTTTGATACCCTTTATTCTTGCGTTAGAAGCAAATTATGCCCTTATTGCTCTCTATGGAACTTTCCTCTATCAACCTTGTGTAGTATTTGACCCCCTCTTTTGTTGATTTTTCCTTAACTAACAACCCCTTTATTGACTTATCTTCTTCATCCTAAAGGTTAGAAATCATATCCTTAGAAAGGAATGAATATTTAACATCCGCTTAGCTGATAATATCACTATCATATAAAATGATAACACAAAAAAAAATGGAGGTAAACAGTACATGAATTACAACGCTTGATCTTTATTCAAATGATGTACTTGAATCAAGGTTTAAAATTGCGTAATTAAGCCTCGAGGCGGTCTGAGGCGTAAGCCTCACGGACACAGAATTGCGTAAATGAAAAATTAAGGATTTTTGCAGGAAAATAATAGCAATATTGTATCTTACAATAAAAATATCTAAATGATATATGAAAATAGTGGACAGTAAGAAAGTAGATGCAACAAAATCATGTCCCAAAGTATAAAATTACAAAATATTAGTTCAACAAAACTCCCAAAGTACAAAAAAATATAAAATGCAATCATATCCCATCACTAAATGGGTCTTCAAGTGAATCTTCTTCTCCTATTGTATCTATGAATGCCATGTCATCATCATCTTCAATATGACTCATTTTTCTCTTCCCTGTTCAATAAAAGAAAAGATCATTAGCATGTTAATTGTTCACTTGATATAAATGTAATGCAATAGCATATAAGAAGTTGTGGAATACCTTTACTTGATTGTTGTGCTGCAGAGCTAGTGGATGTGTGTGGTGTGGTACTAGTGGATGTGCCCACTTGATCTGCTTCGCCCCGCAATACATCCACATTTAGATATTCTAGCTGTAAGTCTGATAATGACAAATCTCCAATTGTGTCATCTTCTCCATCAACATCTGACCAGCTGCTTTGTATGCACTGACATTATCAGTCACTACCTGGACAACCAATTGCTCCCCAATCTCCTCAATAACCCTATCAAGTAAATTGAAAATGAATGTAGCATTTTTCACCTCCTCTGAAGCATCAACTGATTGTAAGAACACCGTGCCGTAGGGATTATTGACAAGGATGTTAATCAAGCTCCTGCTCTTCATGTCATACCATCCATCTGACATAATAGTCACACCAGTCTCAATCCATGTCCTTTTAATCTTCTGAATGCTCCGCTCTGTGTTCTGCAGCTCCTCTTTTAAAATCCATGTTCGCAACTCATACATGGAAGGTGCCTTCAACCCTCTTCCATACAATCCTACAGACCGCAACATACTGAAGTAGGCAGGCGATGTAGCAACATTAAATGGTATTGCATTCTAAAAAAAAAACCTCCCAATGTCCATGCAAACCTGTCGCCGACCCTCTCTAGTACCAGCTGCAGGCATCATCTCTGCTTCTCCTCTATCCGCTCCTGGAGTAGTCATATACTGATCCATAGGACCTCGTGCACCTCTATTATGTATAGTGGAGGAAGAGCCATTTCCACTCTCGCTCCCAAAATAAGCACCATGCTCGACCCTTTCATCAAATTGCTCCTGTTGTAAGTGTTTAGCAGTGGTAGTTTTCTTCATGTAAGCACTTATTTCTTCCTTCATATTTTCCGGCACTTTTGCAAACGGTGCTACGTTCTTGTGAGAGCATGATAAGTGCTCCTTCATGCGGGTTACTCCGCCCTTCACCACTTTCTCACAAAAATTGCATTTTAAATAGACATACGTTTTCTCGCCCTCTCCTACGTCAACTTGCACGCTATATTTCCAAGAAGGGTCACGCCGCAATGACGTATTTGCCTTTTCTTTACCTCTAACCATGTCTCCTAAAGCAAAAAACCAAATACACAAAAAAACAATTAAAAAAAACTAAACCCTAGTTTTTCTTAAACTTGAAAAATATAACCCTAAACTTAATAAAAAAATACCTAAAATCCAATGTGGAGTACTCCTAGAGGGCGGCCGGAAGTTTCAACTTCGCCGGAGAGAGGCGGCGCCGGCGGGAAGGAGGCCGACGCCGTGCGGGAGCTCTGTTTCGCGAACTGCAGCGTGCGGGAGCTCTGTTTCGCGAACTGGAGGGGGAAAAATCGGGTCCGTTCGGGTATAAGGAGAGAAAAGGATTCAATTTAAGTGAGTGGGCCCTATCCCAGTGAGGCGTACGCCTCACCAGGAATTGCGCAATTGCGCCTCTGAGGCGCGCCTCAGTCCCAGTGAAGCGTACGCCTCTTACAGAGGTGGAATTGCGTAGGTTTCGAGGCGTTTTTGGGAGGAATTGCCCAGAGGCGCGCCTTAATTGCGCAATTTTAAACAGAGACTTGAATTCATTAAGATTTGACTTACTAGATGTATTATCTTTCTTGCAAAGAAAGTTACAAACTTTTTTCTAGTACAGCTTGTTGGAAACTCCATGGGTCATGTATTTTGAATCATAATCCTATGGCAATTGTTTCCTCAAAGAATTTTGTAAAGGCCTTATATGCCAATTGTAATTGGTTCGTTAAGAGCGCTTTTTCATCTCCACATTCTCTACTTCACTCATATTGTCAGACATCTTTGAACCTTTGGTGTTCTTTTGCAAATCCTTTTGGACTAGCCCATCTAACATAATGGGTTCTTCAAAGCTCAAACTTACTGAAGCATTAAACTTTTTCATTTGTATTTGTTGCAATCTAATTCTTTACTTATGATACCAATTTGTCAAACAAGAATCTTCTTGCACCAATTGTTATAGCGAACATGTTGATGTGGAAATGCCATCCATGATAGAATTTAATGAGCACACAATGGAAATTTCATAGAGATGAAGCACAATAAAATGCATCAAAGTTTATGCTCTTTGACCATGTAGGATAACTACGCTGGAGATGAGAAAGGAGTTAATCCTCTAGTATGAAACATCATAGGCGTGCTAATCATTTATTAAAAAAATTTCCAATCTCATTACTAAGATAAACATTTTATCTGTCAAAACAAACCACTATGAAAGCCTCCTAATATTTTGTAAAAAATAAGAATCATACAAAGAGGAAATAAACAAATATATCTAAATCGTAACAAAAGATCACTTAGGTGATCCTCTGAGACGACTCAACACAACTGCCTATATATGACACAGAGTGAGACCAAAGATAAGAATGGCGCAACCTAACCAAGTGAAAAGTGCTTTGCCCCTTTGCAAACTTCCCTTATCATCTTTTATAAGAGTATTTGACTTTACCCCAAGCTGTCACAGACAAAACTGTCCCAAGTGAAGGGGGTCCCAAGCAACGCTGCAGGCTCACAAAATTTGGATAACTTTCATATATGTCAATAGAAATATTCATGTACCATTTAAAACTGCATTGTTTTTGCAAAGGATAAAATCAAAGGAGATTTTTTTGTGGTCATATTGGCAAAATACTAGGAAAAAACCTGATTTAGTGTGTAGCTTTCTAGTTGTTGTACAAATGAGTATTTTCAGTTAAAAGACTCTGCTTCAATAATTCAAAAGTAATTTATTCACTTTTTAATATGCATGAAGTTGTTATTTTTGCTGGGAAGTCAATCATATATCCAAAAGCATTTGAATGTTAGTTCACTGCATTACTTTGTGCTATATACTCATTTCTTTTGTTACCGTTTACCACTGGTATGTTACAGCTAATGGAGTACTGCCATCTGCTGGACCTGGCTGATGAGACAGATGATCCTTATATGCGATTGGTCTATGCTTGTAAGTAAATGCTGTGGTTCTTTGTTGATGCTGCCTTCGTAAGGAGCTACTGATGGTTTCTGTTATTTTGCAGCTTCATGGGCGATCTCCGTCTACGTTGCCTATCAGCGAACATGGAAACCTTTCAATCCCATCCTTGGAGAGACTTATGAAATGGCCAATCATGGGGGAATCACATTCATTGCAGAGCAGGTTTGTTTCTTGTGGCTTGTCTGAATTTGGTTTACTTTTTTTTAGTTGGCCAATAACTATCCTGCGCATTTTAGAGAAGGGCAGCTTTTGTTATAGACTATTAAGTATCTATGTGAATGCTACTTATGATTGTTTCTTGGTTTCTTTCAATTTAAGGCCTGAAAATGTTGAGAAGCCTAATGTTGATGACGATGAGTAATTTTTTGTGATATGAATATTCTGTCTGGTTTTAAGTTTGTTTATTGTTTTGCAAGGAGTTTAATTATGTTTAATTGCAGGTGAGCCATCACCCTCCAATGAGCGCTGGGCATGCTGAGAATGATCATTTTGTTTATGACATTACCTCCAAATTAAAAACCAAATTGTTAGGGAATTCTGTCGAAGTATACCCTGTGGGGAGGTGAGTTATACCATTTGAGTTTCTAATGGCCATTTTATTGTCTTTTACATGACACCCAGTTATACTTTGTTCAGCAGCTGAAACTAAAGCTTTTCCTGTGTAAATTTGTGTTTTTTATAAGGCTGCCATTCTAGGCAATATTTAAATCTTATAGATTTTTTAAAATTTGATGCAGAACAAGAGTGAAACTGAAAAAGGCCGGCGTAGTCTTGGATTTGGTACCTCCTCCCACAAAAATTAATAATCTTATATTTGGTCGTACTTGGATTGACTCTGCTGGGGAGATGGTAATGACAAACTTGACTACTGGAGACAAAGTTGTACTGTACTTTCAACCTTGTGGTTGGTTCGGGTATGCCTTTGTTCATATCTTCCACTGTCACGTCCATGCATCTATGCCAATTTGTTCTATAATTTGATATTCTCTGCTTTCTACTGTCCCTCTGTAATATTTAGTAGCTTTTGGTAGTTTGTATTATGTTAAAAATTTCTATTATGTTTGAAGAACTTCCTGGTTACGTGTTTAATTTATCTATAACTGCTGATTTGTTGCACAAGACCTGCCATTACGTATTCTTTAGTGATGCAGATAACCAACTTCCTGTCCTATTATTTAAATTGGATACAATGTGGACTAGTTTGCTTTTGTTTTTGTTTTTGTGTTTTTATTCTTTAGAAGTGTTTCTTAATGCTATTGGTACTTGCATTGCACGACTTGACCTTTGTTAGCTGCTCATGTGTACAGGTCTGGCAGATATGAAGTGGACGGATATGTATATGATGCCGCAGAGGAACCCAAAATATTAATAACTGGAAAGTGGAATGAATCCATGAGATATCAACCTTGCGATGGTGATGGCGAACCACTTCCAGGAACTGAGCTCAAAGAGGTTATTTCCATTTCCAAGATCTCCATTTCTATTATGTTTTGCATTGACCAGGTATAACATTCTAATCAAATTATTCGCTTAGTCATATCATTGATCCGAGAATGGAAGATATGAGTCATTATGCGTCAAGTCTCTAGCAATACACTGATTCGAATCTCAGTGCCATTATTAATTTGTTAAAATCACAATTTCTTATATGTTTGTCTGTATTTGAGGCCATCTGATAGGAACCCCTTGGATTTCCAAGTGTCTCTCACCAAAAACAAATAAATCCAAGAGGAAAACTGCTGTCCACAGCAGTAAAACAGCCAAAAAACAGTAGAAAAATTGGAAGAAAACTCTTGGAAAACAATAGAAACGATTGTATTCCACTAGTAGACAAACAAACCCAAAGTAAGATACAATGTTCTTCAATTCGAGAGGAAGAACAACTCTCCAACGATCTCCGGCAACGCCAAGAGCCCAAGCAAGAAACCCTAGAACACCAAACTCTTTTCAAAAACAAGATGATCCTAATCCCCCTCATAACTCTCAATTAATACAATCTAATTCAAAATAAAAGTAAAAGGACTTCTCTACCCTTCCTTTCCCTCCAAAAACACTTAAACCATGTTTGAATTCCGAGTGGACCCCACCCCCGCCCCTTTTCCTTCTTCCGCCAGTTCTCTGGCCCGTCTCCGCCTGGAGAAAACCCGGACCGGCTGGGCCGGTCCAGGTTGAGCCGGTCCATGCTGGACCGGCATAACATTACCCCCCTCCCAAAGTACCACCTTGTCCTCAAGGTGGAAGGCAGGAAACTGCACTGCAATCCTCACCAATGGCTCCCATGTGGCTTCGTAATCTGGGAGGCCGCTCCATCTAATCTTCACTTCCTTTTCCCCTTTTTCATTGATGCGCACTCCTTCGACTGCTAGGGGCTCCAATGTCACTTCCATGTCCTCCCTCAATGTGCTGGGCAGCTCTGGGCTTACTGCATGCTCCCCACCACTTTCCTCAACTGTGATACATGGAAAACGGGGTGTATTCTGGCTGTTGGAGGAAGCCTCAATCTGTATGCCACCTCCCCGATTTTCTCCTCCACTTCGAAAGGGCCAAAATATCTTGCTGCTAGCTTCTCATTTCTCCTTTGGGCTATAGTCCTCTGCCTGTATGGTCGGAGCTTCAAGTAGACCTTGTCTCCAACTCCAAATTGTATATCCCTCCTTTTACTGTCTGCCTGTTTCTTCATAATCTGTTGGGCTCTGAGAAGATGCCTCTTGAGGTCTTCCAACACTTGATCTCTTTCCTTCAGATGCTGATCCACTGCTGATACTGGAGTACTCCCATGGCCGTAATATACCAGGTGTGGGGGGTCTCTTCCATATAACACCTTGAAAGGTGTCATCTTGGTAGCCGAATGAGAGGAGGTGTTGTACCAGTATTCTGCCCAGGCCAGCCATTTGGCCCACTGCTTCGGTGTCTCAGACACAAAGCATCTCAAGTATGTCTCCAAGCTTCTATTCACCACCTCCGTCTGCCCATCAGTCTGTGGGTGGTATGCTGTGCTCCTCTTCAATACTGTGCCCTGCATCCTAAATAACTCCCTCCAAAAATGGCTCAGGAACACCTTGTCCCTATCTGAGACAATAGACTCTGGTATCCCATGCAGGCGGACTATCTCTCTCACAAAGGCTGTTGCTACTGATACTGCAGTGTATGGGTGTCTCAAGGGGATGAAATGAGCATATTTGCTCAATCTGTCAACCACTACAAATATGACCGTGTACCCTTCTGATTTTGGAAGCCCATCAATAAAATCCATAGTAATCTCTTCCCAAACCTTCTCTGGTAGGGCCAGAGGCTGTAGTAATCCCCCTGGTGCCATCGTCATGTACTTGTTCCGCTGGCAGGTGTCACACTTAGCCACCATCTCCTCTATGTCTTTCCTCATCCCTTTCCAGTACAATTCAGCAGCAATTCGGCTATAAGTTTTCTGTACTCCTGAATGCCCTCCTATGGCACTCCCATGAAACTCCTGTAGCAGTTGGGGAATGTGAATGGAGGACCTAGGGATCACACTCCTTCCCTGATAGTACAATCTTTCTCCCACCACTGAGTATCCTGGGTGGCTGTTTTCATCTGATAGCACATCTTCTTTGATTCTCCTTAGCTCCTCATTCTGGATGCTCTCCTCTTTGATGGCTCCCCAATCTATCAGAACAGGTACTGATACCGCCATCCCCTGGAACTCCTCCATACAGCGTGATAAGGCATCCGCTGCCTTATTCTCTAGCCCTGGCCGATAGTGGATCTCAAAATCATATCCCAACAGCTTGGATAACCACCTCTGATGCTCCTCTGTGACCATCCTCTGCTCCAACAAGTACTTCAGGCTTCTCTGATCGGTTCTGACAATAAAGTGTCTGCCTAAAAGATAAGGTCTCCACTTTTGGATGGCCAGTACAATAGCCATCAGCTCTCTTTCGTATACCGACTTCAGCCTAGCCCGGGACGACAGTATCTGACTGAAGTAAGCTATGGCTCTATGGTTCTGCATCAACACTGCTCCCAATCCATAACCTGAAGCATCTGTCTCCAACACAAACACCTGATTGAAGTCTGGCAGAGCAAGCACTGGCACCGTCGTCATGGCCTTCTTCAGCTTCTCAAAAGCCTCAGAAGCTGCTTCCCCCCATAGAAAATTATCCTTCTTTAGCAGCTCTGTCAGTGGTCCTGCTATGGTGCTGTATCCTCTCACGAACCTCCTGTAGTAGCCGGTCAGTCCCAAAAATCCTCTGAGCCCCTTCAAGGTCTTGGGTTGAGGCCAGGCCAGCATTGCTTCTATCTTGGACTGATCTGCAGCCACTCCTTCTTGGGATATCACGTGTCCCAGATACTCCACTTGTGCCTGAGCAAAGTCGCACTTCTTGAAATTGGCCTTCAGCTGGTGCTCCCTCAGCACCCCCAACACCACTCTCAGGTGCTCCAGGTGTTCCTCCTCAGTCCTGCTATAGATGAGAATGTCATCAAAAAATACCAACACAAACCTGCGAAGGTGTGGCCTGAAAATCCGGTTCATCAATGCCTGGAATGTAGCTGGTGCATTGGTGAGGCCAAAAGGCATCACCAGAAACTCGTAGTGGCCTTCATGAGTCCTGAAGGCTGTCTTCTGCACATCTTCCTTCCTCATCTTGATCTGATGATAGCCTGACTTCAGATCAATCTTGGTGAACAAAGCAGCTCCATGTAGCTCATCCATCAACTCGTCAATCACCGGGATGGGAAACTTATCAGGCACTGTCTCTTTGTTGAGAGCTCTGTAGTCAACACAGAACCTCCAACTCCCATCCTTCTTTTTCACCAGCAGAACTGGGCTAGAGAAAGGGCTCACACTGGGCTGAATGATCCCCCCTTCTAGCATTTCCCCCACCAATTTCTCAATCTCATCCTTTTGCACCTGAGGGTATCTGTAAGGCCTCACACTGATAGGGGAAACTCCCTCTTTCAGGATGATCTGATGCTCCCGCTCTCTGTCAGGTGGGAGTCCCACCGGAGGTTGGAACACATCCTCGAACTCCTGTAAAAAGGGCTGGACCAACGCAGGAATGGGTTTTTCTTCCCCCTCCTGTTGATCCCCCAAGCTCTGCAATTCCACCAGGAAACCTCCTCCTTCCTCATGGATAATTTTCACCATCGACCTGAGTGACACTCCAGCTCTGGACAAACCTGGTTCCCCCCTCAGTTTCACCCTCTTGCCTTCTACCATCAGTTCCATCACCATGGTTCCCCAGTTCACCTTGGTTTCACCCAAGGTCTGTAGCCATTTCATGCCCAAAATGACATCGGTGCTACCCAACCTCAGGGGTAGGAAATCCTCCACCACCCTGATCTCCTGTAGGCTCATCTCCACTCCTTTGCAGATCCCCGTGCTAGACTCAATCTTTCCTGTCCCCATCATCACCCCATAACTGCCTGTCTCAGTAGGCTCCATCCCCAGCTCCTCCGCCACCTGAGTGGATATGAAATTGTGGGTTGCCCCACTATCGATCAGTACTACTACCTCCCTCCCCTGGATCTTCCCCTTCACCTTCATGGTATGACTAGGAGTAAATCCCATCACTGAATTGAGGGATACCTCGGCCACCTCCAACTGGGGGTCACTCTGTTCCTCATCAGAGTCATCACCCTCCTCAGGCGCCTCGTCTATATAGACGGTGAGAGCCCGAAGAGCGCGATCCTTGCATCTGTGCCCTGGAACAAACTTCTCCTCACATCTGAAACAAAGGCCCTTGGCCCTCTTCTCCTGCATCTCCTCCTCAGTCAATTTCTTGAAACTTCCTGCAGTTCTAGTCACTCCGCTCTTCTCCTTTCCACTCTCTCTAGGGACACTAGGGCTTGGCCCTTTTGGAGCCAAGTAAGTGGTAGTGGTCCTGGTGGGACCTCCTGAGTGGTTGTTCCTCCACGAGCGGGCGTTGGTCTTCTGGTTCTCCACCAACTGAGCTAACTCCATCGCTTCCCTCAGATCTCTTGGTCTCATGACCTTCACTGCATCTCTGATCTCGGGTTTGAGACCCTTCATAAAGTTCCCCCCCAACGTACTGTTTGATAGGCCCTCCATGTCTCCCACCAAGCTCTCGAATTTCTTCCTGTATTCCTCCACTGTTCCCTCCTGAGTGAGGGCATAGAACTGCTCGGAGATCTCCCATGGGCTGCTCCCCCTGAATCTCTCCCTGATAGCTTCCTTGAAGTCCCTCCAAGTCCTCACTGGATCCCACTTATCCATGTACTTGAACCAGGCAAAAGCCGCCCCTTCCAAGCACATACTAGCCGCCATCAATCTCTCCTCCTCCATCAGGCCATTCACTGCAAAATACCTCTCCACCTTGTGGATCCACTCATCCACATTCCCCTCTTCGAAAACTGGCATTTTCAGCTTTCTGGCCCTCGTGTCCACCCCGTATGCCCTATTCCCCCCATGGCCTCCTCTGTCCCAGGCAATGGGATCTTCCCAAGTTCCTCTCTCTCCATATCGGGGCTCATCATCCCTCCTCGGTCGTCGATAGCCATCTTCCCCTCGTGCCCCGCCATGGTGGTTATGGATCCCCCATGGCCGGTCCACTGGGTCGGGCCTCCGACGATGCCAATCATCCTCTCTTTCTTCCCGCCTGATGGACTCCCGATGCAGCATTCTTCCGTTGCTACCAAGCAGTTCCACCTCCTCTTCCCCTTCCGGCTTTGCCTTCTCCTTGCCCTTGCTCCCACTACCTTCTCCTCTTTCCTCCTCTGGCACAGCTCTTGCTTGCCCTTCCAACAACTTTTTCATCATCTCCTCCAATGCCATGAATTTCCCTTCCATATTCTCACTCAACGTCGCCATCTTTTCTTCCAGATCCGCCTTAAATTGACCCACTTCGGTCTCCAAGACTTCTACACGTTTAGATGCCATGGGAACCACGAAATGGTCACCGGATCTCTCCCGATCAGCAAAAATCTGCTGCGAAACAGTGGAAAACAGCCCCCCACCGTCCGGATCTTCGCTCTGATACCAATTTGATAGGAACCCCTTGGATTTCCAAGTGTCTCTCACCAAAAACAAATAAATCCAAGAGGAAAACTGCTGTCCACAGCAGTAAAACAGCCAAAAAACAGTAGAAAAATTGGAAGAAAACTCTTGGAAAACAATAGAAACGATTGTATTCCACTAGTAGACAAACAAACCCAAAGTAAGATACAATGTTCTTCAATTCGAGAGGAAGAACAACTCTCCAACGATCTCCGGCAACGCCAAGAGCCCAAGCAAGAAACCCTAGAACACCAAACTCTTTTCAAAAACAAGATGATCCTAATCCCCCTCATAACTCTCAATTAATACAATCTAATTCAAAATAAAAGTAAAAGGACTTCTCTACCCTTCCTTCTCCCTCCAAAAACACTTAAACCATGTTTGAATTCCGAGTGGACCCCACCCCCGCCCCTTTTCCTTCTTCCGCCAGTTCTCTGGCCCGTCTCCGCCTGGAGAAAACCCGGACCGGCTGGGCCGGTCCAGGTTGAGCCGGTCCATGCTGGACCGGCATAACACCATCATTACTTTGTTTTTATACATGCACAAATAATTTCTTAGTGTTTATCATCTCAATCATAAATTACTATTTTGACGTATCCCTGTATGTTTTGATTAATTATATTGCTTATTGAAGAGTTTTTTGTTATTTCTGACATAGTTGAAGAATCCAAAAGTTCATGCCTAGCTTTGCTAAGAGAGTTTGGTGTTCCGGGTGGAATTTTTAGTTGTATTAGATTGCAGATACAACACTACAAAGAGATTTCATTCTCATTTTGCAAGGACTTTAAGATCATGAACTAGGTTTCTCCTAGGTGCAAACCTCTATGGTTAATTGCCTATGCTGATGACCGGCAAGAACTTTCAATTAAGGCTAGTGTTTAGATGCTAAATACTTAATGTATAGTAGCATCAATTTAATTTTAGATCGATGAAATGTATTGCCTTTTGCATAAAGTGGATAGTTTTTTTTTTTGTTTCTTTGTTTATTGGTGTTGGTGGGTGATGATAAACTGGATCAAGATTGCTTTCTTCCATTATTCCTAGTTGTCATGGACTCTGGTCTATTTAGTTAATAGAGGTATTGATCCAACCTAACTAAATTATTCTTGTCAATATCCATGGGTTGATTCGTCCAATGTAATCTTATTGGTTTGTAATGTATGTTTGTCTAAGGAGACACACCTAAGTCTCATATCTAACAAGAGCTTTATGCCCCATGAAGTGCCCCCTATAATTCATAACTTAAGACTTTTTTAATTCATTAGGGAATTAACGAGCTTTGATCGTGATCATAATTTATTGGTAAAATTATCTAGTTAGAGTGGCCCGATCATTAGTTGTGATGCCATTTGGAAGCAAAATCAATGGTTAGAGGACAAGTTTCATGTGTTAATCAACGAGAAATCATTTGAGATTGAATATAATGATATATTTTGACGCGATACCGGATTTTTGATAGCTGAGATTATTCTTAAATTGATCAACCTTAACAAATGGTTACAGATGATAGATGATTATTGTTTTAAGTTCAAGAGAAATAGATTCCTATGTCCGATTTGATTATCATCATTTTGTTCTTTTTAATATAGTTTATATGACATATTTAGGATGTTCAGACTCATTCTTAACTTGCATTTTTGTTATTTTATTTCATTGTATTAAAGTTCAAATACATTTTTTTTATCGTTTCATATGGGTTCATTCAGTATGAATTTTATCTGCTTCCTATCATTTTTCCAGCATATGGGGGTATCTATTAAGGAATTTGGGCCTTCCCATCATGTTAGTTAAGAAAGGCTCACACGATCGGTATCCAAAGGCACCATGGGGGTACTCTATCCCATTATGCTTAAAAAATTACACTTGGGCCTTCATCTATTTATTGAGTGAGTACGTCAGATTTATACTCTACATTAGAACAATGTGAACAAGATCTTAAATTTGAATTTTTTCGCCATGCTAAGAAAAACACATATACGACTTACCTATGACACCGCTAGTGTCAGTTACAAGTTCTCCCTGTCATGCTAAGAAAAAACTTGCATGAGTTTCGCTTGTCTAGCTAAACGTGTTGCGTTAGTAATTTTGAGAGTTTTGAGTTGCATTTTGTACCTTCATGCACATGCATTTTGTTGACGATGAATCAATATGAACTTGCAAGAACGAATACATACTCTTTTTTGAATTTTTCTTTTCTTTTTTTGTTTCTCTAATTTTTTTACTTTTTTGTTCTTTTTTGAAAAGAAAAAAGTATGTGTGTGTGTGAGAGAGAGAGAGAGAGAGAGAGAGAGAGAGAGAGAGAGAGAGAGAGAGAGAGAGAGAGAGAGAGAGAGAGAGAGAGAGAGAGAGAGAGAGAGAGATGGAAGTAGAGATTGAGGGGGAACGAGATAGAGAGAGAATGCGAGAGCTAGATAGAGAAAGAGTTAGAGAGGCAAAGTGTGCGTGTGAGAGGTGAGAAAGAGAGGGGTAGGGAGATATGGCTATTGGGATTTTTGTGTCTACATAAGTGATGCGAAGCAGGAGAAGTTGGAAACTTGTCAATGATGAGATGAGTTGATACCATCTGTGTTTTGGTTGCTTGCAATGAAGTGATAACTGCGAACAAGTGACATAGTCGAGTGAACTAGTGTTTTGGGTAGAAGGTTGTTGTTGGAGAAGTAAAAAACTTCAGGCCAATGAGCTTAAGTGTTGATTGTTTATAGGGAGGGTGAACAATGTTGGAGGTTATTGAATGGTGGGGTTGGCTATGGTCTGGGTGGGTTTGTGGGATGTTTAAGCTGAAGAGATGAAAGATAGGAGTGTTGTTGGCGGATGAGAAGACCCGTTAGTAGATTACGAGCAAGACCAATGAACTGCTATGTCGAGAGAGAGAATAGGAAAATATGAGATAAAGCATGTTTGTAGGGATTGTGCGTTAGAGAGGTCCATGGTGAGTTTGAGCGAGTTGGGGTTTGTGAGGTTTGCAATTGGAGAGAAGAGGCTGCTGTGCAATTAGGCAGAGATGGGAGATGAGGGAGCCTTAATGGAGGGCTATGGTTTTTGGAAGCCAAGGAGAGAGGATCAGCCAAGCACATGGAGACTGCAGGGATTAGATTAGGAGATGGTAGGTGTTGGGAAGGGTTAGGCGCTGTATAAAGTCAAGGATTTTTGGTGTAGGGGGGATTTAAAGCGATTTGATTTTTTTTTTTTTAAATAAAAAAATAAGTAAATTAAATTTGTGCTCATATTCTCTTGAATTTCCTCGTTTCTCATGCATATTGAAATTTGTGCCATCACCTCATGCTCGAGCAAATTTTATGTTTTGCCTTCGTTCCTTAAGTATGCCAATGTATGTGTCTAAGCTATTTTTGACTTTTCATATGAGTCAACGTAGTCCTTTTTACAAACGGGCAACATTTAATTAATTATGTGCGACATTGGTCTTATAGTCTGTCTTTTTTTCATCATGTGGCTATGTGGCAATATGATTAGTCCTTTTTGGGTATTTTTAGCGTCTTAGACGCTTTGATGCTCTCCATTTTACGAAACGAGCTATGGTTGAGTTGTTTTGCGTGGCATGTTGTCCATCTTTTATTATTTTTGTGATGTTTGATCGGATTGCGCATGAGAGGTCATTCCTTGGTAGTTTCAATGCTCCAGACTCATTAGTGAAGTTCATTTCGCAAAGCAGGCATTTGCTCAATCAATCCTTGTGCAACGTTGTGTCTGATGACTGCTATTAACGACATTTTTGGTTGGTTTTAACTCTTGTTGCATTGCGACGCATACACCTAGGTCAACAATAAGTTTTGCTTAACTCTACTTTTGTAATCTTTATAACACTCAATGCTCAAGCACTTTGTGATGCATGATATCTTAGGGTCTAAATTTTTTGTGATTCTAATTCAGGATAATATACCTAAACTACACACAAAAGATTAAACTTTACAATACATTAACTCTAGTTAGTCAAAATTTAGTCTCTTTTGATTCAAATTAGAAAATATACAATTTGCTTCAAATAGTAATTTAGATATGGCTTAATTTGAAATTAAATTAGAATATTGGAGCGAAATATAAACATACAATGTTTAGAATTCACATCGCAAATGAAAATTAGATTGTAATAAATTTGATCAAATTTCAATTACATACAAAATTAGCACATAATAATAGATAGAAACGAACATTAATAAAAATCATCGAATTGAAGATTCATGCTTCACGCTTGTACTAGAAATCTTTCCCTTGGATTTTTTTTAAAGATTAGCATCGCTTCAAAGAATTCACATCTAAAGTTTTGAGTGGAAAATTAGAATTTTATTGAGCATAGATTGAATCCTGATCAACAACTTCTGGAAATAATTATGTTTTATATTGTTTAGGAAGATTTTCTAAATCAAGAGCCACTTGCTAGGGCTCCGAGGAGGAAAATAGGGTTTTCGAATGGGGGGATAGCAGGAAGGGAGTTTTATTGTGGAGGTGGTGGAGTGGTCGACCATTATGAGGATCTTTTTTGGCAAGGGGAGCGGGCAATTGGAGGAGGGGGACGACCCAAGCCATGGGGATCGGGTCATGTGAGGCGGATGAAAGAAAAGTGGGACCATCCTTAATACACGGGGGAAATATGGATGGATCATGACAACCACTACACTAGAGGAGGAAGAAGCTGTTGGGGCCGTGGCGATCCTAAAGCGTGAAAGTTGAAGATGCAAATAATTGATGAGAAGAAGAGTGAGAGTTCAATAAGTGATACACAAGCTTCTTTCTAGGATAAACTAACCGACAAAGAGAAAATGTGAATGAAGAGGGCAAAGAAATAAAATTGCAAAGCCAAGTTGATGAGGATGATGATTAGGAAATCTACCGCATCAAATTGCTTGGAGTAGTAAAGATTGGTGAAGGTGAGCCAAAAAAATCAAAACCATGCAATTGTCTTTACTAGAGGGGAGGCTCTTCAGGCAATTGATATGAACCATGATAACTATTTGAAAGAGGCTTTGAAAATGAGGAATATTTTGGAGGAATTCAAAGAAGATCATGGACTGTGCCCACCAACCATTCTTGGTGTACGTGAGCACATTTTTACATGAAGTATTTCATCTTTGGGATGTTTAATGTCAAACCAAGAAATAAGTTTTGAGACAATTTTTGAGACAATTGAACGAAGGGCTCTGGCTACTCCAATGAAGTTCCGCTTCTAATATGGGCATTTAGATGTATATGACAAGAATTTTCACATCATTAGAGGTGGCATAAGTAAGGCTTCTTGTGGAATCAACCTAAGTGAGGATATCTTTGCAAGGTTCAATTCGACATTGAGGCAAGGAAATATCAACCACCGTGAGTATATTCAGGTTGGGAAGGATCGTGATGTTGGACTCAACTAAATCTTCTTGTTTGAAGCAAAGGTTGCTAGTAGCAATGGAGAACAAATACTTAGCAGAGATATCTATCGCTTGGGCCACCAGTTTGACTTGTTCCATATGCTTTCTTACTACTTCACGACTGTGGAGTTCTATGTCAGTTCAATGATGATTGTTATCATAGTTCACATTTTCCTCTATGACAAACCTTACCTGTCATTAAGTGGGCTTGAGACTACCATTATGAAGCAGGTACTGTTGAGAGGAAATAATCCTATAAAGATTGCTATGGTATCTCAATCTATCGTCCAGCTTGGCCTATTGATGACCTTACCCATATTTATGGAGATTGGGTTGAAAAGGTGATTCAGAACTGCATTGGGCGACATAATCATCATACAACTTCAATTGTACTTAGTTTTCCTAACATTCTTGCTTCGAACAAAATCCAATTACTTTGGATGGACAATCCTACATGGTGGAGCAAAATATAGAGCTATTGAATGAGGATTCGTTGGGCGACATGTAAAATTTGCAGAGAACTACAAAATGTACTATAGTTGTCATTTTACAAAGGGTCTGTAACTTATGTTGCTGCTAATTGTTTATTAAATCTACGGATCTGTAGCTCCTGATTCAACAACCTTTATGCTTCTCACTACATCCATGTGGTTTATATTTTTTTCACCTGGATTTTTGCGCCATTTCTTTTAAACCTTTCTGACTTTGAGTGAGGAAAAATGTTGATGATTGAGATGATTGGAGCAAGTGGATAAAAAGTGAAGGCATTGTCAAAGAGGTTAAACTGTTGAAAGATTGTATATTCTCTAGAGTGAAAGTATGAGCAGATAATGAAGGATATAGAACTAGATCAACCGATCAAGTGCTAAGTGGTTCTCGCAGAAACAGATTTTGTTGTTAAAACAGATGATCATGAGACAATTTCCTTCTTTACATCTTGAGGACAAGGTGGCTCTTTGGGAGGGGAGTATTAATATGCTAGAGGGTCCAGAAGAAGGTATTTAGAAGGTTCCTAATCAAGGGATGTTGTTTAAGAAGATCATAGATTATTTAGGTACTAAATCCCGGTCAACAACTTTTGGAAATAATTACGCTTATGTTCTATATAGACATATTGCTTATTCTTCTTGTTATCTTCATATTGATATTTTCAAGCTATCAAATGTCAGAACTATATCATGCTTTCTCAAATTAAAAATAGAGGGAGCTTCCCAGGAAATCTTTTGTTTTCATCAAAATGGCATTCCATACATGTAATAAACAGTTGGACCCGTACTACGACACCCAGAAAATTAAATAGATAAATCCCGCAGAAGAAAAGTGTTTCACAGTTGAGACTTTTAAATCGCTTATGTCTATTCTTTGATGCCAATGCTGGCTAACATTCCATTCCCTACCACATTCAAAGAGGTTTTACTTGCTTAAAACCAGAGTTAACGTAAATAAAAATAAGTTCTAACTGAAACGGTGGTTTCACCATCTAACGGAAGGAGAATGCTTTGAAGTGACAAAACAGAATGCAGGCATATTTAGGAGTAAAAAAAGACTGTTTATGAGCAAAAATCACCAATCTTACTATGTAGAATGGATCATTTGCTGTTTTTAGATCAGATCGTTGTTGTTCCTTTTATTAGAATTTGGTTCGTGCTTCTTTTTCCAGGCAATTAAATGGTTATGTGAGTATATTGATTATTCAGAGGAATGAAATATCCTATCATCTGTATATTTGATAATATCTTTCTATTAATTGTTTTTTCCCTATCAGAAGCATGACACCTTGTCTTGTCGCAGCAAGAAACAAGTGGTGTTGATTACTAAACATGCTTGCCTAAATCATCTTAAATAATATAATGCTATATGGTCGAGGAATATATCTAACTTTTGAAGAAATCTCATTACTTCACTCCATTATACCAATTATTTCTTAGCTTTGCATTTTTTTCAAATAAATGAGCCATACTTACATCTTGCCAGACCTTTAAATGCTTCAGAAACTGTATGTTACTACTTATGACCTTGACTATGGCCGGTGTAAATAGTAATAGCGAGTTATCATGCAACATTTTACTGGAAACGTGCCTTATAAAATGGAAAATGACGCATTATCTTGCTGTTCTAAACTACTTCCTCAATGAATATGTGTAGTTATAATATTTTTTTGATCTCCTTGTGTAGGTATGGAAAGTTGCCTCAACCCCAGAGAACGATAAGTTTCAGTTCACTTATTTTGCCCATAAAATAAACAGCTTTGACACTGCGCCTAAGAATTTATTGCCCTCGGATTCCCGATTGCGACCTGATAGATATGCGCTGGAACTGGGTGAACTGTCCAAATCTGGTTCCGAAAAGAGCAAGTGAGTTTTTTTTTCCTCATGTTTTTTAACGTATTCATGGGCCTTATGAATCTCTAAAATTCTGGGAAATGTGGAATATGTTTTAATCTATGTTACACCGATACACCTATTTATGAATGCATGTTGTATCTGATACACGGTTACACCTCCGATACGTGTCGGATATAGCTTTGCCGTATCCAATTAAAATACTATTTAATTTCAAAAGGACACGCGGATACACGTGTCCATTGAAAAAAAAAAGGCGAAAAAAGACCCGTCATATTTACTTCCGCGGCTGCGAGCGAGATTCTCTCACTTCCAAGATGGTTTTGAGTCTCTTGATGATATGGAAATATTAGAAATGGCTAATCTTTCACTTGATGAGCCTGAATTAGGAGCTATGATATTTATTGAAGATGATATAGAAGTTCAAAGACAAACCACTGAAGAAGCAAATCATATCATTCCTTCCATTGAATAGTTGAAACTTCATGTGCTAGGCAATTTATGTTTATGCTTTGATTGTTGTACAAGACATTTAACGCTTACTTTTATTTTGATATTATAAGCTACAAGGCTACAAATGATATTACTTTCATTTTTTTTTGTAATTTCAAATATTATGCTTTGATTGCTTTCTTAATTTTTATATATGATTTATAAATTATAATGTCGTGTCCGTGTCATACCCGTATCCTATATTTTTAATAATTGACGTGCCCCGTATCTGTATTGTGCCATATCCATGTCGCCTTGTCCGTATCGGTGCAACATAGGTTTTAATGTAACATCACATTAGCAAAACTTGATCAATCATCTACACGCAATGTAATGCTGCCATGATTTACTAGCGTTTCCATTTTCAAATGTTGATAAAAGAGGATTGTGATATTCATGGCTAGTTCATATCCTTCTGTCCCTATTCTTTCAGATTGGAAGAGCAGCAGAGAGCTGAGAAGAAACATCGAGAATCCCGGGGAGATAAGTTCACCCCAAAATGGTTTAATATTACAGGTGAAATTACTCCCACACCCTGGGGTGATATCGAAGTTTACGAATATAATGGAAAATACAGTGAGCACAGGGCTTCCGTCGACAACTCAGACACGATAGAAGAGGTCGACGTCAAATCGATCAAGTTCAACCCATGGCAATATCCAGACCTCCATTAAGTGAGCCCTTTTATCTCATTTCAAATCCTCTTTCACCGTCGTTTGTTGGTGTGGATTTCGTTTATTCTAGTTTGCCCAGGAGGGATGATTGGTTAGTTTATGTAAACTTGAATCTCTTTGTTGTTTCCTCTTTGTTATTTTTACATTTTCTAACGAATTGTTAATTCATAGAAGCATATAATTTAGTTTCCTTTTTGTTTTGACTTCACTCATTTCATGGAGAGATTATTAGGTGCGGAATGCGGACGGGGAGAACCGTCCGCACAAGCATTGGGTACCTAGCAGTACCCGCATTCGGTACCACTAGGTACCCAATATTTTTTATGCGGACGGTGCGCACTCCACACCTAATAATTTTTCACTGTGGCACCGGTGCCTAAATCTTTACTCCAGATGCATTAATAACCAGTCTCCGAAACTGTTTGCAGTAATATATTTTTAGGACTAGTGTATTAATTATGACGTATGATTTTATTTTTCTATTAGTAGTTGTAATTATTTGTTTGTATTTCATATGATTTGATGAAAATAGCTAAAATCAATAGAAAAAGTTTGAAAAAGGCTTGCCAGCTTACCCTTCTATCCTTATTTTGATGACTTTGAGTTCATGATATTTGAAAATCTTAATCCAGGAAATTTGAAAATTCGCATGAATATAATCGTGTGTGGTTGTTCATTTCACTCATAAATTTTTTTTTTTTTTGCATTAAAAACTGAATCTGAGGGTTCATTTTGAACAGGTGAATTAATCAAATATCTCAGGAAAAAAATTACAATATTTAATTATTTTCCTTGATATAAGCATCTCCTAGATTTTGAAGAGTATACTAAGGGCTTGTTTGTGACTGCTTTTTTATTATTTTTTAAATTATTTTTTTAATACAAAAATTTAAATGTTGCTTTAAGAAGCAGAAGAAAATTGTCTCAAATAAGAGCAATTATTAGGTCCTTTCACTGGATGTAGAGGAAGGTTCGGTTTTAGGCAAAAATAGGTCAAAAAGTGCAAATACTTTTTGAAAAACTCGGTATTTTTTCAAAAAACTTGGTATTTGCATTTTTTTAGGCAAAACCGAACCTTCCTCTAGGTCCTTGCACCGGACCAAATAAAAGTTCCTCAAATAAAGCCTAAAATATAATTCATATTTTTGGTTCATTAAATATTTAATGATATGCGTTGATATGAGTTATGTCAATTTTTTTATGATTATTAGGACAACAATAAATATTTCAATGATATTGCTGTTATTTTATCAAATTTGTAGCAGTTTCAACTTTCAAATGATAGAAAAAAAAAATAAAAAAATAAAAAAACTTAGGAAAGCATTTCGAAAGGATAACCTACTAGTCTTTTTGTAAAAGCTGGGAATTTAAAGGCCGGCAACATTATTCAATGTGGATATGATTCACAGTGATTAGAAACTTTAGCTTTGGCACTTGTTACACTAATATTTTTTTTAGTGGTGAAGTTATAATCTCTAATTTTACATAAAATCATTTAAAAAACTCGCATGAATAAAAACAAGCATATTGATAAAGTTACATTTTTTAATCTTTTGATGAAGAATACTAAAGTGATGGAAGCTGTCAACTTCAATGATGGATTTTTTTTTTAATTTTGTTTGAGAGGTTGTTCTCATAATTCTCAGGAATCTGAAGAGGGAAGTAATGCTAACTTAGCGTTTTTATCTTTTTAAAAATAGGAAAAATTATTACGTGCGGTGTTTGTACGCATTTGGATTAGTCACAGCAATGTGCATTGGATGATGTGATGTGTCCGGATTAGTTTCTGAATGCGTTGGGACTCCACACAAATAATCTCTCTAAAAATGGATCAAATGACATGACTTCTCTCTTATTCTGTCTTCCACTTGACTGTAGCATTTCATGAAATGGCGCAAGAACTAAGAAGAAAAGGCTTGTCAACTTTGTCCATGATGAGCTATTCCAAATCAATTGACATGCTTTTTTATTCGACTTTTATTTAAAAAAAATGAGTGTAATATCAATATGTATAGAGTTATTTATCTAAAAATGTAAATTTAAAAGCTTTGAGATTTATTATGATTATTTTTATTAGAATATTCTCATAAAAATTATTCATTCTTAAGCTGATTGATTATTGAATTTCATTTAGCCTGTAAGCATGCTGGAATTCTTAAATATTTGTAATTATTAGATAGGAAGCTGTACCAATTCCAGGCAGATCGAAATTAATAAAACATAAACGATGAATGCTTGAGACTATAATCAAATGATGGAGTGCTATTCATTCCTCTTTTTTTTTCAGCTAAAACTATGTTAAGTGTGAAAAAAGTCTTAACATTGAGTGAAAATTTAGTGTATATAAGTATAAGCTACTAATTAAAAAAAAAAAGCATAAGCTCTCATAAGATATATGAAAGGAGAAAATATACGGGCCTGATCTAGTTAAAAATTTAATAGTGTTAGTCATCTATTACAATGGATGTGCTTTTATGGAGAAATCTTTAATAAAATGTAGTAGGCGTGAATTATGAAAAGTTACAGGGAATGATAGCTCGTGTAAGTAGCTCATCTTGGTTTGTTAGTTGGGAAATTTGGTTATCAATTAAGAGGTTTTGGGTTCGAGTCTTACGTATGTGTTGTGTGTATGTGTTTGCCTTAATTGGCTTATATGTCCCCAAAAAACCCCTCGTGCTGTAAAGTATGGAATTTGTACATTTTGTTGCGGATCTGTTTTAATGGTTTATGATTTTGATGATAGCAAACACTCTTATTTCTTTACGACTGCCTTATCTACTGACATTTCAGATTCACACGATTGGACTGCAATTTGGAATCAGCTCAAGATTGGTAGACTAGGTCTGAGTCAGTTTGTACCTTTTTTTCTTTCTTGAGTCTATTGTATTTAGTGTGGCTCTTGATGATTTGTAACTTGGAAGATTTTCTGTTGTTCCCTAAAGATTTCTGTTTTTGGTAACATCATCCGGGACGATATTTATATCGTCCTGGACGACCTGTCCAAAAGCAGAAACCCTAATTAGGGCATCCTCATTAAAGCAGCCGTCATTATGCAAATAACATCGTCCTGGACGATTTTGTATCGGTCAGGACGATACGCTCAAAATAGAAAGAATCTGTCGCCAGATCTATTTAAGAATTACTTATTTTTGGACATCGTCCAGAAGATCGTCCAGGAAGATCCAGGACAATTTTTTTCAAAATTTCTCTGGAATTTAAGGAAAGTAATTATGACTTGATTGCACGATCAAATCGTCCTGGACGATCGCTAGATCGTTCTGGCCGATATGCTAGACGATTGGACATCGGATAGCTCTTTTTCAGGGCGATGTTCAGGACGATATTCCACAATTTATACTGATCGTCCAGGACGATAATATAAGAATAAATTTCTTCTGATCATCTCAAATCATCCCGGCTGATTGGGTTTAAATTGCACTGATCGTACAAGACGATATTAGTATCGTCCTGGACGATAATGTCGGCAACTTGCATTAATGAGCTCGTTTTGAGATCTTCTATTTAAGCTATGACATGACACTTTGTAAGTGTCTTTGGCAGCCATTGTAGCTTCGTTCTTTTGGGGGAAACTTGAAGAGAGAGCTTGAAAGGGACTGAGGAAAGGGTGGAGTTTGAGAGAGGGAGAAGATCCTGTGAGGGGGGACTCAAGGGAGTGTGGAGGGGGTTTCACACGGTTGCTCCGGCAAGCTCGCACCTGAATACCGTCAGATTCAAGGCTTGTATCGAGGGAAGTTTATCAAAGAAGAAGATCTCTTTGGTGTCAAAGGACCCAGCGACTCCGCCGCACCGGGGAAGGTGGAAGTGATTTTGTAATGACTTCTCCGCCTAGCTGTGGGGGCTAAAAGAGAGACACTTGTTTTAGTGCAATACTTGGAGGGTGCCTCCAAGGAGTGGATGTAGGTCAAGGTTTGACCGAACCACTATAAATCTGGTGTGTTCTTTCCTTTATTACTTCCGCATTAACTTCCGCATTTGGTTTTCTTTATGGTGATATTGGTTTGAGTTTTATGTTTTGATTGAAAGTTAGTTTTTACCAATTCACCTCTCTCTATTTAGCCTTGGGCTAGTTCATAAGGGCCTAACACCCCTAATGAACTTTCACATTTTTTTAGCTGAGGTTTCATTTGAGACTATTTTTTTATTGCTTTCTAAAATAGTTTTTTAGTACAAAAATTTTTAATTCATGATTTGTTTTTGTATGAGGAAGTTATTTTAGAAAGTTGTTCACTATCACTTCATGATCTCAACAAAATATCCATTAATCTCCCACTAAAAAACAAAATATCCATTATAGTTTAGGCTGTTTAAGAACAAATATCACTTTGCGATCCCAAACAGAAATTCTTTTTTTTTTGGTAATATTTGAATGAATTATTTTATGTTTTTTCCTGCTTTCAAGAAATTTTTGTACTTAAAAATAATTTTTTAAAGAGGTAAAAAAGTCCTCCCAAACAAGGCCTAATCTAGGCTGAGCCATGCCATAGTGGCCAAGCCCAATCTTAGTACAAGAAAGAAGATTGTAGATGTTCATATTGGAAGAGATTAATACACACTTGAGGCCATATAGGCCCTACCTACATATTCACTTAATTGTAGGCCTCCTCAATGTGTAGATTTGTATTGTCTAAGCCCCTTTTGTCTAGGGGAGTCTGAGGAGCACTACTCCATCACCAAATAGTACTTAGTGCGCTCACATTGCATTAAGTTTTATTTTTATTGTCTAAACTAAAATGAAGAATATTCATTGTTGTATACTTGATATATTATGCACAAATATTATTCGACCGATAATACTAAAGCTATTGCACTTATTCAAGGACTCAAAATCACCTTTTCACCAAGGTTGTTTACTGAAGGATTTTGGCTACTTGCTAGAAGTATTTGTCAGCCAATTAGAGGTTCTTTCCAATAGAACTACGCAATTATAATTGCCATCAATTTGAAACCCACATGAAGTTCTTCTATTAATAGTTGACTACAAGTTAAAATTGTTTGTGATATCGAGTTCAATCTATATAACTAAAATGTATTTTGCCATACAAATGAACTGATCTCTGTATCGACCATGAATCAAGCTTCTTAATGAGCTTTGTATCAAGCTTTAAACAATATTATTTATGAATATAAACGAGTCGAACATATAGATGTTCAAGCTTATTATTTAACCTTCAAGTATTTAAAAATAATTTGATGCTTGTTTAATTTCTTAATCAAATGATAAGAAATGACCTATAACTGAGTCAACTCATTAGTAGCTTGTTGAATGTTTGCTTTGTTTGTAGCCCTACATACAACCAATTTTGTAACCAATTGAGACTTAGCTTTGGGATCTTTGTCATCTTTCTACCCCTCATGCTTCATCTATTTTTTTCTAATAAGGTCTTACTATCTTTTCATAAACAACAAAAAATTCAAATTCCTCTAAGATATGATGAGTGTGAATAATTCTTAGACAACTTATTAGAATGTTGATCTTCTTGAAGCAATTCCCTCATGCTTCATCTATTTTTTTTCTAATAAGGTCTTACTATCTTTTCAGAAACAACAAAAAATTCAAATTCCTCTAAGATATGATGAGTGTGAATAATTCTAAGACAACTTATTAGAATGTTGATCTTCTTGTAGCAGTTACAAAATAGGGAGGATTGTTTAAAGTTTGAATTTGTTGTGTGTATCAGTGTTATGTTGTGGTGTTCTTAATTTACTTATAGTAATATTCATGTTGCATGCATTGTCATTATCTTAGCCCCCACCCCAAAAAGTGAAGTTGTAAGGATATTAATACAATATAGTTATTTAGATATGGGGAGTTATATTATATTTAACATGTCATCTGGTAACATCATTAAATAATATTTCTTATGAATATGATTAATTTTTAAATAAAATTTAAGACTACATATAATAAATTAAATTCAATTTTTGGTAGAAAAGATTAGAAATATATGCCTATTGAAATTATTTAGTTAATAATATATCTTTCAGACTTAACAGAACTACACTATTGTTTATGGATTGCTATAGAGTCTTTGCGGGTTGCTAAACTCTAGAAAGATACAGAGATTCTGGATTTTTGAAAAATAATCATTATTGTAATATTCATTATATGTGTATACATGAAATGATCCCGATCAGAATTATATGTTTATTTAAGTATTTATGAATTCCTAAGAATTTGATTTTAGTAGGAAATTTTATAACTAGATAATTTATTGGGTGCACTACAATGCTGGGATGGGAGCATTGTGGCGCTAAGCACTCTCTCTGGATGAACAAAATTTAAGTCCATAGGAGTGTTGTGATGCTATCTTCACTATTTATTTGAAACACTTGGTAGCGTTAAGTTGCTGAGGGAGATCGAGGTGTTGTGGCGCTAAGGTCTCTGTTTAAGAGAAAATTTCAGAAACAAAATTTATTGTGAGTGCAATATCATTGGAGAAGTTAGCGCCGTCATGCTAGATTAATTTTAAGATTGTTCTATAAATATCTCAAAACATTAACCTAACACTAAGCAAAATATAAGCAATATATAACACCTAACCCTAAGTCAAAATTTTTTTTGCTCATTCAATCTAACTATAGCATCCTTAATAAAACCGTCCACCAAGTCATCTTTGAAATAATTTCCAAGTTAGTTTTATTATAAGATCATATGAAGAGGCTAAGAAGTCCTCTTTGAAATAATTTTGTCATGTAGTCATTATAATGGAGTTATCTTAGATACTTTTACTAAGAGTAGAGGGAAGGAGGTGCTCAATTAAAACAATGACCTATAAACTTAATTTTTTTTTTTTTTAGGCTTCACCTAAGGTTAGCTCACAACTCTTTGGCATATAAATTTGCTAAAATTGGAGTTCAAATAATATCGGAGTTAATTTCAAAAATTTCTAACCCAAATACTCGTACGTTTTGAAATGCGAAAATTATGTTAAATTTATATTTGATCAAATGGATTTTCTCTTAATTATATATATATATATATATATATATATCATAGTTCTTTTGATCTTTCTGCATTTTTTATTTTATAAAAAAATTAGCTTAATCTCATTGAATTGAGTTAGAATAAAAACTTTATCTATATAATTTAATCAATGTGAAATTGAGGATGGCTTGGGCTCCATTGTCCTAGATCACTTCCCCTCATGTTCATCTTCTCTAGTCTCATGCCTGATTTGACATGTAGTTGAGTTAAGTGAACTTTCGAGCTAGCTCAGTAAGTAGCTGATGAGCCAAGTGTGATGAGTACATGTTAATGAGTCAACCTTAAGCCAATCTTAATTTAAATCATCAGCTAATAGTAAGAGGGTGCATTTGATTAATTTGGATGATTTGATCTACAAATTAGCTAAACTAATTGATTTTAGTTATAAGATTTAAAAAAAATTAAAGAAGCCGCGAACAATTTTCCAAATCAAACCAAACTAAAATTTAGTTAGATTAATTTGTTGGATTTTGAATGATTTAAAAAGTAGCTAATTTAAAAAATGAACTTAAATATCTTTAGTCTACACAGCATATTATAAGGAAAATTATAAATAATCTCTATTGAATTTTATAACTTTGACATGAAATAAATAGTATTCTTGTTGATATTTTGGTCACATGATAATGTATAGTTCATGAACCGTATTGAATTAATATTAAAAAAATTTGTAAAATTTGATTTTTTTTATTTAATCAATTTTATAATAAAAATAAATAAAAATTTACAAATAAAAAAAATCAATCAATAATTGAATAAGAATTTAGACTTTGTAACAAAACTTTTGGGCATGGAACATATATATACATATATTATGATGAAGATGATTCATAAATTAGACTTATAATGATTCTTAAAATATTATTTGATTAGATTAAATATAGGCTATTACATCAGTCACACACTCCTGATCCTCTCTTGTGACAAAAAATCATTTAAAACACATATAATGAGCTAATAAGCCAAGTAGGTCACTAAAATTCTACAACTAAACTCAAAGCACGTTAAAAAAATTATATATATGTAATCATTTAGTTCATAATAGTAGCAGTTAATATAATCATGAATCTGTACAAAAATGATAAAACACATAGTGTACGATAAAATCTGTGATATGACAAATAATTGGTACAAATGCCAGTAAAATAGTGTAGTACAAAAATAGTAAAATTTATAAACTAGTAAACCTAATACAAATGTCATTCATACGTTATAGTAGTGCTATCAAATTAATAAGAAAATTATATAAATCAGTAAAATCGATGCATCTATGAAGACTATCGAAATTCATCGCAACAATCTAATACTATCAAATCAATATACACATAATGTTCAGTCATTATATATCAATATCAAATCAATATCTTATATCACATGCTCAGTAATACAAATAGTAAACCATTAAATGATGAATAAAACAGTAACAATGATAGTGAATCAATAACAACATTAATACTTGTAAAATCTATAGTAGTAACATTAAAATAGTAAGGTATTAATAAATTCATAAATTGATAGTAAGTCAATACAATAAAATGCTTCTCAGTAATCATAAAATAAGTAAGGAGTTTTGGTTTAAGCGATGTTTTTATAATAATCAGTAATCGTTGGCTTAGTAAATAGAGTGGCGTGAGGGAGTGATGGAATGGAGCAAATGACTTTTAATATATTTTAAAACACATTTCAGTGTGTGGCACTGTGAAGCCTAAAGAAGCTAGTGTCATTGTGTTGCATACTAAGTCCAGAATTACTGTATAACAAAACTTTTAATACCGTGGCGATAATTTATAGCATTGTTGGGCTCAAAAGCACAACACAACAGCGCTCTAGTTTAGGCAGAAATTCAGATTCTCTTTTTTAAATTTATCTTCATGATTGTCAAGTTGTTTCACCAAATGATGTAACTCGTTCTTTTTAGTATAAGAGGTCCGACGGAGAATGGGACGTGGAAGATGAGACGGAGCAATTAAGGCATGCCTCGCTACCTATTCGATTATTTTTTTTGGGACTTCTTATTTAGCTATTCAATAAAAGAATTGAGAGAATAAAAAGGTAAAAAACCTCTATGTTTCCAATTTTTAGAGGGGGCACATGCCCCTATGTCCCCTCTCAATCTGCCCCTACTTGTATTATATATTTATTTATATGTATATTAATCGATATCAGTGTATGTATAACATCTATCATGTATATTATATATAATGACATGTCTCATATGTATCATGTATCACTATCATATATCAATATCTTGCATTATGTATCATGTATTATGTATAAATCTCATTAGCCTTATCAGGTATTTACAAATTTGGGCCATACACACTACCTCAATATCAAATCCTCCTTGTTCCCCAACTCTCCTCCTTCCTCTTTTGCTACTCCCTATCCATGAGCCTTCCAACAATAATTGTTATAACATCCAATTTTTTCACAAACCTTATTTGCTTAATCATGCTTAACTAACCCATTCCTCAACTCTTGTATAATGCCAAAAAGCTAATTCAGATTTGCTCCTTAATTATTTTTTGCACCCCTTTTTATCTCCTTAGAAATAGATGGGCTGCTATCTCCTTCAAAATTACAAATAGAATGGATTGAATGTGCATATGTTCACCGGATTTATATTAGTCTTGGTCATCATTATGTTTGTGTTCATGTTTGATTCATTTAAATTAATGAGTGTTCATGTTCGGTTCATGTTCAGTTCATGTTCGTTCATTTAGTGCTTATCGAGCTTTAAACAAACAAATATGAACGAGCTATAAACGAGCTCTACTTTTAGATGTTCATTAACTTAACAAATGAGCTTTATCGAGCTTCCTAACAAACGATAACATCGAGCATGTTTGCGAACTTAATGTCGAGCTCTATTTATATTATTTATATTTATTAATTCTATAATCAAATATGAATTATTTTTATCAAGCTTATTCACGAGTTCAAAATCCAACATGAATCGAGCTTAATGTCAAGCTTGTTCACAATCTTCAAATGATATTGTTAACGAACATAAATGAGCCGAACGCATTAGTGTTCAAGCTTGTTTATTTAAGAATCGAGTATTTAAAATATTATTTAAATTTATTTATTTAGTTAGTTAAACAATCTTGAACGAGCTTTAATCGACCGAACAACGAATAGCTCGTCCAACATTTGATTGACCTGCAGCCCTAAACATACCCCACCGCCGTCGTGGCTGTTTAGCGAATGACGATAGGCGGGAGACGTGTGGGTTCCAACGGATGGACCGATGGCGTGGTCAATGGTATTAACAGATGGGGTTTAAGCAAGCAAGAGGGGTGGTATTCTGGGTTTTGGATATCTCGTCGGTAGAGACCATAGAGAGAAGGGCGAGAGAGAGAGAGAGAGAGAATGGGGGAGAGAGAAGGGATGGACAGAAATTTCAACTAAACAAATATTCGAAGGGAAATTTTGTTGTCGGATTGAGATTTGGAAGAAACAGAGACAAAGAGCATGCATAAGCTTTGGGACCGGGATCACAGAGACGCTTTTCAAAGTTCTTCGATCTTCTCGATGTCGGACGCCGGCGGATTCTGAGCTTTTCCCGACGATCTATAGCTCAAGCGAGAATCTAGCGAATCTGATGTATTTATTGCGCAAATTTTTCTTTCGGAGGTGAGCCGGACGGTTTTCGGTCCGAATTTCATCGAAAGGTTTTTAATGACAGCTTTGGGCGCAATTTGGCAATAGTCTTGTCTCCGATTTCGGCGACGTTCGTGCGTTTGGCTGGTTTTCCTTCGAATTTTTCTTTCGTTGGTTTCATGATTTCATGGGATTTGCTCATGGAGAAGAAGCAAATGTTTGCACGAGGCTAATGGTTTTCCCAATCTTAAACTCAATAAATATTGATATTGATGCTTTAATTGGCGTATCAATAGAAATTTTAAAATTTCCATGATCAGGTTAATAGGCTGTCTCTTTTGGATCTAATTCATTTTTCTTAAACCTTGCGGATTCCTTCCAGGCGCTAGATTGCGCGATCCCTTGAGGGATTTGTGTTAGATTACCTTCCTTTATCCTCGCCTGGGAAATTTTTTGTTCTTATGGGCGCAGGAAGTTGTGTGCAGAAGCAGATATTATCTAATCTAGGCTGATTCATCTTCAAACATGGCTTGATCTAATATCACTCAAAGTGCTTTAAGGTAAGATATTTAATCTGTTAACGCTGGAAATCTCTGCATATATTAATAGATGTCTCGGTTTTAGCAAGGCTTTAGGTTCTTTATCAAAATGTCCTTGGTATAACCTTTTGTTACGCCTGGACCGGTCCCAGCTGGACCGGTCCGGTTCTACACCCGACGAACCAACGTCGGGCGGAACCAGACGGAACGCGCGGAGCGCGTGTCAGGGGGCCCAAACAGCGGCTAAAACGCATGGGGGAGGGAAAATTTTTGAATGGGAGGCTGTTTTAGGAAGTCCATTATTGTCCTTTATGATTATTTTGTATAATTAGGAGTTTTGGGGGGGATTGGCTCCTTATCTTGAATTTGAGTTTTCTCTTTGAGATCTAGGTTTTGTTTTGGGCTCTTGGCTTCGCCGGAGACTTTGGAGAGTACGTTCTTCCTCTCGAATCGAAGAACAAATTGTATCTTTGCAATTTTATTCGTCTACTAATAAAATACTAGCCTTTGCTTGCATTGGATCTCAGTTTTCCCGCATTTCCTCACTGTTTTCCTGTGTAAAACTGCTGTCCACTGCTGGAGACAGCAGTTTTTCCCTGGTTCCGCTTCAGTTTTGGCTAGGAATTACTTGATTTCAAGTATTTCCTATCAAATTGGTATCAGAGCACCGATTCGGGACAACCGGCGGCTGAAATTCTGAAATTTCAGCAAGATCGTCGTCTCCGGAAAAAGATTTTTGTGGATCCGTTAAAAGAAAGATGGCCGGGAAGAAGGTGGAAGCTTTAGAAGGAGAGTTTGGTCAACTGAAGACAGATCTGGAGGGGAAATTCATGGAGATCTCCACCAACAATGAGAGGTTGGAAGGGAGGTTCGCGGCGATGGAAGAAATGATGAAGAAATTATTGGAGATGAAGACTCATCCGGACACATCGGAAGTGAGAGAGACCACTGACGGCCATGGCGTAGGAGGAAATCCGAACCCAATCCGGGGGAGGAGGAATCCGGAGGTGGAGATTCTTGAAGGTGACGACGACATGCCACCTCTAGAGCCATTCTCCAGAGAGGAGATAAGCACGGGGAATGATCGTCGAGGTGCTGATTTTCAGCGTCGAGGTGCTGAATTTCAGCGTCGAGGTGTGGATTTTGGAAGCAGGAGGGGGGAATATGAAGGTAGTGCAGATTTTGGAGAAAGGAGAGAAGAATATCAGCGTCGAGGTGCTGAATTTCAGCGTCGAGGTGCTGATTTTGAAAGGGGAAGAGGAGATCATGACGAAGATTTCAGTTACCAACGTCGGAGGGAGGATCGGGACACTTGGGGAGCACCTCCTCTTCGAGGAATGGGAGGTTATGGAGAGTTCCGGGGTAACGGAAGGGATCCGAAGGTGAGGAAGTTGAAGATGCCCATCTTTGAGGGTGAAGATGGCCACGGCTGGATATACAAGGTGGAGCGTTATTTCGCTGTCAACGGGTTGACAGATGACGAAAAACTGACGGCAGCAGGTTTGTGTCTGGAAGGGAAGGCGCTGGCATGGTATCAGTGGAGAGACAGAAGAGAGCCTATCAGGACTTGGCGAGAGTTCAAGGATTGTTTATTAGAGCGTTTCCGAGCCGACGAGGGAGGAGACTTCTATGAACAGTTCTTTGCCCTGACTCAGGAGGGGACCGTGGCCGACTACCGAGACAGATTCGAGTACTTAGCGAGCCGTTTGGATCATATCTCCGAATCAGCCCTGGAGGGAAATTTCATGAAGGGGCTCAAACCTGAGATAAGAACAGCGGTCAGAGTGCTGGAGCCAAGGAATTTAGGCAAGGCGATGGAGCTTGCACAACTGGTGGAAGATCAAAAGAAGTCAGAAAGAGGAGCTCGAGGCAACTACTCAGGGGGATCGCACAGGATGACGACTACTATCTTGCCTTCAAAGGTGGGATCCTCAGGGAGTCTGAAGGAGGCACCAAAGGAGAGAATGGGAGGAGGAGGAAACGGGGGACAGTTCAAACGGCTGACCGAGAAGGAGATGCAGGAGAAGAGGGCAAAGGGGTTATGTTTTCGATGTGATGAAAAGTACATGCCCGGACACCGGTGCAAGGATAGAACTCTTCAGGTTCTCCTCGTGTGTGAAGACGAGGAAGACGAAGAGGGAGGTGGGAGCGGGTCAGAAGGAGAGGAGAAGCTGCACTTGGATGTGGCAGAAGTCTCTCTGAACTCAGTAGTGGGATTCACTCCGAGTCACACTATGAAAGTAAGAGGAGAGATAGCTGACCGCGAAGTGTGGGTGTTGATCGATAGTGGTGCAACCCACAATTTCATTTCTGCTCAGATCGTGGATCAGTTAGGGATGGAGCTAGTCGACACAGGAGGCTATGGGGTGATGATGGGCACGGGGAAGGTGGAGATGGGGAGAGGAATTTGTCGGGGAGTGGTCCTGACCATCCAAGGGCTACAGGTCAGGGAGGATTTCCTCCCCTTAGAATTGGGAAGTACAGATGTCATCCTAGGGATGAAATGGCTACAGACTCTGGGGGAGACCAAGGTCAACTGGGGTGCTCTGAGGATGGAGCTAATGATAGAAGGGCAGAGGAAGGTGATCCAGGGGGATGCAGGGCTGACAAGAGCAGTCGTATCTCTCAAATCTATGATCAGATCCATACAGGAGGTGGGAGGAGGATTTTTGGTGGAGCTTCAACGTTTGGAGAGGGTCAGTGTGGGGGAAGAAGGAGACATTCCACAGGTGGTGCAACCGCTCATACAGCAGTACAGGGAGGTGTTCCAGCCACCCCAGGGATTGCCACCCCCTAGAGAGCAAGAGCACGCCATTCTTCTGAAAGAGGGAGTGTCACCAATCAGTGTTAGACCATATCGCTACCCCCAGATTCAGAAAGATGAAATCGAGAAACTGATCAAGGAGATGTTGGAGGCAGGGATCGTCAGACCCAGTGTGAGTCCTTTCTCCAGTCCAGTTTTACTGGTCAAAAAGAAGGATGGGAGCTGGAGGTTTTGCGTGAACTACAGAGCCCTGAACAAGGAGACAGTACCAGACAAATTCCCCATTCCAGTGATTGATGAGTTATTAGATGAGTTGCAAGGAGCGGTGGTGTTTTCAAAAATGGACCTTAAGTCGGGCTACCACCAAATCAGAATGAAGGAAGGTGACATTCAGAAGACTGCGTTCAGAACACACGAGGGGCACTATGAGTTCTTAGTGATGCCATTTGGGCTTACTAACGCCCCCGCTACCTTTCAGTCCTTGATGAACAGGGTGTTCAGGCAACACTTGAGGAAGTTTGTGCTAGTCTTCTTTGATGATATTTTGGTGTACAGCCAGACCGAGGAGGAACATTTAGAGCATCTAAAGGAGGTTTTGGGGATCCTACAGGCACATCAGCTGAGAGCTAATTTAAAAAAATGCAGTTTTGCCCAATCAAAGGTAGAATATTTGGGACATATAGTGTCTCAAGAGGGAGTTGCAGCTGACCAGTCCAAAATTGAAGCAATGCAGAAATGGCCCATACCCAAGAACATCAGGGGGTTGAGAGGTTTCTTGGGACTGACGGGATACTATAGGAGGTTTGTGAAGGGGTACAGTTCCATCGCCTGGCCATTGACGGAGCAGTTAAAGAAAGACAACTTCTCCTGGGGTGATGCAGCGACCCAGGCCTTCGAAAGGTTAAAGAAAGCCATGACCACTGTACCAGTTCTAGCACTCCCAGATTTCAGCCAGGTATTCGTGGTAGAGACTGATGCGTCAGGGTATGGCTTAGGAGCAGTATTGATGCAGAATCACCGGCCTATAGCATATTTCAGTCAGGTGCTATCGACTAGGGCTAGATTGAAATCAGTGTATGAGAGAGAGCTGATGGCCATAGTCTTGGCCATTCAGAAATGGCGCCCTTATCTTTTGGGACGACATTTCATTGTTCGTACCGATCAGAGGAGTCTGAAATACCTGCTGGAGCAAAGGATGGTTACTGAGGAACATCAGAGGTGGCTGTCAAAGTTGTTGGGTTATGATTTTGAGATCCAGTATCGGCCGGGGGTGGAGAATAAGGCAGCTGATGCCTTGTCTAGGTGTGTGGGGGAACTTCAGGAGGTGGCAGTTTCAGTCCCTTTGATGATTGATTGGGGGGCCATCCAAGAAGAGAGTATGCAGAATGAAGAATTGAAGAAGGTCAGAGAAGGCTTGAGGAAGGGTAGTAGCAATCAGTCAGGGTACTATCTGGAGGGAGAGAGGCTACTCTATCAGGGAAGGTTTGTGATGCCACGAACATCAGTACACATCCCTCACATATTGCAGGAATTCCACGGCAGCGCAGTTGGGGGTCATTCAGGAGTACATAAGACATATAGGAGGTTGGCATCGGAGCTCTACTGGAAGGGGATGTATAAGGATGTTGAGGAGATGGTGGCAAGGTGTGAGGTGTGTCAGAGAAATAAATACATGGCCATGGCACCAGGGGGACTGCTCCAACCATTAGCACTTCCAAACAGAGTATGGGAGGAAGTGTCTATGGATTTTATTGACGGCCTACCACGTTCAGAAGGGTTCACAGTTATCTTTGTGGTGGTGGATCGACTCAGTAAATATGCACATTTTATCCTCCTACGACATCCTTACACCGCAGTGTCAGTGGCGGCAGCATTTATCAGGGAAGTGGTTCGATTACACGGGATTCCAGAATCTATTGTGTCGGACAGAGACAAAGTGTTCCTCAGCCAGTTTTGGAGAGAACTGTTCAGAATGCAGGGCACAACTCTCAAGAGGAGCACCGCGTACCACCCACAGACAGATGGACAAACATAAGTGGTCAACCGGAGTTTGGAGACTTATTTGAGGTGTTTTGCCTCTGAAACACGAAATGGGCTAAATGGTTGCCATGGGCGGAGTACTGGTATAACACTTCTTACCATTCGGCATCCCAGATGACTCCTTTCAAGGTGCTCTATGGAAGAGACCCCCCACACTTAGTACATTATGGGAAGGGACATACACCTGTCTCTTCAGTCGAACAGTACTTAGAGGAGAGGGACCAGGTGTTGGAAGAGTTGAAGAAACATCTGGAGAGGGCACAACAAATAATGAAGAAGCGAGCAGATACCCATAGAAGAGACATACAATATGAAGTGGGGGAAAAAGTGTTTTTAAAGCTAAGACCCTACAGACAGAGATCAGTGGCTAGCAGGAGGAACGAGAAGCTGGCCCCGAGATACTTTGGCCCTTATGAGATCTTGGGGAGGGTGGGAGCAGTAGCGTATCGTCTGAAGTTACCTCCCTATGCTACTATACATCCGGTGTTCCATGTGTCACAGCTGAGGAGAGCCCTCGGGGAGCACGCAATTAGCGCCGCATTACCAGCAACAATGACGGAGGATTGGGAAGTGATATTGGAGCCCCTCGAGCTTATGGGGGTAAGATCAGATCAAGAAGGCAACAAGGAAGTGTTGATTCAATGGAAAGACCTCCCTGAGTTCGACGCGACTTGGGAGCCGTTTGAAAGAGTGAAAGAGCAATTCCCCTCCTTTCACCTTGAGGACAAGGTGAGTTTTTGGGAGGGGAGTAATGTTACGCCTGGACCGGTCCCAGCTGGACCGGTCCGGTTCTACACCCGACGAACCAACGTCGGGCGGAACCAGACGGAACGCGCGGAGCGCGTGTCGGGGGGCCCAAACAGCGGCTAAAACGCATGGGGGAGGGAAAATTTTTGAATGGGAGGCTGTTTTAGGAAGTCCATTATTGTCCTTTATGATTATTTTGTATAATTAGGAGTTTTGGGGGGGATTGGCTCCTTATATTGAATTTGAGTTTTCTCTTTGAGATCTAGGTTTTGTTTTGGGCTCTTGGCTTCGCCGGAGACTTTGGAGAGTACGTTCTTCCTCTCGAATCGAAGAACAAATTGTATCTTTGCAATTTTATTCGTCTACTAATAAAATACTAGCCTTTGCTTGCATTGGATCTCAGTTTTCCCGCATTTCCTCACTGTTTTCCTGTGTAAAACTGCTGTCCACTGCTGGAGACAGCAGTTTTTCCCTGGTTCCGCTTCAGTTTTGGCTAGGAATTACTTGATTTCAAGTATTTCCTATCACCTTTTTACCCATAATATTTGTTATATTCTTTATTTCATCATACACCACATGAAGCAGCATAGGTGAAGGTTTTCCATCTGAAAGCTTAGTAGCAAGCATCTGTGCTGGTGTGCCTACTGCTTTCTAGTCTTTCTTGAAAAAGGGGTTGATCATTCTGTGAAATTATGTGTGGTTTTATAAACTAACCAGGATTTTATCATCATTTTGAAGAATTTCTTAAACATTTTGCCATTTTTTTTCAACTTTAGATGTTGTTAAGATTGTTTTTTTTTTTTATAAATTTTATTGAAAGTGCAGTTTCTAAATCAATCATCTTATGAGATATGTTGTTAAAAGACACTGTTTTTGCTCTTGTTATATGGATTCATATTTTGGTAATTTGATTTTGTATGTGATTTGTAATGTGGCTCAGATGCTGTTGTATTTTTCATCGGTTTATGCTGTAACATTTTGAGCATTGTGTTCTAAGCCAGGACTGTTATCTCTAATATTCTAAGTCACAATTCTATGTCAGCTTAACAGTGTCAAGTTGTTATGTTGTAGGCTAAGGCTTTGTTTGGGACAGCTTTTTTCCTGCTTCTAAAGACAGCTTTCTAGTAAAAAAATTTAATTTTTTACTAGAAAGCTGCTTTAAGAAGCAGTAAAAAAGCCGTCCCAAACGAAACCAAGTCTTTTGTGGAACCACACATTCCTTCAGCTGCTTAACAGATAACGTTCTTTATGTATTTTGTGACATGCAGTTTCATTTCTGGGTCTGAAAATGGGATTCTGTAAGCAGTGTTGATAGCAAAACTGCAAGTTCTGCTGTATATCTTGTTAACATGAGTGTCTAAGATATGGTGCTGCAGAGGAAACTAGACTATAGAGTCAATGGCTATCATTTTCCTTCATTTCCTCATGTCCCTGTATCAGCAAAGGTATACTACTAGCTGCTTTGTTAATTTTACAAAGTTATTTGAAGGGTTCACCACTCAAAATGGTTAATTTTTAAAGGGCAAGAGATCTGTTAGAAAGAGGAATCTGGGAAATCGGATATGTGCATTCGACTTGCTTGCAGCTGTGGCAGGAAAGTTACTTGAGAAAGATAACTCCTCAGCTATTTGTGATGTTCCAGGATCCTCAATATCTGATTCTAAGAAGGAGATATTTAATGAACTGAAGACATGCAATGATGAGTTTCCTGTTCAGGATAGCCACCCTAAGGCGAGTAAAGTAACAAGTAGTGGCATCATCTTGGAGCAGAAAACCTCTTCTTGGAAGGAACACTCAATGACTCTGAAATTGTTAGAAAATTCTTTAGTTTCCCTGTGTTCTGGCTCATCAAATGAGGACGTTATAGGAGAAAGAGGATCTTCTATTTCTGGTGAAGTAGGTATAGAACCTGATATAGCTGGAAATTGTAAGGCAACTCATTCACTTGAGCGTCGAGTATACGAAGCTGTAACAGATGGAAATCCTTCAAGCTGTTATAACTTAGATGGTTCAGTTGAATCTGATGCTAAGCCTCCTTTAATTAGGTGTGAGAGCAGCATGAAGGTTCACATTTCTAGGGATAATGATCCCTACGGTAGTTCTTTCCCCAATTCTTGGGATGGTTTCGAACTACCTGTAAATAGTGATGATGACGAAAACTCTTCCCGGTGCGCTCATCCTTGCACCACTACTATTAAGGCTTCAAAGCCACATTTAGGAGAGCATAGGTTAAGAAAGCATTCGACAAGCAGGTGCTGGAAAGTAGATCTGGGTGATGCAAAACATAGCGAGCTTTCTAAATCTGGTAAATCATGATTTTTTTCCTTCCACATGGACATCAATATACTAAAGTACGTTTGTTAATTCTAGGATATTTATAAATTATTATGTTTTCTTTCTTTCTCAATAGCTTTGAATTTATAATTGAGAATAAACAAAGCATGTCATTGCTAGGACTGAGGAAAAAAAAATCAAATTGCTTTTGAAATTTTCCATAATTGATAGTCAGACACAAAATGGCAAACAAGTTAACGGAATATTTCCTTCTAAATTTTTGAATTTTTTTGTTAATTATTTAGTATTGTCATCAAGCATTCAAACATTTAAAATTAGGATCATCATTAATTCCTTCATCATCCAATCATGCTCAAAAAAATAAAAATATACTATTACGAATTAATTAAACTCATCTCTTATTAAAGTAGTAAACATATATATATTTTTATTCTACAATAAATCAAAGATAGTTTAATTTTTATCCTGCACTTCTGTCTAAGCCCATTAATCTAAAGATTAGTTTGATTAAGGCTTTGTTTGAGACGGCTTTCCTACTGCTTCTTAAAACAGCTTTCTATACGACAAATAAAATTTGTATACTAAAAAGTTGTTTTAAGAAGAAGTAATAAAGCCGTCCCAAACGAAGCCTAAGTTAAGCTATGGTCATTTTGCTTGCTTGGAAAGCTGGTTTAAATGGAAGCGAAATTATTTTATTCACCAAATTCTATTAGGTTTCTATTTATCATATTCATGTGAATGTACTATTAAGACTATTATTGGATGTGAGTATAATGAGTATTAGTTTGTCTTGAAGTTTTTGATGGTTTCTAAAAACATAATATATTTTGATTTTAAGTCCCTTTAAGTGAGTAAAATAAAATTTGTAGGATGTTTTAAAAGTCTACTTCCCATGCACGCCATTTTCCATGCACAAGGCTACTTACCACGACTGCTGCAACTTCTGCAAGCACTATGTCTTTTTTCCCTTTTTCATATAAAGTGCTCTTCATGCATGTATCCACTTCCATCCATGTATGGGATAAGAACCATTATTTCTTTTCATACAAGATTTTGTGAAGTAGAATAATTGCAGTGACCAAGGGACATTTCTTGTTAGAGTTTGGTGTGAGGAAGAAAGAAGAGTAAGAGAGAGAAATGAAGGTCTTGAGAGAGAAAGCTTGTTAACATTATAAAAAAATACAGTGATTCATAATTCGGCCTTTGTTCGTGAATGTATATCATGACCATTCAAATTTTGTACGAAATTCAGTGTTTATCTTTTTAATGTAAAATCTATGGTGTTCGCTGTTCGCATGCATTTTATGCACAGTTATATATTTTTTAATTATTCACAATTATTATGTTTATCATATGATGTTCATAATTTATGTTTTACTTAAGAAGATAAATAGACATTTTCTATTAAATAGATTTTCTTAAGCATAATAACTGTAACAAAAAAAACATTAAATAATCATTGTTCTATGTTTCTAATTTACTAAGTTCAAATATATAAGTAGTTTTTTATAAATATCACCTTAACAAGTGTTAAAGTGATATATATATATATATATATATATATATATATTGATTGGACTTCAAATCTACATAATCGGTCAGGTTGATCTTGAAACGAAACAACGGTAAAATACTGTTCATTACCTTGCAAGGGTAATCTCCACTATTTTACTGTTTAAAATAGTCGTTTATTCCCTCTAATATTTTATTTTTTATTTTAATTCCTTCTTATATCTTAGTTGTACTTTTTATTCCTTCTTATCTCTTAGTTGTACTTTTTATTCCTTCTTATCTCTTAGATGTACTTTTTATTCCTTCTTATCTCTTAGATGTACTTTTTATTCCTTCTTATTTCTTAGTTGTACTTTTTATTAATATTTTATTTTTGTGCTTATCATAATACTATTCACCGCACTGTTCCTTGAGCTTATCACTTCACTGTAGCTCAATTTTATTTTAATTTTTATGAGCTTTGCTGAAAAATGCTTTGATTATCTGAATTTATCTATTTCGAAAAAAATCAAAGTGTGTAATCTCTTTGGAAAAAGCAAAACATAATTGTTATTTCTCCAAAGAAGGTTTTTCTCATCAGTTACACAGTAAAGAAGCCCATCTGAATTCGCTTACAGATCTGTTATTAGAGCTATCTGAAACCTTAGAACTTAATCAACAGAAGCTCTTGAATTCTTCCAACCTCATCACTGAGAAGTTGAAGGAAAAGAACCTGCTGATTAAAACTCTAAGTGGTCAAGTTGCTTATCTTAAAGCATCGCAAGAAGATATGTATAGTAAATTCCAGCTTCTTAAGCTGAACGATATATCTTCAAAACGAGATATCAATAGATTATCTGCTTTAATTGAGAATAATAAGCTTAAGGAGGTTGAAATTCAATCTTGAGAATTATTATTACAATTAAAGAAAGATATAAAAGATAATAAATCCCAAGTTGATCAAGAAATTGCTCAACTGAAAGATTTATTACAAATGCTGGACACACAAATTCATCTTTCTCTTGACTTCATAGATGGTTTAGCAAGTTTGATCTTAAATCTGAATTTTGGCAAGTAAGAATGCATCCTGACTCCATAGAACGGACTGCTTTCTCTTGTCCTGAAGGTCACTTCGAATGGTTAGTTATGCCTTTTGGATTGAAAAATGCACCCCAAATATTTCAACGAAAAATGGATAGTATATTTGGTGCAATTTCTGATTTCACTTGCGTTTACATTGATGATGTTCTTGTATTTTCTCATACCAAAGATGAACACTTCGCTCATTTTCATTTTGTTCTAAGTTTGAATCTCATGGTTTGATCATTTCCAAGAAAAAGATGATTTTGTGTGTCCAGCATTTGTAATAAATCTTTCAGTTGAACAATTTCTTGATCAACTTGAGATTTATTATCTTTTATATCTTTCTTTAATTGTAATAATAATTCTCGAGATTGAATTTCAACCTCCTTAGGCTTATTATTCTCAATTAAAGCAGATAATCTATTGATATATTGTTTTGAAGGTATATCGTTCAGCTTAAGAAGCTGGAATTGACTATACAGATCTTCTTGCGATGCTTTAAGATAAGCAACTTGACCACTTAGAGTTTTAATCAGCAGGTTCTTATCCTTCAACTTCTCAGTGAGGAGGTTGGAAGAATTCAAGAGCTTGTGTTGATTAAGTTCTAAGGTTTCAGATGTCTTTAATAATAGATCTGTAAGCGAATTCAGATGGGCTTCTTTACTGTGTAACTGATGAGAAAAATCTTCTTTGGAGAAATATCAATTATGTTTTGTTTTTTCCAAAGAGATTACACACTTTGATTTTTCCGAAATGGATAAATCCAGATAATCAAAGCGTTTTTCAGCAAAGCTCATTAAAATTAAAATAAACTTGAGCTACAGTGAAGTGATAAGCTCAAGGAACAGTGCGGTGAATAGTATTATGATAAGCACAAAAATAAAATATTAATAAAAAGTACAACTAAGAGATAAGAAGGAATAAAAAGTACAACTAAGAGATAAGAATGAATAAAAATAAAAAATAAAATATTAGAGACGACTATTGTAAACAGTAAAATAGTGGAGATTACCCTTGCAAGGTAATGAACAGTATTTTACCGTTGTTTCGTTTCAAGATCAACTTGATCGATTATGTAGATTTGAAGTCCAATCTAAAACGGCCGTGGGATCAGTTTTCGGAGAAACGAATATATATATATATATATATATATATATATTATGTATGGATCTTTGTGAGCATATTTTATTTTCTAGTTTCTACTTCCTTAAAGGCCTTTACAACCAAACGTGCTTTATATAGATATAAGTATGGGAGTTTTTTATTTCTTAGGAGTTTGATAAGAGATTACCTGTAGGTTGCTTCTTTGTTAAGATTTAGTTGGGTTATTGTAGCCATCTTAAAATTCTGCTAAGTTTTTAACAAAAATATTTATATATGTGCATCAATCAATTTAATCTTTCAGTATAATAATAGAATTTTTATATTATTATTTTTGGATCCTTCTGTAGGACATAATATCCAGTGAAGCTAAGAAAAGGTTTAGGTGCTCTTAGAATATTTGATATTGTGTCTTTGTTTTTTTGTATCTTCACTACTTTGCATGAGCTTTCTTGATGAGTAATAATACTGGTCTAAGTGCATCGCTGCATTGTCTGATGAATGTCAATATGACCTACAATCTTGTGAAAAGCTTCTAGGATCAAACAGAAAATGGGTGTATTTACTAAAATCAGTGGTCAGAAATGAAACATGAAACGATGAATAAAACAGATTAATGGAACATTTTCTTACAAATTTTTAAACTTTTTGTTAATTATTTGGCATCCTTGACGAGGATTAAAACAACTAAAATTTGGATCAACATTGATTCCTTCATATGAGAAATATACTATAACTAATTAATTAAACTCATCTCGTAAAATAATAGTAATTTTGTAAATTTATTTCATTTTTAGTTTTACAATATAGCAAAGATAGTTTAATTTTTTTCTTGCACTTTTGTTTAAACCCATTATGCTAAATAATTTGACTAACTTAAGCTGTAGACAGTTTGCTTGTATGAAAGCTGCTATAAATGGAAAAGAAATCTTTTTATTCTCTAAAATTATATTTAGGTTGTTATTTATGATATTTTTATGAATATAATTCAAAAGCTATTATTTTATGGTACATACTTTGTATTAGTTTGTATAGAGAGTTTCTTATATATATATATATATAATTCATCTTTCCATCCCATGCACACCTCTTTTCATTCACAATGCCACTCATCATGCATGCTACCACTTCTCCAAGCATTCTGTCACTTCTCCCGTCTTCAAATCTAGTCCTTTTTATGCATGATTACACCTCTATCTATAAATGAAATATAAGAACCATGACTCTGATAGGAAGTGGTTGCACTTTTCATCATAATTAATGGACAAAACACAAAAATTGGAAAGAACTCCCAAAAATAACTTTTATTGAAAAAACTATGAAGAGAAAAGCATGATACAATTAGATCTTCAATTGAAAAGGAAAATCCGGCTCTCCCAAATCCTTGGCCGCTGGCAAGAGCTCTCACAACCTAAGAAAATATAAATTCAGCCAAAACAAACATTAATCCTAGGAAAATAAATCTTCTTAAAGCATACAATAATCCATAACAAAATCCCAAAATAGCCCCTTCCTTTTCCCTCCTAGCCGCCCCCCCCTTTCTCATTCAAATTCTTACCTGGGTCCCACCCCAAAGGGGGGCGGTAATCACTCGGCGGAACAGGAGTTTTTCCTCCGTTACATGAGGGTTGGTCCCTCTTGGATTTATCTAACAATACCCTTCCTCCCAAAAATCCATCTTGTTCTCAGGTGAAAGGACGAAAACTGATGCTTCACTCTCTCGTATGGCTCCCACGTGGCATCATAGTCGGATAAGTTCTTCCATTTTATCAGCACTTCTTGGTCCCTCTCCCTCTCTGCTTTACCTTTTTCAATTCCAGTGATTCCAACACCATCTCCAAATCCTTTGTCAGTGTCACAGTTAACTTTGAATTGGATACATGATCTTTGATAGCTCTCCTCAACTATAACATGTGAAACACCGGATGTATAGTAGCAGTCGATGGCAACCTTAATCAATAAACCACTTCTTCAATCCTCTCCAATATCTCATAAGAACCAAAATACTTTAGTCGCAGCTTCTCATTCCTCTTGTTAGCTATCATCCTTTGTTTGTAGGAACGAAGCTTCAAGTAGACTCTATCCCCTATCTCAAACTGGATGCCCTTCTTATGCTCATTCACCTGCTTCTTCATTATCTTTTGAGCCCTCAACAAGTGCCTTTTTAGTTCAACCAACACCCACCCTATCTCTCTCCTCTAAGTACTGCTCTACTGAAGAGATTGGTGTGCTATTCTGCCCAAAATGCATCAAGTGAGGTGGGTCCGTTCCATACAACACTTAGAAAGGAGTCATCTGTGAAGCTGAATGATATGAAGTATTGTACCTGTACTCTGCCCATGCCAGCCACTTGTCCCATAATTGAGGTATCTTTGAAGCAAAGCATCTCAAGTACGTCTCAAGGCTCCTATTTACAATCTTTGCCTGTTTGTCCGTCTGTCTGGGGGTGATAAGCAGTGCTCCTTTTCAATATTGTCCCTTATAGCCCGAGCAACTCTCTCCAAAAATAATTGAGAAACACCTTATCTTGGTCAGACACTATAGATTTTGGTATCCAATGCAATATGACCACTACTCTAATAAAGGTCGCTGCCACTGTCACTATCATGTATGGGTGTCGTAGGGGAATGAAATAAGCATAATTGCTCAATCTGTCAATCACCAACAAAATCACTATAAACCCCTCTTATTTGGATAACCCATCTATAAAATTCATAGTGACCTCTTCCCACATTCTGTCTATAAGAGCTTGAGGTTGTAGTAGTCCTCCCGGGGTTAAGGCTATGTATTTGTTCCTCTGACACACCTCACATCTAGCCACCATCCCCTCTACATCCTTATGCATCCCCTTATAATACAACTTTGCTGGCAATTTCCTGTAAATCTTCTGCACCCCTAACTGACCCTCGACAATACTCCCATGGAACTCTTGCAAAAGATGAGTATATTGACTGAGGTACATGGTAACATAAATCTCCCCTGGTACAGCAACCTCTCCCTCTCTAGGGAATAGCCAGGGTGGCTAGTCTTGTCGCTCTTCAACTCCTTTTGATGCATACTCTCCTCCTTAATAGTCCCCCAATCCAATATCAGTTGTACTAAAATGGCTAACTCTTGGAGCTCCACAATGCATCTGGATAAGGCATCAGCCGCCTTATTCTTTAGCCCTAGCCTATATTAGATTTCAAAATCGTATCCCAATAGCTTTGATAGTCACCTCTGATGCTCTTCAATCACCAACCTATATTCTAACAGATACTTCAAGCTCCTCTTGTCTATTTTGATGATAACATGTCGGCCCAATAAGTAAGGCGAACACTTCTGAATAGCTAATACAACGACCACCAACTCCCTCTTATAGACTGACTTCAACCTAGCTCTAACTGTCAACACCTAGTTGAAGTAAGCTATAAGTTTGTGATTTTGCATGAGGATTGCCCCCAATCCATACCCTGATGCATTAGTCTCCACCATAAAAATATGGCTGAAATTTGGTAGGGCTAGGATTGGCACCATGGTCATGGCCTTCTTCAGTCTCTAAAAGGCCTGGGTAGCTACCTCTCTCCACATAAAACTATTCTTCTTCAGCTGCTTTGTTAGTGGCTATGCTATAGTGTTATATCCTCTCACAAATCTCCTGTAGTACCAAGTCAACTCTAGGAAACCCCTCAGCTCCATCAGATTCCTAGGTAGCGGTCATTTCAATATTACCTTAATCTTGGTCTGATCACCTGCCACCCCTTCCTGAGACACCACGTGTCCCAAGTACTCCACACCGGGTTGTGTCAAAACTACTTTTTAGTTTGACCCTCAGCTAATGCTCCTATAACACCTCTAAAATCACCTTTTAAGTGTTCCAAATGCTCCTTATCCGACCTGTTGTACACTAGGATGTCATTAAAGAAAAACAATACAAATTTCCTGAGATATGGTTGGAACATCCTGTTTATGAGGGGCTGGAATGTAGCAGGGGGCATGGGTGAGGCTAAACGGCATCACCAAGAACTCGTAGTGTCCATCATGTATCCTGAATAAAGTCTTGAGGACATCTTCCTCTCTCATCTTAATATTATGGTATCCAGACTTCATTTTCATTTTCATGAATACCACCACTCCACATAGCTGATCCAGTAACTCATCTATCACCGGAATATGAAACTTGTCTGACACAATCTCCGTATTCATATTCTGGTAGTCCACACAGAATCTTCAGCTCAAATCCTTCTTCTTGACCAGTAAGAATGGGTTAGAAAAAGGACTCACACTCGGCTTGATAATCCTTGCCTCCAACATCTCATGGATCAGCTTCTGGATCTGAGGGTGTGGTAAGTTCGAACGTTAATCGGTGACATCCCCTCCCTCAAGGTGATAGCGTGCTCCTGCTCCGTTAGTGGTGGCAATCCTTGAGGTGGCTGAAATATCTCATTAAACTGATGTATAAGCGGCTATACTTAAAGAGAGATGTCTCCCTTTTCCAATCTGATCCCTTCTAAGCTTTGCAGCTCCATCAAAAATCTTCCCACCTCTTGTATGATCCTCACCATGTTTTTGAGAGACAATATCTTTGGATAACCCGACATCTCTCCTGATCACCTCCCTTTTTCCTTCCACCACCAGTTCCATAGTCAATGCTCTCCGATTGACCTTAGTATCTCCCAATGTGTATAGCCATTTCATCCCTAGGATGACATAAGTGCTCCATAATTCCAATTGAAGGAAATCCTCCTTCACTTTGATCCCCTGTAGAGTCAGAACCACCCCCTGTACACTTTTCTATATGTCTCTACCTTCCCTATGCCCATTATCACCCCATAACACTCTGTGTCTATTGGTTTCACCCCCGATTAGTCTACGACCTAGTTGGAGATGAATAGGTAGCCCTACTACCTATTAGTTACACTACCTCCCTATATGCTATTTTTCCTCTCAGTTTTATAGTGTGATTTAAAGTGAATACCACCACTTATAGTGTGATTTGGAGTGAATCCCACCGCTGAGTTCAAGGAGACCTCTGCCACATCTAAATGCAGATCTTTCTCCTTCGTCAATGCCTCACTCCCATCTCCCTTAACTTTCTTATCATCACAGATGGTGAGAACCTGAAGAGTTCAATCCTTACACTTGTTTCCCAGTATATACCTCTCATTACATATGAAACATAACTCTTTTGCCTGCCTATCCTACACCTATGCTTTTGTAAGGCGCTTGAAATTGCCTCCCGGGCGAACTCTAGTGTTCTTTTCCTTTGGTGTTTCCATCTGAAACGATGTCGTCTGGGTCCTCGGTGCCGGGGTCGTAAAGGTATACACGTAAGCCCCTCCCATGGTGTTGCTCTGGCTGGCCTTCTCCCTCCGATATTTCTCTTCCATCCTCTAAGAAAACTCTATTGTTTCACTCAGCCCTCTAGGCCTCAACACCCTGAGCTCTGCTCGTATATCCTTCCTAAGCCCCTTCATGAAATTCCCTTCCAACATTTCCTCCAAAATTCCTCTCAGTCTTCCTAACAGCAGCTCAAACTTCTCTCAGTACTCCATGACTGACTCCCATCTTGAGTTAAGGCGTAGAACGGTTCGTGAAAATCTCCTTTCCAAATGTCTTAAAACGTTCTAACAAACACTCCTTAAATTTCTGATACGCCTTGGTTGCACAAGATTAGGGTTTGCCCTAATCTCCCTTTAAGGTGGGAATTTCTCCACCAAATCAAAGTCAACACAAAACAAGAAGGAAGAGAGGAAGAACAAAAGAGCTTTGCAATAATCTTCAAGACAAAACAAAAGACAAAGCTAGTCCACTTCGAGAAGGACCAAATCTCCCAAAAGAAACCCTAGAGTAAACAAGAAGGAAAAGAGAAAGAACTTTCTTCACATGATATCCCCAAAATAAGCCCTAATGGCTCTTTTCATACCACCTCACCACTTCCCCCTCTTCCCCAAATTACCCCCATCATCCACCCTCCAATTTCCCCCCAAAAGCTGGCCGCCCCCTTGGATCAGAAATTTCAAATAGGTGGGCCCAAGGGGCCCACCGTGGCTCTCCCCCCTTGCTCCCTGGGTTCGGCCGAACCCTCCCCTGGTTCACCCGGGCCGGCTGCCTCCCCCCTCCTCCTCCTGTAGACCCGCAAGGGGTGAGGCTGGACCGGCTCAGCCGGTCTATCAATTTCCCCCATGAATAGTTCGGATATCGAGTTTCCCTCCACTAAAATCAAGCTAGGGCTTTCCCCTCCAAACATAGCCCTATCGCCATGATTTAGACCCCATGGCTCCGGCCAAACCGTACCTCTTCCGGTCCACCTCTTACCATTCCTGGGTGGTCTCCCTCCTTCTTGCTGTCCTTCCTTTGGAATACCCCAATCCACCCACCATTGGAGCCCCTCGTGGTGGTCCATGAGAGAAAACACTCACTACTTTATCATTATCTTCCGGATTTTCCTTCCCCCTTGGTTCAACCCTAGGAACCACCGGTGAGATTTTTGAATGCATTTCAATCAACTTCTTTATCATCTTCTAAGTTTTCAAAGCGTTTTTCTATGGATAACCTGGGCCCCACCCCAAAGTGGGGTGGGAAGCAATGGGTGGAACAGGAGTTCCATCTGCTGTACACGAGGGTCAACCCCTCCTGGACTAGTCTAATAGACTCTTTTTCATGCAATGAATATTTTGTAAAGCAAAATCAATGGAATGAGTGAGAAAGAGAGATTTCAGGTTATAGTTAGAGTTTAGTGGAGGATGGAGGATGGAGGATGGAGGATGAAAGAAGAAGCGTTATAAAAAGAAAAGGTCTAGAGAGAGAAAGCTTGGAAAAATTATGGGGAAATTCTTAAAATTTTTAAAAGTATGCATAATTTGACTTTAATTCATGAATTTATTCTATGGTGATGATTGTTTATTGAATTTAGTTAGCTTATTTTAAAGTGTATTTTATAGATGCTTAGATGATGTTCATACTTAAGTGTTATATTTAAGAAGATAAATAGATGTTTTCTATCAAATAAAAATTTATTAGCATAATAACTTAAATTTAAAAAGGACACTTTATTATTAAATCAATATTGTTATTTTTTTCTAAGTTAAAATTTGAATAATTTTTTTTATCAATTTGATATAAAAATGTTACTAGTGTTTTGCATGCAAGGTTGTATATATATATTTGTCCGCATATTCTATTTCCAGAAGCAGCTACTAAGGACCTTTACAAATATAAGTTCCGGAGTCATCCATTTGCTTGCTCGTTTGATAAGATCGAGTTTGTTCATCCTAGCACGATCTCAAAATTCTGGTAAGTTGCCTATAATAATAGTTATATTTTTGTATTAATTAATTAGATGTTTCAGCATAGGAATGTGTGGGAATTTCCTTCCAATTTCATGACTCGCCCTATTTTTTAAATTATTATTTTCAGATCCTTCTGCAGGACGTGGTGCTAGTAAAAACAAGAAAATTTTAGCTGTTCTTAGAATATTTGATACTATGCCTTATCTTTTATGTACTTTCCTGAGCTTAATACTTCGTACAAACTTACTCATGTGTAACACCCCTAAATGTGTGGCTTCTTTTCAAATTATTGCTGATTTCTGTCTGACAAATGTCGGTACAACCTTCAATATCGTGAAAAGTTTCAACAAGTAAACAGAAAATTAGCCTATTTTATCTGCATGCAAATAAATGCTACCTATGCTTATCTGGTTGGCAGATTTACATCTGAAGCCTGCTTTCCGAAGCAGGAAAATTAGTTACACACGCCAAAGGACTCGAAGGATTTCTTTTAAAAGGAAGCTGTTCAACGGATACTCGGTAACAGCATCTCACAAAGGGCTTAATAGAGCTGGTGTTTTGAACCTTTTTAAAAAAAAGGAGATCTTAGAAGGAAGTAATTCGGCAGCTTTGCATGGAGGTATATTTCCTTCCTTGTAAGCCTTTAACTGCACCCGACAGTTTTACGTGTTGCATGTTGAACACAGTCAACCTTCCTCTTGCAGTAAATCGGATACGCTCCAACATCGCAGAGCAACTATCATCCCACAAGCCAGAAGACTTCCATGGTAAGTTGAGTTTTTATTCTATAATTGTGGTTTAGTTCCTTTAGTCCTCGACTTTATGAGCCTTTAAAAGGCATCATTTTTTCTTGTGCAGTAAAACTCAGTATCAAGTCTTTCATGGTTCCCGAGCTTTTCATTGAAATTCCGGAAACTGCGACTGTTGGTTCTTTAAAGGTATAGATAGGTTCCTTGATGGCTTTTGTGTTTGAAAAGTTTGCTTTGACTGACATCATTTTATTGAATTTGTAAGGTGCTATGCACACATGGCTCATCTAAGTTTTAAGAAACTATGCGCAGAAAAAGTGAAAATTATGTAGGATAAGCTTCAACAATTCATCATACCCCTAGTTAATAGGTGATTGTGTCTGATTGTAATGGTTGTAAAAGGATAAACTTTCTAGGATGTCATGGACACAATGGAGGAGTTATAGTTTGTCAGTTCAACTAAATGAAATAACTTGTCATTGAATATGCTAATCGCTTTTGCAGTTGAAACTTAAGATTGCTCCTATTTGCAGTATCCAAATTAGCTTTTGCATTTACCAGTTTATCTCCTCGTTCAAACAAACATATATTGATTAAATTTGATACAAATTTGATTTGTTGTCTCTGTAAAGGTATTGAAGTAATACTTGATGCTTACTTTTTGGGCTATAATGTATTTTCGTTTTTTATAATATTTTCTATGAGTTTATTTCTTTACTTTCCTTGCTTTGGGAAACTTTTTCATGAGCCTAAATGCAGTTCTCCCAAGCTTTTAATTTCTTTCCCTTGCACATGTGCTGTAGCGGACAGTTATGGAGGCAATAACTGCAATTATTGGGAGTGGATTGCATGTGGGTGTTCTTCTCCAGGGAAAGAATGTCAGAGATGATGATAGAACTTTAATTCAAGCTGGAATCTCGCATGCTAATGAATTAAATGAATTGAGTTTTACACTGGAGCCGAATTCTGGCTTCTCCCCCTCAAGATGCTCAAATACGGGGAAGCCCTACTTCGTTCTTCCATGTGATAGTACCGAGCCACTGACTAGGTAATGATAATATTATTCTGTTTGCAACTTTTTCTTGCTGATTGGTTTGTAAGTGCTCTGAAATTTCCTGTTATAAATCCGCATGCATTATGTAGTTTTTATTTGCTGAGTTATAATGAGCTGCTTTAACCAGTAAATTCTATTTCAATTATAATTGGGGTCTTGTGTGATGTTATATAATAACATTGATTTGATTGTCTGTTATGATTTCCATGCTATGTGATTTCTAAAAGACTTTTTCTGTATGAATGTTAGACATCAACATATTCTATTGGATCCTAAAGTTGTACAATCAAATTTTGAACCGTGGGTCTACAAACACGACAGATCAACTGACATCCGTGAAAGTCTATCAACTTAGAAGAACTCTAGGACATTCAACATTGGCAACATAAAATTTAAGCAATTGATCTACAAATATATAATAAGGACTAGTTTATTTTTCTTCTATTTTAACTTGAGGTAGACTAGTTCTATTTATTCTATTTTTTAGTTTGTTCTACGTAGACCGGGTCTATATTGTAAACTTAAGTAGTATAAGTAGCCTCTTATTGTAAGAAAGGTTATGAAATGAATAATTTCTGATTTATCTTCTCTTCATTCTTCTCTTTTGAAGTCTACACCTACTCTAAAGGTGCCCTTCCTTCTTGGATGCCACGAAGCTTATCAAATGATGCTCTAATTGCACTAACTTCACACGTCCACAATAACTTTTTCCTATCTCCATGGTGCAGTCAACCGACCAGCAATCCTCCTGCACTCAGCCACAGGGATCTGCATTCACACTGTCCTCCACCTTCATTCATCCACAGGGCTCGGCCAGCCACTTTTGGTGCTTCCCCTGCCTCTCCTTGGGTTGTTTTCTTTTCAGTTTCAGTCTTCTGCACCCATCCACACCTTGTTTTTTCCTTTCCGACCCAACATACCTGTTTTCTTGCATCTTCAAACATTGCATCAGGATCAATAATTGGTTCCAACATCAAGAACAGGCCCAAAAATCAGACTCAATAACAGTTTCAGAACTTGCACCAGCTTCAGATTCAGAAATCTGCAGCAATTAAGAACCAGCCATATGTGGTTCAGCCATCGGTAGCTTCTCGAGAACCAACAGCCACCTCTGTTTCAGACTTTCAGCCTCAACAACCAGCCACCATTCTCTGTTTTTTTTTTTTTTCACCAAACACATACAGCAGTTCGATTCCCTTGTTCTCCACGCCAAGTCAACATCTAAGTCCTCCATTTTCACTACAACTCAACGACCAGAAACTGTTTTCTATCCACGATTTGTAAATGTCGTTTCTTTCTTTTCAAGATTTCTTCAGGTGCTCCGTTCCTTTTCCCTTCTTGCTTAATTTTTCTTTATCAAAATTACATCTTCTGCTAGTTTGTTTTTCTTTTTGCTTCCAGCTAAAAATACCAAAACCGCTGTTTTCTGCACACATCAAAATCAACGTGAAGAATGGTGATTTAGCGGAAGCTCTTCGGGCAATGCAAACCAGTCAAGAAGTACAATTCTCCAAAATCCAAAATTCTCTACTGAAAGCTGATGTTCAATTTGCTTCCATTATATCCTCCCTTCAACAATTCCATGCTTTAATGGATTTTGTTGATAAAAGACTTGATTGTTTGTGTATTGACCGTCACCCTATACTCGATCAAGTTTCTTCTTCTTCCGCTGGCACACTTGATTCCGCTGGCCAAATTCCTTCTCCACAACTGCATCCTTCAACAGGTTTATCTTTTTTTAAATCTATGAAAATTGAATTTTCTTGCTTTAATGGATCCAACGTTGAAATATGGTTTGTTAAAGCACACAAATACTTTCATTTTCACAACACTCTTGACTGTCGCCATGTTAAGATTGCTTCATTTCATCTCGAAGGTTCTGTGGCTACTTAGTACCAATGGTTGCGCATGAAGGGTCAATTACTTACTTGGTTTGACTTTATCATATCCTTACACCAAGGATTTGGTATTTTTATATATGAAGATTTAAATGGAAACCTTTCAAAATTAGCTCAACAAAATTTTGTTACTGAATACCAAACCGTTTTTGAAAACCTTGCTTTTAAAGTCCCCAATTTTTCTTAATCCACCCTCATTAGTTATTTAATATCCGAACTTAGACAAGAATTACGCTACAAAATTTTACTTGCAATACCTATTTCACTCTTGGGTGCTATGAATTAGCATCATGTCATGAATCTAAAATTCAAGATTTCCTTTCCATTCCTTCATCCTCTTGGCGTCAATCTTAACCTTCTATCTCAAACATACTACACCTCACTATCTACATATTAGTATAAATTCAAGACCTACACGACCACAAACCCTTCTCCAATCTTTCATTGCCTCTTCAACGACAAACCCAAATATCCATATTCATCCAAATTTCCCAATCCATAAGCTTTATCCAGCCCAAATTCAGTTTTGTTATGATAAGGGTCTTTGTTTCAATTCTAATGCAAAATTTGCATCTCAACACCGTTGTCCAAATTAGTTCTATCTTTTGCTAGGCACCGATGATCATGATTTATTGGATGACTCTTTCAACCCTTCTATCAATGATGAAAATCCATATCCTAAATCTGAGATTAGTCTTAATGCTTTAGCTAGATAATTCAAATTCCGACTAACTGGCTTAATTAACCATGATAATATCCATATATTAATTGATAGAGATAGTATTCATAATTTCGTTTAAGAACACCTACTCCAACAATTAGATCTATCAAGCAATTCAAAGCATTGGTTGGAAATGGCAATTTATTATTTTGTATTGCTAAATGTCCTTACGTCAACATTACTATTGAGGGATATCAAGTTTGTCTAGACTTAATTTGTTCTCTCAATTTATGGTGCTAATGTAGTTCTTGGAATGCAAGGCCTCAAATCTTTATGACCTATTTTACACAATTGTCAAAATAATTCCATAATCAAAATCAACATATCATCCTGACTAGACAACCCCAATTAACTCCTAACCCTATATCCTTTAATCATTTACATGCCATTATTTCCTATTCAACTACCGTCCAGCTCTTCACTATTCATTCGCCATCACGAGGCTTACCCCCAATTCTTATCATTGCTATCGTATTCATCTTTCATCATTATCTAAACCATTTCACATCCTTATCGTTATCCATATTTTCTAAAGGTTTCTATGAAACAATTACTTTCTGAAATATTTCACTCCATTATTTGTCATAGTCCCAGCTCATTTTTTATTTCGGTATTGTTTGTTAAACAGGATGATACTTGGCATTTTTGCTTTGATTATAGAGCCATGAATACATTCACCATTAAAGATAAATCTTCTATTCCAATGATAAATGAATTACATAGAGTTTTTTTTTTTTCCGAAATGTATCTTCGTTCTAGCTATTAGCAAGTTATTATACATTCTAAAAATATTCATAACTGTCACTATGAATTTCTCGTTATGCCTTTTGATCTTCTTTTATTCAGATTTTAATGAATTAAATTTTTTCGTTCTTTTCTTTGTAAAATCATTATATTTTTTTTTGCGACATCATTATATGTCGCAAAAAATTATAATGTTTTTTTTTTGCGACATCATTATATACAATCCAGAGAATTTAACTTTTAATATGGAGAAAAATGATTTATGTAGCCGACCCCACGTAGTGGGACAAAGGCTTGATGTTGTTGTTGTTGATCATTATATACAGTCCTACTCTTCAGCTTCATTTTGATCACCTTCAATTAGTTTTCAAATGCTTACAGACAACTACTTTCTTTCTTAAACCTAATGGTGATCTAGTCATGGTTAGACTACAACCATTCGGACATGGCATTAGTTGCGCATATTCATAATCAACTAAATTACCCCTTCCTCCCGACAATCATATTGGTCATGTTTCTCTTCTGAAACTTTTGAAGGGACTCCTCTTGTTCCTTATGCCATTGTAGCTTCCCATATTATATAGATTCGTGGTTAGCCTCACCATCCTGTCTTCTTACAATGGAAATTAATTACAATTGGATGATGCCTCGTGGAAAATTTTGCAGCACTCTCTTCGTATTTTCCTTCTCTCAACTTTGAGGATGAGGTTCCTTTCCAAGGCGACGGGAGTGTTAGACATCAATATATTATATTGAATCCTAAAATTGTACAATCAAACTGTGAAGCATGGGCTACAAACACAACAGATTTACCGACATTTGTGAAAGTCGCCCCTCCTACTTAAATGCCATGAAGCTTATCAATGAAACATGAAACGCATGAGCAAGTTGAGGTGTTATTATGTATGACTGAACGAGTTCTTATGCTTTGAAGTATGTACACCTACATGTGACGAGGGCATGACAAGATGGAAAATATCCTAGAAAGTTGGAGATAATACACCTAGTGATGACCATATATGTTAAGTGTTAAGTGACAATGATATTAATAACGAGTGGTAGGGAGGAAGATTGAAAGGATGAATTTTAAATTATATTTGTTTGTATATAAGAAATTTAGACTGATATAATTTGAGTGTAATTTGCCACCAACATAAGTCCACCTTGCATCCAAGAGGTACCACTCGAACATATTTTAATCAGACCATTATTGTTGCACAATTATATATCTTTTAGTTATTGCTTGTGCTTACGAAATTCAAGTTTAGAAATGTCTCTTTGTTCACTTGGCATCTTTTTATCTATATCATCTCTAATGTTTAGTTTTACATTTTAGGCTTCAAGCTGGACCTTCATTAGATCAGGGGAAAAATGATTCGAGCTCATATCATGCATTGACTTCTACAATTATCTGTCACGAAAGTAATCGTAACTCAGTTCACTCTCTATTAGATGCGCCTTTGGTGGATAAAATAGCATCTTCCCAGGCACTTCTTTCCAATCCAGCGACAAGTGTTGAGGCACTGTCAGTTGTTCCTGCGGATAAGCCTAGACGTTCTGAGCTTGTGCAGCGAAGAATCCGGAGACCTTTCACAGTCTCTGAAGTGGAGGCACTTGTCATGGCAGTTGAAAAGCTTGGAACTGGAAGGTCCAACGCTTCTATCTCACTCCTTTAGCTTCCATCTGGGTCAGTTTTTCTTATCTCTTTTTCTTGTAGGTGGCGAGATGTTAAGATTCAGTCTTTTGATAATGCAATACATCGCACTTATGTTGATTTGAAGGTGAGAGAAGGATGTCTCCATATTCTTCTGCGTTTTTGGTCATTTTAAACTTTGAAGACTCATTTTTAGTGATCTCTTCTTGTCTTGGGTTGCCGTCATTAATGGTGCATTTGGGCCAATTTTTTTTCATAGCCATATTTTCTAAAAAACTGCCTTAATCTTATATAACTATAGCTTTGTTATTGCTATTCATAAATTTTTATGATATGAAGCAACTTTTTAAGACTAAGATTTCATTTGGAATGATTTTTTTATTACTTTCAAAAACAATTTTTTAATAAAAAAAATCTTGAAAGCTCGGAAAAATAGCGACCAAAAGTTGTCTCAAATAAAACGAAGATATGTTAGTGCAGAAGCTTTCAAAAAATTTTTTAACATTAATTCTATAACTACTTTTACAGCCAGCCACGACTGTCCCATCGGATTTTAGGTTTCGTTTGGGACGGTTTTTTTATTGCTTCCTAAAGCAGCTTTCTAGTTAAAAAATTTAAAATTCTGTACTAAAAAGTTGTTTTAGAAAGCAGTAAGAAAGCCATCTCAAACGAAGCTTAAGTTGCTTTTATTAAAAAGCAATTTACCCTAGTCTTTTCACATAATATTTCTCGTAAAACGCAACCGTAGTTGTTTCTTGGTACAAAGTTTGACAACTATTCTATTCTTTTCTGGTGAATGATTTTTAAGACCATGATTGGCCATAGTAATGGTGTCTAAGGCATCTGGATGTGCTAGAATTGTTTCATAGACCCTCTACCAGATCTGTTGAAATTGCCAACCTTACATTGAATAACTTCCCTTGCTTAAAATCAGGCATTAATTGCTTCATCTCGTGGTGGTGGTGATCATTTGCAGGACAAGTGGAAGACATTGGTGCACACAGCGAGAATCTCCCCTCAGCACAGAAGGGGAGAACCTGTCCCTCAAGAATTACTGGACAGGGTTCTCCTTGCCCATTCTTACTGGTCCCAGCAGCAGGCCAAGCTTCAGGCGAAGACATCTTCGATATCTTCGCCTGAAGCTTGCCTGGGACTGTTATCTGAAGTTACCATTAATTAACAGCTGATAGTGCAATCCATGTAAAAAATTCTACAAGTACAGGTAAACATTTATTTGAAGATATTGGTTAAGGCAATAATAGGTTATGTTTCTGTAATTTTCTCAAACAGACAACATAATTCTTGAAAGCCAGGCGTCCTTCTCTTTGTGAATTCCCTAAAGGAGAGGGCTTTCTTGGTGCTTGTACATGATTTTAGTTGGGAGATTTACTTAAAATAAGTCTGCTATTCTGAGAGTCTTTGCTGCTGGTTAGTTCGATTGGTTTTCTAATATGTTCATTTCATTCTTTAACCTTACAATGGTTTGACTGACAAGAAATTAAGTGACGAGGAAGCACTGTCCTTAGGCCAATGAAAATCTCGGTCGACTTAGCATGCAACTCTTAAGACTTTCACTGTTTGATAAGGGATTTGAACAAGGGACCTTAGCTTTGCCCAACCGACTCTTCACCACTTGGACAAGCAGCGGTGGGTAATAATTTGATTTGGAACCTAATATGATCTCAGGCATTTCTGTCTGATGGTTTGGTAAAATCTTTTTGTGAGTTACCGACCAAAAACATTTCCGTTTACTTTTTTCCTAAGGGTCAATTATTGCAGAAATTTTTTGAAACTGCGCAGAAGTTGTATGTTCTGTAAGGATATATCAAGAAAAGTTTGATTTTATATGCCTCATATAATATAATATAATTATAATTAGAGAAATATATCTTCATTTTTTCTAGAAAATATTTTGAACAAAACTGTTTCTGCTTTTTTTTCACGAACAACTTATTTAATGCATTCAAAACAATATAGATTTAAATAATGTTCAAAGCATATTTTAGATTATGTTTGAGCATCTTTTGAACTTTGTTAGAATGTGATCTGAATCATATTTAAGCAATGTTTAAATAAGTTTGAGCAAGATTTGTACATGAATTAGACAAAATTCAAATCAATTTTAGGATAAATTTTTTATTGTTTTTTAAAACAGCTTTTAAGTAAAAAAAATTGAACTAAAATTTTTAATATTAAAATTTTATTTTAAAAAATAATAAGAAATTTATCTCAAATAAAGTCTAAGATATGATTTTCTTAATTACTCCCTCAGCTCTATATGTGACTCAAGCGGTATCGTATCTCTTTATATGTATGATTAGAGCAAATGTTTATGTCCATAATACATCAACTCGAATGAATCAATTACAAAAGAGGTTTTGATGGAACAATAATATAAATTGAACAATGATCGAACATTGCTCGAAAACTATTCAATCCTTGCTCTACACATGATCAAATCTTATTCAAATTATGTTCAAATTTTCTTTGAGACTTATTCAAATATTACTCTTTTTTTTTTTGGATAAAACCCACACAAGGGTCTATGAGTTTCACAAAAGAAAAAAGAACAAGTTCTTAGAGGATCAAAAGCTTACTAAAAATGTATTCTTGAAGAAAAACCTGTAAGCTAATGATCCAACTAAATATAATCAAACATATAGGAAAATAAAGGAATAACATCATCACATAATGAGGAACTAATCCCATAACATAAAGGATATCAGAAACACAGCAAGTAGCAACCGATAACAATACAAAAACATCACAAAAACAAAAACACAAGGCTACAAACCAGTTGGGCTCAGTCAATGGCAAGGTTTACTGCAACCAATCAAATGGAAGGCACGAACGATCCAGAGGAGGAAACAAGCAACATCCCACACCATCAGAAGGATAAACATAGTCTCACATCCCAAACAAAGACTACCAAGTAGGATACAAAGCACATCACCTGTGGTTGCCAACAAGCCAAGCCGATCAGATGGAGAGTAAATCACCTCATTATTGTCTGTCCATAAAACCTCCAACACCACAATCATTACTCCAATCATGATAAAGCCTTACTCAAACTAGGGTTCTAACTTTTATCCAACCTTATTCAATTTGTATTCAAAACTTATCCAAGTTTTAAACAAATTTTGTTAGACTCTTCTTCGATATTATTTGAACCTTATTTGAAAATATGAATAAGGTTAGAATAAGATTTGACCAAAGGTCAAAAGTAAATAATTTGATATCTAATATTATTATGGGTTTATGATCTATAAGTATTTATTTCAAACATAAATAACCAATCTTTTACTCTTCAAATGAAAACATGTACAAGGTGTTAAGCCAAATTAATGATAAAATGATAATAAATACTTATGATTTTCTATTAAAATTTGGAAGCAAGTAAAATTAGCAAACAAATGAATTAATCTTAACAAAATTAGATTTTGGTGCATCATTTTTTTGGACCAAAGTAAATAATTTTAAACCAACAAGTAACAATTGTCAAATAGAGAAAACTCAAAAGTCTCATAATTATTTTATAGAGGAGGTTTTATCCACGATTAGTTTGTTGTATTTATACAAAACTTGAAAGTTTTTTATATCTGAGGATTGGTGGATATACAAAATTATCTCAACTTGATTAAGAAATATTTAAATATTCAAATATTTATTTGCCCCAAAGCATTTGATCAACTTGCTTTCAAAGGTAATTTATAACTTATAATATGAACTCAGAGCTTTATATCACTACAATTTATTTATTTATTGTATTATTTTATTCATATTCTATCATGAAATAAATGTTTATTTGATATCCTATCTATTTAATGTTTTCATTTTAAAAACAATCCAACTAATTGTTCTTTATAAGTTGGTCCCATTCAACACTTCTTGGAAAAAAAACTTTAACGAGTTTAATCCCGTGTGGAGTTTATACTTTGCACTTGTGATGCATATTTTCCTAATTTAACGCATATAGTGGGTTAAATTTATTATAATAAATACAATCTGAATGATAATATTTATTTCCCTCAATAGTTTGATCTTTTAAGTCTTAGGCTTCGTTTGGGATGGCTTTTTTATTGCTTTCTAAAACGGAGTTTTAGTACAAAAATAAAAAAATTTGTACTAAAACTCTTTTTTAAAAAGCAATAAAAAAGCCGTCCCAAATGAAGCCTTAATCATAATCATTGGAATCAAGATGAATATTTTGATTCTACTCCTATGAAAATTTTTTGTAAGTTAGAATCCTAAGGGAAGTCTCGATGGACTTTTGCATTTAGTGTATAATCGCTCACTAAGAATGTTTTTAATTTTATTTAGATCATTGAGTCAAGAGTATTTATATGCTTGAGATTTGACTTCTCCTTTTATAGGAGTAAGATTTTTTTTTTCTCTTTCCTATAGTGATATGATTTTACTTGATTTCTTATTCCATAAAAATAAGATTCCCTTTTAATATCCTTCCATAGGTGACATAATCTCCTGGGTTCCTCTTTCATAGCTATATAATTATCTTTAATTAGTTTTCTTCCATACGTGTAGAATTACCCCTTGATTGTCCTTCCATAGATGTTAGGCCAATTAATGTCCTCCTTATTATAGGTAAAGATAAAATCTATCATTATTTTTAAATGTTTTGATCAAAAATTGAAAGACGTTTTTTCCATGGTTGGGTGTCTGGACCATGTCACAGTAGGTGGTACATCTTTCCATCTTATATATTTTTATATGTTCAAATCCTAGAATAACAAACATGTTGCCCTTGATTGGTTGTTCGAATATTGACATGATGGGTACATTATTTGATCTTATATTTAAACATTCCAATCAAAAGTTAATGTACATTTCACCCATTATTGCTTGTTCAGATAATGGTACAACATTTCATTTTATTTCTAAATGTTTGGATCTTTAATTGGTTGAAAAACATTGTTCCCTAAGTTGGCTGCTGAATTATGATGGGATGAATATACATTGATTCTTTGAAAAATATTATAATTTTAATTCGTTGCCTAGATCTTGATGGAACATGCATGTACTCCATTCCATCTTATCTTTACAAGTTTGAATCATATTTTGGTAGACATTATATCGATTTATTAGTTTCCTATCTCATGAAATGTTGGTACACCATTTTTCAAGTTCTGATTTCTTATATCATAAGTTGGAAGGGACTTTCATGTGTCAATGGTCTTTGATTATCTTTGAGGTACAAAATAACATCCCGAGCAATGTGTAATTATTATATTGAAAGTTATGTAGAGATGCGTCTCAATAATAGAGCACTTGAGATATATCCTTATTTGCATAAGATAAATAATTTCCATTGCGTATACTAAAAAATAGTACAAAGACTAATTCACAAAGGAAATATTTTTATCTTGTTTACAAGCAAAGCCGTTTTTGAATAAGAAGTTAGAACAAAAATATCATCCATCTCATCCTCAAATAGTCCTCTAGCCTCAACTCTTCTTGATTAGGTTATCCTCTTGCACATAACCAATAAGTAGTTAGTTACAAGTTCTAGTGATGAGGCCTTCTTCACCTGTTTGTAGTTTGTAGGTTCCTTTTGGTGGACAATATAAAAGTCACCTAGCTAGCTAATAGCCTCCATGAGTTGGAATAATTCTTTTATCATCTTAATTTGAACCATTCTTATAAAAAAAATATAAGATAAATTGTATTGAAATTTTTGACTTTATATGCCTCATAATAGCATAAATTAAAGAATTTTGCATGATATTTATTTCTTCGAGAAATATGACAAAAATTTATTTCGGTCCCAATTATTCACAATGAGGGATAACTTATTGTATTCACAAGCTGTATTGTGAAGTTGAATATTCTATAATGTGTCGAACATGTTCGAATTTGAACTTAGTTCAAACCAAGTTCAAATTGGTTTGAACTTTGTTCAAATAAGATTCAAATTTAGAACCAGCTTTTATTTGAATGGAGTTTTGATCCGATCATGAAGTCCTTTTTTTCCTTCATATGCCACACTCCATTGATGGCTTCCCTAGCAAGCTGCCATTGCGAACCACTCTTCTCTTCACATGCTGTCGGGCTTGTCAATAGCTGCCCCAAGCAAGCTCCTATCACCAAAACCTCTCATATTCGCACACCATAGATCCTGTCGATGTCATTCATAAGCTAAATTTTGGGACAACCAACTCATATTTTCATATTGATGCTCAATCGACACTATCGTTAAGCGAGCACTTGTCACTGATATATCTCAACTTCACATGTCGTCGGTCCCATCAACGCCATCAACAAACAAGTTGCTATTGCAAACCTCTCTCACTTCATATGCCATGACTTGATAACACGATTTAAAAATATTATCGGATGAGCACGATTTAAATTGTTTTAACCAGCAGATTGGGCCAGGTCCCTCTGCACTGGGCTTCAGCCGGTCCAAACCCAGCCTTATTTGATAGGATGAAGGGCATTTTGGAAATTATTGGTGAAATGATCGGCTATAAAACGAAGGGCAGAGAAACGCCTTCAGCAATTTTAGGCCGTCAATTTCCTTCATTACGATCAGTGCAGGTGATCAGCGTGTACAACCCAACGAAATCTGGATCATCCAGTGCCTTTCGAGGGTTTTGCGGCCGGTAGTAGCATTTGAGAAGCCAATACTCTAGCCTCAGTCGCCGATTCACCCTCTTCTTCTCTCTTTGCTCGCTAACGCATTCGGAGCCTAAGGTACTCCACAACCCTATTGATTCTCATTTTCTATGTTATTTTGCTTTGGTTTCTACTTTTTTCCTTTGATTTCCATCATTGCATGGTAGATTCTTTATGCTCTTCTTAGGGTTTTTATTTATAGCTGTATCTCCTGTTCTTATAATAGAGGGTTGCAGGAGGAGTTACGATTCGTTTTCATTTGACCCCGAATCAGCCACCTCTCCATGGTTTGTGATTTTCTACTATTTTAACTGGAAACGGACTTTTAGTGGTATTCTTTGAATTTTCTCCTTTGTTGTGCGCTGTGTAGTTTGAGCTTTTTGTTGGTGTAAAGTTGGTTAGTAAAAATGGAGAGGAGAATGCCCTAATATGTAAATCATGTTGAATGATATATTAATACTTTGAGGATTTTATTTGTTTCCAAGCGGTAGCTGAGTAGTTAGGCGATCCCCTCCTAGTATAAGTTGCTTATTCCTAAATTTTTAAGAATCTATTTGTCTTGCTCTCAAAAATGGCATGCTCTTTTGCTCTAGTATTGCAACCTTACCCTGTATTGCAAAAAAGTAGGGATTCTATGAATTCGGATTGATATGATATGTATTGTGTACAGTCATATTTATGAACCTCTGTGCAAAAATTAAGAAAATAATGATGTTAGCTATCAAAGATCTCCTGAATTAGACTTTTGAAAAATAGAAATCTGTCCTAAATTATGCAACAAAGAAAAATCATAACAATGCATGGAATCATCCCACATAGCCAAAGAACCAATGCATAATAATACATAGAATATTCTTGTATAAACAATGAACTAATCATAATATTGCATAGGATCATCTCACATAGGTAAAAAACCAAGGAAATTCAATATTCCCCATACGCTGGAGTTTGTATGTCGATGTCATCCGACTTATAGAGCAAGAAGTGGAAGTCACCCTTTTCTAGAGCTTTGATGAAGTTATTTGCACGGTGTAGTTTTGTTGGAACATGCAATATCAATATCGATGCCTACATCATTTGTGTGTTCATGAAAAAAAGATTGGCAGTAATGTGAATTTTCTGCTTATTTTATTACTTTTGAATTATTAAAACCATGAGGAATTTATGCGTAGGCTTCCTTCTCTATTTTGCCATGCATGAATGAGTTGTTTATATCCAGTTGATGCATTTTCTAATTTTTTACTAGCTATATGGTAAGTAGATGCAACACACTTTATAATCATGCCCCTTAACTTAGGTGTACCCTTTACAACTAGGTGTGCCTTGTACCATTTAATTTGTCATCTGTGTGGCACTTGATTTTATAAACCCATTTGCAATTGATGGGTTTCTTCATGAGTGACAATAGTTTAATGCTCCACTTCACATTCTTTTCTAATGTTTTTATTTCTTGTTCCAAAGCCTCTTGTTATTGAGTATCTTTCATAGCTTGAAAATAATTCTTGGGTTTTTTTTGAACATCTAAGTTGCCATGAATGCCTTGTGAGGTCAATCAAATGTTCATAAGATGTGTAACTTTGTATTATAGACATAGATAAGAGATCCTGGGGATGGATATGAGGTTTTATTTAAATTTGGTCGTTTGGCATGAAAAATACTTTAAGATGAATAATTGATCTTCAATTCTTAATTGGATTCATTTTTGGAATTGACTCATTATTGATTACTCTACTTTTGTGAGCTCCATTTCATTGTGATATTTCCTAATTTGACCATGTAGCTGCACATGTTATCTTTCATGTGTCTTAGTTGATTATGGGTTCTTACATAGGGTTATTGCAAAATTAATGTAACTTGTGAGTAGTGGTTAAGAGCTCCAAAAACCTTGAGCTTGTTTGTGCTTCAAATGTTGGAAGTGGAACTATTGGAGCATTGCAATTTTCTTCTTGGGTTTATGCAAAAATAAATTTTTTTTAACCAAATACTAGATTTGTTAAAGAAAAAATTTTTAGCATCAATGTCAAATAACTTCCATCCTTTTTAGGCAAAAAAATATCCAATGAATTTTTTTTATTCTATTTTGAAATTTGTCTCTTAATCTCATCCTCCAATGAGGTTGGTAACATGATCCAAAATTAGACATGGTCATATAATATCACTCATCCAAACAAGATTTCATAGTGTGTTTTACCAATCAATGAATTCGTGAGTGTGTAGTTTAAAACATAAGCCCTAAGAGATAATTGTGATTAAAATCTCAAAGCCAACTCCATATTGAAGATAATATGGTGTTTGTGCTTGACTTCCAAGTTATCGTGGAGGGTTAACACAAGATGTTTGGTTTATTATTCCATTGTTTGGACGAGACAATATAATTTTAACTGAAATAAATTTCCTTCTATTATTCTTGTGAGTAGGGGTGTCAAAATGGGTTAACGGGTTGAGTTTGGATTTGACCTAAAATTAATGGCCCGAATTCAATCAACTTGAACCCAAGTCATTTAATAAATGGGGTCAAAATTATAGACATGTACCTAACTCGTTGGTAACATGAATGACCCAAACCCGGCCCAATAATCTATTTTGATTAATTTCTTTAGAGTTGGTCAACTATAGATTAGAGATAAATTGATAAAAAATAAGCATATTATACCAACAAGTAAAATAATTTTAGGAAAAAAAGGATCATTTTAATTTTGGGTCATAATCGGGTTCGCGGGTTAACATGAATCTGACCTGTTTAATAAATAAATGGATTGGAATTGCGAACCCAAACTAGACCTGCTTCTTAAATGGGTGATGAAATCAAGAATTCTGTACTTTTTATTTTGTTTGAACATTAGTATATTCTGTTTTCTATTTTATTTTCTTTTCTTTTTTAGCTATCCAATGATGGGAAAGCATCCAATGATCATGGTAGGTAGTGCATATGGCTTGGTAGACCTTTGGTTTGCTGGCTCGATTGGTCCCTGGCTGATGGTGGTTCACGGGTTGGCTGTTTTGGAGCATTTGGTTTTGAGCTGATTCTCTAAGTTGCTTGAGCTGAAGTTTAGTAGCTCATTAATATCCAAAAAGGTACATCATTATGAAGTTTACTTTTGGAGTGGCCTTGTCCCTTCCCCTTCCCCTTTCTTCTTGTCTCTTGGGAATCCGTGGCCTATTCTTTATTGGTGGCTGAATTCAAAGCAATAGAAGTTATAAAAGAATGCTTTTTCCCTTGGGAGTCCATCCGGCCTTTGTTTTTCCGAACTGGAATTTTTTTTCCTGTTGCTGTGCTGCTTTGAATTCTCGGTGGCTCCTTGGTTCCGTGAGATGGGCTGAATTCAATTCAATATAATGGGGAAGTTAATGATTTTAATGCTAGACATTACTGTTGGCTGATATTTCCATGCATGGCCTATTTCCGAAACATTAGTCTCCTTGGTTCCATGAAATAGCCCTTTGATTCCTGTTCTGGTTTTAATTGGGGCTGTTTTTCCGAATTGGGAGGCTTTTCCCGTTGCTGTGCTGCTTGGAAACTTCCGCCTGGTGCCTTGGTTCCGTGAACTGTTGGGTTGATTCTCCAAAATAAGCTTTTGGAAATCCTATGAAACTAATGCTTGGAATGTTGTGAACATTAAGGTGGCTTTTGGCATTCCTCTACTTTGCCTATAAAAATGAGATGATGATGTAAAGAAAGGGAGAGTTGATATTGGTGAGCATATTTGCTATTAACCTGCGGGTTTATTCGGAAATCCTGCGGGCTCTTTCCAACCTTCGTTTCTCATCCCCTCCGGAAATCCTGCGGGCTCTTTCCACCCTTTCTTCTCGGGCTTCTAACCTCTTTCGTCTCTCCGCAAGTGCCACTCCATCTGTATCCTTCTTCTCAAAGTAAAGCAACTTTAGGGTGTCGTATCAGAGTTGATTTGAAGCGTCTATTGAAGAATTGGACCAATCTTGCAGTGGTGGACCATCGGTTTGCTAGTTCTATGCACTTTACTTATTTATCCTACAAATTCGATGCATGTGAGGAACCCGCTCTGACGGTTGTTTGAGGATAGCGTCTTTTTAAGTTTCTTTATTTCTTTAAAAACTCCTAGCATCTTTTGTTGTGTTTGTTAAGTTTTGAGTCGTTTGGGTTTATTTAACAAAGTTTATTTTAAGTTCTACTCATTTTGCCTGTGTTCTTCTTGTGTGTCTTTTGTGTTCAAGAAATATAGGGTCTCCTATATTCCTTGTCTACATCAATGGGTCAGTTCGAATGGATTTTTTAGGTTGGGATTGTGGTCATGTTGGCTGGTTGGGTCGTTTTTTGACACCAGCCAACATTGGCAAAATAGAGTTTGTTTTGTTTAAAAAAAATCTAATTAAAGGCTTATATGTCCCTAATTTTCTTTCATGAAATAAATATAACCATCTCTGATATGATAACTTGTAAATATTTGAAAAAGTATTATGCAGATATGAGGAGGGTGTGTTGTAGGGTCATTATATATTAAGTTAATAATGAATTAAATGAAAATACATGGAGGTTTTAGTCACCAAATAATAAAGGTTCTCTAGTTTGCTTAGCATGTAAACAAAAATCATAATAATTGTGTGAAGAAGCCCAAAGTAGTCTCCTGAATATTTGTATGTGGACAATTTAATTCATGAGTATTACTTTTCTCTAATTTAGTCCATTGGCTATACAAAATTGATCCTAAATGGTCTATTAGGTAAACATTATGAAAAATGAGTTTACAAAATTATCCCAATTTAGTCCTCAAGGAACCATTCAGGATCAAATTTGTATAATTGTGTGACCAAATTGGAGAAATGTGATACTTTGGGCTTAAATTGACCACATATGAATATTGGAGGGACTATTTTGGGCTTCTCCCTAAAAATGTTGTTTATTTTATTTATCTGAAGATATGGGAATAAAATCAAGACTTTGGGATGACCATGTTGGTGATGTTGTAGATCATAGTTCTTTGAATTGATGACGGGATAGGAAGATAATGATTCCATGCACTTGAGATGATCGACCTCAACCACCCACCCACACATATTTGATTCTCAGAGGTGATGCCTTGCGCAATTCAAATTTTATAAAATGCTATAAGCGAAAATTTTAATTGGCTATCCACCTCCAGTTGAATATGAAATTGCAAGCGAAATCATGAATGCATAAGATATTTTGCAATATTAACTTGGAGCACAAGTACACTTGATCCATTATCTCAGCACAGACGATTCTCTCATTTTGGAGTTGTAGAGAGCAATGCACGCACATCTTTGGCTTATTCATATTTCTTACTGTATGCATTGAAGCATGAATATCAAGTATCCACTCATGTTTATATGAGGTATAACTTTTACCTAATATTGGCCAATTGAGACTTTCATACCATTAACATACTTGGAACTTTCATGCTATAAAACTTAGCCAATAGTTGTTTATTGCTCCCTTATGACTCCTGGAACCAGTTGTGCTTGACTTTACTGACTTGAATGAGCTACTGCTGCAAATTGAGGTCTGGCAAGTGAGGTAATGTTTGTAGGCTAAGTTATATCTTTGTTAGTTGGACTATTGTAGGCCCACACCCTTTGTTCTTTCCGCGAGATCCTAATCTTGATTTTGTCGGAGCACTTCTTCTTTTCATGTCCTACTTTGTGGTAATGTTTGCACTATGGTTTGCTTCTTTGATTTAAGTTTTTATTGTTCTTTCATTTTCTATTCACAAAACAAGGAAGGTCATCATCTTGACTCACTCTTCCTTTCCATTGGCTATCTTCCTTTGTCGGTCTAGTTGAACTGTCATTGAATATGGCTTGGTCAAGGATGGTAAATATTCAATGCTTAGGATTTGTGAATGGATCATTCTGTATGTCTGAATATTGAGCCCATGAGAAACTGGTGAATTTTTTAAACTTTCTTTTCTGTCAAATGCTCATTTTCTGTTGCCTATGTGCAACCTAGCGTCCTAAAGTATTCATATAAAATTGTCTCTTGTGTCTTTCAATTTTGTCTAATAGCTTGCCATCAATAGCACCTATTGAAGAATAGTTTCAAATTTATTTTGGGAAACTCACATATCATTATCTTGAGAGAATCTCTCTTTCAGTTTATCCTATACAGCTTTTCCTTCTTCGGGGCAGGCAATGCTATCATTAAGACTTGTCAAGAGAGTTAAAAATCCGTCAGTAAACATGAATTTACATGCCTCCAGATAATTGAGTTCAATTGTATGTGCTACTCTATTTAGTGTTCCATTAACAAAACACGAGCTTATTATTTGCTTGCAACGTGTTTCTCATCTTCCTTGGCCAGGTCAAATAGTTGTATTTGTTGAGAATACCTATGCCGGGTGGAGTTTTTGGATTAGCAGAGGATGTAGCGGGTGTTCTGTGATTTTTTGAAGAGCTCTTAGGGTTCCTTTTGTGAGTGGTGTGGAGGTATTTTTAGGGGTCCATTGATCTCAATGAAGTCAGCTCTGATTCCCCGTAGAAATAGGGATTTAACAAATTCTCTTTATGTGATATGTATCAAGTACAACCATGTTTATAGGTCTTTGTATGTGCTATAAAAGAAAAAAAAAAAACGAGCTACAAAAGCATTCCTAGAATTCGAAGTTATCCGAAATAAACAACAAAGTGAACCATAGTGCTTAAAATAGAATCATCCTACATAGGCATGGAACTAATGCATAGAATAATGATATGTAGGCAATGAACCAATGCATGGGATCATTCCAAGATGGACAACATAATCATGTATATAATCAGTCAATCACAATATAGCCTAGGTAATTCAATGTGTATATCTTGCAATTTATTTTCCTCATGATCCAGTAAGCTGTTAGACCAATTTAGGTTTACCTTTTGATACATAATGCAGATCTTGAGTTTTGGATTTAATTTGTCCTTTTGTGTTAGTTCACCACCACATGCTATTTCTATCATCGAGGAAACAAACACGGAGTTTGTTAAATGAATAGAAGGATGTAAAAATCCAAGAACTTTTTGGTTTTACTTGATGTTACCATTGATTAATGCACTTCTAGGTAATCTGTGGTTTGGCGATGCTACATCATCATAGTTTCTTTCACACTTGTTCCATTTTTTTTTTACAATTATTTGGATCGCATAGAAGATTAACATGCGTGGTAATGATATAGATGGCTTTTTCATTTATCACTATACTTGTGGGAGGTGTATTTTGCTTAATTTAGTGAAACCCTTTTCCTTGATCGGCTACATTAATTGGAGATTTTTCTATTCAAGCATGTGATGAGCGTCTTCCCATTGCTATTGATGGCTTGACCTATTGCGACATTAATTATAACTACTCTGACATATTAACTGTTGTGAATTTTAGCAAGTATGGCAACAGAAGATTGTAAGGAGTTGCTTACCAGTGGTAGTCAACCTGATAATGTTGAAAATGACCTTTATAATGATGTCAATATTACGGCAATTTTAATCACTGGTGAAAAGAAAGGAGATACTGCACTTGAAGATGACAAAATGGCTGAAGTAGTTAACGTAAATGCTGTGCAAGAAATTGCTGCAGAAATTTCGACGGCTATAGTTGATGGGCATGAGAAGGCAGATGAAGTGGGTGGCATTGATGTAGAAAATGACAAGAAGGTTGAAGCAGTAAATAGTTCTCCCAACAAGGAAGCAAAGAAAATAGTAAGGAAAAGGAAGAAGAATGCTGAAGAGGCCTCTGCTCATACTGTGTCATCTTCTCCCATGACAACAAAAAGGAAAACGATTGATGCTATTCCTGAAGATGAGGTGGAGAAAGCAGATGGTAAAGATGTAGAGGTTGGTAAAAAGGTAGAAGGGGCAGCAAACAAATCTGTAAAAGTAGCAAAGAAGAAAATTGTTGCGAATGTGAAAGGTGGGAGTTCCAATGCTGAGTCAGCTCCAACTAAATCACCAAATGTTGCAGCTGTAGAAGATACTTACGGTATTGAAGAAAATGCAGAACAAAATATAGAAGTTGATGAAAATCATGCTTCTGCTACAAAAAATGCCACTCCTGCAATTGAGAAGAAGGACGCAGAAGGCACAAAAGGTAAAAATATAAAGAATAGAAAGAAGAGGGTAGCTGGTAGTTCTTCTTCCTTCAATGCTGATAAAATTAATACTGCAGATAAACCAAGTCCTTCGGCTTCAGGGAAACATTTAAAGAAAGATGGCACTGCAGAGAAAATATTAAAGAAGGTTGATGGTATGGGCTTGATATTCATGTGTAGCGCTAAGACCAAGAAAGATTGTTTTAAGTATAATGTCTTTGGTCTCCCTGAAAGCAAGAAGGCGCTTGTAGCAAAGATTTATAAGGGTATGAGGTTATTTTTATTTGATTTTGATCTTAAGCTGCTATATGGAATCTACAAGGCTGCAGGTCCTGGAGGCTACAATATTGAGCCTAAGGCATTTAATTCAAAATTCCCATCTCAGGTTAGGATGTGTTCTTCCTTTTACTTTTAGTTCCAAGTATTAACTTGAACGTGCTTGTACTTTTTCATTCCAAACAAATATTTTCCTTTTGACATGTTATTGAGTGGCATATGTGGGTAAAGGTGGGGTTCTTGTCTAACTAAGATTGATGCATCCCTCTAACAAGTAATTTAGAGTTAGATTCGATCTACTGATACACCAAATATGCAATTTTGGTCCAAAAACAATCTATTAATCACAACATATTTAATAATTTTGATGAAAACCTAAATGGTATTCAATTCAAGTGAAATGATTTGACTTTATGATTGAAACTACAACAAGAATCAAAATCACAGCCACACAATCAATACACAATCAATTGAAGTTTCATGCAAATGATTTAAGAAATATTAGTTGCACTCTCAGCCAATACGGTAAAGGAAGAACATTAAATTAAGAGAAGGGAAGAAACAGAAAGAAGTAATTGATAGGTAAGGCTCCTAAGGAGATTATCTTATTTAGTATGTTGCAATTGTCATACTTGATAAATGATTAGAATCTCAAAAGAAGAAAGTTGATTTGCACATTAAACAAATATTATTAGCAAATATTATTTCATAAGAAAAATGATTGATACTCCAGATTCCAGACACAGAATATGATAGAATAAGCTCCATTCAACAACCCAAATCATAGAAATAGGAGGATAGGAGAAGCCATGCAAGACGCATAACAATGTGAACCATGGCTTAGAATTGTGTAATTATGTATTGAGGTATTTTTTCCTGTGAGGTGAGGCATAAGCCTCATAATTAAACAATTAAATTAGTGAAAAATATGAAATATTAAGTAACCTACTAATATTAAAGTAAGATGTTAAAGTAAAAATAATTATAATAAGGCCATTAAAATAATAAAAAGCTACAAGCATGTTAAATAAATAGAATCCCCCACTTCGAGTTCAACATAAACAATTAGTCTAAGATTATAATTTATGAATTCAAAAATCTTCCTTATCCTGATCACTTAGTGTTTTGATTAAAATCATCATTATAGTAATATAGTTAGTTACTTTCTTCTCTCTATTATACTAAAAATAAGAAAATGAATTTACAACAACAAGAGGAGAGATTTTGGAGGACTAGCGGCGGTGCAACAATGATGTTGATGCAACAGGATTGAGTGTAGGAGTGAGGGTCATGCGGTGTGCGTTGTGAGTTTCAGGTTGTGTGGCTTTTTCATGTTTGATATGATTTTAGCTGTAGTAAATAGGTTTAATTTTACATGTATACATATGTATATTCAAATTTAAAATGATTTAAACTCTAATTTTTAAGGCTTATGACTCTTTAAAATTGTGCTATGGCGTGCCTTTCTTTAGGCATGTTTCACCCTTCTAAGATCTTTGCTTCTTGTAGCAAGAGAGAGGCATCCTCCACATATTTTTTTGGAAATTGTATTTAGGCTATTGCCTTAAGGAGAGCATCTAATTGCTTAATTTTAAATAATGATTTGAACCATTAAAATACATCACAAAAAAACTACATAATTAATAGAAGCTACATGAACTACAAAGCAATGACAGAAATAAGAGAAAAACCTCCATACTTGTTGTTTCCATCTTGGAAAAGTTTAACTTAGATGAATGATTAAGTAGTAAGATTGTGGTTGTAGAGCTGTTGGAGGTGTTGCAACTATTTTAATTGTGGTTGTAGAGCTATTGTGGAGAAATTTACTTGTTTAAAAGCTGTTGTAGATATTATAAATACTTGTTTTTAAAGTTGGATAATATATTTTATATAACTATGTCATTTTAGTAAATCTTGTTCTCAAAAGTAGCTTCTCACCATAGAGTTTTCTAAAAGAAGCAAAAAAGTAGCCATATTGATGTGTTCTGAGAGCTTTGAAAAGCAAAGTAATGAGAAAGTTGCCCAAATATACCCTTAAAGACTCTACTTAATGCCTTATGGCTTATGTATGTAGCTTTGGAATTAACTAAATAAATATGGTTTGAATTTTGTGTTTTTAAGGCATTTATCATGAAAATTCCAAAAAATGTTGACTTGATTTGACTTTCTAAAAAGGGTTTTGAATTTTTTAAATCAACATAAAAAGTACCAACAATAAAATGAATATTGGTTTGATTGATTGAGATTGAGGATAATACAAACAAATAATTTCTCAATAGTTTTATTATTGTTGTTTTATAAATAGTTTATATCTTATATAGTTATGTGTTTAGTTCAAAGTCGAATATTGATTCATATTTTTAACTTGTGTTTAGGGGTAGTTACTATGGGATCAATTTATATATATATATATATATATATATATATATATATATATATATATATATATATATATATATATATATATATATATATATATTTATTTTTGTTTGTTTATGTTTTGATATAAATAAAAACATGAATGATATCTTACATATATATATATATATATATATGTTATTGAATATTACTTAAGTTAGTTTATGCGTTGGTGGCGGTCCATAGGCTGTGACGACATGGAGGGTTGGTGTGGAGGCAAGTAGGACAGCTCTGGTGACAGAAAAAGTGGTGACAATAGTAGACGTTGGGGTGACTACAGGGTGAGGACAGCCAATGGAGTGGGTTGCTGAGAGTTCTTGTTTTGTAAATATTGAAAACTCCTAAAAGTTTTGGGTATTTTAAAAAATATCTTGATTTATGTGAAAAATAGGAAATAATATTTACAAAACACTAACAAAATATAATTTTTTACAGAAAAAATGAATGCCAAATAGGCCCTTAGGTTTATATATGATATCATATTCAATTCTAGATTTTTGTTTTGATTTGTGTGCAATTTAAGGTTTGGTGCATGAATAGGCTTTGGTGCTAACTGTTAGACTCTATTTCTATAATAAGTTGAACTTTAGGCACTTCTTTTGGTAATAATTTTAGAGTTTGGATTGGTATTAAAAAGAGATTCTTAAATATCTTATACATTTTTAAAAGGCTTTGATCTTATGGGCTTTTTATCCTAGTTGAGGTAGGTTGCTGATGAGACGAGGAAAGATGTTCTAATCAGAGGAAACTCAATATCTATCAAAATTTAAACCTCTACAATCATATATTATTTTTTGATGAACTTTTACTTTAATCTTACTTGATTTTTCGCCTAAGACTAACAATAAAATAATCAATAGGCAAATAATATTTGGCTATAATTAAGTTAATTCTCATAAAATATTTAAACACAATTATGGTCATCTTTTTTTAAAGATATTAAATTGATCATTCCTTTGATCTTTATTTTAGGTTTAGATGAAAAACATTTATTTTTTAACTTAATGTTTCATATTAGCCCAAATAAGGTTTACTTTGCTAGCAATTTCAACATAATGATTGAATAAATTGTTTCATTATCTTAGAAAATTTAGTTCATTGGAAATCTGACATATCATACCTTTCAAAGACTTTTTATGATTTATCTAATCAAATTTGATACTACCTTATGATCATAACTCACTTTGAATGTATTAATTGTCTAAAACCATTCCCATAATTAAGATAAATTGCATTTCAAGTAATTATTGTTGTAGATCAGTGAAATTGTAGTCCCTTGTTAATCATATAATTGACCCTAGCATATGGAGCATTACTTTTAATTGGCATTGTAATGTAATCTTAAGCTCAAATACCAATTTGTTGTAGGGCCGTCTAGGGTTTAGGGGTTTTAATGCACATCTAACATTTAATGCAGATATAGATGAGATAAAATTATGCAAAATAAACATGCAAATGTGGTGGGAAGACATGCTATTATTACTTAAATCAGTTATTTTCTAATTTTGGTGAAGTTGGAGATGCTTCAAGTTTAAGTTAAGTGAAAAGTTTTTGGTTGTTTGATTGAAAATGAAAAAAAGAAATTAAAGATAAAAATGCCACAAGCAGTTAAACCATGTAAATCATACTTTCAACTTATCATCAATGAGTCATAATATAATGTGATAGAGGAAGTAGAAGTAAGCTGCACTAGAGTAAAATTCTTAAATAGGATAAGTATTGCAGCAGCACACTATGCGAATAGGAGAACAGGAGGAAGAGCCATAAGAATAGGAACCACTGGAGACCATAAAAAGGTTAGCAGAAGCTGCAGAATCATAGAGTAGTTGCATGAATAAGTGAAGAAACACCATCAAGTGAGCTAGGAATTTTTGGTTATGGGATGACGGTCTTATGAAGATTAAGCAGTTTGTGACTTCCTGCTAAGACTGATGATGATTGGAAAACATGTTAACAACACTTGAATAATAGACGTGACAGGGAACATGCAAGAATGCTTTTGTGTGCGTATGTGTATTGTTAAGGTATATTATTATTCCAACACATCCTTGTGAGCACATGTTAGTATATGTTTATATAGGTATATCAGTTGAAGAAAATTTTTGGAAGTAAAGCTTTAATATGAAAATTTACATATTGATTTTTTATCAGTAGAGCCATATCAAGCAACAATTTGAATAAATTTTATTTGAATTCATTAGTTTACTTATTTTATTTTATTTACTTTTAACTTTTGTTTTTTTAACATACCTGTGAAGAATATTTATGAGGACATGTTCCCTATTGGGTTGAGATTTTTTATTGTTTTTTTTGCCTTGTTTGGTGGTGAAGGCTTTTATATTTCTATGAGCTCTAGTTTTGGGAGTGGGAAGTTTTACTTTACAATGATAATTTAGCCAGATTTATTGTGATTCCAAAAAATAACCACACTTGTTCATGTTATGGTTATTTGTTTTTATCAATTTTGCGGTATTCTGATCCTTCAAGTTTTAGTTTCAGTTATTGTTATGGTTGTCTTTTGGCATAGTTTCGTGCTATTCTAGGTAGTGGTTGGTTGGCTGGTTTCTAATGCTCTTTGTATTGGGGACTTCATAGATTATATAGAAAAGAATAACAAATGGTTGCTTTGCCTAAGAATCATTAAAATTTAATATTTTTGTATCAGATGTATGTTGCCCATGTAGTTGGATAAAAGTTTGTTGTTGTTGTATAAGACGTTTGCTTAAAAAATGAAGGGAAAATTTTGAATTTTGTAATTTTTGGTAATTAAAATGAGTTGACTTGGTGCTAACCATATCTACTAATGTAGGGATATGAAAAGGTTGTTTGAGGCATGTCATTTTTTAACATTGATTGAGAAAATTTTATTATGGTTTGAATCTTGCATGTGTAGGTTGAATGTGTCGTAACTTCAGTTTTAGCATAGTTGTGGCTATCTAATTATAGGATAAGCCATTTTCTTGTACAAGTATACTGTCTAAATTTTTTACTTTAGGGACTAATGGATTTGAAGTAAATTGAGTGTAAATTATTCAAAACAGTAGTTTTGAAATATGGGTGTTTAGATTGAAGTAAAATGAATGCAAAGTAAAATTTTGAAGTATTTAAAATGCGCATTTTAGTTCATTTTCTATGTATTCAACCTTCATCTGATTTTGGATGAATTTTAAATACACTGCAAGAGTAAAGCTTTGCTTGTCGTCGACGCTCGTTAGTTGTTGGTCGTCGCTTGCCCACTGTCATTGGTTGTCGCTTGTCACTGCCTTCCGTCATCATCCAATGGCAGCCGATTGTTGTTGCCACTGTCGCTGCATCCTGTTAGCTGCCATTAGCCACCATCATTATTGGTCTTTATAATTCATTCATTTTATTTCAAACCAAATGGAAAAGTAATTATCTTTATTTAATTTGCAATCATCCAAACAATTTCTAAACTTTTGAAACACATTGCATTTTGTTCTACTGTAGTTCATTTTACTTGGCATTCTTTTTCAACAAAAAAGAACTCTCTAGTGAATTCTTTTGTTGACCTAATTCTTCATATCTTGTTGTCGGTTTAGGATTGTTCATGATTTTGTTCTAGTTTGATATAATTGAGATAGTAATTGCGTTGAATAAATTGCAATTGACTTTTTTGTGGTTCAAATTTCCTTTTATTGGATTTAGTTGATCTTTGTTTTATTATTTGGGTTCTAATTTTGATTTATTCTAATTTGCACAATTTTTTAGGTATTTAGTAGTCTTTGATTTTCAAATCCTAAGTTTTCTTATGTAAAATGCATATATTCGATCAGTCTATTTGCATTAAGAACCCCTATTGTAAACTATTATGCATCAAAATTAAGTATTGGAGCTTTAGGTTGTGCCAACATGTGACTTGGAAGTGAGGCTATTTATCATGGTAGTTTAATAAATCATGAAGGGATAGGATTTTGATTCCTTTGCAAAATCAGTTGGCTAAGTTTTTGAAGAAATAAGCAATTGCATGATGATATTAATTTAATTAAAATTTTTGAAGAAATAAACAATTGCTTGATGATATTAATTTAATTAAACATTAATTAACACATTGGAATAAGGATATCATATTGATAGTTAATTTAGGATGTTTAATGCTGATGCTTATGGAAATCATAGATGTCTAAATTTTACTTTGATGGTGACATAACAAGAAAGTAAAAGTTAAAGTGTCTATTTATGATTGTAAAATTAATAATAAATTTTCACCATCCGGACATTGGAGTTATCTAACATATTTAAAACAAAGGGAAATATTGAAAGGAACTTGTTATGATTTTGAACTTCTAAAAATGAACCAATTTCCTTTTTTCTAATCATATTTGTTTGCTTGATGATTTAATTCATGAAAGTAGTAGACTAGGTTTGATTTGAGATATGATATTAAGAGGTTCATGAAACCTCATCCAAACCTATCACTTGAACATGCTTTTTAACTTGCATTAGATTTTTAATAATGTTAAAATTTTGTCTTAAAAGGTTATTAATATTTTGCGCATGTATTTTTTCGGCAAAGTAATTAAGAGGCTGTTTGGTTTGTAGAATTAGAAGGGTAAAGTAATGTAAATACGTGCATTTCATAAATTAGGTTGTTTGGTTGATTTTGAGCGGAACATAAGAAAGTCGTTCGAAGCATTAGGGGTGTATTACCGAAAGCAATCATGAGACTTTGAAAGCCGCTCAAATTGAGCGGGTTAGAAATTCTCTGGCGTCATGATGGTTTCATGGAAGCTTAGCTTATAAGTTCTCTCTTCTTCTCCATTCTTCCCACTCTCTCTCCGGCTCTCTAGTCCGAAATCCCCAACAGAAGCTCTCTCCCTCTCTAGAAGCCGAAGCCTTCTCTCCGAGCTCCCCCAATTCACACAAGCACAGGAGGTGAAGCCCTGTTTCGCCGCAACCAGGGATCTAACTCCCTCAAACCCTTCGGCGCCTGAGAGAAGTTCGTGAACCAGGCATGACCTGTTCATCCCTTCTCCATCCGCGCACCGGAACCAGACCTAAAAAGAGAGTTTCAAAGCGCGGAAAATAAATTTCGATCCACGGCTCCACGCTAAGGTTTGTTCTCGTCAATGGGCCAATAGTAGGATTTAGGCTTCTGGCCTTTCATCTGTGCTTTTTCTTTAGTCATCATTCTGAGATTTCTCTCGACAGAGCATTCATCTTTGCTCGTCGACAAAAAAAATTTAGCAATTTCGCAATGACGGGCAAAGGGAAAATTTTTGCGAAGCTTCTCTTTTAAAAAAAAAAATTATCGAGCTTTCCATTGTTATTTGAAAGAAGAAAAGTTTGTTGAGCTTCTTATAACCTGTTATGGTTGATGAGAATCCCACGAGTTGCAGTTGCCAGAGCAGGAGTTTTTTGAATAGAGATGGTTGGAAATTTTGGTTCCACGGAGCAGATTCTATGGCCGGTTTCGTTTATTTCTGGCATCTTCATGTGCAAAATCGTAAGTATCCTTCTGTTACCACAGTCTACCTGTTGGATTCTATTGCGCATAGTAATTAGAACAAAACAAAAATCTATGATATTAATTGACTTATTCTTTTGGAGGTTGCTGTTAGTGTGCGTCATGAGAAAACTTGGCAATTTGCTTACATGCATGTTTCAATCGCTAAATGCTTTGTATTATATTTTCATAGTTTTGTTGCATACTTTGCTTCGAAGCATGCTTAGTAGCCATGGCATCCTACTCATTTTCAATTTTAAGTTACACCAAAATTAATTGGGCCTTTGTCTTGTTCTTTAACATTCTAGGCTCCATATTTATGAAATCATCGTCAATGTTTATTCTTGCCAACCTTTTAGGTGGGGTTTGTGAATCCTAATTCCCTATCCATTCGTAATGTGGTTGTTTGAGATGTTAAATTTATTCTATGTAAATTTTTATGCATAACTTCTCTCTCTGTCAACTTTGTATCTTTGTTACATTGCCCCACACATCCAATTTCACTCATTTACATGTGGTATTAAGTTCAAAACTTTATGGTCAAGGTAGAAAGGTGTCAATTGTGAATGAAATCTTTGAATAAAATGAATAAAGAGATATAATACATGGTATTGATCAAATGTTGGAGCTTAAGGATGTTATTGATTGCTAAACGAAAAAAATTGATTATATTGCTAAATTAAAGATATATGGTTAAATTGTCATCAACATATATGGTTAAATTAATGTTTTGCTTTGGAATACTGTTTCAGATAAACAAGGCCTTAGGCCCCCTTTTTTTGTTGAATGCTTAGGGGACTCCATATCAAATTTCCAATTTTATTGAATGCCAAGCTAGTTAATGCAGACATAATTCATGTGTGTTGGCTTCCAGGAGAAGCATTTGAATACAGCTCATTTAGTTATCTCATTTACTTTGGAACTGAGTTTTGTAGGTCTCAACTGTTATGAACTTCATGTTTTGCAGATGTTCTTAAGGAAAATGGAATTATTGTTCAAAGCTTTAATTGAAGCCCAACTCTTATGATGTCATATTTGTATGAGACATCATTCTTTTAAAAATAAAATCTAAGCTCTCGTTTTCTAGTTGTTGCGACATCATTCTTGAATTGTTCTAGTCCAGTAATCAGCTCAACTTCACCGCCCAATGTCATATTAGATACATCATTTCTACAAGCAGCGAAAATAAAGTTATCATTTCTATGATGATCTTTATCATGATTTATTTTTTGCTGTGCGAGAAGCATTTTTCATGCCTAAAATGATTGCAATGTGGTTAAACACATGGTCTGGTGATCATTCATTTTCTTTTGGAAGGAATTTTTTTATTTTTTATTTTTGTTTTGGTGGTGCTTGAGGAGATTTTGTGCTGCTTTGTGTTGTCATGCCTCGCTTTATAAAGATTCTATGTGGTGAAATAATTTCTTTGTACCATAATATTTGAAATTGGGTTTGTTTGAACATGATAAGGTCATGCATCATCCCATCTTTTATGGAGTTTTCAATATAATTTATGTACATGTGATGAAGTTTTGTGGCTCTGAGAAGTGATGTATCTTGAAGATGTGTAATATCATAATTTGTTACTATGAAAAAAAAAATGTAACCACATTATAGTAAAAAAACTTTATAAAAAAAATGTAACTACACATTAACATTATTATTTTTTTGAAGAAAATTGAATCCTTTGTTTTATCTCTATCATGAAGTATAGCTGGGAGGGCTAAATCATGTGTCAGTTATCAAGTTTAATGCCATACACATTAAAATTCTGTAATGTGTTGTTGATGTCTCTTTCTAGTAAGAATTTGTGAGGGAGATAACAGTGATTCAGAATTTTTCCATCAGTTGCTTATGGTTCCTATGGAATTTGTCTATGTTTCCTATGGTAATAATGTAGCATATTTGGATGGTCTAAAGCTTCTAAGGCAACCATTGCAGCCATTATAATAATGCAAGGAATTTTTAAACCGCTCAATTTGAGTGGGTTAGAAAGCTTCTCGCGCGAAATAACTATGGAACTTGCTCAGCATAAAATTAAAGAAAGAAATCAGTATGAAAATTTAATTAACTGAATTTTCTTTTGTAAAAAGCATTACTTGAAAAATAAAATATTTAAACTTTCACAAAATTAAAATTAAAATTTATGTCTATAACAAGTTTATTTACGTCTAATTATTATAAATACACTACTTTTATAAATATACTAGTTCTAATGCCAAAATAAATTATTACAAATACATCACTTTTACTTTACTCTGGATATACCTAACCAAACAAGGGAAACATTTCTCCTGTGTTTATTTTGCAGATAACCTAACAGTAACAAAGTATTCAGAATACAATGTATTTACTTTACACTGCATTTCTTTTTCAGGCAACCAAACAGCCCCTAAGTTCAATCTGTTGTATGCATCTAAGGGTAGTAATATTATATTAAATAAGGACATTAAGGGAAAGTCATCTCCATTTATTTGTTGGTTTAAGATTTCGGCCAAGACATTTTAATTGTCATCAAAATGCTTTGATGTTGCCCATGAGTTCAATGAGAAAATAAGCTATTTTAAGGATTTTTTAATTGATAATTTTTAAAATATCATTTGTTTCACCATAGCTATTTGTAAGATTGAATTTGATTTGTAGTAAGTTTTTTTTTTTTAAATCTATTTCAAGCATGAGAAAATTTATTGAATTCTTCATTGATAGTTGAGTTATATGAATGTCATGTCTAAGTCTTGACCTCATGAATTTTCAATCTAAATCATATCCACAACCATATATAATAATAGCTTGGATAGATGAAGCCACTTATTTTGTGTCTCAGGGGTTTTGAGTTCATATTCAGTTAGCTATTTATATTTGTAGAGTATGGTGCAATGTGCTACCCATGGATGTTGCTCATAAAATTTTGGGTGCCCCTTGGTTATATGATTTAGATGTTACTCAAGCAAAACTACTAGGAGAAGGTAGTTTTGAAACTTATAAAGTCTAAGAGTAAGCTTGGTTCTGCAAAAGAATTAAGTGCTCTCCTATTGTGAAAACAAAATCTTTTCATATTTTGAATCAACCTGCATTTTACCAAAAAAAAAGAAGGGTGTGATCTATATGCCTTGGTAGCAATCGAGTTGAATGATGCATGCTAGAGATTGGAACTTTTCTTTATGATATTAAGTTCGCTAATTTTCAAGATATTTGCATGATTTGCTTCTTGATTAATTTCCACCATTTAGGGATATTCAACAACCATAATTTAGTTCCTAGATCATTATTTTCAAAAATTCATTAGTGGATAACTCCAACTAAATACAATGAGCTTAAAAGATGGGTTGATGATTTACTTGAGACATGATTTCTTAGGGAAAGCATGAGATGAATGCTTACACCTGAAAGAGGATGGGGGTTGGCTATCAATAAAATCATGATCAATTAAGGATTTTTATACATCATTTTGATCATAGCTACAAATAATGAATAAATCTGTCATACTTTTTTAAGATTGATTTGAGAAGTGCTATCATCAAGTGAGAATGAGGGGAATGTGATGAGTGAAAAATAAGTTTCAAGACTAAAGATGGATTATATCGATGACTAGTAATGTCTTTTGGATTAACCAATGCCCACATTTTATGAGAAAAGTCTTTTTTGTTTACTTAGATGATATTTTAATTTATAGCAAGGCATGAATTTGATCATTTGATAGATTTTAGAAAGTTTTTGAGGCTTGACAATCTAATATAGTATGCGTGAATCTAAAGTTGTTTTGTGCACCCATTTTTAATCTTCTTAGTATTTGTTGTGTATGGTGATGTATTGTTTGTTTATTCTGATAAGTCTGAAGCTATAAATAATTGGCTAAAACCCACCAATATACTTAATATTCAAAGTTTTCATAGTTTTATCTCTTTTTATATACAATTTATCAAGGATTTTGTTACTAACATATCTCTAATTACTAATTGCTTGAAAAACGAGACTTCAAAAGGACAAGTTTTTTAATTAGACTCTTGTTGAGCTTAAGAAAAGGCCTATAAATAGATTCTCTTAATTCAAGAGATATATCTTATTAAATTCTTCAATTAGAAATTGAATAAAGTTAAAGGCAATCACTCAAACTATGATAGAGTGATGGGGACATCAATGCATGGAAAGTATTATAGAATGGGTCGTAGATCGACCCATGATTGAGTTGTTATATTATTAGTTGTTATGTGTGTTGTATGTGATTTAATTTAGTTTGTGAACTTTTCCTTAATGTTATCCAAGGGCATTTGTGAACTTTCCATTAATATTATGCTGTAAGCCCAAGGGCATTTGTGTCTTTTGCCTTGTCATGTGGTGAAGCCTATATATATGGCTCTCCCCCTTGTAACGATGATGGTTATTTTTTAATGAATTCTGATTTCAGCCGTCTTCTCTTGTGTGAGAGTGAGTGTGGTGGAGTGGTGAAGCCTTAGGAGAAGGCAAATGAAGTACCCAATAGCCCATTAAGGTGAGCCCTTGGTTTTCCCCTTGTATCTCTTCCCCTTTCCCTCCTCCTTCCTCCCTAACCACCGATCAACCCCTCTTCCCCTCCCTTTCTTGGCCAGCCACCCCTTCCTCTTCAACCGCCCACGATAAGCCCACCACCACCACCTCCCCATCCAAGTTCCTAGTCCAAAATTTCCCAAATATGAAATTTTGACCTTTGGGATTCCAATTGGACCCCACTTGTCTCTTGGAACTCTTCATGTTAATTAATAGGAAGTTGACCCATTAATTGCCTCTCATTAATTTCATTTTCAAAATTAGTTGGAAATTGGAAAAGCCATAACCCCTTCCCTTTCCCCATGGTTGGCCCACTCTTGGAATTTTTCATGTTAATTAATGGGAAGTTGACCCATTAATTGTCTCTCATTATTTTCATTTTCAAAATTAGTTGGGAATTGAAAAAGCTACAACCCCTTCCCTTTCTCATTGGTTGTCCCACTCTTGGAACTCTTCATGTTAATTAATGTGAAGTTGACCCATTAATTGCGAAGTTCACTTTTCCCTCTCCTAAAACTACTTTTTCTATTTTCCAATTCCACTCTCCCATTCCCCTAAGCCCCACCACTCTAATTAACCTCTCACCATTCCTAATCTCTCCCAAATAGCAAAAACCATGGCCTCCCTCGTGTCACACCCTCGATGTATTGATGACTAGCGTAGGACTTCCATTTTTCAGACCTACACCAAATTGAAAGATAAAAATTGCAAAGTCATCATCGATAGTGGCAGTTGCATCAATGTTGTCTCCTCTAGCTTAGTGACCCGCCTTGCCTTTTTTGCTGTTCCCCACCCCAGTCTATATAAGGTAGCTTGGGTCAATTCCACTGCCTCGGAGGTGAAAGAACGAAACCTTATACCCATATCTTTTTTTGATTATAAGGAGAGTTCTTATGGATGTGGGTTAGGTTATATTGGGCCGCCTCTGGCTTTTTGGTAACGATGTCCACATTTATGGTTGTTCAAACATCTGTGTGTTTGAACATGGCGGCAAGAAGATCAAGCTCTTGACTAGTCAGCCAAAGTCTAAGGATGAACCTAAATCCAATCATGTGAAACCTAGTAAAGGGTTCAACCTTGTATCTGCCAAGATTATTGATTCTTGTGCGGCCCAAGGGGCACCCCTTTATGCCTTAGTGGGTCGTGAGGTTACTGAGGAGCCTGATAGGCCCATTCCTCAGGAGGTCCAGCCCATCCTTCTTGACTTTTCTGATATTTTTCCTGAGGACCTTCCTAACCAGTTACCACCTTTGAGGGATATACAACATGCCATTTACCTTGTCCCAGGTGCTTCCCTCCCCAACTTGCCTCATTACCGTATGAATCCCACTGAGCTTGATGAATCACACCATTGGCCTGAGTCCTGCTGAGATTATTTATGGGTATAAGCCTATGCAACCGTTATAGCTTATCCATATGTGTCCTAGGTATAGAGTATCTGAGTCTGCATTTACATTTGCATCATATTTGCATGACTTACATGAAGAAATTACAACCCGAATTGAACAAAATAATGCAAGCTACAAAATTCATGCGGATCTTAAAAAAAGATTTAAAACATTTGAGGTGGGTGATTCTGTGATGGTTCATATTCATCCCGAGCGGTTCCCAAAAGGAACTATTAAGAAATTGCATGCCAAACGTAAGGTGATAAAGAAAATCAATGATAATGCTTACGTGTTGGATCTGTCTGCAGATTTTGGCATTAGTACCTTCTTTAACATTGAGGATTTAGCAGCCTACGAGAGACCAAATTTTAACCCACCCAATCCACTATATTATGAGCCTTGTGTGATCCCACCTTGTGAGCGCCCTAGCCTACCTCCACTTTCCAATTTACCCAAATCACCCAATGCGGATAAGATTGACATGATCTTAAGTGATGAAATCATTTCCACAAAGGAAGGCGGACTAACAAGATATCTAGTTAAGTGGAGAGGTAAGCCAAAGACTGAGAATACTTGGCTAGATCATGAGGAACTGCAGAAGATTGATCCAAATATGTTGGAGTTGTATGAGAGTTCACATGGCGCCTACTCGACGAGGTCAAGATCTCTCCCATCTTGGGAGAATGATGGTGACATCAATGCATAGAAAGTTTATCATAGAAGGGGCTGTAGATCGACGATCATGATTGAGTCGTTATATTATTAATTGTATGTGTGTTGTATGTGATTTAATTTAGTTTGTGAACTTTTCCTTGATGTTATGTTGTACGCCCAAGGGCATTTGTGAACTTTTTCGTAATTTTATGTTGTAAGCCCAAGTGCATTTGTGTCTTTTGTCTTGTCATGTGATGAAGCCTATGTATATGGCTCTCTCCCCCTTATAAGGATGATGATTATTGTTGAATGAAATCTGATTTCAGCCCTCTTCTCTTGTGTGAGAGTGAGTGTGGTGGAGTGGTGAAGCCTTAGGAGAAGACAAATGATTTGTTACTATTAAAAAAAATTATGATTTTTTTGTAGAAGATTGCTTTTGTCAAAAATGATTCATTTAATACTATGCTATAAAACTATTGATACATCAAACATTTCTAACTTATGTTTTAATGTAGTTCAGTAGCGTGAAATGCATAAAATAATTGTTTTTGATCGATATGTGAAATTCATGTGCTATTTGTTGGAAAACTCTTTGAAAGAAAATGATAATAAATCTTAATACTTGATTTTGGATAGATTTTTTAATGCATCTGTGGCAGGGAAAACAATCAGCAAAATGCAAAGTATATTTGGATGAAAAAAGTCTACATATTTTCATGATATTTGCTTTAGAAAAGCTACTTTTGAGAAAGCATAATAGAAACTACGGTTGAGAAAAAAGATGCTAGCAAATTTTGATAGCAAAAATAGGAAAGCATAAGCCGCCCCAAATGAAGCCTAAATTTTCCACTTCACCCAAACTGATGAACAAAGTGAAGTATTTAACGTTTATTTGAGAGATTTGTTGTGTTGTTTGAGAAAAAATTATGCATCTGATTGGGATTTGATATTGCTTATGGTTAATCTGTACACAGTTCATTTTTCTATAGATATATTGGCTTGATTATATTGAAGGTTGTCAATGGATTTCGACCTAAAAGCTTCTAGATTTTTTTTTAGTTTCTTATTGATTTTAGGCCGTATATGTTTACACAATCATTCACACAGTGCATTATAAATTTCCTAAGGATTTTCATAAACAAATTGCTCAATTGAAGTTTTTTTCTTGTGTTAATTAAGTTTAAGTTGAGTTTAAATCTAGTGATAGTTATGGTGCGTTAAAATTCAAAAAGAATTTCATCAGATATGTTTTAGAAATTAAATGAGGTAAAGGAAGGGCCATTCAAAATCTTGAAGCGCATTGCAATTAATGCATACAAATTACAAATTCTAGTAAAATCTAACATTACTCTTGTTTTAAATAATACGATTTGACTTTATTTCATGAATATGTTGTAAATTCTTTGAATTTTTCTCTCTTTCGACCTCGTGTGAATAGGGGTCTATATTCAGTTGGTTTGGGATGGATTGTCTAAACCAATTGGTTTTGAATTTAAAATCCAATCTACCAAACTAATCAAACTATTAGTATAATCGAACTACGTTTAAGTTTGGTTGATTTGGTTTGGATTGTGATTAACCAAAAATAGAGACACCTTAGTTATATTTAATTAAAGTAGAAATTGCTGACCATGCTTTGACTATGTAGAATGTATAGTTCTTGAATTGCATATTGATTTATTAATTGTATTAATCACATACAAAACTATATATAAGTATAAAATAAGTATCCACATTGTATAAAACATTACTTTAACCAGATGAAATAAATTGTTCTATTGATAAAACATTAAAACATTAGATAAATACCCAATACCCAACTAACTCATATTGCATTTGATTTTAATGATACATTTGAATTAAAATATACAAGAGGTGAGTAGTCATTTAAATTAAACAATAATATAAAATAATTAAAATGATTATGAGCGATGGGTGTTTGAAATGGGCTTTTAGATCTAATAATTGAATGGTTATAAAGATGGAATGGATGATATTGAAGATTTAATTATTTCAATTAGATACATGGTGCAAAATTTAGTAGTTTATTACACTTTTTTTAAAATAATTTATTTCTGATGAATTTTGAACTTGGAATATAATAGAACTTGGATATTTATATTTCCCTTATTTTAGTGTGATGATTAACATTTCATATCTTAAAAAATATTCATTGCACTCTATGTTGCACCGATACGGATACGGCGACACGGATATGACACGATACGGATACGGGACACGTCAATTCTTAAAAATACAGGATACGGGTATGGCGCGGACACGTCATTATAATTTATAAATCATACATAAAAATTAAAAAAACAATCAAAGCATAATATTTGAAATTACAAAAAAAAAAAACATCATCATTTGTAGCCTTGTAGCTTATAATATCAAAATATAAGTAAACATTAAATGTCTAGTACAACAACAAAAGCATAAACATAAATTATCTAGCACATGAAGTTTTAACTATTCAATAGAAGGAATGATATAATTATCTTTTTCATTGGTTTGTCTTTGAACTTCTATATTATCTTCAATAAATATCATAGCTTCTAATTCAGGCTCATCAAGTGAAAGATTAGTAATTTTTAATATTTTCATGTCATCAAGAGACTCAAATCCATCTTGGTAATGAGAGAATCTTGCTCGCAACCGTGGAAGTAAATATGACACTTTTTTTTTAATTTCTTTTTGTTTTTCAACGGACACGCATATCGGATACGCGTGTCCTTTTGAAATAAAATAGTATTTTAATTGGATACGGCTTTGGCGTATCCGACACGTATCGGTGGAGTATCAGAGGCGTATCCGTGTATCGGTGTATCGGATACATCACGCCTTCATAAATAGGTGTATCGGTGCAACATAGATTGCACTTAAAATTAGCTATAGTTGATATAGCTATTTCTTTTTTAGCCTCACTTCACAGGGACTAGTGCCTAGGTTAGGCCTAACATCTTGGCATTGGGCGATCCATGTTTCCTTCAGAACAACTGGCAATATTAAGGATATTGATTATAGTATGACGTGGCAGTCATGAATTTTTCAAACTCAAAAAATATTCTGGTCCCAACTTACTCATCTCACAATTCTTCAATCGGTTTTGAAAGTTTGAAATCATTTAATTTTTTTCTTATATATCCATCTATTTGCTCTCAAATTTTCGTTCTTTCGCGCTTTGTATGCTCATTATTTTGCGTGGAGGGCTCTTGACCAATGCAGCAATAATGTAGTAAACACTATGTATATGCTAACTTCTGTTATAGTTGATCACATTTAGGGGTTATTTGGTATTGTATTTGAACCCGAATTTATGTCGGATTTACAGTAAATCTTGCCAAATAGTTTTCGAGCGCACAGTAAATCCAAGTCCCGCGGTGAAAATCTGGGATTTGCTAAATCCTGTCGTTTGACGGATTTAACTTGATTTACGGATTCGCGAAGTTCTTTGGCGGCGAGCGAGATCCCATCTTGGAGGCGAAGATGGTTACCTAAGCAACGAACGAGCACCTGTCGTGACTTCCGATTCGACACCTTCGAACGAGACGAAGAAGCCGCTTTAGCGACTCTATCAAAAACAATTTCTCGCGAAGCCAAAGTAGCCACGAAGAAATGATGAAGAGGAAAAGCGACAACAATGAAGCACAGAAAGAAGATGAAAAACAAACCTAGGCAGTCTCCTAAATTAAAAATTAATCTAAGTTAACATTATTAATATAATTTAAATATTAATAATTAATTAGATTAATTAAATAATTAGTAGTGTAATTAAGTAATCTAATTTAGCTTAACTAATTAATTAGTAGTATAATTGGTCATTAAATTAGTTTAATTAATATAATTTAAAATAAAAATAGTTAATTACATACTTAATCTTGTAAATAATAATTAAATAATTAATTAGTAGTTGAATATTTAAGTAATCGATGAGATAATTAATAATTAAAACTAATTAAATAACATAAATAAAATCATTAATATGAGTATTAGTTAAAAAATTTCTAATTTCAAATTATAATTAACAAATTAATTAGGTTTTAAAATAATAATTAGATAATCAGTAATATAATAAGTAATTTGATGATTAACATCTAAATAACTAATTTGATAATTTCTAATAATTACATTAGGTCATAATTATATTATTTATCATTATAACTTATTAAAGATAATCAAAATTAAAGTTAATAAGTAACTCTTGCTTAACGTGCAAATTAATTTCAAAATGCATAAGATTTAATTTATAAATGAATCAACCGTCTTTTATCCTGGATTATGTTGCCAAACAATTTCTCAGGATTTAACATATGTAATGCCAAATTGTTTTCAGGATTTAACACCCTTAGGATTTACTAAATCCGGATTTATAGGATTTTCTAAATCCGGATTTACTAAATCTCACTACCGTTAAATCCTTCTTGTCGCCAAACAGCCCATTAACTTTCTTTTAGGTGGGATTATAAGGAGGCACATAAATGTTTGTATTTTTTGTCGTTTGTCTCTTCAGGTTCGTTTCACTGTTTTAAGGGATTGTCTGCCCTTACCAGAGGAGAAGTTTAAAGCAGCAATAAAGGAAAACTATGTAAGAAACAAGTTTGATTGCCAGCTTTCAGCAGAGCAGGTTAGCTATGTTTGCATTTAACTGTCCATTCCCTCCCCCCCTAAAAAAAAACTTTTCCAAATATTGTTCCTAGATTATTTATATGAGTGTAGCATTACTCATTCCCAGATATTGCTGTGCAGGTGAGAAAATTATGCAAGTTATTTCAGAATCCAACAAGCAGCGTCTCAATTCAAAAGCACAGGCCTAGAGCTGGCAGAGAACTGAAGCATAGGCATGAGAGGAGAGAAGCTTACCCATTACCACCTCCTCGAGTTCTTCGTCTATCTCCTCCTCCTCGAGCTTTGCCTCTGCATACAATTCCTCGACCATTGCCTGCACCACCACTACCATCCTATACTTACGAACGGCCCGGTGATGACTACTTCTACCAGAGAGAGCGTCACAGAGTTTTGGATTTAGAATTGAGGCCAAGGGATCTTCCTATAATAAACTACCATGATCCCTATAACCCCTACAGGGAGCATGTTCTATATCGCGAACCAGCTTATCCCCCAAGCTTTTCTGCTGCTTATGCTGCTCGCCTTCGCGAACCACGTACTCCACCCAGGTACCTTTACTGAGAAAGCGAAGTTGGTGGCTGATTCTGATACCACTTGGCATTTTTATTAAGTAAGAACTATCCATCTTTATGTACTTTTTGAGACTTTTACTTTCTTCTGCCGAAATATTAACTCTGACCATTTTCGTAGCTCTTCAATTTAGATGTCTGTAAGCTTAGTGAGAGTTGTGGGGAGTATTTTATATATATATATATATATATATATATGTTTTGCAACATTAGCATATCGTTGTAATCGTTTTATATGCATTAGAAATGACTAGATTGTCGCTGTTGCTTTCCTCGTGTTCTCTCCTGATAGTAACACACTGCGGTGGAATGTTGATGGTATTCTGTGGCTGTTTTGTGTATAGACGCTTGGGACTTATTAGGTAATAGTTGATGCAAATTGGTCTCACCATTCTTGTTGTTACCTTATTGGACGGCACTTGAGAGATACCACCTTTTTGTCATAATGATGATGAATGGGTGTTTTCTCTTTGGAAATAGTTGATTTTAACACAAATTAGTATTGGCATAGTTTTAAGGCAAACGTAAAGCTAGGTGTAGTTTGTGTTGGGGTAGTCTATCATGATGGTCTGAGGCCGTATAATAAGAGTGAAGTTTAATAGTCCTTCGTTGCTCAGGCATGCTCATGAAAGGATTAATTATTCTGTGCGGATGTTTAACATTGTTTTGAGATCAACCATAATGCATCACGTCATCCCTTGTTTGGTACCGTGGCTTTGTACTGTTGTGGTACATTCTTATTACTCTCCGGATTGGGTTATGCATTCAATCTCCGCACAGAATAATTTCTCTCATGGAAGGGTTCATAAGTTTTGATAATAGAGTCCCCCCAAGCACACTCCTAATCGACCCTCGTTAAGTTGTTTGCTGTGGTGGATCTTTTTTCTCCAAGCTTATCTTTTTTAATAATATTCCTGGTATTTATTTACAATGAATGATTTAATCAATGCCTTTGAGTTGAATTGATTGGCAAACAAGTGCTAGGCTTGACTTGGTGGGTGGTAGCGGTTGTCTGCGATGATGATTTGTGTTGTCATTAGAGAGATCTTTGATTGTCAATCTAAATATATTATATCGCAGCTCTCAACATCACAAACATCACAAACATATCAATGGTAATACATCTAGGTTTTGATAATCGAGTTGGAGGGAACAATTTGGGGTCACCTGAAAACTTTGATAAAATCACATCATTTTTATATGGATATGTTTTTCTCCTTGAGAGTAGCATTTTGTTGCTCATGAAACTATGTCCTACAAGTTAAAAATGATTCATAAGCTTTTGATAATTTGTGCATGTATGGAGGTACAGTATGGACAATCAAGGCCATCAGCATTATACTTAACGAAACCCAAGGTACCCTTTTGTAGAGGAGGCAAAATTGGACATGACCTGAGAACCCGACATGAAAATTTTGGGTTCGGATTGGTTCATGTCAATCCGAACCGATCCGGGTCGGGTTCATGTTAGAGATTTCGACTCGTTTGCAAAAATGGGTCAAGTTTAGGTTAATCCGGAAACCCTAAATCAATTTGTTTGACCCAGACTAACCGTTTCCCGCTCCTTGTCCTTCCAATCACATCAGTCGCATGATGAGATGCCAGTGTTAGCTATCGTGTCCGCAAACCATCATCTATTCGATCTCTTACTCGCAAGTTGCATTTGTTTCTTGCTCGTAGCCTTGTAGGGTTGGGTTCGCCGTTCTCCATCCTCGCCGTCCCACTCCCATGCACTGCGGCACCGGTCCACCGTTGCTGCCTCGCCTGGGTCAAACTGTCTTGCGGTTCGTTCGCCAATCGATCAAAGATCGTAAGTAGCGACTAGCGACAGGAGGTCTCTATCTACGCGCACTTCCTCAACAAAATCCCATAAATCCATGTTGGGTCGAGTTCGGGTCCCAAAAACTGACACGTTTGCAAAAATGGTTCGGGTTCGGGTTGACCCGAATAGTGTCCGGTTTGTTACGTGTTCAGCCCTAACTCAACCTGTGACCCAAAATTGACACCCCTACCCTTCTCGTCCTCTCTACAAACAAAAATGTTGTGCTGTTGCCATCTTATGCATGGGCAAGATTCAAATGCTGGCTGGAAGAATACTCAAGGCCAACAACATAATGTGTACACAACTCATCTTGATCTATTTTTTAGGAGCATTGACTATCAATCAAGAGATTTTAAGTTTAGATGTATGAGTTTATTTTAATTGGTCTAAATCTTTTATAAAAAAATAATTTTCAAAACGTATTGACTATTTTAGTGGGATTTCACAATCACTGTGAATTCATGCAATGATGCAATGTTGAATTTGCCATTTCCACGTAAAATTGAGTATTAATTTCATCATTTTGAATTGCTCAAGCAGGGTTGTATGTACTTAAGCCAAGCTTAATACACCACTTTGCTAGATCATTCTTCAAGTTCAAGTCAAGCTTTTACATAGATCTCCGTATTTGGCTTGTTTAGAATTGTCAAAGAACGAACTTGCTTTTACACGATTGCCTTGAATTAACTAAGTATTTAATTGAGCTAAGAAAACAAGCTGATATATGAATATGTATTAAATGAACTCTCACATGATTGTCATATTAATAATCAGTTTAAAAGTATAAATTAATAAGAATTTAATTAATTTGAAAAAACTAGCAATCAAAATTCATAATTCATAATTTGCAAAACTTGGTGGAGTTTTAAATCAATATGATCAATTAATTACTTTAAGAAATAAAAAACAAAAAAATTCATAAATGTTTGCATGAATTAGAAGCATTCAAATTCATTAAGAGAGAAAAATGAAATTACTTGAAAAAATATCCTTTTGATTTAGAGTTTATAAAATCGTAAATTCTTTATGCATAAGTGATCAATATATATTGAGGACAAGTACTATATAATTTTTAAATTGAGCTCAGGCTTCATTTGGGAAAACCGTCTCAAACGAAACCTAAATCACCAACCAAGTCATTATGAGAGTTTTTTTTTTTTTTTGCGTTAAAAATCAAAAAATTTTTCTTTCGCAATGTGCATTATCATGAATTGTTAACTCCATAATTGTTAGAGATTCTGAATGATTATTATGTCAATATATAGCCGTCAGCACTCCTAACATTTACATTATGGTATTATTATAACATGTAAACTAGAAGCTAAATCCATATTAAGAATTAGAATCATACTATAAATAATAAATTAACATGGCCTACATCCTTAATTACCCAGGCACAACTCTTAAAGATGAGAGAGTGGAGATTCAAAGCATTAGAAGCACATAATGACATGTGAAAATGAAAATAAAAAAGAAAAGAGAGGCACGAAATTATTTTACCTACTGAATAAATAATACATATAATATATTACTTTTAAATAAAAATCAAACAAGATATATTTAAATAAATTTAAAATGAATAAGATAACAAAATATTTCATTCATCATAACTATAATTAAAATAATCATGCATAATTTTCTTTTACAAGTTATGTTAATAATGTTTTTTGAAATAAAAAAAGTTCTTATATTTTCAATAATATATGTTTAATATTTTAACTTCCGTAGAATTATTTAGATCTCTCTTTCAAAAGTGAATTTTTTTTTTAAATAATAAAAAAATATTTTGATCTTTCATATGAAGAATCAATAATTATAAATATTAAAAAAAGTTTGAAATGAATATATTGATGGCTTCCCTATGTAGCGAGAATAGAGCGCATCATATATGTGCAACATACTGAATGTTGTTGGGCCTTCAGATGGTGGGAAGTGATGCACTAATTAATGATTGTAGTATGCGCTGTTGATAACCCCACCATTATAGTTAAAATGATGATATACGATGAGAGCACAGCACAGCAAGCATCATCATGAAATTAGAAAAAAATTATTTTCATCATATAAATATTTTGTTAAATTAGAAGGAAAATGCCTTTTTTTTGTTTAATATAGATCATTTTATGAGTATAAATCATTATTCAAAATGATACTCATAATTATGATCAATGCACGCTTAGGTTTTTGTTTGTTTACTATTTTTAAAACAACTTTTTTTGTATAAAAATTAAAAAACTGTTTTAAAAAGCGGTACAAATGAAGCCTTAGTCCACGGGGAGGCTATCCTTAGCTAATCCTTCCAGGCTTGTGATTACTCCGGCCACTAAGTTGATTTTCAATCGAACACAAAACTAGAGTTTGATGTTCGAAAGCTGCTCAACCTGGATATAAAAATTAGTACTATTCTCGTGGTGTGAACAGTGCGATATCAATTTTGGCGTCACACTGTTCACAAAATAGAGAAAGAATATACCCGTAGTAATTTTTTTTTATGTTATAAAATATAATTCAGTTGGGTGCCCAACGCTGGTTCAGACATGGCAATTTAAGGAACTTTTATTACATCCAGTGAACGTACGCTCCTCTACGTTCGGTTTTAGACCAAAACAGCGCAATACCGAGTTTTTTTTGAAAAAACTCGATACAACTCGGTACTCGGTATTGCGCTTTTTTTGCCTAGATCCGAACGTAGAGGAGCGTACGTTCATTGGATAAAATAAAAGTTCCAGTTTAAGAGGATAGCGTCGTTAATGACTTGGATAAGCAAAACAATTAAACGTCATCAAATGATGTGATTCCCCAACCCGTTCATTCAAATCCTTCACATTTACTGGTGGCGCGAAGCCATCCCGCTTTCCCTCACCTAGTTTGACCAACGAACCCGATCTTGCACCACGTGGAAAGATAATCGGATCCCGGCGACGGCGACAGCCCACCGGCGACTCACAGCTCCACCGCTCCCTCTCTACACCACTACATGCCACGTGTGCATTGACTTCTGATCTGACCTTCGAAATGCTGACGTGTAGGCCGTGGATCCGTTGACTATAAGTGGGTCAGTTTTGGGGTTTTACTGTCGTGGTGGCGTTGTAAATTGTCTCACGGGCTTTACAGGTGGTTGATTTATTCGGAGCTGACTCTTGCATTGGAATTCCTACCTTTCGCGTTCGCAAAAAAATTTCTTCTTCTCAGCTTCAACGGCTTTGTTCACCGTCTCTTCTACATTCTCACCAACTTTTACATCTTTACTGTATATCTGCTTTCTCCAGCTCATCTGATTTCAGGAGTAGCACTCCCTTTACGATGGATTATAGTTTGCCATCGCTTTTAACTTCTTCTTCCCATTGCCTTCCGTTGACTAATTATCACACGGTGCTTTCATCGTCATGGCACTCACACTATTCACTTTCTTTATTGTCGTGTTGGGTGGAAGTGACACAGTATGAACAGAGGCCTGTTCTACATTCACCTTCATAAATGTCCTAACTTTTTTTTTTTTGTTTCTTTGTTGGAAGAACTTTTACTGCTTCAACCTTCACCCAGGTCATCTACCTTCTCATACCAACTAACCATAGCCTTTGAAAATTTATGCTGCCATTTCTGTCACAGAATTTTTGTTACGTTCTTCAGCATTTAGTTTACTTTCTTCAACCTTCTTTTAAACAATATAATGGAAATTTTGAACATTTTCAGGTTGACCACCACTGTTAAGCAACTCCTTAGCGCATCTCCAACCGAAAATCTCATTTTTCACTACAAAATACCGTGAAACTAAAAAATGCCGTGATTCATCTCCAATCGAACATGATTTTGCCCCGTAACAGTTGTTCTCTTCTTTCGCGTGTTTCTTCGGCAAGTTTAGTAGTGAACAAAAAATGACGAAGATGAACAGTGCAACGCAAATATTGACGTCGCAATGTTCATCCACCATGAAATAGCATAATTAAGAATTACTGCTAGGTTGGAACGACGGAAGAACGACAAACAACTGTTCCATTGGAGATGCTCTTAGTCCAACCGAACTGAAGCCGAATGCCAAATAAAAATGTTTTTGTCTCTACTGTGAGCAATGAGACGCGAATATTACAGTCGCACAGTTCAAAACGCTAAAATGCCGTTGGATTTACTTGCTTCTGCTCCAAATGCGTCAGCGAACAAAGAGAGACGAAGTGTGAGTACGGTGACGGCGCGTAGATTTTTTTTTTTTTAAAAAAAGAAACAATAAAGATTTACAGGTGGAGAGGGTGGGATAGGGTTGGTTTTGGTGGGTCTTTTGTTTGATTTTGGGTGGCTCGAGATGGACCCCTTGGACTGGTAAGGCCCGGTTCCGTGATCTGTGGACCGATGAATGCGGGCTGGAAAATGGGCCCACGTTAAGTAGTTGTTTTTCTTCCAATTCTTTATCTTTTGTAGAGAATAAATGATCCGAAATAATAGAACCGAGAGCCAATCTGGCGCGAAATTTCCAAACATATTTATCAATATTATAAAAAATAATTGTTGCGTCCTGGAATATTCGCGGCGGTAGAGAAATATATAGTTTAACGTCTTAGCGTTGTACGAAGATCCAGCACACAATCAGATAAGTGAGAGGGTGTAGCGTTCATAAGAGACACCAAAGTTTTTACGTGGAAAACCCCTGAAAAAGGGGGAAAAACCACGGGGCCTGGCCCAGTTTGAATGAATCCACTAGTATTTGTAGTCGATTACAAATGAGGCCCTTCCTTAGGAGAAGGCCTTGGATTGATGTAGCAAATGTACATCATATAGATTGCATTACATGGTAAGAGTTACATATACAGGTTTGTTTGGCCTGAAGGACCGTAGTCGGCAGGAGACCGTAGTCGGCCGGAGACCGTAATCAGCAGGAGACCGTAGTCGGCAGGAGACCGTAGTCGGCCGGAGACCGTAGTCGGTAGGAGACCGTAGCCGGCCGGAGACCGTAGTCGGCAGGAGACCGTAGTCGGCCGGAGACCGTAGTCGGCCGGAGACCGTAGTCGGCAGGAGACCGTAGTCGGCCGGAGACCGTAGTCTGGTGATGGAGGACGGACGGACCGTATTAGGTGACAGTGGTCAGAAGGACCGTAGGCGGTAGGAGATAAGGAGTCAGGTGTTAGTCCCAGTGTCACTTGGAAGATCGGATGTTGATGGTCTGGCCTTGAGTAGGACGTCGGATCTTAAGCAGGACGTCAGGTCTTCAGCAGGACGTCGGGACTTAACGTCGGGCCTTGAACAAGATGTCGGGTCTTTGGCAGGATGTAGGGACTGAGTGTCGGGCCTTGAACAAGACGTCGTGTCTTTGGCAGGACGTCGGGGATGAACGTCGGGCCTTAAGGTGGTGGTCCGGTGAGGTTTTGTGGTGGTCCGGCGAGGTTCCTGCGGTGGTCCGACGAGATTCCTGCGGTGGTCCGGCGAGGTTCTGCGGTGGTCCGGCGGTGGTTCGGCGGCTGTCGAGGAGGAACTCCTTCCTTCTCTTCTCTTCTTCTCTCTCTTGCTTGGATCCCCCTCTTATGAGAAATGAGGGCTCTATTTATAGATTTTCTGGAGTGGCATGGCCCGTAAATAGGCATGAGATCAGGGGCGAATAGGGAGTGGTCCAATGGACGGCCGATATTGAATCCTACGATCATGCACCGTTTATTGGACATTTGAAAGCCTTAGTGATGTTGGAATTCTGTGATCTTAGGCTCGTTGGATTTGTCTCGTCGAGCCCTTCGATTCGAGTATAAGCTCGTCAAAATCGGAGTCCGTTTGGTAACTCAAATAGTGGTTTGAACCTTCCAACAGCGCTTCGGATCCATGATTTGGACCAATTTGGACTCGGATTGGGTCGAATTTGGTGTCGTTGGATTCGTATTTCCGAGACGCTCAGTTTGACTGTAAGCTCGCTGAAATCGGAGTTTAGGTGCTCCCAGATTTAATTTTTGAAGTTTCCAACTTGATTTTTGCCTCGAGATTCGTGCCCAATCAAGTTAATTTTCGCATGACGTATCAGTTGCCCCCCTATTTTCGGACGTCGAAGCTCTAGGAGTCCGAAAATACTTGTTCCGAAATTTACATTGGCCGAATCGTAAAAAATTACGTTCCAAAAATTAATGGCTTGCTCGAACTTGATCCTAGAGGCCCCGTTGAGCTCCGAAAGTGTCGAAATCGAGTCCGGAACGTCGAAAAATGTGTCCGGGGACCCCAAAAACGTCCGAATCGGACCGTCCGGACCGAAAATCGGGCCCGGACATGCGTTGGCGGCCAAACCGGCCGACTGGCCGGCCGGCCGCCGGCTTCTGGCGGCGCCGCCGCCGGCGAGAACCCGCGCGTCAGCGCGGGCTGGAGGGGCGCGTGAGGCGCCCCTTGTGAGGCGGTTAATCAAAATTTTTTTTTTTTTTTTTTTTTTTCACCGCCTCTGTTAAACCGACTTAGGCAGTTTTTTTTTTTTTTTTTTTTTTTTTAAATTAAAGTGGGCCCCACATGGATTTAAAAAATCCGAAAAAATCTCAGAAAAATCCAAAAAATTCCAAAAAAATTCTGAAAAATTCATGAAAATTCAAATTTTTGGAGAATTCTAGAAAACTCTAGAAACTTCTCCTCTTCACTCACAAAAACTATAAATAGGCCCCTGAGGCCTTTAGAAAAATTGTCCTTCTCCTTTTCTTCTCCTCTTTTTCTTCTCCTTTCTTCTCTTCTCCCTCTGTCCTTTCTATTGAGGCCTTCCCTCAGTTTTCTGAGGCCCCTCTCTTGGCAAGGAAGTTCGGAGATCTTCTCCCTCTGTCCTTTCTATTGAGGCCTTCCCTCAGTTTTCTGAGGCCCCTCTCTTGACAAGGAAGTCCGGAGATTTTCCCTTATCCATCTTTTCTTCGAGAGATCTTGTGGAGTTTCGATGTTTGGTGGTTGGTAATGGAGGTCGGATAGACCGTTGTAAGGAGAGAGGTTGGAATGACGGGCAAACTTCCGGCATCGGGGAGAAGTATGATGACAGGCATGAATTCAACATCGGGTAGTCATACAGCGTCGGGTAGAAGACCGACGAAAGTCTATTAACTGGTAGAAGTCCGACGACAGGGAGAAGTCTGACGTAATGTAGAAGTTCGGCCTCAGGCAGAAGACCGATGAAAGTTTGTCGATGGGCAGAAGTCCGACGATGAGTAGAAGTCCGCTGATGAGCAGAAGTTCGACGACAAGGAGAAGTCCGACGTCGTGTAGAAGTATGGCCTCGGGTAGAAGTCCGATGAAAGTTCATCGACGGGCAGAAGTCCGACGACGAGTAGAAGTCCGCTGACGAGCAGAAGTTCGACGACAAGGTGAAGTCCGACGTCGTGTAGAAGTACGGCCTCGGGCAGAAGTCCGATAAAAGTTCGTCGACAAGTAGAAGTCCGCTAACGAGCAGAAGTTCGACGACGGGTAGTAGTTTGACAACGGACATGAATCCAACGAAAGGTGGAAACTTAACGTCGAGTAGAATTCTAACGTCGGGGAAAAGTGCGACATCGGGCAGAAGACCGATGAAAGTTCGTCGACGTGCAGAAGTCCGACGACGAGTAGAAGTCCGCTTACGAGCAGAAGTCAGACGACCTGGAGAAGTCCGATGTCGGGTAGAAGTCCGTCGAAAGTCCTGCAAGGCAAAAGTTCAGCGACAGGAGAAAAATCAAAATTTGGTAGAATTTTAATATTATGGAGAAGTAAGATAGAAGTCCATTGACGACATTCTGGCGATGTTAACCAAGGATGTGAGACCTTTCCGAGGTTGTATGCCGGAGCCCTGCTCGACGACGTTAACCTGTGTGGAAGAGGTCGGGAGAATCCACCAAGGATGTGAGACCTTTCCGAGGTTGTATGCCGGAGCCCTGCTCGACGACGTTAACCTGTGTGGAAGAGGTCGGGAGAATCCACCAAGGATGTGAGACCTTTCCGAGGTTGTATGCCGGAGCCCTGCTCGACGACGTTAACCTGTCTGGAAGAGGTCGGGAGAATCCACTAAGGATGTGAGACCTTTCCGAGGTTGTATGTCGGAGCCTTTGCTCGACGACGTTAACCTGTGTGGAAGAGATCGGGAGAATCCACTAAGGATGTGAGACCTTTCCGAGGTTGTATATCGGAGCCCTGCTCGACGATGTTAACCTGTGTGGAAGAGGCCGGGAGAATCCACCAAGGATGTAGGACCTTTCCGAGGCTGTATGTCGGAGCCTTTGCTCGACGACGTTAACCTGTGTGGAAGAGGCCGGGAGAATCCACCAAGGATGTAGGACCTTTCCGAGGTTGTATGTCAGAGTCTTTGCTCGACGACGTTAACCTGTCTGGAAGAGGTCGGGAGAATCCACTAAGGATGTGAGACCTTTCCGAGGTTGTATGTCGGAGCCTTGCTCGACGACGTTAACCTGTGTGGAAGAGGTCGGAAGAATCCACCAAGGATGTGAGACCTTTCCGAGGTTGTATGCCGGAGCCCTGCTCGACGACGTTAACCTGTCTGAAGAGGTCGGGAGAATCCACTAAGGATGTGAGACCTTTCCGAGGTTGTATGTCGGAGCCTTTGCTCGACGACGTTAACCTGTGTGGAAGAGATCGGGAGAATCCACTAAGGATGTGAGACCTTTCCGAGGTTGTATATCGGAGCCCTGCTCGACGATGTTAACCTGTGTGGAAGAGGCCGGGAGAATCCACCAAGGATGTAGGACCTTTCCGAGGCTGTATGTCGGAGCCTTTGCTCGACGACGTTAACCTGTGTGGAAGAGGTCGAGAGAATCCACTAAGGATGTGAGACCTTTCCGAGGTTGTATATCGGAGCCCTGCTCGACGATGTTAACCTGTGTGGAAGAGGTCGGGAGAATCCACCAAGGATGTAGGACCTTTTCGAGGTTGTATGTCAGAGCCTTTGCTCGACGACGTTAACCTGTGTGGAAGAGGTCGGGAGAATCCACTGAGGATGTGAGACCTTTCCGAGGTTGTATGCCGGAGCCCTGCTCAACGACGTTAACCTGTGTGGAAGAGGCCGGGAGAATCCACTAAGGATGTAAGACCTTTCCGAGGTTGTATGCCGGAGCCCTACTCGACGACGTTAACCTGTGTGGAAGAGGCCGGGAGAATCCACCAAGGATGTAGGACCTTTCCGAGGTTGTATGTCGGAACCTTTGCTCGACGACGTTAACCTGTGTGGAAGAGGTCCAATCGGATCCCCCTGGGATCGATTTTGCCTTGATTGGGAGGGGGCGAATGCTGCGTGTATCCCGAATCAAAGATAATTAAGAGTCTATCTTTAGACCGTTACTACCTTTTTGAGGTCGAGATCAAGACCTTGCCCAAGGAGTATAAGTCCTGTAGGGGACTGTATGAAACTTATAAGTGATAGAAAGTATCCTTGCATTTGCTTGGATTTTCCTGAAATATCAACTTGATGTTGAAGGTATTGGAGGATCTATTTGACCATGGTTTGAGTCAAAGTTGCCCCCCAGTCCGTTTTTGCTTCTTATGATATTGATGCTAGGTGTGATCTTTTGAGATTAGAGCACTAATTGCCCCCCAGTCGGGAATCACTTTCCCACAGACGGCGCCAAACTGTTGCGTCCTGGAATATTCGCGGCGGTAGAGAAATATATAGTTTAACGTCTTAGCGTTGTACGAAGATCCAGCACACAATCAGATAAGTGAGAGGGTGTAGCGTTCATAAGAGACACCAAAGTTTTTACGTGGAAAACCCCTGAAAAAGGGGGAAAAACCACGGGGCCTGGCCCAGTTTGAATGAATCCACTAGTATTTGTAGTCGATTACAAATGAGGCCCTTCCTTAGGAGAAGGCCTTGGATTGATGTAGCAAATGTACATCATATAGATTGCATTACATGGTAAGAGTTACATATACAGGTTTGTTTGGCCTGAAGGACCGTAGTCGGCAGGAGACCGTAGTCGGCCGGAGACCGTAATCAGCAGGAGACCGTAGTCGGCAGGAGACCGTAGTCGGCCGGAGACCGTAGTCGGTAGGAGACCGTAGCCGGCCGGAGACCGTAGTCGGCAGGAGACCGTAGTCGGCCGGAGACCGTAGTCGGCCGGAGACCGTAGTCGGCAGGAGACCGTAGTCGGCCGGAGACCGTAGTCTGGTGATGGAGGACGGACGGACCGTATTAGGTGACAGTGGTCAGAAGGACCGTAGGCGGTAGGAGATAAGGAGTCAGGTGTTAGTCCCAGTGTCACTTGGAAGATCGGATGTTGATGGTCTGGCCTTGAGTAGGACGTCGGATCTTAAGCAGGACGTCAGGTCTTCAGCAGGACGTCGGGACTTAACGTCGGGCCTTGAACAAGATGTCGGGTCTTTGGCAGGATGTAGGGACTGAGTGTCGGGCCTTGAACAAGACGTCGTGTCTTTGGCAGGACGTCGGGGATGAACGTCGGGCCTTAAGGTGGTGGTCCGGTGAGGTTTTGTGGTGGTCCGGCGAGGTTCCTGCGGTGGTCCGACGAGATTCCTGCGGTGGTCCGGCGAGGTTCTGCGGTGGTCCGGCGGTGGTTCGGCGGCTGTCGAGGAGGAACTCCTTCCTTCTCTTCTCTTCTTCTCTCTCTTGCTTGGATCCCCCTCTTATGAGAAATGAGGGCTCTATTTATAGATTTTCTGGAGTGGCATGGCCCGTAAATAGGCATGAGATCAGGGGCGAATAGGGAGTGGTCCAATGGACGGCCGATATTGAATCCTACGATCATGCACCGTTTATTGGACATTTGAAAGCCTTAGTGATGTTGGAATTCTGTGATCTTAGGCTCGTTGGATTTGTCTCGTCGAGCCCTTCGATTCGAGTATAAGCTCGTCAAAATCGGAGTCCGTTTGGTAACTCAAATAGTGGTTTGAACCTTCCAACAGCGCTTCGGATCCATGATTTGGACCAATTTGGACTCGGATTGGGTCGAATTTGGTGTCGTTGGATTCGTATTTCCGAGACGCTCAGTTTGACTGTAAGCTCGCTGAAATCGGAGTTTAGGTGCTCCCAGATTTAATTTTTGAAGTTTCCAACTTGATTTTTGCCTCGAGATTCGTGCCCAATCAAGTTAATTTTCGCATGACGTATCAATAATGAAAAAGGTTATGAAAATTTATGAAATCATAGAAGTGTTTATTTTGAAATGGGTTGCTCAAAAAATTTTAAGGAATTGTAAACTTTAATTCATATTTAAAGATTTGTAAATTTATTCTTTTTGAATAATTGTAGCTATAGTATTTTTTTTATCTTTCCTCAAATTTTTGACAAAATTATCATAATTGAGTAGCTTACTGTTAATGATGATTGCTATTGATCAAGCATATTTGTAATTTATATAAATAAATAAATTATACTTACAATATAATTATTATGCTTATTATATAAAAATAATTTTTTTCATTTATGTGAAATATAATCCTTAAAACATAAATGTAAAAAAAGATCAAAATGGTTCACAATTATATTAAATGACTGTTTTTATCACTAAATATTTTTAAAATAATTGAAATAGTCCATGATTAGATTATTTTGATTCTTATTTAAGGAAATTATTTTTTATTATAATTTAGATTTTTTTATCTTTCCTAAGAAGTCAATGATCTATTTTGTTTATTTTCTCAAATATAAATTGAAATTTATAGAAATAAATTTATAAAAATAAGCTATCGAAAATAGTAAATTGATTAGCATGATCTTATAATCTTTTTAATAAACATAATATAATTGTCCTTGTGGTGTCTTAATTTATCCTCTTTAAAAATAATTATTAAGATTTAAAGAAACTTTGAAAAAAAAAAAGTCGTAGAATCTGGGCCGTCCGCGACGGCACAACTTGCGATGGAAGCAAAGCTGCGATTTCAAATCTCTCCAGTCTCCCCACGCTTTTTCCCATTGTCCCCCACCAGTCTCGGCGCCACATTCTCATGATCAGCAGCAATGGACTACCTGTAATACCCCCACGCTCCAGAAAAAATTACGAAAATGCTTTATACCGCCGGACTTTGCCCGCGAATCCGGGTTTTTCCATTTTCTGGCAAATCCGACCGCTGCTTCAGCATCGGACGGTGATGAGAAAAAAGGAGAAGAGCGTTGACAATGGCATTCGCGTAAATATCCGCAACAACAGCCCCGCGCGCGGGAATTTAACTTATCGTTTTTCTTCATTCATTTATTTATCTTAAGAAAAACGCCTGGCCTGCCCCTCCCGTGAAAAAAAGGTTTGCGTTTATTACACCCACTGCCACTTTCATGCCCTAACTCTCCTTAAGTAGCCCTACTTCCTTAACAATTTCTCCCCACATTCTCTGTGTAACCATTTGTTTCTACTCGTTCCTCTTCCAATAGTCAAAATGTCTCCCCTCAGCTCCGCCGCCTCAGCATTTGCCGTCGGATCCTTTTTCATAGCCCTAATTGCGCCGGCGGCAGCCCGCATTCCTGGCGTCTACATCGGCGGGACATGGAACCAGGCGCACGCAACATTTTATGGTGGAAGCGACGCCTCCGGTACCATGGGTGAGTCCACATTGTTTAATCCTATCCTTTCCGCTTCTCGATCCATGTTTGCTTGATGAGATCCAGGGTTTTACTGGGGTTTTTTGGATGCAGGCGGGGCGTGCGGCTACGGGAACCTTTACAGCCAGGGATACGGCGTGCAGACGGCAGCGCTTAGCACTGCACTGTTCGACAATGGTCAGAGCTGCGGAGCTTGTTTTGAGATCAAGTGTGCTGAAGATCCTCAATGGTGTCACCCAGGGAGCCCCTCCATCTTCGTTACGGCGACCAATTTCTGCCCCCCTAACTACGCTCTGCCCTCTGATAATGGCGGATGGTGCAACCCACCACGTCCCCACTTTGATCTCGCCATGCCAATGTTCCTTAAGATCGCTGAGTACCGTGCCGGCATTGTTCCGGTGAACTACCGCCGGTGAGCTCCATCTCTCTCGTCTTCTTGATTCCATGTTATTTCTGTCTTGTTATGTTTGTTTTAGCCGTTGGATTACTTTTTTCTAGTCGATTGATCACTTATTCATGATGGTCCTGTTTATTCCGTTACGATAACACCCGCCGTTGCTTGCTATTCGATTTGTGTTATGGAACCGTCAGAATATTTTAAAAAAGATAATAATTAATGTAAATAACTGAAATCTCGCCCACCTTTTTCTTATTAATTTTCTTGACCTGCCATTTCATCTGCAATTATTTAACGCTCCTGTGTTTTAGGTAATGACAGAAATATATTTACTTTATTGTCCTAAACAATTATTTTTTATGATGGCTCAATAATTCAGGCCAAGAAATATTATCTGTATGATTTATGCGTTTTCAATCTGTCTATTTCTTTGATTTTTAATTAATTAATTGACACATTTTTACCCCTATCATTTCCTAGTATAGTTAGTCGGAAATGATTGATTTAGATTGAATATTTAATTATGATTTATGCGTTTTTAATCTATTAAAAAAACTTAATGCTCATTTCCGGTAGAATTTTTTTCCTTTTATCAACTTGATTACTTTATAAGTTGTGAGTTTTTTTGTTTTCAAATGCCAGAAGATAAAATAACATGATTTTGTTAAGGAGTTGGGAATCTGGCGAAACTATTTTGGAGTTTCCATGGCTATTAAGTGAGTTTCTTGGTTGCTTCTCTTTATTAACCGTACCAGCAGTAATGGTAGCTCTTCACACTATTTAGTGTCCTTCGGAAATTTGTAAGGGCACTTTGGTCAGACTGCTCGTATGTGCGTAACAGTAGGTAAACGCGTGCTCTGGTAAGAACTTTTATTTTATAGGCTCCTCTACGTTCGGTTTTAGGCAAAAAAGCGCTTGTACCGAGTTTTTCAAAAAACTTGGTACAACTCGGTACTCGGTACTCGGTATAAGCCCTTTTTTGCCTAAAATCGAACGTAGAGGAGCGTACGTTCACTGGATGTAATAAAAGTTCCTCTGGTAAGGCTCGTGGCCCACACCCTTTCATATCCTTAAATATTTTTGACATACAGGACAATTAAATTAAATTCACATACATGTATAAAATTTTTATTCAAAATTTTTTAATTGATAATTAAAATTTTCAACCAATAGACCGCTCATATTTCTCAAATATTTGACATTAAGTTTCTTCTCTAATATATACCTAAAAATTTAATTTTTAATATATTTAATACGTTAAACTGGTTCACACCTACTAGGCTCAATGACGCAATGGCGGTTCGAGTATAGTAAGTATGATTAATCTCGTTCAACCCACAATTGATTTGATCTGAAATGTAATCCAATTATTCCCAATATTGGGTTAAAATTGCCATCCCTAATGAATCGAATCGATCAAATTATGTTAGCTTCGTTGATAGATCACCCGATCCAATTATGTATTGTCCCATTTATAATATTTAAAATTTGTTTTATTGAAATTTATTCGATAGTCTAAATGTAATCTTCACTAACTTTATGTTATATCATCTTAATCGCTCAAAATGATAAATCTGGCAGTTAAAACATGCTCTTTTCCGATGTGACGATCTGAATTGACCAGATGACGATTTTATTCTTTTGGAATTTTGATTTACTTAATGGCGAAACTATTTGGAATTTTGCAGGGTACCGTGCAGGAAGGCAGGGGGGATTCGTTTTACCATTAACGGGTTCAGATACTTCAACCTTGTGCTTATCACGAACGTGGCGGGCGCCGGCGACATCATTAGGGCGAGTGTGAAGGGTTCGAACACGGCGTGGATGCCAATGACCCGCAACTGGGGCCAGAACTGGCAATCCAACTCCGTCTTGGTTGGCCAATCACTCTCCTTCCGTGTCACCGGCAGCGATGGCCGTACCTCCACTTCCTGGAACATCGTCCCCGCCAATTGGCAGTTCGGCCAGACTTTTTCCGGCAAGAACTTCCACTTCTGATTTCCTCTTATTTGTCATGAACACTCCCCTCTTTGGTTTCCGTCTTTCTGTTTTTTGTTTTTGGAAGTGAAGTGAGAGAGGTGGTGTTTCGTGTGAAAGGGCACTCTTTTTTTTGACTAATGGTTACTGGGTTAGAGAGAGACCAAGTAGTGTGATGGGTTTGCAGCGGCTGAAGTGGCTGCATATGCCGTAAAAAAGGGATTTTGTAGCCCGCAGCTGCCATAACTATCTTTTCTATGTTTTCCATCTATATATAAACATGCTAAAGCTTATATACTATATTGAATGTTTTTTTTTTCTTGTTTAGCTCTGCATTGGTCAAAAAGTTGGGCTGACATTTTTGACAAAGCCTTTAAGATGTTTACATATTGTTTTGTTATTTAATTTTTGTTGAGCGTGCTCAGCTGTTGTGGCATTTGGTCGAGCGCCTGCCGTGCGTTGCGCTGGTGGTGGGACTACTGAGGCCTCGTTGATTGATACAGTTGTATCCGTCCTCTGAAAAAATGCAATAATTACGCTTAATTTCTAGGTTTAGGTTGCCGGGAAACATCATGGACTGCATGGGATTCAACTAATTAGTCCCATGCCCCTTTCCAACTGTTTGACATCTGCCCCTTCAGCTATTTTTCTTGCTCGGTTTGTGAAAATGTCTAAACTAGCCGATTTTAGTTGAATCTTTTGGTGAGATAATTAAATGTCTCGCATGCACGTAAAATAAGGTGTCATACGCACTTAGGGCATCTCCAACCGAACTCCAAACACTTGAATGGCATCGCTCGCGAGCTCCAACGGAAAGGTAAAACTTTCGCTAGTTGATTGCGGGTGAATAGTGGGACACCATTATTAGCGTTGCATTATTCATCTCAGAACTTGCCGAAGAAATGCGCCAAAGAAGAGAACGACCGTTACCTTCGCGAAAGGCGACAAAATGAAATTCGGTTGGAGATAAATCAAGGCATTTTTTAGTTTCACAACATTTTGAAGTTAAAATTGAGATTTTAGGTTGGAGATGCCCTTAGGTCTATATCAGATCTCCATTTTCCCTCTAAGTGATCGGTATGCAATGTTCTCTTTATTATCACTCTCAGAGTTCTTTCTTTATTGGGCCTTAATTTATGTGGATTCTATGTATAGACATAGCGAGAAGAGGGCTTAAATGTAGGGCACAGGCGGAGCATTGATAGTTAATGTAGTATATGGGAGCCAGCTCAGAACGCAAGAACTCATGAGAGAAGAGAAAGGACAGATGGGTGGGTCTCATTGATCACGACCTTATACTACCGGAAACCACGAGAGATCAATTGTTCTAGTTTCGTTGTTTCAACATCAAAGAAAGTGCTTAATGTGTTTCCAGCTCACATCAGAGCTATCTCATTCAACTGTACACGAATAGTTTTTATCTTTTATATAATTGGTTATGCTCATCCACAAGAGGGTCCACACATGTCGGACCCGTAATACGAATCAGATGTCCTGCAAAATATCAGCGAAGCGCAAGCATTAAAGATAATTTTAAGTTGCCGAGAAATTAAGGCTTCGTTTGGGACGGCTTTTTTACTGTTTTTTAAAACGGAGTTTTAGTACAAAATTTTTTATTTTTGCACTAAAACTCCGTTTTAGACAGCAATGAAAAAGCCGTCCCAAACAAAGCCTAAGAGGGAGGAGATGGGGCACGTGAGTCTTAGAAGAAAAGGTCTTAATTCTAGGAATTTTTATTACGTCCGGTGTCCTGACGTAGCTCTACGTTCGGACGTCAATAACATGTTGCCATGTGCTACTACTCTTTACCGCGCGGCCCGACGAACCGACCCGGACCGGAACCCGGTATTGCTATGTTCGTATATTGCTAGTTATTGCTCGGTATTGTTAAATACTGCTTGACAATAACGAGAAATACCGCTCAATCAAGATCAATACCTAGCAATACCGAGCACTACATAGCAATACGGAGCAATACCTAAGAAAACCGAGGTATTGCTCGGTATTGCTAGGTATTGGTCTTGGCAGAATGGTATTTCTCGTTACCGAGCAATACCTAGCAATATTCCGGTCTGCACAATCAACCAATACATAGCAATACCAGGTCCATATCCGGGTCGGGTCGTCGGGCCGCGCGGTAAAGAGTAGGAGCACGTGGCACCATTTTATTGGCGTCCGAACATAGAGCTACGCCAGGACGCCGGACGTAATAAAATTCTAATTCTAGAGAGGATTTGTAAATATATAATAATTGAACATTGAACATTCATCCAATTCAAAATATCAATTTTTATTAGAACAAGCATTAACAAATAACTCCCAAACAACTATTAGGAAAACTCTATTGGCTCTCTATGTTTTGCATTTCACATCTATATCATTATTTTAATACATTTTTTAACTATAGGAAAAAACACATTATTTATAATTCTTCATTTTATTAATGAATTTATTTTAGCTATGTAAGACTTATAATTTTTACTCTAATAATTTATTGAAGAAATCTTATCACTATTTTATTTTATTTTATTGTACTTATATATAAAACATTTAGATAATTTTAGTGAATGTTTCAAGCAATGCAATAATATTGATTTTGAAATATATTTATCATAGCTGAAAAGTCACTAAATAGTCATTTGAAGTTTTTAAATATATTCAGTCAAAACCAATTTTTAAAAAAAATTGTGGGATTTTTATATCGAACTTCTAAGAGGTTGATCTTTTTGATCAATTAATTTACCCTCATGATATAATCTTTTTTTTTTTTAAATAAACACAAATTCACACACATTATATATACCAGCTTCAAATTCAAGACGTATAAACTGATTAATTAAACTCCTAATCAACAAATCAAAATGAACCGCATGATATAATCCTTGTTGCAGCACACTGATCCCACTAATTCGATTGACTTACCCCATTAATATCAGCCATGATTAATGTCAGCTACACAGCTACATGGCAGTCATTAGTTTAAATCCTTTTTGTAAAACCTGCTATAGCCTGTACTTTCTTTACTTTAATTTTCTATAAATACCTCTTGTAACCAACAGTTAATAGCATGAAAAAGTTTTATTTCTCCTTTACCCAGTTTCTTCCTTTCTTCCCTGTTCTTGGACGAAAGCCGATTCATGGCTTACTCTTTCAACATGGTATCAGAAGTCTAGGTACCTATCCCTACTCTCTCATCTCTTCTACTACAATGACCACTCCTGGCAACCCTTCTTCTTCCCAGGCGGAATCCTCCACCGCCGAAGGCACCTTCTCATCTCCCCAAATCCCATCCTCTCTCAAATTTTTGATGAGTAACATCAAGAATGTCATCTCCCAACCATTAACAGCCGACAACCACTCTCTATGGAGGTCTCAAGTCATCAAACTCTTCAGGGCAAATAGCTTCGAAGGTTTCTTGACCGGCTCCACTTCTTGTCCGCCTTCATCCATCTCCACAGGAGACGGATTCCATTCCACAAATTCGGATCACTCTACCTGGGTTCTGCTAGATCAAAATCTAGCAGCCGCCCTATATTCCGTGATATCGCCTTCAATTCTCCCCTACGTCCTCTCCGCCGATCATTGCAGCGAAATTTGGAAGATTCTTGACAGCCGTCTCCAATCGTCCACTCGATCAAGAATCTCACAGCTCAAGAACGAACTTCACTACCTCAACATGAAAGACAAATCAATGACGCAGTACCTACTTGATGTTAAATCCAAGGTCGATGCTCTTGCTGCAGCCGGCGCTCCCGTCGAAGTTGAAGACGTTATACACTACACCCTTAATGGGCTACCTAACACGTACCAAGCATTCAAGACCGCCATCCGCACAAATCTTCGCTCGGTAAGCCTTGACGAGTTGTACACCCTCTTATGCAGCGAGGAGCTCAATCTCCTCCACGAAACCACGAAAGAACTTCACGCCCTCAGCATCAACGGCAACCAAACAGCGCTTACCGCAAATCGTGGACGAGGACGAGGCCGCTCTTCAAATTATAGAGGCCGAACCAACTCAAGATCCTCCTATACTCAACCAAACAACAGAGGAGCTAAATCAAGCAAACCAGCTATTTCTTGCCAAATCTGTGGCAAGCCAGGTCACTCCGCCATCAAATGTTGGCATCGCCACGACGAGCAGTACAATTCAGATCCACTGACCGCCTTGTTCACTTCTTCCAACTCATCAAACCCCTCCGAATGGTTTCTTGACAGCGGCGCCACCACACACCTCACATCCGATCCTACTAACATCCAGCAATCACAACCTTACTACGGCTCAAGTCAAGTAACGCTTGGCAATGGACAGCAAGTTCCTATCAAAAATACGGGCAATGGTCTTCTACCCACCCCATCCGGTAATTTAAAATTATCTCATCTAAATTTAGTTCCATTTTATCATTCAATCTCTTATCCGTTCAACAACTAACCGCTGATAACGACTGTTTCATCACCTTCTATCCACACGGCTACAAAATCAAGGACCGGAAGACCCACCGCCGTCTTCTCACGGGTCCATCTATTAATGGACTTTATCCACTCCATCTCAAACAACAAACATGACACACCGGCGACAATCTTGCTCTTCTTTCAGTTCAACACATCCCAGACTTATGGCACCGGCATCTCGGTCATCCGTCATCGCAAACGCTGGCTGCAATCTCCAAAAGGAACAACATGGTTCAATCCGGTAGTATTGCTTCATCATGTAACCAGTGCAAAATGGCTAAAAGCCATCGTCTCCCTACCTTTTCTTCCCATTCTGTAACTAATTCTCTATTTTCTGTTATACATTCCGACGTATGGGGCCCTTTTTCTAAGGTTCCAGCTCAAGGATATCGCTACTATGTATCTTTTATTGACGACTTTTCAAAATTCACATGGCTATATCCTATCATGAATAAATCTGAGGTTTTCTCTAAATTCATTGAATTTCAAAAACTTATTGAACGACAATTTAATCATAAAATTAAAATAATTCGTTCAGACAACGGCGGCGAATACGTTAATCGCCAATTCAATACTTATTGCAAAACCACAGGAATCATTCATCAAGCAACCTGTCCGCACACTCCTTCCCAGAACGGAGTCGCCGAACGCAAACACAGGCACTTAATCGAGACCACCATAACGTTGCTCCTACAAGCCTCGCTACCTCTCTATCTCTGGGTGGACATACTTCTTGCGGCAAATCATCTCATCAACCGTATGCCGTCGCCGAACACCCACAACAAATCTCCATATGAGATTCTATACGGCAAGATTCCCGACTACAACAACCTCAAGGTAATCGGCTGTCTATGTTACCCCTGGCTTAAGCCATACACCACTCACAAACTTTCTCCCATCTCTCATCCTTGCATCCTCATCGGTTACCCTCAAAATCAAAAAGGATATAAATGTCTGGATCTAGAGACTAACAAATTATACATCTCCAGCAATGTTATATTCATTGAAAACATATTTCCTTGCTCTGACTCTAGCTTCATGGAACCCACTCAATCAGGACTGTCTCACAACATACCTCCTCTATTACTTGTACCCAATACCCAACTACCTTTTGCCATCTCCCGTGAATCCACACACCTCCCTACTCTTCCAACCTCTTCAACTGCTTCTCGGCCAGAGACATCTACCCACACTACCCATACCACTCAGATCCAAACACACACAGCTAACTCACCAATCTCAACCCATAGCACTCCCGATCCTATAGAACCTCAACAAACGTCACAACCCATCAAACCTCAATCTCATCCTATGATCACTAGACTCAAAGCCGGAACATCTAAACCAAAGCAAATATTCGATCTCACTCATGTCCTCCAGCCATCCGAACCTAAGACTTACATTCAAGCCTCCAAATCTGCACACTGGCGCAACGCTATGTCCCAAGAATTTCAGGCTCTTCAGACTCAGGGTACATGGGACCTCGTCCAACCAAACTCTTCAATGAACATACTAGGATCCAAATGGACTTTTCGCACAAAGTACAACTTGGACGGCTCGATTGCTCGATACAAAGCACGTCTCGTCGCACAAGGTTTTAATCAAGAACAGGGCATAGATTATAACGAGACTTTCAGCCCAGTAGCAAAAACGCCAACAATTCGGGTGCTCATTCACATCGCATTGCATCACAACTGGCCGATTCACCAATTAGACGTCTCCAACGCCTTCTTGCATGGCAAGCTATCCGACACAGTCTACATGTCGCAACCTCCCGGTTTTCAAGACTCGGCACATCCCGATTACGTTTGCAAGCTCAAGAAAGCTCTATACGGGTTGAAACAATCACCGCGGGAATGGTATGCAACCCTCTCAAATCACCTCATCGACTACGACTTCCACATCAGTGCTTCCGATCCATCGCTGCTTACTTTTCATTCCGGTACCACTCGCATGTATATGCTCGTCTACGTCGACGACATCTTACTTACAGGTAACTCTCCTACCGAAACACATAAATTACTCTCTAATCTTCATGCTTCTTTTCAGATGCGGAATCTAGGGAACTTATCTCAGTTCTTGGGCATTCAAACCACTAAAACTAAGAACGGCTTCATACTTCACCAACAAGCATATGCCAAAACTATCATCCAGCGGGCAGGAATGGATACAACAAAGCCGGTAGCCACACCGATCTCGTGCAAAACCACTATCACGCCAAAGTCTCACGAACCATACGTTCAACCTCAACTGTACAGACAAATTATCGGTGCTTTGCAATATCTCACACTTACCCGACCGGATATTCAGTTCGCCGTCCAACAGCTATGCCAGCACATGCAGAACCCGCTCAACATTCATCAGGAGGCGTTAAAGCGTCTACTTCGCTACATTCAGGGATCCTCTGCACTCGGCATTCCCCTCAACAGATCCAACCTTACCCTTACCGGATACATCGACGCCGACTGGGCCATCAACAATCAAGATAGAAAATCCATATCCGGCTATTGCAATTTCTTAGGTACCTCCATCATCTCATGGCAAGCAAAGAAACAAAACACGATAGCCAGATCATCTACAGAAGCCGAATACAGGGCCTTAGCCACCGAGACTACCGAAATCCTTTGGCTTCGTCAACTGCTCGAAGATTTCCATACACCACAAACGGCTCCTACCACAGTTTTCTGCGATAACACCTCCGCAATCGCACTGGCTAACAATCCCATCTTCCATGCCCGAACGAAACACATCGAAGTTGACTGTCACTTCATCCGGGATTGTTTCAAGAAAAACAAAGTTTCAGTTCATCACATATGCACTGAAGATCAACTGGCTGATCTCTTCACTAAAGCATTGCCAAATCACAGATTTCAGCTTCTCTCTAGCAAACTCACCGCTACCTCCATAGCATGAGTTTGAGAGGGGCTGTCAGCTACATGGCAGTCATTAGTTTAAATCCTTTTTGTAAAACCTGCTATAGCCTGTACTTTCTTTACTTTAATTTTCTATAAATACCTCTTGTAACCAAGAGTTAATAGCATGAAAAAGTTTTATTTCTCCTTTACCCAGTTTCTTCCTTTCTTCCCTGTTCTTGGACGAAAGCCGATTCATGGCTTACTCTTTCAACAATTAATAGGTACTTTTGTAGATGGCTATTTATTGAATATTTTGAATTTAGAAATATGAAAATGAATCTTAACTGATTGTAATATCTTTGCATGCGTCTTTAACCAAATTTAATCTCTTGAATTTCGTAGCTTTGTACAGTTTGCAGCATTTAAATATGACAAGATTTCTTCCTTACAACATTATATTGAATGCCTAACATCATTGACGTACTCTGCATTTACTCATATATTGAAGGTAATGCCCTTCATAATTTGGATTATATTAACTATAAAATAATTGATTTGGTCTGTATCTCTTAGTATCCTCCCACTATCAAAAAATTGAAGTTTTTGTAGCCTTTAATATTAGCGGTCGGAAAACCGATGCTATAGACGGGTATAGGCGGTTTTAATCGATGCTATGCTATTATTATAACAACGGATTTAATCGCTTCATTTCTGTAACATTACAGTGGGTATAACAGCTGTGATAATCTACATTCATAAGTTCTACCCCGTCGGTCCTGAAATCGCTGTTGAATGTCATTGCATCGCATTGTAATAACATCGGACATCCAGCGGTCATAAAACCGTTGCAAAAATATTAGTGGCGGATAAAACCGCCGGGAAATCGAATTTTGTGCTGCGAAAGCCTAATTTTTTTTATAGTGCCCTAATTTTAACATTTTTGTTCCATAAGCACTTAGATTTTAATAAGATCACATGTACTTGAAAAGGACACTAATATTAAAATCCATTATGAAAAAAAAAATAAACTTGTTCAATATAAAGGCCCATGAATCACAATTTTTATAGCAATATTGAATGATGTTATCAAATACTTCTATAGTTTGATAATATTAACAAGCAAATTTTATAAGAATCTTGATCCAAATCTATTTTTTCCTTGCAGCAATAGAAGTTGGGGAGGATTGTCGTTTTAAATGATTGCACTTTCTAAGGTCATCAATCTTTTGTAAAACATCTTCCAAAGAACCACTAGCATTATCTAGTTTTTCGGAATCTTCGCGAACATCAACATGGTTGAGAGATTGGATAAGAGCTCAAGCATTAGCGCGAGGAGCAACCTAAGCCTATGAACATTAATTCAATCTTATCTTTCAATTTAGGACAAACACCACATATCTATATTTTTTTTGCGTTTGGAGCAACCTATAATTCATAATTCGTTTTATAAAATAGAAATGTGTAATATAAAATTTAGAAGAGATATATGTAAATATGTATGAAATCAATATTAACCTCCAAGTTTTCTTTTCACCAATCATCAGGTACATAAACGTTCTTTCTTCTAAGATCTCAGCCTAATCTATTAGACTCTCGCATCAACTCCCTCCATAATTTTTAATCTTTTTTTTAGTTTTATCTTATTCTCTTCTGATTCTTTCGTGAAAATTCTTCATTAAATTAATTATCAAAGGATTGTCAAGTTCAATTTCTCTCAAACATAAATCATAAAAAATTATCTTTACATCGCGCTCCTATATTATAGATGCCCAACCGTCCTTTGTTATACCATTTCACAGCCTACTCCTATTATAAATTAATGGTCAGTTTGGATCTATACATCACTCTAAATGAAGCATCATATGAAATCTGTTAACTGAATGACAGTGAACTGCACCAAATATTGCTTTGCAGGTCACTTAGAATTCTACTGAATATCTACAGGAGTGGTACATCTAACCTGCCTGTAGATGTTGTATTGCAGATCTGATAGCAGAGATGAGACCTCTAAGAGAACGAAATAAATTGAAGTCCTACATGGCTTCATGGCAATGATAATCAAAATAATTCCCAGCATTCCAAACCAATCTACAACAACAACAAAGAAGCGATTGACATGTTTAGATTAAAAAGAAAGGTTACAAGCATTGTCCTCTCCAAAAGGAAGAGGAAACCGTCTTTTTGTTTTCCTCCTGCAATAAAGGGTTTGATAAATCGTTTTGACTGATATGTATAGATTCTATATAATCTAATTCATGTGGAGAGCTGCAGTATTCTAAAGAAAGCAATTATACCAAGATTTTTAAAAGCATGATGAAAATTGTTCAAATATACAGCTCACATATACAACAACAACAACAAAATCAAGCCTTTATCCACTACGTGGGGTCAGCTATATGAATCCTTTTCTCCATTATGTCCTGTTAAAAGATAAATTCCCATTTAAATTTAATAAGAATGACCCTTTCTAATAATAAATGGAAGCTGAAGTTAGGGGAAAGTTGAGTTAGTGGCATCAGTTTCAATCTAACAGGAAAAATAAGTTGATAGAGAAAAATAGGAGTAAAAAATATAACCTAACTCCCTAACTAGGCAACTCCAGTCACCACTATTTCAGATAATTAGGCAACGGGATTGCATTTGAAAATAATTTATATAGTATATATGAAGCTTACAGTAACACAACTGAAAGTTTAGATATCAAGCCTCAACATATTCTAATATCACAACACTGAAGCACAGAAGCTGTTAAGCATGCAGGCAAGATAAGAATCGGATTAGTGATCTATTATGAGCATTATGAAAATGTGAAATTTACTTTATAAATAGTCCAACTGAACCCACTCTTCCCCAATGTTTATTATATAAATTTCCTAAAATACTGACGCTGCTGTGCAAAACAGAGGAGACCACTGTCAAGACCGGTGGCTGAAACCCAATATCAGAAACTCACGTAAGCAAGAAATTTATTTCCTCCAAAACCCACCACCTGAATGTATTATTTCAGGATACAACAAAAGGAATCATAGCAAAATGAAATTCCCAAAAGTATTCTAACTTCTCTCCTACAGGTTTCCTATATATATATATATATATATATATATATATATATATATATATATATATATATATATATATATATATATATATATATATATATATATATATATATATAGGATATGAGCCGTATTGGCTGCTACACCTTTCGGCAATACAAGAACATTAATGTATTTTTGAGTCGGTTTTGAATTTCACCAAGTAGGCATTGACAGCAGCTATGTTAGCTCCGGCGTCATTCCTTCGGGTTAGGAAGTTTCATGCTCATACTAAGGGAAAATTATTAGGTCCGGTCACCGGACCTAAAAATAGGTCCGGACATCCAATTACAACTTGCCACGTGGACTGCGCTTTTTGACGCGCTTCACTTAAAATTATGCAGACATGTGTACATTCCACATGTCAATATTTTATTGGTGTCCGGACCTATCTCTACGTCCGGTGACCGGACCTAATAATTTGCCCATACTACGGGGTCAAATCCGCAGCGTTGAAGGTCGTCGATGTGTTATAATCTCCTATTAGATCAATCTGATAGGCACTAATGTTAATCTTTTTTATGATTTGAAAAAAAACCATCAGCTCAAGATTTGAGCTTTCCAAATGGTCCTGTATAGAACTACTCCTTTCTAAGTCACATCTCCTTCCTTGAAGAGCACCTCCCTCCTAGATTTATTGGTTTGAACTTAATATTTAGCATTTTGTTTGATGCTTGAACTTGCCGGTGTAATCATTTTGAATTTTAATGCTCCTCTGTTCTATGTCAGAATGATAGGCTGCTGCCAATAATTAAGGGATCAAATCGAGAGTTGAAATGGAATTACTCATTAATTACTTCAAAAGGGCTTCGGTGTGTTGACTGATTTTGAGACCAATTAAAAGCAAATTCGAATTGAGACAAAACCAAATTCCATTGTCAGATGTTCTTCCTCACTAAGCGTCATAATAAATTTCTCAAACTTTAATTGATTGTCTTCATTTTCCCGAAGTTGTATGTCAGCCTTCTATTTTTTTTTTGGTTGATGAGGAATCAGAGAACTTCTTGATTGAAGAATGGGATGAACTCACTACCCAGTAAATAATGATTCCAACGATGCAGTGCATGGATTATCACATAAAATTCCTTGCCGTAGGCGCACAATTTTTGATGAGCATCACTCAGCTTCTCACTAAAGAAAACAAAGGGATGCCCTCCTTAGATAACGACAACTCTGATACCAACATTAGAGGCATCGCACTCTATTATGAACACTTGGCTGAAATCAAGTAAAGCATAGACCAAACCGACGAAATCTATTGCCATTGTAGTCAAAGTTTTCAAGCAACTGTATTAGCTTTTACTAGGACAATTATAAGGCATCATCGAAGTTCTTCCTAACACAAATATTGGAGAGAAGAAAAGCTCTTCCTGTATCCTGAACAGAGATCAATAGAGGGAAGTAGACCTTATGTTGAACTAAAGATTGATGACAAAAGGTTGGTCTTCAAACTAGATTGAACCAAACATTGACGATGCAGAGTCTTCAGTTTAGCCGGATTGAAGATAATCAGCTCTTTCTCAAATCACATTCTTTTGGTCTTTCAAAAAAGTCTTATTTTCTTTCTTTCTGTACAATCTAGGTGAGGTCAACGCATATGTTATTTATGGGATCAAGCTCTAGACCTACTAATGAGAAAAAAAAAAGCACTGGAGCTAGTAAACCTCATTGGGAAAATATAGCCTTCTGTTTTTTGTTCCTTCTATTTAACAACGTAAAGCCTTCAACAGCAGATAATTGGATCTCCAAAACAGCTCTAGGCACAACCAATTTCAGGTTCATATGAAGGATTGCAGCTCAATTCAGTAGAGTGATTCTTATTAATGTTAGAAATAGAGATCAACGTCCCAGCATTAACAATTGCTCAAAAAAGCAAGATTTTAGTATTTACTACAAAAGTTTCTCCATTCTGAATATAAGCAAGCTTCTCATCGATTATTGGGAGGAGTAAACACCACAACGACAAAATAAGCAAGAAAGTGAAAGCAGCAGAAAAATAAAGAACATTAGGATTTAATGTAAAAAAATCCAAAATAGGGAAAAAACCATGAAGCCACACTACACCAAGAAATCCACTATGAAAATTGGGATAAAGAAGTACAGATTTCTCTTCTCTCTTGCTCTCTCCTTGCTTCTCTTCTCACATGCACAGTTCTCTATTTAACTAACTAAAAATACAGGAGAAAGTCAAGTAAATAATGCACAGTTCCCAAGGGACACAACCCTTCAGAAAAACGAGAAAGAAAACTGTCTAGTCCGTCTCGCGGTGCTGCGGCGCTCAAACATCTGTCTTGATCCGCTGCGAGGCCGTATCTATACCACTGCGGCGCTTTGCTCTCTATTGTTCAGCGTCGGGGTGCTCGAACACATACGGCTAGGTGTTGTACAGAAAAAATTCCCCAATGCAAAGCACCCGAACTCAAGCAGGAGGTAACCCCCCAAGTGAGCATGAAAAACTTGTGGTTCGTGGCAACAAAACAATCTGATTGATCAACACAATAAGATTCCACACATAACATCGACAACATTATCATTGTAACTATCTAATATTGCAATTGTCTTGGGCGATAATAGCAAGATTTGACAAAGAAAACTTCACAACATTAGATTTTATCCCCACAAGTTAATGAAAAGCAAGCATAACTTCGAGCTAAAGCTTGAGCAACTACAAATGGAGCTTAAGCATCTGGCTATGGATGGAGCTTAGTTCAATAATCTCGAGTTTCCTTTTTTTCTACCTTTGTTTATTATTCTAAATACCTTGTGAAAGGTAACTTGCTAGTTTCATTAAAATAAGTTTATAGTTATACTAAATGATTGTGAGAGGAGCCTTAGATCAGTTTCCTCAAAACAAGTTCGGCTAAAGTTGGCAGGTGAAACTTAAATTCTGTTTATTTAATTTTGGGGCTTTAGGTATTAGTGAAGAAAGATACCGCTAACTCTTTTGCTTCCTCTATTAAAGATATTTGACAAACATGAACATCAGATGCAAAATTTTTAGAGTAACGTGCACTAACCATACAAATAGGACAAATTGTAATTGCACATAAATTGAATTCATTTGATCTACTTAATTGTACAACACTGTAAACATTAGGATAAATCCTTTCGAAGGAGCAAGATCATTGACGGCTACATTCACTTCGCAAGTATAAAAAAATATACATTGACTATGCAATTCCAAAAAATACATAAATAACTACTAACAGAGTTAGTTCGATCAAATGACTTCGGATGAAACTCTTAAACCATATGCTAAAACAAAGAAAATAAAAGAAAATAAAAGCCAAACAAATTACATTGAACAAATAAAATTTACTGGAAAACAACAATCTTACATGAGTGCATTTATGTAAAAATATGAAAATCATTCCCAAATTCCAAACCATTACCTCAATACCCGGGCAGCTCCCATCAAATTCTTCAAAATGAAGCTCATTTTATGCACCTTTTGAATTCGTACCATATTTCATAATAATTAAACAAAAACTATCATGAGTGTGATTTCCAACATACTCCAACCCTATCTTCTTAAGTTTCATGGGGCACTCCTTAATCCTTGAAGAAAACTTGATATTGTGAGATATAAATAACCTCCCTTTCATTGGTTTCAGCTTCAATGCCAACATCTCCAAACCCACCCACACAAGCTGACCAGGAATGTGAAGACAAACTGCACCGGCATATATCAAATCATAGGAACTGTCATCTCAAAACTGGGAAAAATCCATATCATTCCCTTTAAGGATGAACGGGCGCTTATAAAGGAGCCCCAGCGAGGAGAGCACACGGCGGAGAGCTGCAAGGAGTAAGAGTTCAACTCGCTCAAGACAACTATAGGGACCTGAATCAAAGTACTTGATGAAATGGAGACCAACACGAAGAGTGCCACAACCAACCTCCAATAAAAAAAGTAAGAGTAGTTACTGTGGTGCTCCTCCACTAGCAGCTCGCCCGGGTAAGGAAGAGCTGTGTGAATGTTACCCGCATCCTTGCAGTGAGAAATGCCCTTGAATCTATAAATAGAAGAACGGAGCCCTTGAATCTAAAAACTTGCCAAACAGATACGAAAGATGCCATAAAGCTAATAGGCTTGAGAAAGCGATTTGCAAGGAAAACAAAGAAAATAACATGAGAATTTGATTATCTCAAGAGATCCTCCAGCTGTTGTTCGCGAGTACGGTGATTGATGCCTTTGCAAAGCGTAAATGTGGGGTTTTGGAATCTCATTTTACACTCCTTCTGAATTCGTACCATATTTCATAATGATTAAATAATAAACTATCATGAGTGTGATTTCCAACATACTCCAAACCTATCTCCTCAAGTTTCATGGGGCATTCCTTCTTAATCCTTGAACAGAACTTGATGTTGTGAGAAATAAAGATCCTCCCCTTCATTGGTTTCAGCTTCAACGCCAACCTCTCCAAACCCACCCACACTAGATGATCAGGAATGTGAAGAAAAACCGCACTGGCATATATCAAATCATAGGAACTGTCTTCTCCAAATCGGGAAAAATTCATATCATCCCCTTTAAGGATGAACGGGCGCTTATGAAGGAGCCCCTGCGAGGGTAGCTCATAGCGGAGAGCTGCAAGGAGTGAGAGTTCATCTCGCTCAAGGCAACTATAGTGACCTGAATCAAGGTACCGGATGAAGTGGAGACCGACACGAAGAGTACCACAACCAACCTCCAATACAAGATCAGAGGGTTGGAGAGAAATAGCAGAAGTAAGGAACTCGAAGACGTCACGACCACCGGCCCAGGGCTCGCCGTAGTTACTGTGGTGCTCCTCCACAAGCAGCTCTCCCGGGCAAGGAAGATCTGTGTGAATGTTCCCCGCATCCTCGTAGTGTGAAATGCCCTTGAATCTAAAAATAGAAGAACGTAACCCTTGAATCTAAAAACTTGCTAAACAGATTCGAGAGATGCCCAAAAGCTATGTTTGAGAAAGCGATTTACAAGGAAAACAAAGAAAAGAAACATAAAAATTTGATTACCTCAAGAGATCCTCGAGCTGCTGTTCGCGAGTGCGGGGATTGATGCCTTTGCGAAGTGAATGCCATACGTGTGGGCTGTTGGAAGGATCTGGGAGAGAGTTACCGTGGATTTGAGCTCGGATCCATTTGATATCGTCCGACGTAGGGAAGATCTGTTCCGGCATCCGGTGGTCGCCGACCTTGGTGGGGACCGGGGATGAAGTCGGGCAGGAGGGGGAAGGGAAGAGGGAGGGGAGTAGGAGGAACAGGTTGAGCGCGGCTGAAGCAGAAGCGAAGAGAAGCAGGGCGGATACTTTCGACGGAAACGCCATGCCCGGATCTGCAGACGCTAGTGGGCTTGAGGCGAAGCCGAAGGCGAAGACGCGCCCTGAGTCGAATTTATTTTTTGGGAAAATAGTCGAATTTATTGAAAAAAAAAATGAAAATATTTAAAATATTTTAATTCACATATTTAAAACCGTTGATTAGCAACGTCGCATGCGCTAACAGAAGACCAATTTTTAATTAAAGTATAATTTAAATATAATTAAATTTAAAAAAACCAAAAATATAAATTAATTTATGTTTTCAGTGAAACTCAAATCTAATTTATATTTTTAGCAAAAAAACTTTTTTATAAAATTAATTTAATATATTATTATGAAAATAAAAAATAAGATTACTCGGGTTTTTAAAAATAAACAAAAAAAAATCTTTAAATTAATTAAAATATAAAAAATTAAAAGAAAATGTCTAAATTTTTAAAATAATTAAAATGCTAATGATACAAGAGAGCTTCAAAACAAAATTAAACTAATTTTAATTTTTTTTGGAAATTTGTTTTCTTAAGATAAATATTTCTTCAATATATCACTATGATAATTTTTTATAATTAATTTTTTATCTGAAACAAAGAATAAATTTCGAAATTAAAAACTATCATAATTTTCTAATGACTTTTTAATTGGAAAAGCTAAAAATATTTAGAATCAAAACATTGAAATCTGCTTAATCGAGATGGCTGACGACATTTGAATTACTCTATTTTTATACCTCTCCCATGAATACTGATATATGATGTGAATATGAACCATAGTCTCCTGACCAAAATCACTCAAAATACTCCTCTGCTAACAATGTCAATCGACGCCATCATTTACAGAATAGATGCGTACTACCGACATCAACTCAGTTGATGTTAGTGTTAGGCATTATTCTAAACTGCTTGTTCTTTAATCCCCCATTCTGAAAAGAGTTGGGTCAAATAAACAAGTAAATGATTTCTTAAAAATAGCTCTCCTGTAATAGGGTTCTTCCTACTTCAAACATAATATATATTCTATAAATTATTTGTTTGCTATATTTAATTAAACTCCTCCTCACTTGAGGGTGGTTATTGTTTATAACCGACAACAAATACTAATGAAATCATTTCAATTAGATCGGAGCACATGATTTTTTCCTTTTCCTAGATATTTACAAAAAAACACAGGCGTCTCTTAAAATTCTTGACCTTCTCTTTTATATGTTTTGAATTTTCGTGCAATTGCTAAGATAATTAACTCTTTGACTCCACTGCTACGAAATTTTTGGCACAACAATAACAAGAATTATTCTATATAGCATTAAATAAAACAAGCTATAGTTTATACATAATAATATTATCTAAATTACTTTACATTCAAATGACTTTGCCATCAATGAACCAAATAGATTTTTTTTTTTTTTTTTGAGGAAAAAATAGATTTTATTTAAAGGATAACTATTGCGTTATAATTTGCAGCCACATATTGAAATGCAAGAACTAACAATAAAAATCTTTCATAAGTTCTCATACTTCGGTAGTGAAAATCTTTCAAAGAAGTGTGAAATTCTAAATCATGACATTTGGATTATTATCGCAAATAAATGCAATTCTAGAAAAAGCCTTTTAAAGTGTTTTATGAGAAAGTGACAATATAAAAAGGATCAGTAAAATTGTTGAGATTCTTGGGAGGAAGAAGAAGGTTCTTGAGCTTTGATGGAAGAGAGAGAGAAGGAAGGGGGTTTTGGAGGAAATAAAATTAACCTTTATTTAATTTTTTTCCCATCAAACACATACAAATCACCCATACTTATAGTAAAACAATTTGATGGGCAAAATATTAAAATCTAAACTTAAACACTTAAATTTATATCAAATATTAACAATCTTCACATTGAACAATATTTAAAATATCTAAACAGAAAAAACTGAAAGAGAACTCCTTGTTTGGACCTAGAGTTGCTTCCATGAAAAATTGCGTCGAAGAAATGGCCCTCTAGGTTGCACCCGTGTAGCCCTTAGCCTTCGATACGCACGTCCAACCCGTGGTTCCAACCCGAGGCTCCAACCCCTTCCGATCACGACCCCAAAGCCCGTAGATTGGCTTGCGTGCCCTGCACAGTGTCCACTCACACCCTACACAGCGCCCATGCCCTACACACCTCCCGCGATTTGCATGTCCGCCATTCAACTTGACTCAATTTCACTCATCTTCACCGAGCACTCTTGCGTACTCCGACAAACGTCCCATATCTTCTTTCCACGATCACCTCTTATTTTATTTCTCTCTCCACTGTCGGTCTCTATCCCTTCTTCTCAACTAAGAACTTCAAGCACATCATCTCAAGTTGAAGAACATATTTTCAACCACTATTTCATTGCAATACCCACTCTGACCGCATTACACGATTTGCAATTGCCCTACTAGGCCTTCTCCACATGTAACCTGACCTAAGATCTAACAACTTGTTCGTCTGCCACAATCTTGTGGTTCGCCTAACTGTTGTGAGGCGCGGTTCGTCCACAAGAAGTGATACAGTGGTCATGCTTCCTGCTCATCTGCTCATGTATTATTCTTCCAAATCCCGCATGAACTGCACATGCACCGACTAGCCGACCTCATGGTCTGATTCCAGCCTCTGCTCTAGACCAAAATGTGCCCACTCATCACGCGCCCTGCGCCCCACGCCCTGCCTGGCGCCCTCGTCATCCCGCGAGTCCAGGCTATTTTGCACCTCAGTCAGGCCTATGTCTGCTCAAGCCGCCTGCAACACTTGCCACACCTCTTGATTGGGGCACACTCCCATTTTGTGTGCATCAACCACAATCCAAACCGATCTTGCAATCATTTTCGCCCCGCACGCACGGCCATGTGAATGTAGCTTCATGCCGCATGTTAGGTCCGACCTTCTGTATCGGCATGTGCCAATTTTGCCTGCCACACGATTGCTTCCCACAACGGATCTCCTGCACAAGCTTCACCTTTTTCTTGACTTCAAGAAGCTTCATCCACCTCCACCTATCTTTAATACCAATTTTTTTTTTATATTTTGGAGGAAGAAGAAGCTCCTTGAGCTTTATTGGATGAGAGGGAGAGGGAGAGGGAGAGAAGGAAGAGAGGAGTTTTGGAGGAAATAAAACTAAGATAGTAAGATTTACTTATTTTTTTTCACCATCAAACACATACAAGACACCCCTACTTTTCATAAAATAATTAGAGTGGCAAAAGAATAAAATCTAAACTTAAACACTTAAATCTTGATGAAATATCAACGATGTTTTATTTATGCACTTAAATCCAGATTAAATATCAACATAAACCATGAAATATTTCTTTGACTCCACTCTATAAACTCATTCAACTTATATATTGATTCACATTCTTGAACATTTATTTTCTCATTTGATATTTAAAAGCATACATTTATTCATTTTCTAGCAAAAAAAAAACATTGACTGTTGAAAGAATGAGTAACTTCATGATCAATTTTATGCCATTAATTTGCTTAAAAAACACACATTATGACCCATTCAAATAATAAATGAAAATTAACATGAGAATAAAAAGATAATATCTTTTTTTCAAGCTTTGACCCTAATTTCATTATCTAGGACAAATGGTTTTAGGATTTCGTTTGGAATAATTTTCTTGATGTTTTTTAAAACTGTTTATTAGTGATTTTGTTTTAAATAATGACAAAGAACTATCCAAAATAAAACATAAGCCAAATGATAGTTATTTTACATCCAAAATGAGCATTGAATCAAATAAATTTGTTCTAATATTATAATTTAGATCATATGCCTATCCTTTTTGTTAGCTCTAAATAAAAGACAAGCTTTAGCCTACTGCCAAAGCAACATTAAGCTTTATTTTGGGATTATTTTTCTTATTGCTTCTTAAAATAATATTTTAATATAAAAATTTTAACTTTTATACTTGAAAAAATAATTTAAAAATTAGTAAAAAATAGTCCAAAACAAACGACTTAATTTTCTCCCCAAAGTATTCTCAACGTTTTATCTCTTGTTATAATTTGCTACTCCTGCAAGTTATCATATGGATAAAAGTGGTTCAAACTCTAAGGCCAAGAGGGAACAAGAAAGGCGAGCACATGAGAGCGCAAGTTTTTAGAAGAGATAGCCCCAATATAAAGAATGGCTCAACCTCAGCATAATTAAACAAGGGTATGTCTGAGATAGTCATAGTTTTATAAAGTTTATTAAATAACTATAAAGTTTATTAAAAAGTTATTGTGAGAAAAATAATTTAAATATTATGATTACAAAAAATAACATTTCAAAACAATTCTAAAATATAATAAAAAAATTTAAAAAATAATAGCTAAATGAAATTATAATTATTTTTTTAAAAACAAAATAACGAGAAAACTGTCTCATATATACCATAAATCAAGTGTAGTAAAAATTAAGATTTTATTTTTAAAATTTAGGTAAGACTCTTTTTTGGGTTAACTCCTAATCAGCATTTTAATAACAGAATAAATTTAGATAAATAATGTTGGACTTATGAGCTAATTTAACTGTTCTTTGATTTGTGGTTTATTATTGTACTATGCATTAGTTGATTGCATTTACAGTTATTTGTCCTGTTTTTCCTTTTATATTATTATGATAATTTGTTGTCGATAAAGGAACATATGCCCTTTCCCACGGTATCAAAGTTATAGATTGAGTAGGTGAAGCTCTTCAATACGAATTATTAAGTTCAATGACCGGACGTCCGGCCATTCAATTCAGACGTGCCACGCATCAAAATATATTAGGACCCGATGTATTTTGATGATGTGGCACGTCTGAATTGGTGTCCGGACGAATCCGGACACCGGACATAATAATTTGCCCTTGAATAGGGCTAGTCAATATCAACTATCGGCATAGTTGCTTTAAAAGTAAAAGTAATTTGCAAGTTATCTTTTTACGATTGTGCTTTCTTAAAAATTTCTAAAAAGGGGAAAAATTTTCGGGATATTGTCTAGTTTAAATGAATCCACTATTATTTGTAGTTGATTTCAAATGAGACCCTAATGAATCCACCATAAAGAATACATTGACTTGATGTAGCAAATATACATCATATAGTGTGCATTACGTGGTGGGAGTTGGACAAAAAAATGTATACATGCTCATTTGGTCGGCATGACCATAGTTGGTGAGCAGGGGCGGATCCAGGCTTTTATTTCAGGGTGGGCAAAATTTTATTAAATAATAATAAAAATAATAGCATTAAATAGCAATAATAATAAAATAATTTTAAAAAAATTAACCATTATAATTTATAATGTCATCATCAGTAAATTAAAGGAATTTCATATTGCTACAAGCAAATAATATAAATTTTCAGTAAATTAAAGGAATTTCGCTTTGAAATAAATATTCTGCAGTTAAGGTTAACATCAAAGCAAATCAAGAACAATTTTCCTTCAAATCCATTTCAACAGAACTGTATGCAACCACTAACTTCACTCACAGATTCAAACCAGTTTTCGATTACAAAGCAGTGAGTATTAGATCTCCACTAAAACCTTACCGACACCTAAAACAAAAAAAAAATGATATTTTGTAAATTGGTTCTTAACAAAAAGACGATCAAACAGATTTAATGCTTAAAGTATAAAAAATGTGGAAGAAACCACTAACCAAAAGCTAGATGAGGGGAATTTGCATCACCGCTCATTCCCTCAGCTCATCAAGGCCGCAAACCATTAGTTATTTGCGACTATTTTTCTATAAATCTCCTCTCTTCCCTGAGATTCCTCTTTTTTTTTTCTTGTCATTAAGCGCTGGTTGCAGTACTAGTAGGCAATATGATCAAAGAGGAGAAAAAAAATAAAAAAATATCCAGAAAGAGGAGGAAGAAGGCAAATAAGGACAAAACAAATCAATGAAATGGAAATCCAGCAAACGAGCCCACACTGTCACGACCCGACCCGAGACGAGACGGATCCCGCCCGCGCCGGATCGCGACGGGGAAAAAATAGCTAACCAGGATCTGGCTTTGGATTAGGTTACTGAACTGATCTTCCAAATTCTTAACTCAACAGAAGTGCACAGAACAACAGAGCTACTAAAAACATCAAATGCAGCGGAACAAAACATCTATCCTTTCATTTCCTCAAAATAATCATCTACAGAACAGTACAAGGCTTTCAACAGAAAGAAAGACAGAACAGGAAAGCCATGACTGTACAAAAATCAAAAGTACAAAAGTACCTAATCTGATCAGACTCCGAAATCTAATCCTGGACCTCCTTGCCCTTCCCAGAACCTGAAAACCACCAGAAAGCAAGGGTGAGCTCAACAGCTCAGCAAAGCAACAAACCACCAATCTAAATTCTCAGAAAACAAAACCAAACTTACCAGACAGAAATCAGATCAGAAGTCGGAACAGAATCGGAAATCAAAACTTACGGACAGATATCAAATCACATCAGAGTCGTACAGATCGTACAGGGCGTATCAGAACAGAACAAATCAACAGAGTCAGAAACAGAAATCAGAATCGTACGGATCATATCATATCATAATCACAATTTCGTACAGAACAGAACAGATACAGAAAGTAATACAGATACATATAGCTAAATGCCCTGACACTGACGGAATCTCTACGGATTCCGGCCCCTTATGCCTCCCTTCCCAGACACTGACTGAATCTCATAGGATCCAGGCCCCTTATGTCTCCCTTTGTGCTCACAGCACCAAAACAGATGTGCTTATAGCACCAAAACAGAATTCATCGGATCCGGAACAAAACAGATATCAGATTTCAGATTGAGCTCATTTCAGATTTCCCGTTTCACTAACTGAATCTCATAGGATCCAGGCCCCTTATAACTCCCTTTTTATAGCTTATACACATAGCATTTCAATTCAGAAGAAATCCGGACAATTCAGAAATTACCCAAAAATCGGGCAGCACAACGGCAGTATACGGAATTTACACAAAAATTCCTGCAAAGAAAATTTACCGAATTCGCACAGAATACAGATATCAACATTTCAGAATCTTTATTCTACTGCACAGATAAATTCCAATTTCACAGAAAAATCCGGTCGACTAAAAACACAGTCGAATCAAAAATACCCGGACGAAAATCTTCAAAATATAGTCAAAACGTGCACACCCGGCACGGCAACGATATACAGAAAGTTACGCGGTAAAAACTGAACCGATCAAAAGATACGGACGAAATTCGCTAACGGAAACAAAACCCGGACAGAATATACCGCCAAACACGACGGAACTGAAAATTGAGAAAGGTAGAATGTGCCTTACCTCGAGCACAGCAAATTCCTCAACAGTCACTTCGATCGAAAACGGCTCCGCGTCGTCCGAAAATCCACTTTTCTCCAAAATCCCACGACTTTCTCTCTCCTCAGATATTTAATTTTTAATTTCTGATTTTTCTCTCTCTTCAAAACGACTGAAATCAGCCTTATACTACACAGATCGGCCCGGCCGATCGCAGCATCGTCCCGGGACGATCTGACCAAAAGATCGGCCTGGTCTCCCTTCAGGGCTATTGCATGGACGATATTTTCTACAGTGCCAATCGGCCTGGCCGATGTCTCCAATCGGCCTGGCCGATGCATGCAGAAAATCACCTGGAGCAAAACTGGGCAAAATCTGGAGCTGAATTTTCACTGATCGTCCCAGGACGATCCCAGATCGTCCTGGACGATACTGGAGCAGATTTTGATATTACAATCTCCCCAACTCAGAAAAATGTCGTCCTCGACATTATCCAGTCCAAACTCAGTCAAAACAAGTACGGGTACGACCGTCTCATATCAGACTCCTTCTCCCAAGTTGCTTCCCGTGCAGTCCGGTGCTTCCACTGGACTTTAACCATCGGAATCTCTTTATTTCTTAACTTTCGGACGTCGTACGCCAAAATAAGCTCTGGCTCTTCCTTGTACGCCAGATTCTCCTGAATCTCCACCTCATCAGCTGACAACTTCTTCCCAGAGTCTGAAACCCACTTCCTCAGAGTGGATACGTGAAACACATTATGCACATCAGGCATAGATTCAGAAAGCAATAACTTATAAGCAGCTTTTCCAATTCTTTCCAAAACTTCAAAAGGTCCAACATACCTTGGACTAAGCTTGCTTACTTGACCAAATCTGCTCACACCTTTCATCGGGCTGACTTTGACGTACACAAAGTCACCGACCTGAAATTCGACAAATCTGTGCTTCTGATTGTAATACTTCTGCTGTCGATCTTGAGCGGCTTTCAATCTTTCTCTTATCAAATTGATCTTCTGAGCAGTTTCATCAGCAAAAGTGGCCCCCAAAGCCTGTCTATCTCCGAAGGAGGTCGGAGTCAAAGGAGTACGACACTTCCTGCCATACAGAGCCTCGTACGGTGCCATACCGATACTGGACTGAAAACTGTTGTTATAAGCAAACTCAATCAACGGAATATGATCTTCCCAGCTTCCGCTAAAGTCCAGAACACAAAGTCTCAACAGATCTTCCAGTACCTGAATCGTCCTCTCAGACTGTCCGTCGGTCTGAGGATGAAAGGCTGTACTGAAATGCAGTTTCGTACCCAAGCCTTGCTGAATGCCTTTCCAAAGTCTGGAAGTAAAACGTCCATCTCGATCAGATACGATCACACGAGGCACACCGTGCAATCTGACTATCTCCTTCACATAAATCTGTGCCAAGCGATCAACTGAATCCGTCTGTCTGATCGGAAGAAAATGGGCTGACTTGGTCAATCGATCTACAACCACCCAAATGGCATCATGTCCTTGTCTAGATCGAGGAAAACCCATCGCAAAATCCATCGTTACCTCCTCCCATTTCCACTCAGGGATAGGCAACGACTGCAACAGTCCACCTGGTCGCTGATGCTCTGCCTTCACCAACTGACAGGCTTCGCATCTCGACACAAACTCTGCCACATCCTTCTTCATCCCAGGCCACCAAAACAAAAGCTTCATGTCAGCGTACATCTTACCACTGCCTGGATGAACAGTGTAGCCAGAATGATGAGATTCGTACAGAATCTCCTGCCTCAAGTCTCCAGACACAGGTACCCACAACCTGTTCTTACAGAAAATAACACCAGAATCAGAAATTCGAAGTTCAGGAGTCTTACCAGATCCAATCTGAGCTATCAACTTCGAATAGTCAGAATCTGACTTCTGGGCTTCTTGAATCCGTGCTTCCAAAGAAGACTGAATACTCATCTGAGCCAACTCCAAATCACTGGAGGAAACCACCTCCAACTGCAATCTCTCCAAATCACGAATCAGAAAGTCATCACAGGTAAGCTGAATACCTGAGAATCCAGAAGACTTCCTGCTCAGAGCGTCCGCTACCACATTCGCCTTCCCAGGCTGATACTGAATAGTCAAATCGTAGTCCTTGATCAACTCGAGCCACCTCCTCTGTCTCAGATTCAGATCCTTCTGAGTAAAAATGTACTTCAGGCTCTTATGATCAGTAAAAATCTCACATCTGACGCCATACAGGTAATGACGCCAAATCTTCAAAGCAAAAACAACTGCAGCTAACTCCAGATCATGCGTCGGGTAATTCTTCTCATGTGGTTTTAACTGTCTCGAAGCATAAGCAATTACCTGACCATGCTGCATCAGAACACAACCCAGTCCTTTCAGTGAAGCATCACTGAACACCTGGAAACCCTCCGTACCTGACGGAAGTGCCAACACTGGAGCTGAAGTCAAACACTCCTTCAATCTCTGAAAACTAGCTTCACACTCCGGTGTCCAAACAAAAGGTACTGACTTCTGAGTCAGTCTCGTCAGAGGAGTCGAAATCTGTGAAAATCCTTTCACAAACTTCCTATAATACCCGGCCATGCCCAAGAAACTACGTACCTCAAATACCGTAGTCGGCCTTGGCCAATCAGCAACAGCCTGAATCTTCTGGGGATCTACAGAAATGCCTTCTCCGCTAATCACATGCCCCAGAAATGAAATGCTCTTCAGCCAGAATTCACACTTGGAGAACTTGGCATACAACTGATGCCTCCTCAAAGTCTCCAACACAATCCTCAAATGTCTGGCATGATCATCCTCAGATGCAGAATATACCAGAATATCGTCAATGAAGACGATCACAAACTGATCCAAATACTCCCTGAATACTCGGTTCATCAGATCCATAAAAATCGCAGGCGCATTGGTTACCCCAAAAGGCATAACCAAAAACTCGTAGTGCCCGTACCGAGTACTGAAAGCAGTCTTCACCACATCAGTTTCCTTCACCTTCACCTGATAGTATCCGGATCTCAAATCAATCTTCGAAAACACCGAAGATCCGGAAAGCTGATCAAACAAGTCGTCTATCCGAGGCAAAGGGTACTTGTTCTTGATCGTGACCTTGTTCAAATCTCTGTAATCAATACACATACGGAGTGTACCGTCCTTCTTCTTTACAAACAGAACAGGTGCTCCCCAGGGCGAAACACTAGGACGTACAAACCCTCTGTCAACCAACTCCTGAAGCTGAACTTTCAACTCAGAAAGTTCTTTCGGTGCCATCCTGTACGGAGCTTTCGATATCGGAGCGGTACCCGGAAAAACATCGATAGAGAACTCCACATCTCTATCCGGAGGTAAACCAACCAACTCCTCAGGAAAAACATCAGCAAACTCCCGTACCACAGGGATCTCAGAAACAGAACCAACCTCTAGGTTCAGATCCCGCACCGAAGCCAAAAATACTGGGCATCCTTTCTTCCACATCCTGCTTACCTCCAATGCAGAAACCAGACTGGAGAGAACACCTCGTAATCCTTGAAATACAACTCTCTCTCCAGCCACAAGCAAACTCACTTGCTTCTTCAGACAGTCTATCTGGGCCTCATACTGACTCAGCCAATCCATGCCCAGAATCACATCATACGAAGAAATCGGCAATCGAATCAGACTCGATTTCCACTTCTTGCCAGAAATCTCGATCTCACACAAACAAAACTGTCGAGCAACCAATGGATTCCCAGCCGGTAAAATCACAGACAAAGAAACCGGTAAAACCATCGAATCCAAATGTAAAATCTCAAAACAATGCTCGGACAGAAAAGAATGACTCGCTCCAGAGTCAAACAAAACACGACAGGGCTGATCAGAAATGTAAACCGTACCTGTCACAACATCCGGAGCATCACGAGCCTCCTGCTGACTCAGACTGTAAACTCGTGGCTGAACTGGAACAGGAGCTGAAGCAACAGAACTACTCTGCTCCCTCTGAATCGTAGGTGGTCTCCGTGGTGCAGAACTAGAACCACTACCTCTACCAGCAAATCCCTCAGGGCGTGGAGGAACAGTCCTCGGTCTTCCTGCTGCTGAACCAACAGGTCTGACAAAGCCCTCAGATCGGAACTCAGAACGCTGATCAAATCCCATCTGCGGACATTCTGCAATCCTATGTCCCGGCTGACCACATCTGAAACAAAGACCAGCTATCCTGTAGCACTGGCCATGGTGTCGCCGTCCACAACTCTGGCACACAGGTGCCGTACTGACAGATCCAGAACTAGTCGTACTGGTAGCAGTACCAGACGATCCTCCGCTCTTCCTGGAATCTCCAGATCCAGATCCAGGAACAAATCTCCTCTTCCCAGAGGAACCACTGCCAGATGTATCTCCTCCAAACCTCTTCCTACTCGCAGTCCACCGCTGCTGAGTAGCCGTCATGTCATTCTCAATCAGACGAGCTCGCTCCACAAGCTCAGAGAAATCAGTAATCCGGAACGGTATCAGAGGCTGCCTCAAAGTGTCTCGTAAGCCTCTCAGAAATCTGTAGCACCTCTCAGCAGACGTGCTAACCAACTGCGGAGCGTACCTGGCTAATGCAGTAAACTCAGCCTCGTACTGCATCACCGTCTTGCTCCCCTGAACAAGCCTCAGAAAACTCTCCTGCATCTGCTGTCGTGCAGAAGGGGGAACAAACCAGTCTCTGAATACCTCAGTGAACTCCTCCCAAGTGATCAAAGAGTTCAATCTGCCCTGAAATCTGGCTGCTTGCTGGCCATCCCACCAGTGCTCAGCCTCTCCGTCCAACAGAAAAACAGCTAACGGAACTTTCCTGTCTGCAGGACACTGCATCCCGTCAAAAGTCTTCTCCAATCTCCTCAGCCACTCCTCGGCTGCTCTGGGCTCAACAGCGCCCTCAAACCTCGGAGGTTTCAACCTCAGAAATAACTGCAGGTGTCGATCAATGTCCTCAGATCTAACAGTCGAAGCTCTGCTCTGAGTCTCGCTCATCATCTGAGCAACAAGTGAAGCAAACTGTGAAAGCGTATCAGCACCGACCACTGGGGCTGTACTCCCCACTGGTGCTGCCTGATCGTCACTCTGACCGTCTGTCATGTCTGGGTCTGGCTGATCCATACAGAAAAATCCAGAAAATCCGGAAAACTATCACAAAACAACACAAAATAACACAATAAAAAGCCAAACGACCCAAAACTACCTCCCAGACAGACGCACTGATCACTTCCTAGAGCTCTGTTTTACAATCCAACCTGTTTCCAAAACCAGTGCTCTGATACCACAAAAGCTTGTCACGACCCGACCCGAGACGAGACGGATCCCGCCCGCGCCGGATCGCGACGGGGAAAAAATAGCTAACCAGGATCTGGCTTTGGATTAGGTTACTGAACTGATCTTCCAAATTCTTAACTCAACAGAAGTGCACAGAACAACAGAGCTACTAAAAACATCAAATGCAGCGGAACAAAACATCTATCCTTTCATTTCCTCAAAATAATCATCTACAGAACAGTACAAGGCTTTCAACAGAAAGAAAGACAGAACAGGAAAGCCATGACTGTACAAAAATCAAAAGTACAAAAGTACCTAATCTGATCAGACTCCGAAATCTAATCCTGGACCTCCTTGCCCTTCCCAGAACCTGAAAACCACCAGAAAGCAAGGGTGAGCTCAACAGCTCAGCAAAGCAACAAACCACCAATCTAAATTCTCAGAAAACAAAACCAAACTTACCAGACAGAAATCAGATCAGAAGTCGGAACAGAATCGGAAATCAAAACTTACGGACAGATATCAAATCACATCAGAGTCGTACAGATCGTACAGGGCGTATCAGAACAGAACAAATCAACAGAGTCAGAAACAGAAATCAGAATCGTACGGATCATATCATATCATAATCACAATTTCGTACAGAACAGAACAGATACAGAAAGTAATACAGATACATATAGCTAAATGCCCTGACACTGACGGAATCTCTACGGATTCCGGCCCCTTATGCCTCCCTTCCCAGACACTGACTGAATCTCATAGGATCCAGGCCCCTTATGTCTCCCTTTGTGCTCACAGCACCAAAACAGATGTGCTTATAGCACCAAAACAGAATTCATCGGATCCGGAACAAAACAGATATCAGATTTCAGATTGAGCTCATTTCAGATTTCCCGTTTCACTAACTGAATCTCATAGGATCCAGGCCCCTTATAACTCCCTTTTTATAGCTTATACACATAGCATTTCAATTCAGAAGAAATCCGGACAATTCAGAAATTACCCAAAAATCGGGCAGCACAACGGCAGTATACGGAATTTACACAAAAATTCCTGCAAAGAAAATTTACCGAATTCGCACAGAATACAGATATCAACATTTCAGAATCTTTATTCTACTGCACAGATAAATTCCAATTTCACAGAAAAATCCGGTCGACTAAAAACACAGTCGAATCAAAAATACCCGGACGAAAATCTTCAAAATATAGTCAAAACGTGCACACCCGGCACGGCAACGATATACAGAAAGTTACGCGGTAAAAACTGAACCGATCAAAAGATACGGACGAAATTCGCTAACGGAAACAAAACCCGGACAGAATATACCGCCAAACACGACGGAACTGAAAATTGAGAAAGGTAGAATGTGCCTTACCTCGAGCACAGCAAATTCCTCAACAGTCACTTCGATCGAAAACGGCTCCGCGTCGTCCGAAAATCCACTTTTCTCCAAAATCCCACGACTTTCTCTCTCCTCAGATATTTAATTTTTAATTTCTGATTTTTCTCTCTCTTCAAAACGACTGAAATCAGCCTTATACTACACAGATCGGCCCGGCCGATCGCAGCATCGTCCCGGGACGATCTGACCAAAAAGATCGGCCTGGTCTCCCTTCAGGGCTATTGCATGGACGATATTTTCTACAGTGCCAATCGGCCTGGCCGATGTCTCCAATCGGCCTGGCCGATGCATGCAGAAAATCACCTGGAGCAAAACTGGGCAAAATCTGGAGCTGAATTTTCACTGATCGTCCCAGGACGATCCCAGATCGTCCTGGACGATACTGGAGCAGATTTTGATATTACACACACAGTTCCAAGCACGCGACACAAAAAAAACTGTTCGATTAGATAAAGCTCCCTTCAATGAGTGGGAAAGCCGACTGCAACAATGTGACTACCATTCTGCGAAAATGGCGAAGATGAAGGAGGAGGCCTCAAAGAATGCCGAAGGGATGAAGGCTGCGAGTCTGGGAATGTGAAGAGTCGACTAGCCTAAGAAGTAGATTGGCTAAGAAGACAAGGGTTACGACTGTGGCTGCGGCTACGGTCTGCAAAGAAGAAGGCTACGAAGAAGATAACAAAGGCTTCGAAGAGTAAGGCGGCAACCTCTTGAAGGAGACTGGGAAGACACGATTTACGAACGGATGACGGGATGGGCAGCAACGCAGGATTAGGGCAAAAATTATTTTTTGAGGGGGGGCATAATTCCAAAAAGACCCCTCCTTTCCAGAAAGACCATTGTCAGGTGACGGTGGTTGGAATGACTGTAGTCAGGCGACAACGATAGCAGAGACTTGGAGATGGTGGTCAGATAGACAGTAGTCGGCGGGCGACGGAGGTCAGAAAGATTATAGTCGGGTTACGGCTATCGGAAGGGCCGTAGTTGGCGGGCGACGGAGGCCAGAAAGACCATAATCGAGTGATGGTGATAGAAAGGATTGTAGTCAGCAGATGACATAGGTCAAAAAGATCGAGTCAGTGACGATGGTTAGAAGGACCATAGTCGTTGGGCGATAGAGGTCGGAAAGACTGTTGTCTGGCGATGGAGGTCAGAAGAACTGTAGTCGGTGGACGGCGTTGGTCAGAATGTTTGTAGTCGAGTGATGGAGGTCGGAAAGACCGTAGTCAACGATGGTGGTTGAGAGGAAATCCAAAGACAATCGGTGGTCAAGCGTAAGTCAGACGACACTTGGTGGCTAGGCGAAAGTCTGACAAAAGTCCAACGATAGTCGGTGGTTGGGCATAAATCTGACATAAGTTGTTTTTTGGGCATAATTCCAAGAATAGTTGGTGCCCGGGGGGAAGTTTGGCGAAAGTCCGGCGGCAGTCAGTGGCTTGGCATAAATCCTAAGTTAGTTGGTGGTAGGGATAAAATCCATCAATAATCGGTGGCCCAATGTAAATCAGCGTCGGTTCGTGTATGGGTGTAAATCCGACAACAGTGGGTGGCCAGACAAAAGTCCAACAACAATAGGTATCTAGGCGTAAATACGTCGACAATTGGTGGGAGGACGAAAGTTTGGCAAAAGTCTGGAGACAATAAGTGACTAGGTGGTGCTTGAGGAGGAGCTTGATGGCAAGAGAGAAATCAAATTTCTCTTCCTCTCCTCTCTTCTTTCCCTACCTCCCATCCTTCATCCTTGCTTCCTCCCCCCTCATATGAAGAATCAAAGGCTATTTCTAGTTTTTTGGGAATGACATGATCAGTAAATAAGGAGAAGATTAAGGGAAGTTGGAAGCATTTCGAATAAACGGATGATATCGGCTCCTCTGATCGTAGATTGTTTATCGAGTATTTAAATGCCTTAATGATTTTAGAAATCAACAATGTTGGGCTCGTAAGATTCAACTCATCGAGCCTCTCGATTCAACTATAAGCATGCACTTTTGAAAATCATTTGATTACCCAATGTATGGTTTGAACCTTCCAAATGTGCTTTAGGTCATTGTTTTGAATTTGGCCTCGAATTGGGTCAAATTTAGTGTCGTTGGGTTTCTCTTTTCGAGACGTTTAGTTTGACTATAAGTTTGTTGAAATCAAAATTCAGATGGTCTCCAATTTAAATTTGGAAGCTTTCAATGTGAATTTGCCTCAAGATTCGTGCTCAATCAAGATAATTTTTTGATGATATATCACTAAAAAAATTCTGGACTCATAATGGGTAAATGAACTCTTGGGAAACTCAAAATTAAGTCACTCCATGGTTGCCGAGATTATAAGAAATCATTCTGTGTGGAGGTCGGACGCTGCTCTACGTCCAGAGGCAAATCAAGTGCAGCCACATCAACAGTACTGAGTCGTGATAATGAGTGGCACCGAGCAGTACCGAGCCATATTGACCTTCAAAAGGGAATAAGACTGACAAACATTCTCCAAGAAGCTGAATAAAATTAAACGAATTCTTCTATTCATGAATTACTTAATATGGGTTTGTCGAAGTAGGTTCCATCATAGAGGATTGTCTTTAAGTTTTGACAGTCTGAAGAATTCAATCTGAGTTATCAAATCAAATGAAGGAAGATTGAATTCTTTTAAATTATGAGAAACTGCATACTTAGATCGAAAGAAATTTGTCTAACATATCAAATGAAAACTATTGGTAGTAAATCTTAAAACAAGATAAAACTAAGCAACTCGCCCAGCTTTTGAGCAGAGCTTGGCCTTTTTATTTATTATTATTTCTTAGAATTTTCTAATTTAACCTTAATATTGTCACTAATTCCTCTAAGATACTACATCGAGCACCGTTAGTTGCATTGTCATTCTTTCAGTCTTTTATTACGTCCTCTGACCGGACGTAGCTCTACGTTCGGTCAGAGGATTGTTACTCGGTTTTTGCTCGGTATTTGGTCGGTATTGTTAGGTATTGTTTGGTAATAAGTTGGAATACCGCTCTATGAAGTCCAATACCGAGTTATACCGAGCAATACCGAGTAATGCCAAAAAATACGTATTTTTTGGCATTACTCGGTATTGCTCGGTATAACTCGGTATTGGGTCTTCACATAATGATATTTCTCGTTATTGTTGGTATTCCTCGGTGTTTCTCGTTTTATGCATGCGATCTTCGTGCCGGCCGAACGTAGCTCTACGTACGTTCACTGGATGTAATAAAAGCTCCATTCTTTCAAGCCACAATCAGACAAAATTATTGAATACACTTCTATTGTTCTACAATTTAAAAAAAATCACTTTCTACACGACAGTTTTATAACCATCCTTATAAAAAACTACATCTTTCCAAATAGACTCTTAATATGATATTTATTTGTAATTAAATCTAAGCTAAGCTGATTTGTAAATAAATAATAAAATTAATCAATGAGTATTAAAAAGATATGGAGAGCAATCCTTGCAGCTCGATTTATTTCAAAACAATCTGATTGCCCGTTAAGATGCGAGCAAGGCCACTTGCAATTAGATTTTTAATTTCATTCAGTAAATAATTTTTTTAATTAATTAATTAATCAAATGATGTTTAAATATGGTACAACCCATGATCATCATATTGAAATGTTAAAATAATCCTAGAAAAAAATATCACTAATATAAATAATGACCATATCTTTGCATTTGTATTAAACAAAATAAAAGAAAAGCACAAATACCATCTTTTAATTTCTCTTATCTTTTTAATCCAAGTAATCTCTTTCTTCTTTTATCTTCTTAATCTTATTTAGTCTTAAAACCTTTCCCATTATAATAATTTGTACCAATGAAATGTGTACTATTCCAATATTCCTTGCACATTAACATGCAGTGCGATTAGAAATGAAAAAAAAAAACAAAGAAATCTTAAAAATTCCATCCCAAGCTTGAAAATATTTGAATTTTAAGTTACCAAACGGTCAAAATGATGCAAATTGACACTACCTATACATACTCTCAATACAATACGGGTAGAAAAAGCATTGGAGATTTCCAGTTCAAACTTCCTTCTACCAAGTACATCCAAATCTCCTACTGGAACAGAGTAGACGCCAAAGGCCTAGGATAAGCGACCTTCGCACTCGCACTATCTTCCAAACTTCTCATCCTGGGTCTTTGCGATCCACTTCCGAAGCTCTGAGCATGGATCTTCTGCTCCACTTGGTTTTTCTTCCCTCCATTCTTAATCTCCAGAAGCTGCTCGAGAACAGAAACCACCTCCTCCATGCTCGGCCTTAACCTCCCTTCAGTTAACAAGCACTGGAAGGCAAGAGAGGCTGCTTTCTGAGCTCCTTCAATTGAATACTGTCCTTCAAGCCTGCTGTCCAAGACTCGGAAGATCTTTCGTTTATTTGTGAGGTAGGGCCTTGCCCATTCCACCAGATTGTGCTCACCGGTAGGTCTGTTCTTGTCAATGGCACGCCTGCCTGATAACATCTCAAGGAGGACGACACCGAAGCTGTACACATCGCTCTTCGTGGTGAGATGACCTAATAAAGAGATTATTTCAATCAGAATGTGACCAAGTTCAACCTTATACAATCATCATTCAATTTCATAAAATATTTGAGTTATTAAATCTATTTTATATATATTGTTTTTTTTCCCATAAATTTTAATGTCTAAATCTTCTCCTTCAAAGGCCAATCACTTGTTATTTCTATACTAATTTTATGCAAACCCAACCAGCAAAATTTATACTTTACTATCTTATTTCACTGTATTATCTTCGATAAATACAATCCAAAAAAATCCTTTGACATATTCAAATTTTCTTATCCTTGCCATTATATCATAAATTTATCTTAATATTCTCACGCTAAACTCAAATCCATGAAATAAAATAAATTAAATCATAACTTCATAACATGTTCAAGATCAATATCGTTCCTATTGCAGATTAATGGCAACGCCACATCTAGACGCCGGATGCGGGATGCAACTCTATGGCAGGAGGTGAATCAGTTGTAGTCACGTCAGCGGTACCGAGCGGCGACACCGAACCGCGGTACTGAGCAAAGAGGTGACGTGGCGCATTCTGGTTGATCTCCGGATAGTGTTCAACGTCACCACAAAATAATTTTTCTTCTAAATGATGGCATCCTAATGGAACTTTGTCACAACCAAAACTCTGACCAACCGACTCAATGACACATGAAAAATGCATGAGATCCCAACCACCTGCACCGCTTCATAGCTTTCCTATTGCAGATTAACGGCAGGTGGCCCATAAGCAATTGGGATTTCAATGCTCACATGACAGATGGAGTCCATTTAGGTACAAATAGAATTGACAAGTGAGGTCATTGAAGACGTCAAGCTTAGAACAAAAAATGCTGGTTCAGGCCCCACTTGCGTTCATCTAATTCACCTAAACAAATCTCAATTAGTGGAGTTTGACAATTTTGCTTGCAATAGGATTAGTGGGCCTTGGATGACAAAGACATAAGGGAAACAAAACACATGTTAAGCTTTTAATAATCTTAGATTTAGGCTTCGTTTGGGACGGGTTTCTTGTCGCTTCTTAAAACATTTTTTTAATACAAAAGTTTAAATTTTTTGTACTCGAAAGCTGCTTTAAAAAGCACTAAAAGCCATCCCAAACGAAGCCTTACTCACAAAATCACCATTGCCATAAGTATTTACCAGCATCAAACTGTATGCGCCCAAAATTAGAAACTCTCTCTCTTTATATATAATATTAGCTTTTAAATATAGCAATAAAAAAAAAAGTGGTGCTTAGCTGAAAAAGATTTGACACATTGGGCTTCGTAAGGCATTTATTTTGCTCCCTTTTTTGATGAACCGGTGGATGTTGATGTCCTCCTCTACATAATGTGTATTTAATGAAGCCTTTATATCTAGCTCTATACATCACCAGATTGTTAGCCATGAATTATATTGAATTATTTACATTTATAAGGTTTTAATCTTTCCACTTGACTCATTAATCTTTTTTGTTTGGTTTCTTAACCCAACACTTTGTTATTTGCACCGCAAATTAATGTAGTAATTCTAAAACAAAATACAGAGCATCCAAAAACAAAAATTTAGATTCAAGTACTAAAACAACAATCACAACATGGCCGAACTAATAAAAAAAACATAAGCGAAAGAGGAATATGATGAACAAGAACAAAACAAACAGAAATTAAAAAACTTGCTAAAAACTAACAAAATACCTGTTGCAAGATATTCAGGAGCAGCATATCCATATGTTCCCATTACCCTAGTGGAAACATGACTCTTATCACCTGTAGGTCCATCTTTTGCCAATCCAAAGTCAGAAAGCTTAGCACTGTAGTTCTGTTGAATACATAGAGTGGAACAAGTTAGTAAAGTGAATTGAAAAAAAAAATTAGCAGAAGTAAATCTATTGCTTCTTAAAGCACCTTGTTAGTATAAAAATTTTATTTTTTTACTAAAAAGCTGCTTTAAGAAGCAGTAAAAAACCGGTCATAAAAGAAGCCATAATATAAATCTTAACATTTATTGAACGACAATGAGGTAGTGATGGTCAATTTTTAACAAAGTGGTTGGAATAACATTACATACTGAATCCAGAAGCACATTGGAAGTCTTAAAATCACGATAAATGACTTTAGTTTCAGCACTGTGGAGAAAAGCCAATCCTCTTGCTGCCCCAAGTGCGACTTTCATTCTCAGATTCCAGGAAAGTGGTTGAAAATATGAACCTCCTGAATAGTTTAGATTTTTTTTTTTCAGACAATTATTCAACTTCTTAACTTGACAACAGAACTTCTAATAAAATATGACAAAAATAAAAAAATATATTTCCTTCCACATCACATATAATCCAGATGAAACAAGTAACCGTTAGGATACATGAAAGAATAAGCTTACTCCTGAAGAGATGGTTTTCAAGGCTCCCTCGAGGCATGAATTCATAAACCAGAAGCCGATGTTCATCCTCTAAGCAGTATCCAATCAGCTTTACAAGATTGGGGTGATGTAGCTGTCCAAGATAATTGACTTCGGCCTATAAATTTTGGAATAAGAAAATTTTAGTTCAGTTTTAATGCTGTAATGATATCATAGAACATGATCATGAATAGATAAAAAATTCGATACAAGAATACTCACCAACCATTCCCTATGGCCCTGAAAACCATCCTGGTTGAGCCTCTTTACAGCAATAACTATCCCAGCACCTGGTTTTGTTGCCTCGAGCGTTTGCTCATTGATCCAGCCCTTAAAAACAGAACCAAAACCTCCTTCTCCTAACACACTATCTGGGCGAAAGTTTCTGGTGGCGCTTTTGAGTTCACTGAACGAAAAGCTTTTCACATTTGTAGACTGTAGAATTTCTCCCTCACTACGTGGGGTAATAGGCACAGAGGATGAGGAAGTATAACTTCTGTTGCTGTTGCTGTTGCTACTGCTGCTGCTGCTGCTTAATCCATTTCCACTCTTACTGCTAATCTTTGAGTTAGCTCCTGAAAGAACAAAACATATAGAATTAAACATGAATGCAGAAGGAAATCAAGCTGCACATGAAAAATTTAACAAAATAAGTATGTTTCACTTAGGCCATTGAAGAGATTTAGATTGTCGTGAGAGTACATAAGAAAATACAATCAACCTTGATATCAATGAAATGAGGCAAGTTTTTACCCTATTGTACTAATCATTGAAAAGATTGAAAAAAAAAGTTGTCCTATCAGAAGCAGTATGGTTTTTTGCATACATCATAGGAAAAAAACTTGCTGGATTAAGAGAAATTGAAAAAAGTAACAACCAACAGATAGAAATCATCATTCAGATTTAACCTGACCTGATTGTAAATTGAAGAAATGAAAGGAGAAGACCACAAACTATGAAAGAAACAAAAATAACTCATGATACAGAAAACCTAACATTCGAACGCTATCTCGCCATGTTTTAATATCAACTACTTATCTAATCCTTGAATCTGCTCATAGAAAAATAAAATTTATTCACAGTATAAGAAGAATACCTGTGCTCGCGGCCAACGTAGAAGCGCTGTACGATGGAGCGACGCCCTTGAACCTCGTGCTCCAGCAGTTTCCCATCACAAAGCCTTCAAAATTCCACCTTCCCTTCTTTTCTCGACCCCTTTACCCCACTAAAGTAAAAAAATCCGAAGAAAAACAAAGAGAAGGGGCTTTTTTGGGGAAAAAGTTGGGGCTTTTTAAAACAATCGCGCAGGAAACCAGTGACAGCCGTGAGAAAGCAGCAAAGTAACCAGATCCGCTAGAACCACAGAATCCACCGAGGAATCCAGCTGAGCTTTCCTACTCCAAGCTCAGCGACTCATTTAAAAACGCCAAGAACCGACCCGCGCGGCCAATTTCACCGAGATTGCGCCGCTTATTTTCTCGCTGCGTTTTCGATTTAATTAGAAAACGAAAATAAATCAACTAACAGTGGGAAATAGTGAATTGGAAGTAGAAGCCATGGTTGGGCGGCTTTCCACTTTTCGGAACCTCCTGAGAGACTTCGGAGAAAAAGAGAAAGTAGATAAACAATTAGAGCGTCTGCTTCTATGAACCAGTCTCTCGTTTAAGAGTTTTTATTGAGTGCGGAGTGCGGACGTAGTTCTGTGTATGCAAACAAGTAGTTTCGCGCCACGTGTAGCCCACCTTGACCCCACCGTATTGAGGAGATTGTGTGTTCTGTTTACCCGATAACCCGATAACACGAACCATCCGAAGTACTTCAAAAAATGCGCGGTTCCCATATCTTCGAGAACATCTGAAACGTCGCTTCCTTGTTTCTTTGCGGGCGATTTGCTAGACTACAGTCCATCTTCCAGAAGGAGAGGTTGCAGGTTGTATTTTTCGAACGAAGCCACTTCATCTTCTACGCTAAACCTGCTGAGCTTCATCGCGGAAATGGGAAAGGTTTGATTAGCTTGAGTTTTATGCTTTTCTCGATAATTTTGAGCTGTTAGGGTTTAGGTTGAATGATGGCTGTGAATGCCATTTGCCCGTTAAATTGTGTGACAAAATGTACCGTTTGGTATTGTTGGGTACCGGTCGGTACCGCTGCGTTATCCGAATGTGTACTCAGCGGTACCTTCCAGATTAAGCTTTGAAATTTCTGTAAGCATTCTAAGTTCTATAAGGACTTGTCGATATAGGGTTTGGTGTTAGAGTTTATTCTTGCTTCTACCGCATTCCATGGACTCTAGTCGGAAGCGAGTTGTATTGTAAAATTTTTCTTGGTTTCGCTCGGTACTAGTCGGTACCAGTCGGTACCTCTAGGTACTACTAGGTACCTCTAGGTACCGAATTGTATACATAGGTAACGACGGTTCGTGGATGTACCAAACTGGAATTAAAATTATCGTAATCAATAACGCAGGGATATGTGCCCAAGATTAGTTTCCGTTGCAGAACTTCAACCTTCAGAGAAGTATGTGATCATTTAGTGGAAATATTTGGCGAGAACCTCGTCGAGAGTTTGAAGCAATATAATCTGCATCATTTTCTTTTTATGCCCCGTCTAGTGCAGAATGTGCCGTTGGTCTACAAGTTGTTGTCCTGCTGGGATAGTAAGAAACAATGCTTTCTCATTAAAGATCAGAATTTACAATTCACTGCCGATGAAGTTGCTATGATTTTAGGTTTACCAAACAGAGGCAACAATTTTGAAATTGGTGGTGCTAGAATAACGGGTAAATCAGCCAATGATATTAGGAAGGAGGTGATTAGTTTGGATGAATCTACGGCAATGCCCGATGTTTTGAAGAAATTCATCATTTTTTTGCTGTCAAACTTATTTTTTCCTCTACACAACTATCGAACACCAGCTTCTGTCATCAGTGTGGCTCGAAATGTTGAAAAATTTTTATCGTACAATTGGCCGGATTCAATCAGAGAATTCCTTGTTGCTGACTTTAACGCCGTTGCAAAGAAGATGAAGAAAGGGCAGCCACTTGGTTACCTGAATGGATTTGTTCATATTATAGTTGTGAGTGCTTCAAATATAAATTGTTTAGTACTAATTGATGATGTTGATTATTGTTAGATATATTTTAAGTTGATGTTCTTATGTATTAGTTCAGATATGGTTTCTTGAACATTATGCACTCCACGAACCATTGAACTCGAAGGCAAGACCAAGGTTTCTCCGCTGGGGATCCGATGTAGTTTATAACGACGCTGATGCATCTAGTTTATTCGATGGTCTTGAAGTTAGTCATTTATTAACTTCTTTTGATGCTATAACAACTGAGGAGAGGGATTTATTAGCAAACCCTCCAAAACAGACCCCACAGACTTCACCTGACAAAGTTCCCAACAAAGAGATCATCTTGCACACACCTAATGAACATCTTCCAACACCTCCAACATCACCTACACCACAGAGTCCTCTAAGACAAAACACCCCGCCCCCAAGCCCAGTTCGGCCGCCACCTAGCCCAATCAGTCCTGGTGGACCAAGCACTCTAACATTGCAAATTATGTGTAAAAGTACTGGTAGGTACCGGTAGGTACCGTTGGGTACTGGTAGGTACCGTTCGGTACTGGTAGGTACCGTTAGGTACTGGTAGGTACCGTTCGGTACTGGTAGGTATTGTTACGCACTGGTTGTAACACTTCATATTTTGACACATCGACTTTTATTTTGCAGGTCAGATACAATTTATACTGCAGGAAACATCCAGATTTTTAGAAGTCAAATCGATGAACTATTAACAGACCAATATCTGGACGACAACCACATCGACGCCTTCGCTAGTTTGCTCGTTGAGAAAAACAAACTTCGTCCTGGCCTTTATCAACCATTTATTTATGTTTCGAGTCTGCATTGGGTAATTGTGTTATTTTTCCTTGCTGTAGCTGAATATGTTTAAAGTTATCCTAACCCGAATACACATACAGGCCTCGACGAAATATGATATGGAAAGTAAGCAGTACGTGTCGCACATTAACAAAGATGCAGTTAACGCTTCTAACTTTTTGCTACTGCCAGTAAATGATAGTGAACATTGGACTCTTCTGGTTGCTTACTTGAAGAAGGCAACTTGGTATTTTTTTGATTCGTTACCTAACCCCATGCATCGAGCTGTGCTCCCACTAGTGGTTAGTCGCGTGCTGTACATTTTAAGTGTGCTGTAGACTTTCGTATTGTGAAATTAACGCTAATTTGACTTAGCTATGATTACAGATTGATCACTTACACGACGAAACTCAGGGCTGTTTCCAAAGTGATATAAGATCATGGAAAGTTCTAGAAGCCGAGGGAGTTCCAACACAAACCAACGGTTTTGACTGTGGGATGTTTGTTTGCAAATATATGGAAAATGTTATTCAACTAACGCTGTTAAATGGGATTTACTGAAGAACTTGCAAGCTGAAATGCCTAAGTTTAGAGCAGAACTTGCATTTATGTTGTTATGTTCCACGTTGAAACGATAGTCTTGCTAGTTGAGAAATGTAAATAGATAGAACGTTCTTAATTTTTAAGTATTTCAGTATATTTTAGTTTTTTTACTTCTTTACTAGACAGTGTACATGTTGTTGGAGTTGCGTTTGTGTAGGACAACATCCAAACTCTGTCAGTAACTCAAACTGTAAATCTTGCCAGTCTTTGATATCCAAAAACATCTTTCTGTTGCGACCGTAAACACGTAGATTTTTTAATTGATGATGCAAATCAATTAAAAACCTATCTTCAGCTGGATCCCACGGGTGATAAAGAATTAAATTATCAACATCACAAGCTCGCCGGACCACATAATCAGAGTTTGTTAGTTTTCCTTTACAAGTCAGCTCATGGTAACGCTGTTGCAGGAAATGAACACTTGCTAGGTGGTGATAATTTGCAAAAAATTCTTCTGGACAGCTTTCCAACTCGTAGAATTTAAGAACCGACCTGATCTGTTTTCCTCGATGGCAATCTCCTCCCTCCAGGCTACTTTAAGCAAACTATCACACCGATCATCCCATGTATGAACACAGCATCTATATATTTCATTCCGTTTTGCTTGCCGCTCAAGTTCACATTCTGCTGCAACATCCACGCAGTGATGCATTCGAATCGTGCCTAACTCGACGAATTCCTTGATCGGCAAGCCAAGATGCAGTTTGGCATCAGGCCACCGAAGTTTATAAACCATGATAGAACTATACAAAAAACCATGGAACTCCCTAAACTTATATATCTTTAAATTTCAACTACCACAGTTAATACCACAACCACCCATCTTAAATTCCTTCAACAATACATCTGCCCAATTTAATTTCAACAAACACAGTAAATATCAACCCACGAAGCACCAGGATATTGTACTACGCGTCAATCGGCGGTATCAATCAGTACTGGTACTAAAACGGTACCGACCGATACCGAAAGGTACCGACAGATACCGAGAGGTACCTAACAATACCGAGAAGTACCGAGAGGTACCTGTCGGTACCGACAGGTGCCAAAAAAGCTAATACGCAATAGTACCGGTACTTAGAGGTACCCACCTCTACCGAACGGTACCGAGAGATACTTACATTATCGGTATTGATTAAAAAAGGCGGAATTTTCTACAATAATGTCAAAAATCAAATTAAAACAAATTAGAAATTCCGAATATTTAACCATGCCTTTCAGCATCGATAAAACCATTCATCATGTTTAAATATTCAGGGTTGGGCTGACTGGTTGGTCGACGAAGAAGCCACTCATCAGTGAAGCATTCTGGTATGTTCGAAAAGGGAACATGACTTAAAGTTTGTACATGTGCTGGCTGATGAGTTTAAGTAAAATAATCTGGAATGTTTGCAAAAGAAACTTGGCTACTAGGTCCCCCTGTTGTAGTCTATTTACCGATAATATATCAAAGTTTGGTTGGGTATTCTGTTGCAAACCATCTCCAGCTCTAAGCTCTGGCTCTTGCGTAAAACCTTCCATCTCCGACCAGTCGTTCACCTCTTCCAGCACATTATCCATCTTCAGACATTACGCCTCGAACCTCAGAACTCACGCTCTTCTCCTGCTTTCTGAGGTTTCAGGATTTACGAGAAAAATTTTTTAACTTGGGTAAAAAAACACGCGCCAGCAAATATAACCCTAGCTTTAACCGCGCATTTTTGAAGTACTTCGGATGGTTCGTGTTATCGGGTTATCGGGTAAACAGAACACACAATCTCCTCAATACGGTGGGGTCAAAGTGGGCTACACGTGGCGCGAAACTACTTGTTTGCATACACAGAACTACGTCCGCACTCCGCACTCAATAAAAACTCCTCGTTTAACCATGTGGCGACCTTTTCCACGTGGTGGAAAATGCTAATTTATTATGAAAAAAACATAAATTAATTGTTTAATCTGCACATATATCTTTATATATTTAAAGGAGGGCGTATTTAGCTGCACTGTTTCCGTGGGGGCGACCAATCGATCCTCGCCATCGGTCTTGATCAGTCGGAAAGCGTAACGAGCACCGAGACATCGGACCGTGGAAACGGGGCCCGCGGTTGCGGCGACGGCACGGGTTAGTTGATTTGATGACACGTATTGGAACCGTACAATCTCGATGGACGTGAGACGGGCTGGAATGACGAGTCGGCACGGGAGGAATGTGAACTGGCGAGGACTGGACCGGCTGAGGGGTTCGGTTCGCAGAGGTCCTCTTCAAAATATATAGGGCAAATTGTGTATATATAACTTTAAATCTATAAATTTTTTTTTCAAACGATGCTAAGATTTCATTTGAGACGCTTTCTTATATGTATATTTTTAAATCTTAATTATAATTTTTATTTGATCATTGTATTTTTAGCATTTTCAATAATTTTTATATTTCAAAATATCTTTGTACAATGAATTTTAAAAAAATTAAATTTATTTCACAATAATTTTATAATCATTTTTATAAATAACTATTGCTATTATAAATATATTTTAAAAATATATTTGAGATAACTGCATAATTTAATAACATTGATTGAAAAGTTGTTACTGGCTTAATGGCTTGTTCCTTTATTACAATTTATTGTGGCTATTTATAAACTTGTAATTGTAGCACAATAGCAAAATAATAATAATAATAAACAAGATACAAGATAGCACAATAGGCTACTCGAGAACCTAACTAAAGAAAGGACAATCAACAAATCTTGGACCAATCACAACAAACTCCACTTTGATCCAGATTTACAAAACATTTGAGTCACTCCATATGACTCCATTTGTTGTCTCAGCTAAGTTGGCGTCATTTTTGGTCTTTGCTCCTTTCCACTTCAACAAATATGAGCAATTTCTCTTGAAATGCTCTTCTCTATGGTAGTAGAAACATTTCTTATTGTAATTGTGCCTTCCTCTTGCTATCATAATGTTGCCAACATTTTTTTCTCTATCTTCATTCCTACTCTAAACTTGTTTGGACACCAACACTGATTTTACATTAGTCATGGTCAACATCTGTTTTCCATATTACTGAATCAACTATATTTTCATATGACTTTGGCAAAGAACTTAGGAGGATAATACTTTAATCTTCTTGCACAATTCTTACATCTACATTCTTAAGATCAATGATAATTTGTTAAATTCATCAATGTATTTTTTTTTAAATCTTTACCTTCATCCATATACAATGCATATAGAGCTTTCTTTAGATATAATTGATAGGCCAACAACCACTTCAAGTATAAAGATTCCTCTTTCTCCTAGACTTCTATGACATAATCCTCTTCACCAACTTCCCTCAAAACTTCATCACTGAGCGATAACAAAATTGCACTATGAGCCTTCAATTGGGTTTGCCTAGCCCTTCTCTTGTCAGTTACTGCAGCATGGTCTTCTATAGAAATCGCCTCAGAAGTTCCTTGATGAACACGGAGGGCTTCATTTTGATTCGCCATAAGCCAAAATCATTTTCAATAGTAAACTTATCAATTTTAAAATTTTGCATCGACATGGTCAAGAACTTTTAGCAAGAATTCTGTTTGCCATCCGAATCTAATTGTATGAACAGCACCAGGGCAGAAAAAATATAGCTTCGCTCTTCTTCACTTCTACAACCTTTACATGCATGACTTTAACTCAAATTGTATGCTTCACCTTATATGAACAGATCGAGCTCGTGCTCAATTGCCCCGTGCATCCTCCTTGTGCACGTCTACAACAAGCCTCGTGCGTTCCAACTCATTCATGATATGTTCACAACCTACAGCTTCCCCTTCCACACTGCATCTCATGAGGACAATCTGTGTCGCGCCTAGCTATCCCTCTACCCAGCTATCCCACACACTTCACACTGCTCTTGTACTTTATGCTCCCATGCCCATGCTCTTTGCTCACCGCAAGAATGTTCCCCCTCTTCGCCCTTCGCACACACCCTGTACACCTTTGCCAGTATGAACCTTGTGCCCTACGAACCCTACACCCTTTCACACGCCCCACGCTCCCGTATAGCCTCCCATGCCTTGTGCTCTCGCTTGCTCCACCCACACATGTCTGCCGGTTCGATTCTCTGCTTCACCCTAACAATGACACTAGGCCTCTCGCGCTCAGAGCCCCACACTCTTGAACAAGCTATGTCGAATCTTGCACGACCAACACCTAAACTTGTGAAGCACAACTCGACTCCGATTAGTCTCTGTAATAGCATGTATTTTGATACTGTCAAATATTTTTTTTTTCCTGGAGTCAATATAAGTCTAAATCACAAATCATCTCCTCCATAACATTAATATTGTAGTGTTTTAATTACACATTTTTTTAATAATTTTTGGACATTGGTGAAAATCTAGTAGGAATTGACAATGATCGATTTAAGCGGGGATTCTCAGACCATCAGTTATCCATTTTGCTAACTGATTTCATCAATACTTTTTTAAATAAATTTTTCTATAATTTTAAAACCCCAAAAAGATTTATATAAATTTTATATTAAAAATTTGATTAAATTAAATAATTATATGAATGCTTTTATTTATTTTTTTTGTAGCCAGAATGTTTGTGATAGATTAGTAATTGTACTAATCTCCTGCTATTGTATATTGATTTTAGGAGAAAGAATATAGTTCAATATTTTGAGGTATGTAATAACTGGTTGTTTTCATTGGATATACTTTAGAAGCTTTGATTTTTCAATTAGAAAGATAAAATAGACAATTCTTTCAAATTTGATTATGAGGTATTACAGTCTCCACATAAGACCTCCCTACCAACTCTTATGAGTCGTTCTTTTAGACAAAAAAATCTCCTCATCTTCTACCTTGCTCTGATATCACTTATAGGATCTTCTTTAAAAGAGGAAGAAGCTCTCCCTCTTCATCTTCTTGAGAGAGAGAGAGAGAGAGAGAGAGAGCTTAAAACTAAATAGATTTATTGCTTAACGGCATGCTTCTTTATTACAAACTATAGTGACTATTCATAAACTTCTAATCGCAGGATAAAGATATAGATATTTAACGACTATCTATAAATTCCCCAAATAAGAAAAGTCACATGCATCCAAATGTACATAGCCTTCATTTATAATTGGATGCAACTTGCAATGAGGACTCATTTCACTTGTATGGGCATAACTTTATTGATCTTAGATCAATTTTAGTCCCATTTAAGAGGAGAGTTTAATATCTCTAATCTTAAGTAAATTATGAGCATCTTCATACGAAGCAAGGGAGAAATTCTCAGAAATTTATTAATAATATATTTTTAAACACATAATCAAGATAACCATCATCCATTATAATATTAGTTGTGAAAAGAAAAGATATATGATAATAAGATACGAGGGAGGAGGAGTTGACCAAGGCATGAGAAGTTCACAACAGTGGAGCATTTCAATCATAAATAGTTAGCTATGGACATTCACTCTATGGCGACTGCTGGGTGATGAGGGTTCGCTAGCAATGTTGTTCAGCCAGAGCTTCGAGATTATTCAAAGCTCTTTTAAATCTCTAGCCTAATGTCCAAAGCCCCTCTTATATGGAGAGTGAAGATCTATTTATAGATAGAGGTGCTAAAATGGGTTGATGGGTTTGGTTCAGCTCCGACTCGAATCCAGATAAGATTTAATTGAAACCTGATCCGTTTAATAAACATGTCAAAAAGACTACCCCCAAACCTGACCAACTTGCAGCCTGAATGACCTGAACACTACTTGTTAACCTATTTTGGTTAAAAAATTTACAACTTATTAATTATAAAATTTATGATATTTGATAAAAATAAAGAAGATTGTATCCACAAGAAAAAAAAAAGCGAATAAAGATATTAAACATGCCATTTTTGAGTTGAAAGCTAGTTCACGGGTGAACACACACCCAACTCGTTTAATAAACGTGTAAAAAAACACCGCCTGAATCCAATCCATTTATTAAACAGACAACTGAAACCAAAATTTCGAGTCAAGTCATTTGTTGACACCCTTATTTATAAATTTTGAGAGTGGAGTGTCCCATAAACATGGAGTGACATGAAACAATTATGGAGCACTCCATCATTTGAGATGTATTGATTTCCTTAATTATAGATAGTTTCTTCAGCATTTAGGTATTCCAGAATCAAGTGATCAATCTTGTGCTCATTGAATTTGTCTCATCGAGCTGCTCGATTCAACAATAAACATGTACTATTTGGAGGTCATATGACCATCCAATCAATGTCTTGAATTATTTCAATTATGTTTTAGGCCTTTGATTTGGACTTATTTTGACCGTCTCATCGAGATGTTTAATTCAACTATAAGCTTGTTGAAATCAGAATTCAAATGGCCGTGAATTCTATTTTAAAATTCATATAAACGGTGAATTTGTACTTGATTAAATTTATTTTTGACGGCCCATCAAAATTAAAGTAAATCTTTAAGTAAGTTGACTTGGCCCAAAATCAAAATGATTTTCTTTAAACTGACTTAAATTAGGAACAAATTAGCCAATACTTATTTTGGAGAGAAGAAATTACCAAATTAAGAAATTTAATTAGAAATTAAAGCTGCCAATGCCATTTTATTTCTCCAACCTAATTTGGAGGAAAGTTGATAAAAGAGTGTTTTAATTTAGTATGGAGATGAATATGACAAATTTGACCCTTACAGAATAATTTGACTCAGCATTAGAGCATTTTGTGAGGAATTTTTTATTATATATTTTATATAGTTCAGAAGTTACGAATATAACTGAGTAAGACATCATGGTTCATGCTAACAAATAAATTAAAACGAAAAATTACAAATACGACAAAGGTCAAAATCTACCCGCGCGCTTCTAATTATTAAAAATGAAAATTGCAAATTTTCTTTTAGAAAAAAAATCTATGAAAAATGCAAATTGCAACCGCAAGTTGATTTAACAAATAAAATGTCATTTTCTTTAAACGGAATATTGCAATCACAACCTTGTAGCATGTCTGTATTATAACAAAGAGCATTGACTTGTATTTTTATTTATTACATGCAAAGAGCCTAATTATATTTGTAAATTACAAATATGATGTTTAGTTAAATATGGTGCCAGACTAATAAATTATATATATTTTTAACATAATTTTCTCAAGTTGAACTTTTTGGAGATGCTTGTTTGAATTCTGTTTGCTTACAATTTGAGTTTGGATATTTTTATTTAAACGATACATATGCTGATCTCATTTAGGGTTTGACTTGCCCGATCAGATAATTGCTAAAAATTCTTGTAACAAGGACTAAAAGATAGATAGAGGGGACAAATTACCTATATATATATATATATATATATATATATATATATATATATATATATATATATATATATAATATATATATATATATATTCATTTAAAAAATTTTGAAAATATTTTATAAATAATTAATTTGTGCTCTCACTAATAGAAATTTCTAACTCCGTCACTGCATATATGTATGTATATATAATTTGGGCAGTCATTCAAGTAGAATCTAAACTTTTTATTCGGCGAAAATATTTTATAAATAATTAATTTGTGCTCTCACTAATAGAAATATCTAACTCCGTCACTGCATATATGTATGTATATATAATTTGGGCAGTCATTCAAGTAGAATCTAAACTTTTTGTTCGGCCATTTGACTAATATGTTTTAGCAAAGAAAACATGCTATATTGCTCACACATTATGTGTGTTTAACATGTGATTACTTACCTAATTATCACATTTTTCGAAGTTTCTTTTCACCAACACATGGGTTCCTTCCTGGTCATAAAGTGAATGGATCATTTGCAAATGGCGAAGAAAGATTGCCAAACTTTGACTTAATTAGCTTCAAATATTTGATTCTGCACCACACCGTGCTTATAGTCAGTTGATGTGTAAGTCATGTGACACTTATGCAAAAAATCTCGCTGCTGGCTGTACTCTTGATAATTTGCATAGTCTCAACTCTTGATTGTATCACTTAGGTTTTATTTGGGGCGATTTTTTTACTGCTTATTAAAGTAATTTTTTAGCACAAAAATTAAAAATTTTTGTGCTAAAAATCTGCTTTAAGAAACAGTAATAAAGCCGCTCCAAACAAAGATTTAAATACATTTTATTACAACAATTGAAAAAAAAAGGCTGATTTGAGTCAATTAAGTCGAATAACAGTTTTGTGTAGTACAAAGGAAGAGTGTAACAACTATCAAGGCTGTAGTTTTGTTTGGGACAGTTTTTTTGTTGATTTCTAAAACAGTTTTTTAGTATAAAACATTTTCTTAAATAAATTTTTTTAATTAAAAAGCCGTCTTAAAAAGCTGTAAAAAGTTGTATCAAACGAAGCCTATATCACCTTCAATTGTAGTAATTTTATCGTCAAGTATCATCTATATTCCACTTTCTCTTGGGCAACTCTTTGGCATTAGAATTAACGTAAATTACAACAATCTTGTTAACAACTAAGGTTGCCTTGCTAGAACCTATAATCAGTGAGATACAATCCTATTGTTGCAGCTACTATATGGGATATTTTACTAAATCATAATTTTTTTGAGAAAGTGCCTCATCAAGAGCAAATATGGCCTCCTTAGGCATTGTGATCTCTATGAGAATCAAGGCCTGATTAGATGCACTCTCTTCTACTTGGCAAGCCATTCCCCTCAACCATTTAGCATGTAGTTGGTGCTTGATACTCCTAAATAGCCTAGCTGATGAAAGTTTCATGAAATTCACTTTGGTGAAATTTTTTAAAGTAAATTATGAACACTCAATGGTGATAAGAAGACATAGATGAGCAAAAGCTAAAGTAGTTTTGACATAGAGACAAAACCAACACTTTGCTAGTTTATAAGGACATGAGGACAACCTAAATGGATGTCATGTTCAAACACCAAGTGCTATGTATTTCACACCTCTTGTACCCATTATTTTAGTGGAATTTTAAAGGGCATGTATTGTCCAATCAAATAAATTTTTTGTATGGGTCAGATTGTTGAATTAGGTTGCTATGACTTAAAGAGATTTGTGAGCCTAATGTTTGCCTCTCAAAGGAGTATTACAAGTGTAATGGGCACAGGGCAAAATGTGTTCCAATATCCTAAATCTTTCCCTTTTAACAAATATGACATATCCAAACAAGGGATCTACTCACAATAGACCAAGTGCAATTGGCTCCGCTGGGCAAGATGATTATCAAGCTGGCAAGGTTATAGTGGATGGTGGTTGTTTACAAAGAAATCACACCAAGAAGTTTTTGGAAACCATCCAACAATCCCAGCTGGGTCCTTGTTTTCAAAGTAATAGAGACATGATGGAAATCATTTTAAGGGTCTCAGTGTTCATAAGAAGGAAAACATATCCATTTTGTATTTTATAACTAGATAGAACTTGTGCAATTGGACGATAAGTGATCAAAATCTCATCTTCAAATTTGTGCCTACAAGTATAATCAAGGGGGTTCTAAGAATACTTATCTACCCCGCTCAATCCATGTAATCAACCTAGGTAACCTCTTGCACCCAACCTTTGTTTTCTCTCTCGCTCTCATCTTAGTAATCACATTGATGTAATCCTATAAGCTTGATTGAGCTCCAACTCCAACAACAACTATTTGGGGACCCTCCACCATCCAATCTTGTTGACTGCTATATGAGGAATTAGTTTATTTTATTATACTTCTTCGTAGCAAAAACCAAAAAAAACCAAAAAAAAAAAAAAAAAAAAAAGCCTATCTACAAACAGTTTTCTAGTTCGTTTATAAGATGACATATCAAGCGATGAAGGCCCATTGAAATCACTATCATGTCCACCTAAAATGAAAGTAAACACATTTCTAAGAAAATAGAAGAACGATACCATTCAATCAGTAATATACCAAGTGCATATAATAACAAAAACCAACACTTGAAATGAAAAGCTCATACAGCCATACCCACAACAACCATGGAGGGCACTTCAGCCTCGTTGAGGATTTTCATTACATTCTTAACTTCATCGATCGTCCTGTTATGCAAAAGGTTATTTCAAATGAACCAACTGGTCATATAGGTATATATCACTAATACCAAACAAAGTTATAACCATTTGCATCACATGAAATGACAAATCAACAATTGAAAAGCCACATTTGAACCAAAATAAGGAAAAAATAGCTTTCGGTGAGCATAATTTTGATTCAATAAATGCTTTAAAAAATGAAATGCATAAATGAAAAACACTAACGGAAAAAGAATACATATCCGATACAATTCTAAAAGTTAACTAGAAGGGAATTAGTGTCACGACCCGACCCGAGACGAGACGGATCCCGCCCGCGCCGGATCGCGACGGGGGAAAATAGCTAACCAGGATCTGGCTTTGGATTAGGTTACTGAACTGATCTTCCAAATTCTTAACTCAACAGAAGCACACAGAACAACAGAGCTACTAAAAACATCAAATGCAGCGGAACAAAACATCTATCTGAATTCATTTCCTCAAAATAATCATCTACAGAACAGTACATGGCTTTCACAACAGAAAGAAAGACAGAACAGGAAAGCCATGACTGTACAAAAATCAAAAGTACAAAAGTACCTAATCTGATCAGACTCTGAAATCTAATCCTGGACCTCCTTGCCCTTCCCAGAACCTGAAAACCACCAGAAAGCAAGGGTGAGCTCAACAGCTCAGCAAAGCAACAAACACCAATCTAAATCCTCAGAAAACAAAACCAAACTTATCAGACATAAATCAGATCAGAAGTCGGAACAGAATCGGAAATCAAAACTTACGGACAGATATCAAATCACATCAGAGTCGTACAGATCGTACCAGAACAGAACAAATTAACAGAGTCAGAAACAGAAATCAGAATCGTACGGATCACATCATGTCATAATCACAATTTCGTACAGAACAGAACAGATACAGAAAGTAATACAGATACATATAGCTAAATGCCCTGACACTGACGGAATCTCTACGGATTCCGGCCCCTTATGCCTCCCTTCCCAGACACTGACTGAATCTCATGGATTCAGGCCCCTTATGTCTCCCTTTGTGCTCACGGCACCAAAACAGATGTGCTTATAGCACCAAAACAGAATTCATCGGATCCGGAACAGAACAGATATCAGATTTGATCTCATTGCAGATTTCCCGTTTCACTAACTGAATCTCATAGGATTCAGGCCCCTTATAACTCCCTTTTTATAGCTTATACACATAGCATTTCATTTCAGAGAAAATACGGACAATTCAGAAATTTCTCAAAAATCGGGCAGCACAACGGCAGTATACGGAATTTACACAAAAATTCCTGCAAAGAAAATTTACCGAATTCGCACAGAATATAGATATCAACATTTCAGAACATTTATTCTACCGCACAGAGAATTTCCAAGTTCACAGAAAAATCCAGTCGACTAAAAACACAGTCGAATCAAAAATATCCGGACAAAATCTTCAAAATATAGTCAAAACGTGCACACCCGGCACGGCAACGATATACAAAAAGTTACGCGGTAAAAACTGAACCGTTCAAAAGATACGGACGAAAATCGCTAACGGAAACAAAATCCGGACAGAAAATACCGCCAAACACGACGGTTCTGAAAATTTAGAAAGGCGGAATGTGCCTTACCTCGAGCACAGCAATTTCCTCAACAGTCACTTCGATCGAAAACGGCTCCGCGTCGTCCGAAAATCCACTTTTCCACTTTTTCCTTCGTTTTTCTCTCTCCTCAGCTTTTTCTCTCTCTTCAAAATATCTCATTTCTATATATATCCAGACTGATCGTCCCGGACGATCGAGCTTCGTACCGGACGATCCATGAAGAGAGGAATTCCGTCCAGACGACAAATCACATATCGTCCCTGGCGATGGGTTCACGGGAGAATTTTCGTCCAGACGATCTAATTTTCGTCCCGACGAATTATACAACCAAAACTGATTTTCTGCACAACCTGTACCGATCGTCCCGGACGATCCAACTTCGTCCCGGACGAACCTGGAGCAAAAACTGATATTACAATCTCCCCAACTTAAAAAAAAATGTCGTCCTCGACATTATCCAGTCCAAATTCAGTCAAAACAAGTACGGGTACGACCGTCTCATATCAGACTCCTTCTCCCAAGTGGCTTCCCGTGCAGTACGGTGCTTCCACTGGACTTTAACCATCGGAATCTCTTTATTCCTTAACTTTCGGACGTCGTACGCCAAAATAAGCTCTGGCTCTTCCTTGTACGCCAGATTCTCCTGAATCTCAACTTCATCAGCAGACACCTTCTTCCCAGAGTCTGAAACCCACTTCCTCAGAGTGGATACGTGAAACACATTATGCACATCAGGCATAGAATCAGAAAGCAATAACGATAAGCAGATTTTCCAATTCTTTCCAAAATCTCAAATGGTCCAACATACCTTGGACTAAGCTTGCTTACCTGACCAAATCTGCTCACACCTTTCATCGGGCTGACTTTGACATACACAAAGTCACCGACCTGAAATTCAACAAATCTGTGCTTCTGATTGTAATACTTCTGCTGTCGATCTTGAGCGGCTTTCAATCTTTCTCTTATCAAATTGATCTTCTGAGCAGTTTCATCAGCAAAAGTGGCCCCCAAAGCCTGTCTATCTCCGACCTCCGTCAGAGTCAAAGGAGTACGGCACTTCCTGCCATACAAAGCCTCGTACGGTGCCATACCGATACTGGACTGAAAACTGTTGTTATAGGCAAACTCAATCAACGGAATATGATCTTCCCAGCTTCCGCTAAAGTCCAGAACACAAAGCCTCAACAGATCTTCCAGTACCTGAATCGTCCTCTCAGACTGTCCGTCGGTCTGAGGATGAAAGGCTGTACTGAAATGCAGTTTCGTACCCAAGCCTTGCTGAATGCCTTTCCAAAGTCTGGAAGTAAAACGTCCATCCCGATCAGATACGATCACACGAGGCACACCGTGCAATCTGACTATTTCCTTCACATAAATCTGTGCCAAGCGATCAACTGAATCCGTCTGTCTGATCGGAAGAAAATGGGCTGACTTCGTCAATCGATCTACAACCACCCAAATGGCATCATGACCTTGTCTAGATCGAGGAAAACCCATCGCAAAATCCATCGTTACCTCCTCCCATTTCCACTCAGGGATAGGCAACGACTGCAACAGCCCACCTGGTCGCTGATGCTCTGCCTTCACCAACTGACAGGCTTCGCATCTCGACACAAACTCTGCCACATCTTTCTTCATCCCAGGCCACCAAAACAAAAGTTTCATGTCAGCGTACATCTTACCACTGCCTGGATGAACAGTGTAGCCAGAATGATGAGATTCACTCAGAATCTCCCGCCTCAAATCTCCAGACACAGGTACCCACAACCTGTTCTTACAGAAAATAACACCAGAATCAGAAATTCGAAGTTCAGGAGTCTTACCAGATCCAATCTGAGCTATCAACTTCGAATAATCAGAATCTGACTCCTGGGCTTCTTGAATCCGTGCTTCCAAAGAAGACTGAATACTCATCTGAGCCAACTCCAAATCACTGGAGGAAATCACCTCCAACTGCAATCTCTCCAAATCACGAACCAGAAAGTCATCACAGGTAAGCTGAATACCTGAGAATCCAGAAGACTTCCTGCTCAGAGCGTCTGCTACCACGTTCGCCTTCCCAGGCTGATACTGAATAGTCAAATCGTAGTCCTTGATCAACTCGAGCCACCTCCTCTGTCTCAGGTTCAAATCCTTCTGAGTAAAAATATACTTCAGGTTCTTATGATCAGTAAAGATCTCACACCTGACGCCATACAAGTAATGACGCCAAATCTTCAAAGCAAAAACCACTGCAGCTAACTCCAAATCATGTGTCGGGTAATTCTTCTCATGTGGCTTTAACTGTCTCGAAGCATAAGCAATTACCTGACCATGCTGCATCAGAACACAACCCAATCCTTTCAATGAAGCATCACTGAACACCTGAAAACCCTCCGTACCTGACGGAAGTGCCAACACTGGAGCTGAAGTCAAACACTCCTTCAATCTCTGAAAACTAGCTTCACACTCCGGTGTCCAAACAAAAGGTACTGACTTCTGAGTCAGTCTCGTCAGAGGAGTCGAAATCTGTGAAAATCCTTTCACAAATTTCCTATAATACCCGGCCATGCCCAAGAAACTACGTACCTCAAATACCGTAGTCGGCCTTGGCCAATCAGCAACAGCCTGAATCTTCTGGGGATCTACAGAAATGCCTTCTCCGCTAACCACGTGCCCCAAAAATGAAATGCTCTTCAGCCAGAATTCACACTTAGAGAACTTGGCATACAGCTGATGCCTCCTCAAAGTCTCCAACACAATCCCCAAATGTCTGGCATGATCATCCTCAGATGCAGAATATACCAGAATATCGTCAATGAAGACGATCACAAACTGATCCAAATACTCCCTGAATACTCGGTTCATCAGATCCATGAAAATCGCAGGCGCATTGGTTACCCCAAAAGGCATAACCAAAAACTCGTAGTGCCCGTACCGAGTACTAAAAGCAGTCTTCACCACATCAGTTTCCTTCACCTTCACCTGATAGTATCCGGATCGCAAATCAATCTTCGAAAATACCGAAGATCCGGAAAGTTGATCAAACAAGTCGTCAATCCGAGGCAAAGGATACTTGTTCTTGATCGTGACCTTGTTCAAATCTCTGTAATCAATACACATACGGAGTGTACCGTCCTTCTTCTTCACAAACAGAACAGGTGCTCCCCAGGGCGAAACACTAGGACGTACAAACCCTCTGTCAACCAACTCCTGAAGCTGAACTTTCAACTCAGAAAGTTCTTTCGGTGCCATCCTGTACGGAGCTTTCGATATCGGAGCGGTACCCGGAAAAACATCGATAGAGAACTCCACATCTCTATCCGGAGGTAAACCAACCAACTCCTCAGGAAAAACATCAGCAAACTCCCGTACCACGGGATCTCAGAAACAGAACCAACCTCCAGGTTCAGATTCCGCACCGAAGCCAAAAATACTGGGCATCCTTTCTTCCACATTCTGCTCACCTCCAACGCAGAAATCAGACTGGAGAGAACACCTCGTAATCCCTGAAATACAACTCTCTCTCCAGCCATAAGCAAACTCACTTGCTTCTTCAGACAGTCTATCTGGGCCTCATACTGACTCAGCCAATCCATGCCCAGAATCACATCATATGACGAAATCGGCAATCGAATCAAACTAGACTTCCACTTCCTGCCAGAAATCTCGATCTCACACAAACAAAACTGTCGAGCAATCAAAGGATTCCCAGCCGGTAAAATCACAGATAAAGAAACCGGTAAAACCATCGAATCCAAATGTAAAATCTCAAAACAATGCTCGGACAGAAAAGAATGACTCGCTCCAGAGTCAAACAAAACACGACAGGGCTGATCAGAAATGTAAACCGTACCTGTCACAACATCGGGAGCATCTCGAGCCTCCTGCTGACTCAGACTGTAAACTCGTGGCTGAACTGGAGCAGGAGCTGAAGCAACAGAACTACTCTGCTCCCTCTGAATCGTAGGTGGTCTCCGTGGTGCAGAACTAGAACCACCACCTCTACCAGCAAATCCCTCAGGGCGTGGAGGAACAGTCCTCGGTCTTCCTGCTGCTGAACCAACAGGTCTGACAAAGCCCTCAGATCGCTGCTCAGAACGCTGATCAAATCCCATCTGCGGACATTCTGCAATCCTATGTCCCGGCTGACCACATCTGAAACAAAGACCAGCTATCCTGTAGCACTGGCCATGGTGTCGTCGTCCACAACTCTGGCACACAGGTGCCGTACTGACAGATCCAGAACTAGTCGTACTGGTAGCAGTACCAGACGATCCTCCGCTCTTCCTGGAATCTCCAGATCCAGATCCAGGAACAAATCTCCTCTTCCCAGAGGAACCACTGCCAGATGTCTCTCCTCCAAACCTCTTCCTACTCGCAGTCCACCGCTGCTGAGTAGCCGTCATGTCATTCTCAATCAGACGAGCTCGCTCCACAAGCTCAGAGAAATCGGTGATCCGGAACGGTATCAGAGGCTGCCTCAAAGTGTCTCGTAAGCCTCTCAGAAATCTGTAGCACCTCTCAGCAGACGTGCTCACTAGCTGCGGAGCGTACCTGGCTAATGCAGTAAACTCAGCCTCGTACTGCATCACCGTCTTGCTCCCCTGAACAAGCCTCAGAAAACTCTCCTGCATCTGCTGTCGTGCAGAAGGGGGAACAAACCAATCTCGAAATACTTCGGTGAACTCCTCCCAAGTGATCAAAGAGTTCAGTCTGCCTTGAAATCTGGCTGCTTGCTGGCCATCCCACCAGTGCTCAGCCTCTCCGTCCAACAGAAAAACAGCTAACGGAACTTTCCTGTCTGCAGGACACTGCATCCCGTCAAAAGTCTTCTCCAATCTCCTCAGCCACTCCTCGGCTGCTCTGGGCTCAACGCGCCCTCAAACCTCGGAGGCTTCAACCTCAAAAATAACTGCAGGTGTCGATCAATGTCCTCAGATCTAACAGTCGAAGCTCTGCTCTGAGTCTCGCTCATCATCTGAGCAACAAGTGAAGCAAACTGAGAAAGCGTATCAGCACCGACCACTGGGGCTGTACTCCCCACTGGTGCTGCCTGATCGTCACTCTGACCGTCTGTCATGTCTGGGTCTGGCTGATCCATACAGAAAAATCCAGAAAATCCGGAAAACTATCACAAAACAACACAAAATAACACAATAAAAAGCCAAACGACCCAAAACTACCTCTCAGACAGACTCACTGATCACTTCCTAGAGCTCTGTTTTACAATCCAACCTGTTTCCAAAACCAGTGCTCTGATACCAAAAAGCTTGTCACGACCCGACCCGAGACGAGACGGATCCCGCCCGCGCCGGATCGCGACGGAGAAAATAGCTAACCAGGATCTGGCTTTGGATTAGGTTACTGAACTGATCTTCCAAATTCTTAACTCAACAGAAGCACACAGAACAACAGAGCTACTAAAAACATCAAATGCAGCGGAACAAAACATCTATCTGAATTCATTTCCTCAAAATAATCATCTACAGAACAGTACATGGCTTTCACAACAGAAAGAAAGACAGAACAGGAAAGCCATGACTGTACAAAAATCAAAAGTACAAAAGTACCTAATCTGATCAGACTCTGAAATCTAATCCTGGACCTCCTTGCCCTTCCCAGAACCTGAAAACCACCAGAAAGCAAGGGTGAGCTCAACAGCTCAGCAAAGCAACAAACACCAATCTAAATCCTCAGAAAACAAAACCAAACTTATCAGACATAAATCAGATCAGAAGTCGGAACAGAATCGGAAATCAAAACTTACGGACAGATATCAAATCACATCAGAGTCGTACAGATCGTACCAGAACAGAACAAATTAACAGAGTCAGAAACAGAAATCAGAATCGTACGGATCACATCATGTCATAATCACAATTTCGTACAGAACAGAACAGATACAGAAAGTAATACAGATACATATAGCTAAATGCCCTGACACTGACGGAATCTCTACGGATTCCGGCCCCTTATGCCTCCCTTCCCAGACACTGACTGAATCTCATGGGATTCAGGCCCCTTATGTCTCCCTTTGTGCTCACGGCACCAAAACAGATGTGCTTATAGCACCAAAACAGAATTCATCGGATCCGGAACAGAACAGATATCAGATTTGATCTCATTGCAGATTTCCCGTTTCACTAACTGAATCTCATAGGATTCAGGCCCCTTATAACTCCCTTTTTATAGCTTATACACATAGCATTTCATTTCAGAGAAAATACGGACAATTCAGAAATTTCTCAAAAATCGGGCAGCACAACGGCAGTATACGGAATTTACACAAAAATTCCTGCAAAGAAAATTTACCGAATTCGCACAGAATATAGATATCAACATTTCAGAACATTTATTCTACCGCACAGAGAATTTCCAAGTTCACAGAAAAATCCAGTCGACTAAAAACACAGTCGAATCAAAAATATCCGGACAAAAATCTTCAAAATATAGTCAAAACGTGCACACCCGGCACGGCAACGATATACAAAAAGTTACGCGGTAAAAACTGAACCGTTCAAAAGATACGGACGAAAATCGCTAACGGAAACAAAATCCGGACAGAAAATACCGCCAAACACGACGGTTCTGAAAATTTAGAAAGGCGGAATGTGCCTTACCTCGAGCACAGCAATTTCCTCAACAGTCACTTCGATCGAAAACGGCTCCGCGTCGTCCGAAAATCCACTTTTCCACTTTTTCCTTCGTTTTTCTCTCTCCTCAGCTTTTTCTCTCTCTTCAAAATATCTCATTTCTATATATATCCAGACTGATCGTCCCGGACGATCGAGCTTCGTACCGGACGATCCATGAAGAGAGGAATTCCGTCCAGACGACAAATCACATATCGTCCCTGGCGATGGGTTCACGGGAGAATTTTCGTCCAGACGATCTAATTTTCGTCCCGACGAATTATACAACCAAAACTGATTTTCTGCACAACCTGTACCGATCGTCCCGGACGATCCAACTTCGTCCCGGACGAACCTGGAGCAAAAACTGATATTACAATTAGGAACCAATCAGTGAAAGAATTAGACATTTCCAATTCCTGCCAAACAGAAATGTTCTTCCCATTCTCTCGTATCACAATTCACAGAGCTCAAGAAATACGATGTGCCAATAATCACCCATTTGAAGCTTTGGCTTAGACTTACTCGAAGTCGTCCGAAGAGATGATAATTACTAGTTGTTCTTTACAACTTAAGCTAATCATTAGTTATAATTGAGGAATTTACAAGCACATCTCTGAATTTTTATATTTTAATATATCTAATAACACACACACACACACATTTGGTGGACATATAGTCTTAGTGACACTATCTTATATGGAAAGGCTGTTACGGATCTATGGTTCATGATTTTGATGATAACAGACATTTCTTATTTCTCTACGATTGCCTTATGTACTAACGTTTCAGGTCCACACGAGCAGACTGCAACTTGGAACCAGCTCAAGATTGGGTAGACTAGGATTGAGTCAGTTTGTATCTTTTCCTCTCTTGAGTCTATTATTTTTGGTGTGGCTCTTGATGTTTTGTAACTTGGTAGAAATTCTCTTTTTCCCTATATGATTTTTGTTTTTGGTAACATCGGCCGGGACGATAGTAATATCAGCCTAGACGATCTGTCCAAAATTAGAAACCCTAATTAGGGCATCCACATTAAGGCAGGCGTCATAAACTGATCGACCTGGACGATACTTGTATCATCCAGGACGATATGTTCAATTAAGAAAGAATCAGCCGCCATGATCAGATAAGGCATTATATCTTTTAGGAAATCGGCCAGGACGATATACACATCGTCCAGGACGATCTAACTCAATTATGCCTAAAATGATCTGGTATCTTTGGAAAGAATTAATGGCTGATTGATACGATCAGATCGGCCGGGACGATCATGAGATCGGCCGGGACGATATCCTGGACGATTTACATCGGCCAGACTCTATTCAGGGCGATGATCGGGACGATCGTGAGATCGGCCGGGTTGAACTAGTTTTAAACTAATCGTCCAGGACGATCATGAGATCGGCCAGGATGATGTAACCAAGTTTCTTCTGATCGTCTCATATCGTCCCGGGCTAATGAGCTTAATTTGTACTGATCGGCTAGGACAATATACCTATCGTCATGGACGATAATGTCGGCAACTTGCATTAATGAGCTCGTTTTGAGAGCTTCTATTTAAGCTATGGCATGGCAACTTTTGTATGTGTCTTTTGCAGCCATTGGAGCTTCGTTCTTGTGGGGAAAACTTGAAGAGAGAGCTTGAAAGGGAGAGAGGAAAGAGTGGAGTTTGAGAGGGACAAGATCCTGTGAGGGTGAGAAACTCAAGGGAGTGTGGAGGGGATTCCACACGGTTGCTCCGACGAACTCGCACCTTAGTACCATCGGATTCAAGACTCGTCTCGAGGTAAGTTCACCAAAGAAGAAGATCTGTTTGGTGTCAAAGGACCCGACGACTCCGCCGCACCGGGAAAGGTGGAAGTGATTTTGTAAGGGCTTCTCCGCCTAGCCGTGGGGGCTAAAGAAGAGACACTAGTTTAGTGCAATACTTGGGGGGTGCCTCCAAGGAGTGGATGTAAGTCAAGGTTTGACCGAACCACTATAAATTCGGTGTGTTCTTTTCTTATTATCGCTTCCGCATTTATTTTTCTTCCGCACTTTGATTGTGGTTAGAGTTTTATCTTTGGTTTTAAAGTTTTTCAATTCACCACTCTTCTTAATTAACTTTGGGACTAAGTTCATAGGGCTTAACATCCCTAACGAACTTTCAAGTGGTATCAGAGCGGTTTTCATAAAATAAGTTTTTAAAAGCTTTTGAATTTCGATCAATGGCTAATCGTATCTTTGCGGAAGGATATTCAATCACTAGACCACCATTGTTTGAAAATATTACATTTGATTTTTGAAAAATTCGCATGTCTACTTTTTTGCAATTAATTTATTTTCGCATGTGGCATATGATTTTAACTGGTTATTCATCACCATCACGTATTGTTAATGGAATTAAAACTGATATTCCTTTTAATCAATGGAATATGGATGAACAAATGGATGCTCAATTAAATGCAAAGTCTTTAAATTATTTTTTCTGTGCTTTAAATTCTGATGACTTTATGTTAGTTTCTACGTGCACTACTGGTAAGGAAGTTTGGGATAAATTGCACACCATATACGAAGGCTCTAATGAAATCAAGCAATCAAAGTTGAATATTTTAATGCATGATTTTGAAATGTTTTCTATGAAACCTTTTGAAATGATTTTAGACATGTATACAAGGTTTATTCAAATTATTACATCATTGCATGCCTTAGGAAAAGATTTTTCAAATTTTGAAAAAGTTAATAAAATTCTTCATTGTTTACTTGAAAAATTCGATGCTAAAGTAGTTGCTATTTGTGAATCAAAAGATTTGATGATTATTCTATTGATAATTTGATTGGCTCACTCATTGGCTACGAGCAAGGGTTGGGTCAAAGACTTTTGGATGTAAGTGAAACGATCGTTCTAAAAGCTGAAGATACGGAAAAAGGAAGCTTAGTTGGTGACGATAGCAATGAATTGTCAAGCAAATCACAAAGCTCACCAATACATAAGCAAAAGTGAAAGAAAGATAAAAGTGGTAAGGATGTCCATATTTCCTCTGACATTATTTGCTTTCGATGTAGGAAACATGGACATATGAAGAATACATGCCCTAATGTAAGAATTCTTCCTACAAAAGAAAAGGGCAAGGAAAGGCTAAAGTTTAATTGGGAAAATAATGAAAAGCAAAAAATCTCATGGGCAGACATGATTTCTGAAGAATCGGACCAGGAAAGAAATAATGGTTAAAAAGGGCTATTTGTGTTTTTTTTGTTGGTTTTTATTTTTCTTTTGTTTTCATTTTTCTTTTACTTTTTTTTTTCTTTTCTATTATTCGTATTTTTTTTCTTTGATCCAACACACACACTCACTTTTCTAAAAATGAAAAATCTACTTCATGTTTTTTTAAAAATCTTTGATAAATTTTTGTTTGACTTCTCTAAAACAGTCGAAGGAAGGAAACTCATGATTTATTTTTACTCTCAATCTATATTTCCTAAAAGAGGTTATCCTACTTTTGATTTAAAATCTCTTTCATCTTTTAAATTGGTTTTTGAAACAAAATTTTTTTATCTCCCTACGTTTTATTTATCGCATAGGAATCTTTTACAAGTCGTTGAATCTAACTCATAATTTTCTTAATCAAGAAATTCGCTTTGTCACTAAGATGGGTTTTCCTTTGTTTTTTTAAGATTTAAGAAAGGAAGCATATTCAAAAAAAAATTTGACCAATGATGTCAAAAATAAAAGATGCGCAAAGACGCCAAATTGAAAATATAGAATACACAGTGTATCAAAAGTGTATCAAAAGATGCGCAGTGCGCCAATCAATTGTCAAGAGGCATAAAATGAGCCCACAAAAAGTTAAGGCTTACCATTCTTGTATTTCTTAAAAAGTTTAAGAAAACCCTTGATACTTTCGATACTTGGCTTTGAAAATCTTGATTCTTGATTCAACAATTCGTGCATTGATCTTCTATTAGATATATTTTATTGAAGGAGTTTTTGAAAATTGATTGTTTCTTTCTCTAATTTATTTCTTGATTTAGATATTGAATTAAAAAGTTTTTGAGCCTTTTTAAAGAACTTGAGTTTGGATTATCAAATTATGATTTTCTAATCTTTATTGGACTATGCGTTGTCAATCCTTTTTTACTAAAATTTTGATTAAAATCAAGAGGTAACTTTCTCACTTTAAGAATACTTTTGTTTCACTAGATCAGGGAACGTTTTTGGTTCGTTTTGTTCTCTGTGCCTTCTCTCTTTTTTTGATAATGTCAAAGGGGGAGAACGTACTTGTATCCTTTGTTTTCTTTTCAAAAAATTAAAACAACAAAAATTTTTTTCTCTCACCCCTATTTTTTAAAAGTATTATTCAAGTGAGGGGGAGATTAAGAGAAAATTGTATTTTTTTGAAAATTCAAATTGAAAGTATTTGCCATTATCAAAAAGGGGGAGATTGTTACGGATCTATGGTTCATGATTTTGATGATAGCAAACATTTCTTATTTCTCTATGATTGCCTTATGTACTAACATTTCAGGTCCACACGAGCAGACTGCAACTTGGAACCAACTCAAGATTGGGTAGACTAGGATTGAGTCAGTTTGTATCTTTTCCCCTCTTGAGTCTATTATTTTTGGTGTGGCTCCTGATGTTTTGTAACTTGGTAGAAATTCTCTTTTTTCCTATATGATTTCTGTTTTTGGTAACATCGGCCGGGACGATAGTAATATCGGCCTGGACGATCTGTCCAAAATCAGAAACCCTAATTAGGGCATCCTCATTAAGGCAGCTGTCATAAACTGATCGGCCTGGACGTTACTTGTATCGGCCAGGACGATATGTTTAATTAAGAAAGAATCAGCCGCCATGATCAGATAAGGCATTATATCTTTTAGGAAATCGGCCAGGACGATATACACATCGTCCAGGACGATCTAACTCAAGTATGCCTAAAATGATCTGGTATTTTTGGAAAGAATTAATGGCTGATTGATATGTCAGATCGGCCAGGATGATCGTGAGATCGGTCGGGATGATATCCTGGACGATTTACATCGGCCAGACTTTATTCAGGGCGATGATCAGGACGATTGAACTAGTTTTAAACTAATCGTCCAGGACGATCGTGAGATCGGCCAGGACGATGTAACCAAGTTTCTTCTGATCGTCTCATATCGTCCCGGGCTAATGAGCTTAATTTGTACTGATCGGCTAGGACGATATACCTATTGTCCTGAACGATAATGTCGGCAACTTGCATTAATGAGCTCGTTTTGAGAGCTTCTATTTAAGCTATGGCATGGCAACTTTTGTATGTGTCTTTTGCAGCCATTAGAGCTTCGTTCTTGTGGGGAAACTTGAAGAGAGAGCTTGAAAGGGAGAGAGGAAAGGGTGGAGTTTGAGAGGGAGAAGATCCTGTAAGGGGGAGGAACTCAAGGGAGTGTGGAGGGGATTCCACACGGTTGCTCCTGCGAACTCGCACCTTAGTAACATCGGATTCAAGGCTCGTCTCAAGGTAAGTTCACCAAAGAAGAAGATCCCTTTGGTGTCAAAGGACCCGACGACTCCGCCGCACCGGGGAAGGTGGAAGTGATTTTGTAAGGGCTTCTCCGCCTAGCCGTGGGGGCTAAAGGAGAGACACTAGTTTAGTGCAATACTTGGGGGGTGCCTCCAAGGAGTGGATGTAGGTCAAGGTTTGACCGAACCACTATAAATTTGGTGTGTTCTTTTCTTATTATCGCTTCCGCATTTATTTTTCTTTCGCACTTTGATTGTGGTGATTGTGGTTAGAGTTTTATCTTTGGTTTTAAAGTTTTCCAATTCACCACTCTTCTTAATTAGCTTTGGGACTAAGTTCATAGGGCTTAACATCCCTAACGAACTTTCAAAGGCCTCACTTATGAGTTTGAATTTATTTTTGAACAATGAGTAAATAACTTGGCGTACTTACATGTTGATGGTGATAACAACTTACAACCTATATTATACCTTATGCATTCGATTATCAGGCAACCACAACATGAAATAATTTCATTTCTTTGTCACACACCATTTCCTATGTCAACTTAAAGTAAACCAATAACTACTAATTAGGGGTGTAAACAAGTCAAGACGAGCATGAATTTGAGCTCGAGTTCGAAACGAGCTCATATGGTGAGCTGAAACTTGGCTCTTCAGAGTTGCCACGACCACAAGCCTTACTCGTGAGCTTACCTCACCTAAGAAGTTTGAACTCCTGGTTGCTGAAGTTACAATTGGCTTGGCTCACAAGAGAGCGAGGTTGCGAGTTAAACTCGGAACACCAACTCGTGAGCTTTGCTCATCGGTGAAATGAGAAAATTTAGACGAGCATAGCAGTCCATTGGAGAAGAAGAGTGTTGAAGATAAAAAATAGAACTTCAGGAGTATGTTTTAAAAAACATAGATGAGCTTAGCAAGTTGTGATCTTTGCTCAAAATAGAAAATAGTATTTTCTCTCTCTCTCTCAAACATTAAGGTTTTGCATAAAATATCATCAATGTCTCAATGACAGCTAAAGCACTTGAGTTTGGATTCAAACCCTAAATTTCCTAATTACAATAGTATTGAGATCATTTATCCAATTTTATTTTTTTCTATATTATTGCATGATTATTTATTTTTCAAATTTCAATAACTATATGAGTATACATCTTCCCCTTTTAATAATAAAATCTATTTCAAGGACTTGCATTTTCATTAATTTGAATATTCTCATTTCTTGCACAAGCTTTGAATTTTTTTTCTTGATAATTAGAGTAGATTATGTGGCTCTAATTTATCACTTAGTAGAAATAATTTTGTCCACCATCTAATGCGCACCAAGTCTTCATAGATGCTTCTTTTTAGCAAATAAGATGAATATGAATTTTCTAAAATATGTTTTTGTCAAATGTGTGACTCAATTTATTTTAAGAAGAGTATAATATAAATTTTTTATTTGTATAATACGAATCTAAAAATTATCCAAATAATTATTTTTTTGCTTGTTAATGCCGTAATTAGCTTTAGGGTGAGGTCATTTGTTATTTAAACTAAAATTTTTTAGCTTCTTTGGCTGACTTTTTATTTGGAATATAAATTATTTTATTGACTCCCATTATTTATTAACTATAGAATTATCTATTATCTAATTGAAAGTTTCTAATGTCTGTTAATTAGTTGAGACGTGAGCTGCTAATTATGAGGGCCTGCTTCCATTGAATACGCCTCTCAAAGCTTTATATTTCGTTTGTGTGAGCCCCATTCATGAAAAATCAAAGATATCAAAGCTGCAATTCCAAGTAATTTTTTGTCATTCTCAGCTGAGGCTGACAACCTCCTACCTTCCGTCCGCCGCTACCGACTATTGATGCTACTAGCCGTTGTCATCATCTTAGTTAAACTTTATACTACATTCATTTTACTTCAAACCAAATATCAAAAAAAGGTAATTATCAACATTTGTTTTGCATTCATCGGATATATAAATCCCAAATATTTTAAATTCATTGCATTTTTTTTACATTGTACTCCATTTAACTATGGCTAGCTTCTTGTTTCAGCAAATTAAGTGGCCTTTAAGGCTTCATTTGATCTCTACTTTCAAAATTAATAATAATATTTAGATTGGACAATAAGACAAAATTTCAGCCTTTTTTGAAAATTTTCTTTAGAAATTAGAATATAAATATATGACAACAAAAAACATGAGACATATGTAAAGTCAAATTAAATGAAGCAGTTCATAAGGTTTTGCATAAATATCGTCAATGATACTTAACCACTTGAGTTTGGATTAGAACCCTAAATTTCTTAATTACAGCAGTATTGAGATTACTGGTCTACTTTTAATTTTTTTTCTATCTTCCTGCATATGATTATATATATCTTCTACTTTAACAATAAAAATATATTTTACGGACCTGCATTTGGATTTATTTTTTAACTTTTTTTTTTTTCGAAATAATCATGAGAGTAGATTATGTGGCTCTAATTTATTACGGGAGAAAAATAATTTTATCCATCAACTAATCTATCACTAAGGGTTTCGTTTAAGATGGCTTTCTTTCTGCTTCTTAAATCAACTTCTTAATTAGTAAAAAACTAAAATTTTTGTACTATGAATCTACTTTAAGAAGCAATAAAGACATCATCCAAAATGAAGCCTAAGTCTTTGTTGATTTGAGTTTTTAGTGGACACTTTCTCATTTTAATTCGAAAAAGACATTTCTGAATTTTTTGAAATATATTTTTGTCAAATGTGACTCAATAAAAATATGCTTTGTAATCAATAAATTTACAAAGATGATTTAGTAACAAAGAATTAAGCCAATGTCATTTCCAGTCCACATAGAATGGATAAGTCTCTGTAATAATTACCTGTTAAGCTGAAACAGCAGTTTGATTTGCTATGGCAGGACGGAACATCCTGCCATTTCCATTCTGGAAGGGCCTCAAGACCACCACGCCCACGACCCGAATACTCACTTCTGTTGCGAAATTCAGTTCTGCCATAGCCCTGGTTGCCTCCATAGCCTCCCCGACCTCTGAAATTATCATTCCGGTAGTTTCCTCTTCCTGCTAGATACCTTGCATCTCTTCGCGCCAAGGGTAACATTTAAAGCTTGGTCTCCACAACAACAACGCATCGTCATCCTCTACCGAATCTTCTACCGAATCTTTACTGATTAAGAATTCAAGCTCAACATCACTAACTTTAATGACATCAGCTTGATCCCAGATGCTCAAAATTTGTTCCTTTGCCTCAGCTGCAGATGGCCACGGTGGCAGCCGAAGGTTTGGGTCATAAGAGAGTAGAACTCATGCTTCCTTGGCAACCTCCATGGCCTTTAAATGAGCTGATCTACACGGATCTGTGATCAAACTTATAGATCCATAATGGAAGACTTTCGTCCTGCGGATGAGATCCAGTTCCAGCTCAATTGGCGTGAGAAGCATATCAGTGCTTGGGTTACGATAGGACATAAACTCGCGCTCGCCATCGGAGCGTAAAATAACAAAAAAGCTAGCGCATTGCTCACTCCAGCGTCGAAGCAACACCTTCGTCGGAGATATCGTTCTCTTTGAGGATCGCGGCCGAACTCATGGTCGACGCCGAGCGTCCCCATGAAAGCCACGCGGCCTCCGAGGCGAGAAACTGTGATGGCATGACAACCTAAAGTTTTGCATAGTTTCTTAAATGTACTTGATATTTTGCATAGGGTCAAATGATGTAATGGCTTCACAAATCCATTGAAATGGTTGGGTTGTTTGTAAAAAATGCCTTATTGTTGCTTTCGACGTGATAGAGTTAACATAAATTCTTTATACATTTAGTATAGCATTCCATTTTGTTTCTTTTTTTTATTTCGAGAAGAGGTGAGGAATGTCAGTGATATTTTACTTACAATTTTGCTTGTAATTCTTTCAACACCTTAAAATGGTTAAATTTAGCTATGTTTTTATATTATGATCAAAAAATTAACTTACAAGTGTTTTATCAGTGTGATGCATAACCTCTTTATATGCCAATGTAGATTTTACATTTGGTTATGATCTGAGCTTAGTTTTAGGAGCAAAAATCTCAAGAACCTTTCTTTTTCTTTTATCCAATTCTTTATCTCGTGCAGTTGAACTCTGTGACTTGAATAAGAAGAATATCTTATCTTCAATCTTATGATCACTATATTGGTGCATACTGTCATGCCCTAGAACCTAGTAAAAGAATTAAATCATGAACCTATAATTGGCATCCACAATACAAAACATCTCAGTTATGCAATTGATAGATCATGAACCTTAATGTCCATTTGGCTTGAAATGGCCATTTGGATCCAGAAAGGACAATTTTGGTCAACATGAGTTGACTTAGTCAATCATGCATGACCAAGGCTTGAATTTGAGTCTAATACATTCTCAATGATATTTAGGATGCATTAGAGGAGGTTTACTAAGCTATGTTGATGTTTGAGAAAATTCCAATTTTGCTCTTAAGCGGCATTTCGGTCATTTGGACCCCTAGTCAACTTTGGGTCAATCAAGTTCCACCAAAATGTAGTTTAATGTTCAACATGTCATAACAAAGGTTATCGACACAGTTAAGGATTTTGTGGAAGGTCTCAATGTCAACATTTTGCTTAAAGGAAGTTGCAAAACCTTTTAAAATTTTTTTGTATTGATGGTTTTGGTGAATTCACGAACATAAAACTACCAAAAAAAATTTCTATCTGAATGTGGTATAATCCATTAATTTTGCTACTTGTATACTCCACAATAAAATGGGATTGTTGATGCAAATATCAACACCTTATTGAGACTATTAGAACCTTATTTCTTGAGGCTCAATTAACATACCATCTTTTAGCTGATATGTACATTTCTTACTATTATATATCTCATAAATTTGCTTCGATCTAAAAATTTTGATTTTCACTCTCCATAAGAACTCTTTAAGAAAGACACACAATATACACCTGCAGGTATTGGGCTACAAATGTTACTTATGGTTGCAATCTTATGCGGTAAAAAAACTTACTCCTAAATATATATGGAGTGCTTTCATTAAATAAAATTCATCTCATAAGGAATAAAAATGATTCAATCTATTCATGGGAAAGTATACATATCTCGGTGCGTGCAATTTGATGAATCCACTATGTTTTTTCCCATCTAAAATTTTATGAATAATAACAACTCTCCCACAACTTATTTTCCTCTACTTGTAGTTGTCTCAACTTCACATCAACAGAGCCCTACTTCTAGCTCCTCCAATTTCCTCAATAATTTCTCGACCTACAACAAAAATTCATTCATCTTAATCAACTACTACAAGACCCTCATCTACAAACATCTCTTCTACCTCTACCTTAAACTCACCCATGTTTATGTTACCACATCTCACAAAAACATTCAATGGTCATAAGATTTCAAACTGGATCACTTACACTAAAAAATATACTTGACCTAAGCCATGTCGTTGCCCCAATTTCAATTTCATTTTGATACACAATAGCTGTGAAACATCTAGAATATAGTCAAGCTATGTCCAATGAATTTCACGTGCTTTAATGGCGGTGTACTTGGACATTGGTTCCACCAAATCTTCCCTAAAAGTTTTTAGGAAGCAAATGAATTTTTAAACATAAATGGAATTACGATTCAATATAAGCATGATTTGTAGATAAAGAGAAACAAGATTATGTAATTGACTATTCTTAGACATTCATCCCCATCGCTAACTTCCCATAAATTGCTTGCTCCTCGTTGTTGTCTTAGGATTTTTCAAAAGCTAATTTATAACCCTTAATTGCTGAATTTTTTCTTCATGGAGCTTTTGTTGAATCGACTTATATGAGTCAACCATAAGGTTCCTGCTATCTTCAATGTTTCAAGTATGTTTTTCAACTTAAAAAAGCTATTTTGTAGCCTTAAATATGCTCCCACATCAATGGTATGCCACTCCATCATCTTACTTGAAACAAAAAGGTTTTATTTGCATCTTTATTGGTTTGTGTTTGATGCTCTGTCACTATGCAAAACCCGCTCTCACACCTAAAACTGCTCAAATGCGATCTCTAGTAAATTTAAGGTGCCGTTAATCATGAACTTTCCATTATGTGAGGAGATCTTCAATTACATGCTTATCCAAACTTACACTGAGTTGTTGATTATAGGTGTTCCATTGGCTATTGCTCTTATCTTGATTTCACACTCATTTTTGGTGTGTTGAAAAACAAACCATCGTTTTCTCGTCCATCGAAGCTCAGTATTGTGCGCTTACTATGAAAGCCTTCAACATTATTTGGCTTAGATGGCTTTGTCAATAGTTTAATCCGCCCAATAGGCTGCTCATATGTATTGAGATAACATTTCATCAATAACAATTGTTATATAGTCAATTTTTTATGTTAAGATCAAACACATTAAAAATAATAAACTTTATATAGGGTCCATTCTTTTTTAAACAAATAGCTATTCACCTCATCTTTTCTTAAAATAACTAATGAACACTTAATGCATGCAATATTAACCACCTATTTTACTCTCATTTTACATAATGAATGATCAACAACTATTAACGATCAATAAACCTAATTAATCTCATGTAACGATTTAATATTTCCTATCATAAATGCCCGCTACGGATGTTCTGTTTGATCCTTCTGAGCAAGTTGTTAATGGAATTGATGTGTCATTGTCTGTTGCTTTGTCGGTAGCTCTTTCTTGTGGAAATAATGTGGATGTAGTTGAAGCTTGTGAGGCTCCTTGTGGAATTAATGAGGATGTTATTGAGGTTTGTGAGCCTAACCATTGCTTACTAAATTTGGTAGCTAGTCCTATCATACCTCCTAATTCTAATGTTGATGTTAATGATGGTGAAACTGACAGAAATAAAGAAGATGATACAGGACGTACAAAACAGAGCTAGGAAAAGAAATGTAATTCTGTATATGTCTAAAGCAATATGTACAGCAGGATATATATAGAGATAAAGAAAATAATAAGCCAGCTAATAATTACAAGTATGTCCTAAGACTAGAGATAGCCGTTAACTCTTATTATCCCCCCGCAAACTGAGCGCACATTACTGAGAGAATCAGTTTGTCACGGAGAGTGTGGAATCTGGTAATGGGAAGAGGTTTGGTAAAAATGTCGGCGAGCTGATCAACGGAGCTGATGTGTTGTAATTGGATTGTGCCGTTGTCGATATGTTGACGGAGAAAATGGTAGTCAAGTTCGATGTGTTTGGTGCGAGCGTGGAAGATGGGATTCTTTGCAAGAGCTATGGTAGAGGCATTATCACAGTAGATAATAGTGGGATCAGCTTGAGGAAGTAGAAGTTCTTCTACTAGCCGGCGAAGCCAAATAACGTCAGAAACGGCGGCCGAAAGAGATCGATACTCAGCCTCTGTTGACGACTTGGCAACGGTTGTTTGCTTCTTTACTGACCAGGAAATAAGAGTATTGCCGAGGTAGGTACAAAATCCGGAAACTGATTTCCGGTCGGAGACGTCAGATGCCCAGTCGGCATCAACGTATGTTCGAAGAATCGAGTTGCCTGGTGAGATGGGTAAGCCGTAGTTTAGCGATCCCTTAATGTATCGTAGCAATCGCTTAAGCATCTGGAAGTGTCGATCGGTGGGAGCATGCATATAATGACAGATGCGGTTGGCAGCGAATGCGATATCCGGTCGCGTAATGGAAAGGTACTGTAAGGACCCAGCAAGCTTGCGATAGAGATGTGGGTCAGCAAACGGCTTGTCGTCTGGATCGGGAGAGTAACAGGATGGAGTGATCGGGGTGGGAGCGATGCTGCAGTCTTGTAGTCCGGCCTGTTGAAGGATCTTGAGAGCATAGTGTCGTTGATTCAGCATGTATCCGGAAGAAGTTTTTAGGATTTGAATTCCTAAAAACAGAGAAACATCATCCATTTGTTTCACAACAAAATGAGACCGGAGAAGCTTAAGAAGAGATTGAATCTTGGATGGATCGTTTCCTGTTAATAGAATATCGTCTACATAGATTAAAAAATATATTTGAACATCATTAAGATGAAAGATGAGAAGAGACGGATCAGAACGACTAAACCTGAATCCGAACTGTAAAAGAAGAGACGTGAGTTTATGAAACCATTGTCTCGGTGCCTGCTTAAGTCCATAGAGAGATTTTTGAAGCTGGCAGACATAGTGCGGATGCTGTTTATTGATGAAACCATCTGGCTGACGCATGTATACGGTGTCCCTTAGATCACCATGGAGAAAAGCATTTGATACGTCAAGTTGAAGTATGGACCATTGCCGATGGAGAGCCAGAGTTAAGAGTAGACGGATGGTTGGCATCTTGGCTACAGGACTGAAAGTTTCTGTATAGTTGACTCCGAGAGTTTGATTAAACCCTTGTGCTACTAAACGAGCCTTGTAACGGTCAATTTTCCCATTGGGTAGAAGTTTTGTTTTAAAGGTCCATTTGCATCCTAGAACCGGATCTTTACCAGGTGGTGGAACCAGGACCCAGGTACCTTGCCGCTGAAGGGCTGAGAATTCTTCTTCCATTGCCGACTGCCAATGTGGAATTTTGGATGCCTGAGCGTAGGTAGTAGGAGTGACCGATGTAGAAGTTGTGGCCAATAAATCAAAAATCTGTATGGGCTTGTGAATTCCCGATTTAGCCCGAGTCTGCATAGGATGGGAAGGAGCTCGTGAAGGTTTCGGCAATTGGGGAGCTGGCGCAGCAATGTGAGTGTTGGTATTATCGGATGTAGACTGAACAGAAGCTGGACAGGATAATTGAATCAGCCTTGGATTGTTCTGGTCGGGAATATGCGAGATGGACGTAGGAGTGGTAAGGAGCGGTGAGATAAACTGAGACGGTATTTCTGAAGCAGAGTAGCGGTTAGCAGTTGATGACATGTAAGGAAAAATATTTTCTTTAAATGTGACATGACGAGAAATCTGAATTTTGTTTGTGCTAGTATTAAAACATTTATAGCCTTTTTGGTGCGATGAGTAACCGAGAAAGATGCACGGTTGAGAGCGAGGTGAAAGTTTGTCGGCAGTGTACGGGCGAAGCCACGGATAGCACAAGCAGCCAAAAGTTCTGAGATGATCATAGGTGGGTGCAACGCCGTGAATGATTTGATATGGGATTTGGTTTGAGTTGGCCTTGGACGGTAGACTGTTAGCAAGATAAGTTGCTGTAGTGACTGCTTCGGACCAGAAGTGTTTCGGTAGATGAGCATCCTGGAGTAGAGACCGAGTTAATTCCAAGAGATGTCGGTGTTTCCGTTCGGCGGTTCCATTCTGTTCGGGACTGTGCGGACAGCTTGTTTGATGAAGAATGCCGTGTGCAGAGAGAAACGACTTGAACTGAGTGCTGCAGAATTCTCCACCGCCATCTGATCTAAACACTTTAGGTGTTGTATTAAAGATATTTTTAACAAGAGCGTAGAAGTGAGTGAATTTAGAAAAAGTTTTCGCACTTAGAATGCATCAAATAGAGCCACGTGAATTTTGAGAAATCGTCAACAAAGATTACATAGTATTTAAATCCGTTTAACGATTGAAAGGGAGCGGGGCCCCAAACATCTGAGTGAATCAATTGAAAAGCGTGCGAAGAATTAGATGTTCGTTTATTAAAAGGGAGTTTATGGCATTTAGCCATACTACAAGAATTGCAATGAAAATTAGTGATATCAAGATCTAGCGACGGAATCAGCGGATGAAGTTTCCGGAGAACGTCTGGATGGGGGTGACCCAGCCTTGCATGCCAGAGGAGGGTAGATGTTTGCCGAGCGAGATGAGCAGTAGGACGATCCAGTGACATGTTCTGTAAACGGTAGAGGCCGTTATGTAGTTGACCAAGAAGGAGCGGGCGGTGATCCTGACCATCCTTTATAACAAAGCCATGTTCGTCAAACGAAATAGAGACTTTATTGTCTTTGGTTAGTTTTGAAATAGAGATAAGATTATGAGTAAGAGTAGGAACATGAAGTAGGTTGCGTAAGTAAAGCTTACGAGCCGAGTCGGGAAGGGGAAGAAGACCTTGACCAGAATGCTGTATGGGAAGAGACGCTCCATTGGCAGTGGAAATGGTGTCCGGACCTTGGTAGCTGGTACCTTGTTGAAGATTGCTAAAATCGGGTGTCAAGTGAATGGATGCACCGGAATCAAGAATCCAGTCCTTTGTAGAGACCGAATTTTGTTGAGAGAGCAATGCACGTTGAGGAGCTGAAGTGGTCGGGGCATATTTCGGATTGTGTCGGTGCCAATAATTCAACGCAATGTGGCCTAGTTTGCCACAGATTTGACATGTTGGGCGATCGGTCTTGGATATGGGCTGGTTTGGTTGTGAAGAAGAGACATAATCGGAGGCTGAACGAGTTTCATTCTTACGATTCTTGAAGTTGCGATTTGCACCATTGCCGCGATTAGAGCTTGTCCGAGACGTGTAAAATGTCGGATTGTCCGTGGTCGTGCGAACTTCTATTTGATGTTCTCGTTGCATTGCAATTTCCTCGCTGCATAGCAACGAGTAAAGTGTGTCGAGATCAATAGGGTGTAAAGATGTGCGAATAGAGGTTTTGAAAGAGTTATAGGAGGACGGAAGGCCATTCAAGATGTAAATGATAATATCTTCGGTGTCAATTTGAGAACCCAACACGGCAATGTTATCTACTAGGTTCTTGATCTGCATCAGATATTGCTGCATAGAGGAGTTGTTCATCTTGATGTTATGCAGTTCGTTCTTGAGTTGTATAACTCGAGAGCGAATGTTGGGTTGCATCCTTCGTTCAAAAATTTGCCAGACGTCATGAGCAGTTGAGGCCGTCAGAACATAAGGGAGAATAAAATGAGAAATTGTAGAAAACAGCGCCGAAATCAAATTTCGGTCAATCAGGGTCCAGGTGAAGAAGGCTTCACTGGATTGGTCGGAAGGACAAGAAGCAGTTCCAGTCAGGAAGACGGCGAATCCATTCGCCGAAAAATGCTGCAAGATCTGGATACGCCATATGTGATAGTTTTCAGCTGACAGAGAGTTAGGAACGAGTGTCTTGAGGTTGGAGATCAGAAACTTCAAGGGCGCCGGAACAGTGTAGTCGGAGGTATTGCTGGAGGAGAAACCGGGGGCGGAGGTGGGAGAGACAGCTGATTCTTGATCAGCCATGGAGCCGTCTTGGCTCTGATACCATGACAGAAATAAAGAAGATGATACAGGACGTACAAAACAGAGCTAGGAAAAGAAATGTAATTCTGTATATGTCTAAAGCAATATGTACAGCAGGATATATATAGAGATAAAGAAAATAATAAGCCAGCTAATAATTACAAGTATGTCCTAAGACTAGAGATAGCCGTTAACTCTTATTAGAAACTGCATCTTCTGATGATTCTGTCCCTCTCGACCCTGGGGACGTGCTTGTGTCTGGTTTAGCGATTGTGATTCTGCTGGGTTGGGGGTTGTATCTTCAGGCTGCTGTTCCAGACAATGATGAGGAGGCTTCAATGTGCCACCTCCTTCCCTTGCTTGCCGGCAACCTTGGTGGTCATTCCTCATTGCGATATGGGTGACTTTCATTGGCCGGTTTTGTGTTGTGCCTTACTTTGGCTCCTGGTGTGTTACCTCCAATGGAAGGTCCTTGCTGGCTTGAGGATGGGTGCGTGTGGCCTCATATCAGAGTCCGATGGGCACTTGCCCTTCCTCTGGCTTTGTTTTTCTCTGTTCAACCTTCTTCAGTTTGAGGTTGCTTCTTTTATCGCTATTTTTGCTTTATAATTTTGTTTTTTGTTTTTTTCTTTTTTTCATGGGATCCTGGTGGTATCTTTCTTTTATTAATGAAATTTTATTTATGATTTAAAAAAAAATATTTCCTACCATAAATTATTTTTTAAACTTGTAATTTTTTAACTAAAAAGCTGCTTTAAAAAATAATAAGAAAATAGTCTCAAACAAAAAATTAATGAGATAAAACTTGATGATGTTGTTATTGTTGTATACATACTTATATCCAAGAGTGGAGCCACCCATCACAAAGCTATTGAAAATGACACGATAGTTTATTTTAAAAAATAAAACTTACAAAACAAATCACACATGCAACACCCGAAACCTTGAAAATTTCCTTTCGATTAATCGTCTCGTATGTGTATATATAGTTGTTGAGCAAGACCAAAAAGATTAATAATTGCTTAAAATCATGATTTGATGTATGTTAGGTAGCAATAAAAGGTGAATCTGTTGTTAACTTTTTGGTTAATTTCTAATTTCATAAGTACATCTCTAAGCCTTGAAAATTTCCTTTCGATTCAATGCCTCGTATGAATTTTAAAATCTTATTTTAGTAGTTAACTTTTGGCTCTGTATAATTTGGGCAGTGATTCGAGTAGAATCTATACTTTTTGTTAGGCCATTTGACAAATATGTTTTAGCAAAGAAAACATGATATATTACCCAAATATTATGTGCGTTTAACATGAGATTACTTAGACCTGTCAATTTCGGGTCACGGGTCACGGGTCGGGTTCGGGTCGAACCCGGATTGACCCGGTAATATTCGGGTTCGGGTCAACCCGACCCGTTTTTGTAAACGGGTCGATTATCCGAACCCGAACCCGACCCGCTTCGGGTTCGGGTCAACCCGACCCGACCCGCGGACTTCGCCTGGGGACGCGACCATCCGCTGGACTTTGCGCGAAACGGCTCGCCTGGCGACGCGTGGACTTCGCCTAGTGACCCGCGGACTACGCCTGGCGACGCGCGGACTTCGCCTGGCGGCTGGCGACGCACGGACACGGGACTCGGCGTGAAAATGATCGAACCACGGTGCGGCGTGAACGGACTTCGCCTGGCGACCCGCGACCGTCGGGCTCGGGCAGGCTGGCCTCGGTGCAGGCGAGACAGGCGGCTCGAGGCAGCGCCACAGGGGATGCTGGCCGGCTGGGCAGTGGACGCGGGCAGCGGGCAGGACGGGCTAGGGCAGCGGGCAGCTAGGGCTGGGGCAGCGGGCAAGGGCGGGAATCAAAATTTTTTAAATTAAACGGGTTTTCGGGTTGACCCGGCAACCCGTCGGGTCAACCCGAACCCGACCCGTTTTTGCAAACGGGTCGGTTTCCCGGACCCGAACCCGACCCGCTTCGGGTTCGGGTCAACCCAAACCCGAAAATTCCGTGTCGGGTTTTCGGGTCGGGTCAAATATTGACAGGTCTAAGATTACTTACCTAATAATCACATTGTTCAAAGTCTTCTTTTCACCAACACATAGGCTCCTTCCTGGCCATAAAGTGAATGGATCATTTGCAAATGGCGAAGAAAGATTGCCAAACTTTGACTTAATCAGCTTCATAAATTTGATTCTTCACTACACTGTGCTTATAGTCAGTTGATGTGTAAATCATGTGATACTTAATGGCACTTATGCAATAAATCTCGCCGCTGGCTGCAAAAGAAAAACAGGAGTATTGTTGACTCTTTGATATTTTGCACAGTCTTGACTCTTGATAGTAACACTAAAATACATTTTATTACAACAATTGAAAAAAATTATATGGCTGATCTGAGTCAAATTTGATGATGATTCGAATAACAATTTTGTGTAGTACAAGGGAAGCGTGAAACCACTATCAAGATTATAGTTTTGTTTGTGACAACATTTTTGTTGCTTTCTAAAGTGTCTTTTTAATATAAATATTTTTTGGATTAGCAAGTTTTGTACTAAAAAATCATTTTAAAAATTAGTATGAAAGTTGTACCAAATGAAACCTATATGACCTTCAATCGTAGTAATTTTACCGTCAAGTATCATCTATATTCCACTTTCTCTTGAGTAACTTCTTTGGCATTAGAATTATTGTAAATTACAACAATCTTGTTAACAACTAAGGTTGCCTTGCTATAACCAATAATATGTGAGATACAACAATCCCATAGACCAAGTGCAACTGGCTCCACTGGGCAAGATGATTATAAGGAGTATGGTCTGATAGTTACAAGCAAGCTGGCAAGGTTATGATGGTTGGTGGTTGTTTACAGGAAATCATTGAGAATGTCTTCGAAACCATCCAACAATTCCAACTGGATCCTTGATTTCAAAGTGATGGAGATGTGATGGAAATCATTTTAAGGGTCTCAGTGTTCATAAGAAAGAAAACAAATCTTTTTGTAACCCATAATTAGATAGAATCATAGAACTTGTGCAAGCGGACGATAAGGGATCAAAATCTCATCTTCAAATTTGTGCATAAAAGTGTAAGCATGGGAGTTCTATGAATAGTTATCTAACCTGCTCAATCCATATAGTCAACCTAGGTAACCTCTCGCACGCAACCTTTGTTTTCTCTATCCCTCTCATCTTAGTAATCATAGTTTTGTAATCCTATAAGCCTGATTGGGCTCCAACTCCAAAATCAACTATTTGGGGATCATCCACCATCCAATCTTGTTGACTGCTATATAAGGAATTAGCTTTACTTTACTTGACCTTCATAACCAAAAAAAAAAAAAAAAGAAGCTAAAAATAAAGCCTATCTACAAGTAGTTTTCTAATTCATTCAGAAGACGCCACATCAAGCGATGAAGATCCATTGAAATTACTATCATGTCAGTCTAAAATGAAAGTAAAAAATTTCAAAGAAAATAGAAGAACATAATCATTCAATCAATATTATAGCCAGCACATATAATAAAAAAACCGACACTTGAAACGAAAAGCTCATACAACCATACCCACAACATCATCAGAGGAGACTTCAGTCTCATTGAGAATTTTCACTACATTCTTAACTTCATCGATTGTCCTGTTATGCAAAAGATTTCCAATGAACTAGCCGGTCATATAGGTATATATCACTAATACCAAAAAAAATTATAACCATTTGCATCGCATGAAATGATAAATTAGCAATTGAAAAGTCACATATGAACAAAAATAAGGGAAAAACAGCTTTTGGTGAGCATAATTTTGATTCAACAAATGCTTTAAAAAATGAAATGCAGAAATGGAAAACCCTAATATAAAAAGAATACATATCAAATGCTATTCTAAAAGTTAACTATAAGGGAATTAGGAACAAATCGGTGAAAGAATTACACATTTTCAATTCCGACCGATAAAAAATATTCTTCCCATTCTCGCATATCACAATTCACAGAGCTCAAGAAATACAGTGTGCCAATAACCACTCATTTGAAGCTTTGGCTCAGACTAACTCAAACTCGTCCGAAGAGAAGATAATTAGCGATTGTTCTTTACAACTTAAGCTAATCACTAGTTATAATTGAGGAATTTACAAGCACATCCCCCAATTTTTATATTTTTAAATATCTAATATTTCAATAATTAATAACTTAGTGCACTATGTTAGAATATTAATTATAAATGCACATGAATTATAAATTATTAAAGGTTTAATTTCTATGTATATTACTGATTTATATATTTATCAATCTACAATGTATTTAATTATATGTTAGTATATGTCAAAATTTTATATCATGGTTGGTGGACTTGTAGTCCCAACGATACCATCTTATATGGAAATGGCTCACTTAATTATGTGTTTGAACTTATTTTTGAACAATAAGTAAATAACTTGGCGGACTTACGTACATGCTTATGGTGATAACAACTTGCAACCTATATTATACCTTATGCATTGGATTATCAGGCAACCAAAAACATGAAATAATTTCACTTCTTTGTCACACAACACTTACTATGTAAACTTAATGTAAGCCAGTAACTGCTAATTAGGGTGTAAACAAGTAGAAGCAAGTTTGAACTCAGCTTGTCAACTTGGAGAGAAGCTCGAACTTGAGCTCAAGCTCAAAACGAGCTCATATGATGAGCTGAAACTCGGCTTGTCGGACTTACATCGGCCACAAGCTCGACCCATTAGCTTACTTCACTAAAGAAGTTTGAACGCCTGGTTGCTGAAGTTACAATGAGCTTGGCTCGCATAAAGGGAGGTTACGAGTCGAACTCGAGACACCAACTCGTGAGCTTTGCTTACCGGAGAAATGATGAAACATATGTATATATATATGTATATGTATATATATATATATACATATACATATACATATATATATATATATACATATATATATATATATATTCAACAAACATAAAAAAGAAAAGAAAAGGCAAAATACAACCAAAAACAGGGCTCAGCAAAAACGGCCAAGGCTCCCAGCATCCAAGAAGCCTCGCACGGACTTTCCAAAAAGAAACAACCACGCCCACAAACCCACCAACTCAGAACTGGACCAATGGTTGCCACTAGCAAGACGAAAGGGATGCGAGCCCCAGCCACATCATAGCCCAACCAACCAGCGCACGACCAAATCTCAAAAACCAAACCGCACAAGCAAATAGAATAAAAACAAATTTATCTTCTCCTTCGTCCCCTTCCACGAAATCTTCCACGAGAGGCCACTGAAACAGGCCTATCACGAACCAAAGTAAAATCATTTCCAGGGTCCGATCCACCACAAAAATTTGGAGAAGCCAAACCACCGTCCGAAAATTTGGATTCCAATTCAAGTTCAGACGAATCATCTAGCCAATTCATATGGTTCCTCAAATCAAAACCAGAATTCTCCCCCAAACGATTAACTAAAGTGTTAGAGCAAACCGAATTATCTTTCAATTTATCCACACACTCAGCAATATTATTCACATTAACAATCGGATTGTATGAAACCTCAACGCTCGGCGAAGGAGAATCCGAAACAATAGCCACAACATTAAGAGCAACAGGGACCTGAACCGGAGCAACCAACTCCACCGGCATCAAATCCTCATTAACCTGAGACAGAGGGTCCACCACACACAAAGATTTCTCATAAATATTCACAGGAGGAGCCACAGCAGCAACCCCATCCGTAAGACAAATACCATCCAACGAATTAACCGGCAATACTGCAAGGGGAGTAAAAGGTATAGCATTAGGAGACAACACCGTAGCAATAACCTCAGAATTATTTGCAACAGCCTCCAACCTTCCATTTTCCTCCCTAGAGCAATCAAGGTTCATATCAACAGGCACATTCAACTCAGGCATCCCGCACTGATCAATCACATGTTTAGAAACTTTAAGATTTGGATGTAAAATAGGGCAAGGCTCCTTAGAATGACCTAAGGAATTACAATGCATACAGAAACTAGGAATATCATCAAAATTAACGGTCTGAACATAACCAGATTCCACAGAACCAACCCAGACCTTATCAGCATGTTTCTTGGTAACATCCATTTCAACCAGGATACGAGCCATAGACGGACGAGAACCGGACGCAGTAGCCAAATCCGATTTGAGTGGGCGACCAAAGAGAGAACCTAAACCGAAAAGTATCCTAGGAGAAAATAAATGAGGCCTAAGAAGGGGGAAAGAAACCCAGATAGGCACAATAGGAGAATCCACCTCAACATCCAAATTGGGAGACCATTTCACCACTTTCATATAATAATTTTGGACAAAGTAAGATCTATGTGAAAAAATACGGCAATAGTCAAAATCATTCACCAGTTTAATCAAAACATTCCGGTGGTTAAGAACAGTGACCGAAAACTCCCCTATCAGCTTTAAATTAAAGCAAAATTTCTGAATGGCATCGACAGACGGTCTCCTACCCGGAAACCGGCCAACCAACGAAAATTCCAAGGGCTTAGCAAGCGACCGAACCTCTTCCTCAGAAATTAACAAAGCCGGCAAGCCACGATGAGATGAAAAACTTAATTCAGGGAAAGAAGAAGAAGTAATACCAGACACAACATCTTTAAACGAAAGAGGAGCCGAAACCCCACTTAAAAAATCGAGATCCCGCAGCCGGGTGGACTCCATAAAGAACCACAAAAAATACCTGAAGATCAAAGGAGAAAGAACCTCTCAAAATCGAAGAAACGAAAGGGGCGGCGAAACCCTAGCAGAGTAGGCGACCTAACCATTTTTTTCTCTCCACACTTATTTCTTATTAATGACTATATATATATATATATATATATATATATATATATATATATATATATATATATATATATATATATATATATATATGAGCATAGCAACCTGTTGGAGCAGAAGAGCATTGGAGATAAAACATAGACTTTTTTTTATAAGAGAAGGATCGAGTATGTTTTAAAAAATATAGACGAGCTTAGCAACTTGTGATCTTTGCTCAAAATATAAAATTTTATTTGATCTCTCTCTCTCAAACATTAATGTTTTGCATAAATTACAGCTAAAGCACTTGAGTTTGGATTCAAACCCTAAATTTCTTAATTATAACAATATTGAGAACAATTATCTAGTTTTAATTTTTTTCTATCTTATTTCATGATTATTTATCTTTCAAATTTCAATAACTATACAAGTATACATATTCCACTTTTAATAATAAAAACTATTTCACGGACGACCTGCATTTTTATTTATTTTAATATTCACTTTTCTTGCACAAGCTGTGAGTTTTTTTTTTCTTGATAATGAGAGTAGATTATGTGACTCTAATTTATCACTCGGGATAAATAATTTTGCCCATTAACTAATGCGCACTAAGTCTTCATAGATGCGAGTTTTTAGCCAACACTTTCTTCATTTAAGTCCTAAAAGGTTGGATCTGAATTTTCTAAAATATATTTTTGTCAAACGTGACTCAAATTATTTTAAGAAGAGTATAATATAAATTTTTATTTGTATAATACTAATAAAATTCTTTCAAATAATTAATTTTTTGCATGTTAATTCCGTAATTAGCTTTAGGGTGAGGTCATTTGTTATTTAAACTAATATTTTTTTGCTTCTTTTGCTGACTTTTTATTTAAAATATAAATTATTTTATTCACTCCCATTATTTATTTTTAACTATAGAATTATCTATTATATAATTGAAACTTTCTAATTTCTGTTAATTGGTTGAGACGTGAGCTGCTAATTATGAGGGCCTGCTTCCATTGAATACGCCTCTCAAAGCTTTATATTTCGTTTGTGTGAGCCCCATTCATGAAAAATCAAAGATATCAAAGCTGCAATTCCAAGTAATTTTTTGTCATTCTCAGCTGAGGCTGACAACCTCCTACCTTCCGTCCGCCGCTACCGACTATTGATGCTACTAGCCGTTGTCATCATCTTAGTTAAACTTTATACTACATTCATTTTACTTCAAACCAAATATTAAAAAAAAGGTAATTATCAACATTTGTTTTGCATTCATCGGATAAATTCCAAATATTTTAAATTCATTGCATTTTTTTTAATTACATTGTACTCCATTTAACTATGGCTTCTTGTTTCAGCAAATTAAGTGGCTTTTAAGGCTTCATTTGATCTCTACTTTCAAAATTAATAATAATATTAGAAAATAAGACAAAATTTCACCGTTTTTCTTAAATTTTCTTTAGAAATTAGAATATAAATCTATGACAACAAAATCAGAAGAAATTATGTAAAATCAAATAAAGCGGTTCATAAGGTTTTGCATAAATGTCGTTATGTTGATTTGTTTTACAGAATAATAAATTTTATCTTTTAATAAATAGTTATCCTGAATTTAATACAATAAAAGAAAAAGTTTTACCATTTTATTCATACTGTAATTTTCCTTGGTTTTTATAGCCGGGAAGCTCATGGCTGAATTTAGTACTGCTAACCAACTCATCTGTTGGGGAAATGCTTTCAATCAGGCTTCATCATCTGGTTAGTTTTTTTTTTTTTACATTTTATTTGTAATATTCTTTAATAATATGATATAGTATTTGATGGCAAGTTAATCTATAATTTTGCAATAAAAATAAAAATATTTTAGTGCTAACTGTTGTAATTTTCGAATATGCATAATTTTTATTTGATGTATTAAAAAAATAGTTCTTTGCGTAATATCTTGTTAGGCACCTTATGTTGCCTTTGTTTAACGAAGTTCAGTGTGATTGTAATAACAATAAAACAAAGCATTTTTTTTTGTTTAAAATATTTTTTATTCTATTATTTGGATTATTTAAAAAATTTATGTGAGCAGATATTTATTGGATTTTCATCCAGATGATTTTTAAAATTGTAAGCGGCATAATGCTATTTCTGATAACATTATATGAATTCAATTTCTCCGATAAATTCAAAAACAATAAAGACAATTGATTTGAAAAATATAATGAAATAATAAAATTTTAAGGTATATTAAGGATGACAAATGTAACAAAAAAATAAAATGAGTCAAAATTTTAAGCACATTCTGATAAAAATTCGATCAGAATGTCCTTAGTATATAATTTTGATATTTTTGAATGCTTCGAGTATATACAAATTATATTAATTTTGTATTTACTTTTGCTTGTGTAGGTTTTGATAAGACTCAATTATCTGATGGCCATAAGCGTACATTGAACGTGCAATAAGCTTATAATGCAAGCAAAGAGAAGCAAAAATAGGCAAGGCTTTGTTGGGGGCTTATCCACAAGAGCCATGGCCTCTGCGAGGTTGGGCAGAGCAGGGATTGCTCCTTTCTTTGTAGTGGTGATTGCGACGCATGGATTTGCAAATCTCAGCACTTCTCTCAGTTTCTTTTCATCCTGCAATAAAGACATATCATCAACAAGTTTCCTGAGTAGAGCACCTACAAATGCATCACCAGCTCCAGTGGTATCAACTTGGCTAACACTAAAGGCATCAACAGCCCCTCGGAAATCCTTGGTGTAATACTTGCATCCCTTCTTTCCAAGGGTAACCAGCAGAAGCTTCAAGCCCTTGGCCGCCACAACAACAGGGCAACTTCATATTCTATGGAACCTTTATAGGTTAAGAATTCAAGCTCAACATCACTAACTTTAATGACAACAGCTTGATCCCAGATGCTTAAAATTTGTTCCTTTGCCTCGGCTACAGATGGCCACAGCGGCAGCCGAATGTTTGGGTCATAAGAGAGTAGAACTCCTGCTTCCTTGGCAACCTCCATGGCCTTTAAATGAGCTGATCTACATGGATCTGTGATCAAACTTATAGATCCATACTGGAACACTTTCGCCCTGCTAATGAGATCCAGTTCTAGCTCAACTGGCGTAAGAAGCATATCAGCGCTAGGATTACGATAGAACATAAACTCGCGCTCGCCATCGGAGCGTAAAGTAACAAAAGCTAGCGTGGTGCGCGCTCCAGCGTCAAAAGCAACCATCGTCGGACACATCATTCTCTCTGAGGATCGCGACGAGCATGCGTCCGAACTCATCGTCGCCGAGCTTCCCCATGAAAGCTGCGCGGCCTCCGTGGCGAGAAATGACCATGGTATGACGAGAGGGGCGGAACCAGTCATAATTTTGAGGGGAGGGGGCAAACATATAAGTAACTGTTCATATATTTATCAGGGGTCGAAGGGGGCAACGTCCCCTAGCGGGGTTCGACCTGCCCAGTCAGGTCGCAGGGTCAAGGGGCAGCGCCCCTGCGAGGTTTTCCGGGGGCAGCGCCCCCGGAACAAATTTTGATTCACTATTTCTCTTTGTATTTGGTTCATCATTCTCTAACAATAATACATCTATACAATGTATTTAATTATATTGGGGGCAATTGCCTAAAGACCATAGTATTTAACATTTTTATGGGGGGCAATTTGCTTAAAACCCTTGTAATAAATACTAAAAATAATATAAATAAGAGCATAATAAAAAAAAAATTTTTTTTGAGGGGGGGCAATTGCCCCTCGTAGCCATAGAGGGGTTCCGCCTCTGTATGACAACCTAAAGTTTTGCATAGTTTCTTCGATGTACTTGATATTATGAAACAAACAGGGAGTTTTGGTAAGTTTAGGCATTTGTAAATATTTGAGTTTTTAAATTTATCAAATACTCAGTAATTTACTTGACTAGAGTTTGAAAAACTTTCTTTTTTTATTAATTATAATTTTATTAACCGATGAAAGCTTCTGTTTATGTTGATGATTTCAACCAGACATATACAAATCTAAATCTGATATAGTAAATTGATGTAATGACTTTACAAAATTCATTGAAATAGTTGGGTTGTTCGTACAAAAATGTCATCTTGTTGCTTTCCACATGATAGAGTTCACATAAATTTTTTGTACATAAAATTAGTTATAGCATTCCATTTTGTCTCATTTTTTATTTCGAGAAGGGGGTGAGGAATGTGAGTGAGATTTTCCTGACAATTTTTCTTTTAATTCTTTCAACGCTTTAGAATGGTTGAATTTAGTCATATATTTGTGTTATGATCATAACATTATTTTACAAGTGTCATATCAGTGCTATATATAATTTAACCTCTTTATATACAAATGTAGATTTACATAAGGTTATGATATGAGCTTAGTTTTAGGAGCAAAAGTAATTTTTGATCTCAAGAACTTTTGTTTTTTCTGTTATCCAATTCTTTGCCTTGTGCAGCACTGCAGCTGAACTGATCTATGATTTTAAATTTTTAATAAGAAGAATCTCTACCAAGATTTTTGGATCAAAATAAAAAACTAAAGATAAATTAGTAAATATTGGAAACCTCGTCATTACTTTCATGATTTTATAATATCTACCAAGATTTCATATTTTATATGCCATGCAAACGCTCCGATTCTAAAAAAAAAAAATTATGAAGAAAAAGTTTTTAATCCCATTTTTATTTATTAAAAATATTATTAGACCATCTTATCAAGTATTTATTTAAATACATTTTCATAATTTTTTTTTAAAGAGTATAACATTTAGCATAGATGAAAAGGTTAGCATTCCTACTAATAATTAAAAAGCTAAGGAATTGAATAATTTATCATGTGAACCATTCTCCCTCATGTCACCAGGCCGCATTCATGCCTTAGCTGCTATTGGACCTTGTTGTACGATTGAGCCTTTTGTTTATTCAAGGAAAAAATCTTTATAAAGTAGATAATAAATAAAAGCATTTTTTTTTATTTAAAATAAGAGAGCCAATTTTCTAGAAAGAATTACTCAACAAATGAGAAGTACAAAAATACTCAACTCATTTTGATTTATTAGTTAAAAGTTTTAGTTACCAACTAAAATATCTTTCGTTTGAAATTTACTTATATGATATGCACAATTTAACCTTAATCGACACAAAAGTTCATCACTTGATGAATAACTACTAATTGACACAAAAATCCTCCCCAGCGCCCCCCCCCCCCCAAAAAAAAAAACACAAACTTTATAGAGTCGCAAATATTGCTCTTTAAGGTTTATTATGTTGAATTGCTTAGGCCTCCAAATGAACAAATCGTTAGACGAGCTACTCGTGGCTCGGCTCGATAAGAGATTGTTTATATTCATTTGATAAAGTAAATGAACAAGCAGAACAACTTTGACAATACACGATAGCTAAATAAGCAATCTTGAACAACCTGTCGTTCGGTTTGTTTATGTTTGCAAATAAAATTGTTTAGAGCTCATGAACATGCTAGCTCATAAAGAAGCTCGATTATACCTTATTTAATTAAAAATAAATATTTAACTATTAAGTAAAATGATATTTAACATTTATAACTAAGCCCGTTTATATTACTGTTTAACTAATAAGATTATATATATATATTTAAAATTTTGGGCTGCCACCCGCCCGCCTCTCTCTCTCTCTCCTCATTTTTGTGATTTTAATCTCCCGCCTGTGGCCCGCCTACCTCTCTCTCCTCCGTGGCCTATAGGGAAAAAAAAAGCGGTAGTTTAGTCCCACACCATTAAATAAAAGAGTTTGCACTATATATTGAGCTATAGTGGCATTGTGGCAATGCCCTCAACGCGAGGCGGCTGGGCGCATTAGTTAGTTCTGGCTAGGCGCATTAGTCTGCTCGGTTTGTTGTAAGTTGGCTGGCTCGACTCATTTAATGAGCGGCTCGATTAGAGGCTCTATGAGCTTAAAGATGAACGAGCTTGAACTTGTTCATGAATTGAACTCGAACAGTGTAAATTTAAAAGAGCTCAAACTCGAGCAACCATTAAAGAAGCTCGACAAACTTCAAACCAAACTTAAACACACTTTTGACTAACGAGCTCGAACTCGAACATGCCTAAGCTCGGTTCATTCGATTCGTTTGCAGCCCTTCAATAGCTTATTTATTTATACTTTTTAGTTTCTTTTGATCATCACTTGGTAACTGTTACAAACACAATAACATATAATAGCTAGAAAACTACTACAAGGCCATACTTAAAAGATATGGTCATTCAAATAATCATTAACTTATATATATATATAGATTGCATCAACCGTCGTTATTTGTAAACACTGCACTATAGTCATTGCAAGCCTTCTTACTTTTTGCTTGTAGACATATTATTATGTTAGTCGCCACTCCTTTGGACGTGTTTGTGAGAAGACTACCATATCTGTTGTGTATCAATTATGACCACTTTCAGGAGAATTAATATGACAACTTATGAATTATTGTTGACTGCTAGTGAGTTAAGTCCACTATGCTCATCTTTTCATTAGTGTTTGCAAGGAGCCTTTCACATTCACAACACATCAATCATCATTGCTTGCAAAGTAGATTTATATATTCATTTGCCAACTGATATTAGTTGTTGGGTGTGGGATGATCATCATGGGGCGAGATACCATCGGGAGAGTTTCTTCTATTTCACTCGACAAGCGAACCCAAGTACATGCTTGAAAATTGCACTACTGGATGTCTATCTTCCCTGCCAAGAGGCCAAGACTTTTCTTTCAGATTGGCTCTTTCAACTTGAACTATTTGCAAGGAGCCTTTCACATTCACAACACATCAATCATCATTTCTTGCAAAGTAGATTTATATATTCATTTGCCAACTGATATTAGTTGTTGGGTGTGGGATGATCATCACTTATTTCTTTGTATGCATTGGTTAACAAATTGCTACCATCCATACATATTAACCTTCAAATTAAGTTCATGGATATTGATATTCTTTGCACATATGTTAATTAGCATAGGTTGTAGGAATGCCACTACATTTATTACGCATCCTTCACGCTCTACTTGTGAGCAAATAATTGTATATTCTCATGTTGTCATCCATATGTGGTTCATTGTATGCATGACAGATCTCATACAATGATTCATAGGACCTTATATGTATTACAAATTTATTGTCCTCTACTTGTAGGATGTGTGTTGATTAGATTGTAAGTTGAGATCAAACGCATGGAGACTATTTATTCATTGCATATCTTAGTTTTTGCTTACAAGCAATCTATTGCATACACCATAAGCATTTTTCTATGCCGCTAGATGATTTGTAAATGAAATTGCCAATGCTTCATGCTAACATTTGCATATTAACTAATATACTTGTCATATTCATTGAAAGTTTGCATTGTTATATGTCAACTTGCATTGAATGTTGGAGAATCACATGCCAACTTGCACTTATTTGTGAATTGCTTGGAATTGTGTTCAACAAAAGTTTATCTTTGCTCATTGATATTCATCACAAGGCCCTCATTATTAGAGTCTTCGAGTCGCTTGTTTTCATTTGTAGATTGATTAGTTGAGTGACATGAGTCATCTTGGTTTCACTATTCATTGTACATGTGCACTTGAGAGCTTCATCACCAGTTGCCCTTCACTTTGTATGTTTAATTTTTATTGTTTTGCAAATTATAGTTTTTTAAAAAATTTAAATATCAAGTTCGATTCCTTGTGCTTATTTAAGTTATTCTATTCTCAATTCAAAATCAAACCTAAGTACAGTCCTCTATTGTCCATTTATTTAACACCAGGTCATCTACATTTGCTCTAAATTTTGGCCCCCCCCCCTCCCCTCCCCCCCCCCCTTTTTAGGGGAAATTTTAGAAGTCTAGGCCTCCCGCCATGGTATAGAAAAACATGTACGGTAGCTATCGGGTGACACCACGGTCGAAAATTTTCAATCCCACCACACTATGAGAGAGTATATGGGTCTTTGAGGTACCGATTTGAAATGCACAATTCTTTCCCCCGCCATGCTACATGTGTGCTTAAGGGTACTTAGAAATATCCCCGCCACACTACGAGAGAGTGTACAGGGCCTACCCGCTTCGCCGTAAATGCTGCACCAGGTTCCCTTCCCACCACATTAGAGAAAAAGCGTGTTTAGGCGGCTTTTGGTGTACCACAAATGCCGAATGCGAGATTTAAGTTTAAAATGTTATACCTTCACAAGGATCGGTGTCGACGGCGATGAAGATGCACAAAAACTTTTTTCTGTTTCACTTCACTTTTTTTAATCATATCATTTTTTTTTAATTGAATTTTCTTTCTCCTCTTTTTTCTTTTTTTTTCTCTTTTTTTTTTTAATCTCTTTTTCTCAAGATTTTTTTTTTCTTCTCTCACACACATGTATATATATATGATTACAATCACCAAGAATAATGTGCATAATTATCTAAAAAATTAATAATACTAAATATATTATCTAACAATAATAACCAATGTGAATAATCATTGTCACAGTGAAAGGGAGATTTACTTCCATATTTTTTTTTTTACTGTTTGAAATGGGCTTTTGAAGGTTGAATTGAGTGTGTTATTTGAGTGAGCTTAAACTGGGGGTTACACGTGAGCAAAGTCGGCACAAGGAAGCGGACTTGGCTAGTGGGATTTGAGCGTGAGGGTATCTCCAACGGAGAATTCCATTTTTCACGGCAAAATACAGCAAAAATTCTAAAATGTCGTGGTGCTGCTCCAATCGAACTGTATTTTAAGTACTTTTGTGAAGGTAACGATCCTTCTCCCTTTCACGTATTTTTTCGATTGAGAGAACAAAATAGCATATGTGAACAGTGCAATGCCAATATTGGCATCGCACTGTTCACCCACAAGTAAATGGTGGAAGATTTGACGTTCGGCTGAAGCGACCGAACAACGTGCCATACGCACGTTTGACGTTCGGTTGGAGATGCTCTGAGAAAAGCAGAGGTCTTCGTCTTTGTCTCGCTTTAAAAATGCAAATGAGCGTGGGGGTAATGCACGCGACATAGGCCTGCATTCGGTGTCGTTTACATAGGGTATATAGGACGTAGCTGTAGCAACGACAGATTTGATTTGAGCATAGGGATTTCGGGTAGAGAACATGTAATGCTTTCACCTCTTTTTCATTGTTTTTTGTTATTTTACTGTATTTCAAAGGTCAATAGAGAGGACTGGCTTGTATGTTATAATATGAATTGACAAATGGACCTTATCTATATGTTTAGTTGATATAGTAAATTAATAATGATAGATTTATTATATATTGAAATGATCAATTCTTATGTATTAATCTTTTGTTATAGAGTAATGTGTAATTTGGACACAATGATTTGTTTATTGAGAAATTTTTATTTCTTAATTTTGTCTGATCATTATTACATGCCAATTGTGGAACTACATAATAGTCTTTTGATTCTTTCCTTTGTTAAGTGTGTAAGCACTTACTTATATTGTAATAGAAGGAAGAAATCTATATTTTCTTTTTTTTGAAATATTTTTCCCTCATTTTTTTTATCAAAGTTAAATATATATATTATTTTTCTCCAATATATTTAATAACTAGAATTACTTATAGGGATAAAATTAATTATTTTATTTTTTATCAAAATTTTTTTTTTTAATTTTAAACATATGATTTTTATTCATGTGCACGTGGAATAAAACTAATTATCCCAAATCTCAGCTTCAATTTGTTCTTTTAGAAAATTATCTAAAATATTTTGAGTTACAATATTGCATTAGATTTACATCTATGCGAGGAACTCCATTTTTGTGAATAGCACTAAGTGCCACAACTATTTTCATTTACAATTAGCCTCTTCTCACATCAATAGGCACTTTTGTTTTAAGTGAATTTTACCTTCACAAGATTGTGTTGGGAAAGTAACACACACAGAGTCTATAAATAAGAAAGAGAAAATACAATGAAAAAAAAAAGAGCATTAGGATTTAAGATGGAAAGTTTTGAAATCTAAAAAGGACCCTACAACCATAGAAAACCAAGAAATTCACTATGAAAATTAGGATAATTTGTACAAATATCTTTCCTTCTCGCTCTCTCATTGTCTCCCTTTATTCCTTGCACCGTTCTCTACACATAATAGATAAAGAGACGAATGTAAAACTAACCAAGGGGCGCAACACTTGCTACATTATGGCACCAGGTTTGGAGTTCCAGAACACTTCACTCTATGTCTCTAGTCGGATTGACAGTGTAATAGTGTCAAAATCTAGAGTGCTATGGTGCTCCTCTCTGTCTATCCCAACCCAACTATACAATGTTACAGTGTTGTACGAAAAAAAGGTACAAAACACCAAAACCCAAGCACATGGCAACCCCTTAATGAGCTCAACCAACATAATTGAGGTCCCATACAGTAATACAACTTCATTGATCTACAAAATCAGATTCTACGCATAGCTAAAAATTTGTTCTATTTGTGAGTTAGATTTTTCTATTTTGTAAAATAAATTATCCATTTGTAAAAAATCTAATATTCAATATAAAATCCTCTAATTAACTAATAATTATCTTATGCCCTAAACTAAATTCTCACTTAGAATACAATCAAAATTTTGTTTGTTCTTTTTTTTTCTTTAAAAAATAACAAGTTATATCATGAAAAAGCTGAAAGCATATTTTAACTTTTCAACACTCACCATTAGGTATTATGATAAAGCTAAAAGCTAAATCCGACGGTTGACACCTTCAAACAAATTTGGATTGATAGGAATGAAATTAATTTATAACTTCATATCAAAATAAAACATAAGAACAAAATCAGCAAGTTGGTAATGTAAGAAGAAGCTCAAGCAATTGACATTTGTTTCCTTCTTTATAGGTCAAAACCCTTATCTGATCTCTTCTTCCACCACCTAATCTTCCCTTAAAACATTGAATTATATTCTAAACAAAATTCCTAATAACCTCATTATGTGCAATAATCCACTGCCTATAAAGCCCCACCTCAACCTGGCTCACTCTAAATTATCCTAAGCAGAGTTTTAGAGTTATATTCTCATGGCAACTTCTTCTTCTCTACTCTCCTGCTATATTCTTCTTAGTATTTTCTTCTTTTCTCTTCTAATAGAGAAGAATTTTCTAGTATCAGCGCGAGAGCTTGCAGGAAAACACCATGTCATTGACGTCAAATCACTATTGCCGAGCAGTTCCTGCTCCATGCCTGATAAAAGTTTGCAAGAAATTTTAATAATTTCTTAATATTTTATTGGAGACTACTTTTTTTCATAAATTAATTAGAATAAAATTAAATCATGCAGCAATTAAGCTCATTTGATAGATATCAGTAGCTTAAACATGTTGCAAAAGAAAAAAACAAAACTCAATATATACATTAATTAGTTATTCCAATTGTGACAGGCACGAACTCTTCGAGGCTCAATGTGGTCCACAGGCATGGCCTGTGCCAATCCCAAGCACGCCACGACAAATCGTCCCATGGGGAGCTCCTCCGTCGGGACCAAGCCCGCGTCGACTACATCCATCGCCGGACCACCAACTCCAACGCCCACCTCAACCCTATTAGCGACTCTCTTTTTGCAGATGTTCCTGTAAGCGTTGGTTATGCACTTGCTTCAAATGACTATATCATCAATATAGGCTTAGGCACCCCTACCAAGTACTTCTCAGTTAGTTTTGACACCGGTAGCGATCTCACTTGGACCCAATGTGTCCCTTGCGTTAATTGCTATACCCAAAAAGACCCACTTTATGACCCAACCCAGTCCTCCACCTTCACCGACATCCTATGCAACTCTTACTATTGCACCCAACTCAATCGATTTGGTTGCTCCTCTACCTCCACCTGTCTCTACGAGGAAGTATATTTCGATTATTCTAGTACTAATGGCTCGCTCATTCAAGATACCTTAACATTCTCCTCTGATATTATACACAACTTCATTTACGGTTGTGGACATAACAACACCGGGTATTTCGGACAAGTAGATGGGTTATTAGGCCTCGGCCGAGGGGCTGTTTCAATTATTTCCCAGACAGCTCAATTGTATGATAATGTATTCTCATATTGTCTACCATCAGGGTCCAACACAATTGGATATCTCTTACTAGGTAGCTCTGTCCCTGATGTGAACTATACACCGATGCTAACGAACCCATACGCGCCATCACTCTACTTCCTCAAGCTCATTGCCATTTGTATTGGGGATACAAGGATTGACTTTTCACCTACTGGAACTGTGTTGGACTCTGGCACAACATTTAGCCGCCTGCCACCCTCTGTCTACTCCACCATCCGCAACATTTTCAAAAATATAATGGCTGAATACCCGACGGCGGCACCATTGTTTAGTCTTGACACATGTTATAACCTCACTAACTACCCAAATGTGGAGGTGTTGTCTATGTCGTTGATCTATGATGGAGAAGTGATAGCTTACTTAGATGGTTCAGGGATAATTTATGAGGCCACTATATCTCAAATGTGCTTAGCCTTCGCTCAAAATAATGATGATAGTGAGGTTGTAATCATTGGTGCTACGCAGCAACGCACATTAAATGTAGTATATGATGTGGCGAACTTAAAAATTGGCTTTGGAAGTAATGGTTGTAAATAGTGATGGATCGATCAAGTTGATTAGGTTAAATGCAATGTATTGATGTAGTAAGAATGAATAGGTTTTGTCATGTTGGTTATAAAATCACGGCATGTGGGACAATAAATGTAGTCATGAAAAAAAAAGTTCAATTTTATCCAAATTTTATGAAATAATTATATATCAAATGAAGGCAATGTTATATGAGTTGATGAAAACCATTAAGATGTGCTTAATTTCTTTATAATTATGGAGGAATGATGACATTAATTGTTGGAGGTTAGAATTTTGATTATCATAAATAAAATGTCATCTTTCTTTGCAAAAGAGCTTATACTTAAAAAGAATGAATACTACTTTCTGTGATGATTTTTCTTCAGTGTCAGACCCTTACAAAGTAAAATCATCACATATTTTTCTTCAACTTAACTCTTTTGGTTCTAATTTTGGCTTCAATTTTCTTTTTTGTTATGTTCTTTAAATGGAAGCATTTCAGGATTATGAGTATTGCCAACCCATTTGGCTGTTGAACTTAACACCTTAAAGCTTTGATGCAACCAATTACCAATCCCATGTTCCTTAATTATGGGGACATTTAGGCTAATTTAGGCAAACTCACATACCGATCACTTATGCAATCTTAGAACACAAGACCTCTAGTTGATAGCTAAAGCTCCCAACAAACTGATCAATGAGAGTTATGTAATGATTAATTATGTGATTTACATTTTTTCTAAATTTGAAGAAATTTTTTTCTAAATATTATGCCCCCACAAGAAAAAAATTCTAACTCTTTCACTATCTGCATGCATCATGTATGAGTATGTTCATCAATAATTATTATACAATTCTCAAACCTATGTTCATCGATTAAAAAAAAAAGTTCTAATCTCCAGCTCATGCTTCTTCATTGAGTGGGGTCAAAGCCCTTGACGTTGAAGTCTTTTCCAAAGTGTCTTAATGAAATTTTATACTTCATCAGATCGATGATATAATTTGATATAGTCAAAACACATTAAGCTTTGATAGTAAAATAAAAGGGCGAATTAAGAGGGCATGAGAGGACTAATGCTTTCACTTGAAATAACTTTTATGTTTTTCTATATCATATAATTTCAATTATATAAATAGAATTTTTATAAAAAAATATTAGTTTAAATAAAGTTTTTATTTTATGAACCCTATAAAATTTTAGTATTTAAAATTATAAATAATTGTTGAAGAAATATTGATAAAATTTTTATAATAATTAATTTGTGTGTCAGATTAAAAAAAATTACGTCTCTTTCACTATCAAAGAGAAACTCTATATCACCAACAAGATCCCTACGATATTGATTCGGAGCAGCGTTATGATACCATGGCACTAATTTCATTATTCGATGGACGTCTGCTCATCAAAGATTACTAGGACTAGGAACATACCGTTTAGACCTTCTTTGAGTACATGGAGGTTGAACCAGACAAACAAGTCAAGTATGTTGCTTGTAGGTTGAGAGAAGGTGCTAGTGTCTGGTGGGCACAACTACTGCAAATGACACAGAGAAGGAAAATGAAGGATTTGTATTAGGTGTAAGATAAAATAGCTTTTGAGTTCATGCTGATTTTGAGAAAATACTTTACCCCTGAAATATCAATATTACGTGCAAGGGGCTCATTTTGTAAGTGAATATACAGAAGAATTATACTGGTTGAGTCCATGGAACAATCTCAATGAATCCCACATTCAAATCTTTGCACGATATATTGGGGGGCCTAAATAACATCTTATACAACAAATTAGAGTTGAGCTCAATGTGCTCATTATCACAGGTTGTTAATTTCACATTGTAAGCCAAAATGCAACTCACCCATCATTCAAAATTGCACTCAACTCGTCACCAGATCACTAAATTAGCTGTTGAAGTTAATAAATCCAATAACCACTGACTAAAATGCCTGTAGCTCTGCTACAACCAAATCACCAAATCATCCCAACTGTGATTAATCAGGATAATAAACTGAACTCAAGACCTGTTAAGCCCAATACACTCAAATGTTTTCAATGTTTCCAATCCGAGCATAAATCTAAAGAGTGTCCGAGTAAATAGAAGTTAAGTTGCTGGAGGCAAAAGAAAGTGAAGAACAAGCTAACAATGACATTGATAGAAATGTGATATGGCTGGAGATGAAGTAGAAGATATATAGATACTAATTATATTTAAAGATTCATTAAACTATGGTTGCAACAATTTTTTTCCCAGACAATATCATACATCTTTTAAAAGGCTTAAAATAACTTTTGTTGGGTTCGAATTGAACAAGTGTGAGAGTGCTAATGGCTCAATTTCTTCTTAGATAGCTACTTGTATCACTTCAGAATCATCTTGAATGCTTTTGTTGGTCCTTTTTCTATTATGACAGATTCTCTATTTATTTAGACTTGTAATTATTGTGTTTGAATAATACATTACGAGCTGGAGCTCTTTTGGTTATGTTTTTTTTCTTTTAAAAAACCTACCAATTTATATTGTTAAAAACTTAGAATCGTTCGTAATTTTCATTACCATTGAGAAAGCATATGAATCATTTGAAATGGGCTAGAACACATTTAAACAAACATTTTGGTTCTTAGGAAAATACTATAAGAAAAACATCTATTTCTAACAAAAATTCTGATGGACCACTACTCACTGGAAATAGCAGTGGGATTATCGGAGGATTCAATAATAGAAATCATCACTACATTTTTAGATGTTCTAGCGAAATTTCTTCCAAAATTTTAACCAACAAAATTTTTTTTGTCAAATGACGCCTATTTTAATTTAGCCATCAGTCTTTTCCGGCAGAATATCTGCCACACTTTTACCGATAAGATTGCCGCCAAAATACCGCATGCTCACTTAAACCAGAGGCATTTGCTTGTGGAATTTTTGCTGGTAAAATAACGGCTGAAATTCTTCCGACGAGGGCCCTACATCAACGTTTAGCCTCCTGCTCCATCTAATTAGGTGAATTTCCTCTTCTACTTCAATTCTCATGAGAAAACCCTCTCCCATTCGCTGCTCAGTTAGACTACTTCCAACCAGCCATTCCTGACGATTTTACTCTTTCCAACTTCCTTTATAAGGCCGTTCATCCTCTCTACTTGCCCTTTGCCGATGTTTTGTCTCCAATTTTTAAGAATATGGGATACCTCAAAATATGCTTTAAAATATGTGAATGCTAATTTAGTTGTAGGCATTTTTTTTAAAAGAGTGAATTTCCATATACTTTACCAATGTATCAAATCCCTTCATCCAAATGCAAAGTTCAAAAGTATTTTATACCATATTTGAAGTCTTCGATAATTTTCTAAATGTAAATAGAAGTTAGCAAATATTTGAGAGATGATATTAGGAAGGAGTTGCATGTATATGAATTAAACAAAAATTTTGAGTTGGGGGTGAGAAAATTGGTATATATATTTATTGAATTAACTTTATCTCTAAAAAATATTTATAGAACACTAGAAAGTTTGCACAATCAAACATATTTAATGGTTAGAGCCATAATTGATATTCTATTTGATACTTCAAAACATTGAAAATATGTTTATTTTTGTTTGGGTGCTTTCATGTTAGGCTTTAAAATTGTATATTGCCCAATGCTAACCCTTAATGAAACATTTCTTAAAGCTAGATGAACATGTATTTTGCTTGAAGTTGTGGCCAAAGTTGCTAATATACATATTAATCCAATAACATTTATAATAATTGATTCAGAAATAATGAATCATGGATGTAATTTATGATTAGATTAAGATAATCAACAATTTTGATCGAAAAATTTGTTTTATTTCATATTGAAGTAATCATATAATATATGCCTTATGTATAGTATTTTTAACTGACCATCTTGGAGCTTATAGTTTTTACTTTAAATAAATATCATAACAAAGTTTAAAACTAATAGCTATTATTATAAATATCACTTAACCTCTAAAATTTATAATAAGCTATCATGATATATGTTTTGTAAGTCTAATATACTTTTGGAGAGACTGGAAAGTTGTTGGGATATTCCCTCTATGCTATTAAGTAACATTTTTTTAGGATTAGATGGAGAAAAATATTTGATCTATTCAAATGTTGGTCTTCATTGCTCAAGTGTGATATAGATATTGGGAATCAGATGTACAGAATATTAAAAAATCACAAGCTGACATGTAGATGCAGCAAAGTTAAATATTAGAGATGCTGTAGAAAATGGGAGTAGTTTGGTCGAAAGCAACCAACATCGACAATGGAGAACAACGATACATATTTTGACTAGACTATATACAAACAACAACAACATCAAGCCTTTATCCCACTACGTGGGGTCGGCTACATGAATCCTTTTTCTCCATTGTGTCCTATTAAAAGTCAAATTCTCGTTTAAATCTAATAAAGAAAGGTCATTCCTAATATTTTCTAACCAAGTCTTTTTGGGTTTACCCCTACCTTTCTTAACACAAGTCAAATCTAATACCTCTACTCTCCTAACCGGGTCATCGGAAGGCCGCCTTTTATGTGACCAAACCATCAAAGGCAACTCTCTCTAATCTTATCTTCTACTAGAGCTACTCCAACATTTTCATGTATATGCTAATTTCGTATCCTATCTCTAAGGGTAAAGCCACTCATCCACCTCAGCATCCTCATCTCTGCCACACTTAACTTAGTATTATGCTTCTCTTTTAATGGCCAACATTCGGCACCATAAAACATTGCAGGCCTCACTACCATCTTATAGAATTTTCCCTTAAGTTTGAGGGGTGCATTTCTATCACATAACAAGCCCGATGCATTCCTCCACTTCAACCATCCAACTTGAATTCTGCTGATAATATCCCCATCTATTTCACCATCACTCTGAACAATATATCCAAGATATCTAAAACGTGTACTCTTATTAATGACTTGATCGCCCAAAGTCACAATCCCCTCACTAGGTCTATTACTACTAAAATTACACTCCATATATTCCGTTTTATATCTTCTAAGCGAAAACCTTTAGACTCTAAGGTTGACCTCCATAATTCAAGTTTACCTTCAACTCCCTCTCTAGTCTTATCAACAAGAAGAATATCATCAGCAAAAAGCATACACCAAGGTACATCCTCTTGCAAATGACTAGCGAGAACATCCATGACTAAAGCAAAAAGATATGGGCTTAAGGCTAATCCTTGATGTAACCTACCGAAATAGGGAAATACTTGAACACAAGTAATAGCACATGCATACATATCTTTAATGATTTGAATATAAATATTATTGACTCCTTTATTTTTAATAACTCTCCATAGCACTTCTCTTGGAATTTTATCATATGCTTTTTCTAAATCAATAAATATCATATGTGCATCCTCCTTATTTTCTCTATATTTCTCCATCAAACCTCTTAATAAATGTATGGCTTCCATAGTCGACCTACCCGGCATGAATCCAAGTTGATTTTGAGAAACATTAGTATCACACCACAACCTATGCTCCATAACTCGCTCCCATAGTTTTAAAGTATGACACATTAACTTAATACCTCTATAATTCGTATAATCTTGTGCATCACCTTTATTCTTAAAAATTGAAATTAACACACTCATTCTCCACTCATCTGGCATCTTTTTACTCTTCAAAATAGTATTAAAAAGTTTAGTAAGACAAGAAATCCCTTCATCTCCTAAGCATTTTCACAACTCTATTGGAATATCATCAGGTCCAATAGCTTTTCCACCCTTCATTTTCTTTAAAGCCTCTCTAACTTCAACTCCATCAGACCACACCCATCTTAGTAATACTTGAATAGTCTCTTTCGTTACCTCCAGAAGGGTTCTCCGCCAGCCTTCTCCTCTGTATGCTCAAAGCCTGCACAGTAGTGGAGTTGGGGCTCAAGGAGTTTATGTTGCCTGCCAAGCTTGAATCTTTGGCATTTCCATCAGAGTATCCTTCGGCCAATGTAAAATCTAATTGCTTTTCCACTGATCTGAAAGTTGCCTTTCTCTTACACGATATCCGATATGGTGGAGAAACATTAAAATCATCTTCATTTGTGAACAAAGCTCCGTTTGAAGCACGAGCACCTGAATAGAACTTCGATACTGACGACCTGGATCCTTCTGTGTAACTGCAAACATTTCCGTCATTTGGAGTACATCCGTCATGCACCCCGATTTCATTTGATTGCATGGTATCGGTATCAATATCAGAAGGCAAAGACGTGATTGCTTCTTTTCTTTTTATTATCGATGGAGTGTTAGGGAAGCTCCTAGCTGCATCTTTTAAAAAGGATTCAATGCTTTGCTCGCTGGAACACTTGCTCATTTGACTCCATTTATCAATTGCAAGATCTTCTAATCGAGGCGGTTTATAACAGAGAAAACTAACGTTAGAAGGAACCGAGCAAAGCGTTGTTTCAGAAGGTTCCTCATTTTGATAATTTTTTCCAATACATTTGCAATACTTTACGCCTGAATCAGAAGCATCCTGTTCGTCTACAGGAACTATTTCAGGCACCTGCGCATCGCAGTCACCACTAACAGAATTATCGGCTTCTCCCACCACGACATCCCTCGAAGAGATCCAGGGATTCAGACTAAGTATGCCAGTCCTCTGAACAGGTGCAAGGTTACCAGTTCTCAAATGGTGTGAGTCTGAAACTGAAGCAGTCAAGGGATTCACACTATCATGCTTATCTGCCATTTTAGCACGTAGACTTGAAGAAACATTGCTTGAAGTTTCTGGAACATTCTTAACATCTGTTTCTAACCCACCATTTAAGCAATAAATCAACTGCCTGGCACCCAAGTTTCCTGCATCTGGGGCAGTGTTAAACATGCAAGTCCCCTGAACAGGTGGAAGTTTACCGGTTCTCAAATAGTAATCCAGCTTCTTCCTTAAAGAGCTATTCCAGTGATTTTTTATGGAGTTGTCAGTCCTAAATGTGAAAAGGATCATTAGCTAACCTTTACGCTAAGTTCCAAGTTTTCAACAGGAGAGAAGCATTACATAATTGAAAATTTCACAGCCAAATTTGATATTCTCAAACATAAAAACTGCAAGAAAATTAACAGTTATGATAATTCTTGAAGAATACTTCTGCAACTAGTATTAAATACCAGAGCCAAGAGACCTAAGTTATCTACTGTAAGACTGCATATGATGGAGACATCCAACTTGGATAAACATAGGACACAATGCACTCTAAATTGACATAAAAAAGGTGGATTAAAAATTACAATACAGGTTATAATGAGCTAAGACAATGTTCAGTCATTTATTTTTTCAGGGCTTCTGGTATATATATACACACAGAGAGAGAGAGAGAGAGAGAGAGAGAGAGAGAGAGAGAGATGAAATTTGGCATGGATGCTCTGATGCAAAAATAATAATAATAATGGGCAGTAATCAGAAATGTATCTATGAACAGAAGCTTCTATGTATGAATATAACGAGGCATGGATGGATGTATTGGACTATGAACAATAGATGATGCATGCATGCAATATGGATCACAAGAAGGATACATGTTGAAATGGATGTATAAAAAAATTGATGCTTTCATTTAAGAGCCTGAGATAAAGATATAAAAGTTCATTGCAATATAACTTGACAGATAGAGATGAATAGCATCTACAAAGCATAGATTACAATGGACAAACAAAATGGTAAACAACCTATTTTCCAGGACTCGGGTACTTCCTAGACCTCTGCAATCACATTTTATAATGCATTCCAACAAGTAAAAATGGAGTGTAGGTCTGTCAGCTATTGAGCGAACTTTTAGATTGAGGAATTAGAGCAGCATCCCGATTAGCAAATAATTAGAAGAAAAATGCTTAAAAGTGTAGACGTGGAATTACTGTTTTGATCTTTTATATCACTATTAGGTTTTCTGTTTTCAATATATATATATATATATATTCTTCAGAAATTTCACAGAACAGCTAGACTTCTTATATTCACACAAGGTTTCTTTTATCTATCCAGAAGAAATCTGAGAGGGAAGATAGATTAGGTGATATGCTAAATTTTCACCAAAGAAATAGTTGACAAACCAAAAATGAAAAAACAGAATCAAAGAATGAATACCTTCCACGTATCACCTTTGCAATTTCAGCCCATTTATTCCCATGTTTAATATGGGCTTTCATAAGCTCAATTTCCTCCTCAAGGGTCCAAGAATCTTTCCTAATCTCTGGGTTTAAATGATTGTGCCACCTTTTAAATGTTAAAATTAATTTGTGAGTTGAATCAAGTAAAACAATGGTGGCTAAAAGATGTAAAGCTCAAGAACAGATAGTTCAAGCTTCTAATAAGCATAGACAAAGACGCACACACATGTTGTAGAACTAGGAAATGTTAGCAAGCAGGCACAATAACAGAAGGAGCACAGGCAAAAGTATTAGGAATCAAGTATGAAACAGATAAATATGTGTTTAAAACAAGCGTCCTTAACTAAAGGCATTAATTAATAAGCGTAAAATGTGGAAGAATACCAAATTTCACAAGAAACCCCAAAAATACCCTAGAGTTTGAAAAAATCCTGAAATTATAATCCCAGGATACTCAAATGAAGATTTGCACTAAGGAAACAGAAAAAAAAATTCAAATAAATTTATAATTTGTATTTTAATGGACCATGTAATTTCAATCAGAAATCCAATGGATATTTGTCTTGTTTTTACATTAGGTCTCTACTACATTGTAATAACCGTATTAGAAATCCCTCTCAGAATCAGACCAGTCCAACCTAAATGGTTTGCCACTGCCTCGCAATCCTTTTTATTCTCCAATCAGGACCTCAGGGCATCGAGCAAGAGACCAAATAAGTAGGTGAGATGCAAGAGCGGATGCTGTAGGGCGTATAGGATCTTTATGGTAAAAATAACAGCTTGATTGATGTCTATTTAGAGTAGTAGTGAAAGAGTTATTTGGGTGATGATAAAATGGGTGGTTAGGGTTTGGACAGATTTAGTGTTGAAGTTTTTAAGCTATTAAAAGGCAAGTTTTCCTTTGTGAGAAATGGGAAAGAACTCCATATTATAGGTTTGAGGAGTTAGAGAACTAATTACGGTGTTTTTATGAATGTCAGATCAGTGGTTAAAGAGTTATGATATTTTTAATCCAATTACTCACATTAGAAAATTGTCTCTCTTTATTAGAATTTTGGTTAGAATATCTTAGGATTATTAGATATTTGAGCCCTTGAGAGATTCTGAGAGATGTTAGAAAATATTTCAGAGAGTTTTAATTTTCAAAGAGGTTGGATGTGTTTTGGGGTGGAGGGAAGCTATGCTTAGATTATGTAGAAGATATGAGGATTAAGTAGGGAAGAAGAGAAATAAAGGTAAGAAAAACAAATAAGAACTCACCAATGCCCTAAGGATCAACTACCAAGTACCACCAAAGTGTAGAGCAGCCATAAAGATTTTCCATACAAAATTTGCATTAAAATTTGTTTTATTTAGTAAATAAAAAATTACAAAGCAATGTCCTATTTATAGATATTTTTTAAGTCTGGACAACTTTAGACAACTTGAGAGCAAAAAAGCATTATTAAATGAATTGATGACTTCTCAAATGCAAAAAGAAGAAAAATAAAAAATAATAATAAATCTTCTAAATACATGACAATTCGGATTGGCCAAATAAGGTAGGTAGAGTTATCCTGAAATCAAGTAATATAAATATTTTTGCCTCTGAATGATGCGGCCCACCTACTCATCAAGAGACTTTAAATTAAGCTTTTTTATATTATTCTCTCATAATTTTAAAGAGATTATGGGCCATCCATGAACTTGCATAGAGAGTTATGTATCATAAACATCCCAAATCTTGATGCAAAGCCTTGGTTTATGACTTTGTCCTTGGCCTCTTTGTCTTGGTGATTCATCAAAGAAGTAAGCAAACAACAAGAAGGCAAAGCAGCACTAGTAATAAAATAAGGAGTGCATGTACTCAATTTGTAGCACTTATGGCATGCCAAGAGAGAAAGGAGAAATGGTGATGTCGACTGCAAATCCATAGATATAGGATGCAACCACTGAGTGCTCAAAGGAAAACTTCTTATAGAAAGTACATGCATTAGTTGGGGGCTATGTTATAAATGAATTATTTCTTTCCTCTTCCTTGTTTGTTAAGGTAAACCTAACATAGCCTCATCTTCTTACATATGCATAACTTAGGTGGCATGAGATCATTTGTTGGACCATTCTTAGCAATCTTAATAAATATCAAATGAGGAATGAACTTCTAAAAAATGGATTAACAAAATTAACTGAGACATAATGAGATAGTTCAAATAGCAGTATAGCACCTCTCTCGGCATTGTTTTCCAATGCGTCCTGGAAGTGATTTGGCAATTACAGACCATTTTGTTGGACCATACTTAGCAACAAGATTTATGATTACATCATCTTCCTGCTTGAACTCTCATGCATTAGACCAAAAAATATTACTAGTCCAAGCCAATTAGAATAAGGGCTAGTGACGAACCAATGGAGTCCAAGAACCTTTAACAAGTTCGGGATTGATAACCTTTTGCCACCTGTGGAGACACTGCACTTCTGTCCTATCCGGAATGGATTCAGCTACATAAAAAGGAATACAAAAATCAAAATAAATTTGTTCTAATAACATGCACGACATGAAAATAAGCATGAAAGGGTTAAGGAACTTCTAGATTCTAAGAAAAACAAGTGAACAGTTGTGATAAGAGCTTTAAATTATTACTCACATAATTGTTAATTAGCAACCATTCGAGTTACATATAGGATACTGCTAGAGATAATGTCAAATTGCTTTAAGGATAAATATATGACTTCATAAAAATATATCCACAATAATATAAGGTGCTCCACATTGGACATCCTCAAAGGATATAAAGCACATGCTGCAAATTGTTCACAATCCTTTTTCAAGAAAAATAACACAAATACAGAAAAGAGAAGTTGTGTTGTTATATCACAGGAATGGCAGAGCAGGGGATGTCATATATTAATTTTTATCCTTCACATCCCCCAGGACTAAACTGTTAAAGCATGCCTTTGTCCATGGATGATAATTTTCATAGCCAATGAAATACATTTGTTATGTCGAATTTTTAGAAAGGGAAAAAGGCCGAAAAAATCTCTGACTATTGGTATGTTGCCAATTTAGCTCTAGGGTATCACATTTCTTGAATTTAGTCCCTCGACTATATAAAACAAATCCCAAATGATCTCCAAGGTATAAATTGAGGGAAATTGAGATATTAAATTAATTTCAATTTAGTTCCTCAATTATACAAAAGCAATCCCAATTTAGTCCCTGAGCAAGCATTTGGAATTAATCATGTATAGTTGAGAGACTAAAATGGAGAAATATGATATTCTTGGAGTAAATTGACTACATATGAAAACTCTGGCTATTTTGAACTTTTTCCTTTTCTAGAAACTAATTCTACACATCAAAAAACTAAAAAAATACACTTAGTTTATGAAACTTAAAAATAAAACTTCATGCTTGAACTGAGTCTTTGAGGCCAATCTCAGATATGGATCTTTCTTCATAATGCTGCTTCCAATGTTTTTTATTAAAAAAAACCTATTATATATTATATGCATAAGTGTTCTCAGCTATGAAACATCTTGATGCAAAGTTGTAGGTCCATAGTTTTGTTTACCCTACATTGACTTTCGTCTACTTGTTTGCAGGTATTTGTGGCTAGTAGTTGCAGGAGCTAGAGCTCACAGCTACAAGATTTACCAAGAGCTAGAGCTTGCCAGGAACTGGAGCTTGCCAGGATTTGGATAGTTGTTTCTAAGTTTTTAGAGTTTTTTTGATTTAGTGCTTGAGAATTTTGTAGTTTGTTAGGAGTTTTAGTGTTTGGTTTTTAGTGTTTCAGTTTGGTGTTTAGTTTGTGTGCGTTGTACCAAGATTTGTATAGTGCAAATGTTGATTTTATTTCATTTTTATGGTTATTTAATTTATGAATTAATTAGATGTATTTTAAATGGATTAATAAATTTAATTAATTAAATTAGGTTTCAAATTATTAATTAAATTTTTAATTTATTTTAAATTAGATTTTTATTCTGAATTGGTTTTTAAATGCTCCATTAATTAGATTTTAGTATTATTTTTTAAAATGATTAATTAATAAAATGGATTTTTATTTTAACTACATTTTTTATTGATTTTATTTGAAATTAACCGTTTAATTATGAGAAATTAATTTTTTTATCTACAGTTATTGGTTAATTATTTAAGGGAATTTAAAAATTAAAAGTTATTCAATTGATTTATTAATTATGAGATTTTAATTTAATTAATTTTTAGATTAATAGAATTTTCCAATTACTCTCCTATAGTTCCTGGAAATTCGACAATCTCCTAAGACAAATTTGGCAGCTTTCCGGGGCAATTTTGGCAGCCTCCTGGCATCGTCTTCCTAAAAGGGGAGGTTGAGGAACACACTTGCCCTTTTAGGTCCACTTGTTCAGATCAAATAAGCGGCTGAGGTCTTTGGGGAGAAAATCGACCCCGTTATTAGTCTACGAGCACTTGTTTGTAATTTGTCATTTCTTCACAACATTTCGGCAACCTTATAGCACCCCCTCCCTGCGAGGGGAGGTTAGGGAGGGCACTCCCTCTTTAGGTCCGCTCGGCCAGATCAATCCACGACCAAGGGCTTCGAGAGAAAGAATTCAATCTTGAAATACGGCTCTTTTTACTCGTCCGATTTGGCGATTATAGCCTCCAATTTAACAATCGCAGCATCTGCTTTTCCTTAATATTAATTATTATTATTATTAATTATAATATTTATTATTATTACTAATATTTTATTAATAATAATAGGTAATTATACAATAAATCCATCTTATTCCTTACTCTTTCAAACAAGAGAATAAATTGAGAGTATTTGGCTAATCTGTGTGCGGCTCAGGAGCAAGAATCGAACAGAGGGAGGTCGGATTGGACTGTTTGTTGTCGTGCGAATATATAGGGAGGCAGATCAGGCTGTTCACATGTGGATCAAGCGGATTTCTAGACTTTTTCGCATGAGGGTTTGAAGGCACAGTATGGACGAGGAAGGAGGCCGGGTCGAGCGCTAGGTTGATGTGTGGCAAAGGGAGAAAGTTGGGTAGAGCGCGACCCCCGTGCCTGCGTATAAGGAAGACGAGAGAGGGAAACCAGGGATCCCATTCGTGCGTGAGAAGTTGGATGGGAGGTGCGACTCTGTTCAATCTTGAGTGCGACACGAAAGGAATATGGGGCTTCAGCTTTTTGTGAAACTGGGAGATCGGGGGGCAGAGTTTGAATGTCTGTGTGTTTCATTCATTGACATGTGAAGGAGTTTTGTGTCATGAGAGTGGTGGTTGTGAGATCGTTGGATTATGCGTGAGGGGGAGCCGACTAGGCTTAGCGTGGGTCGGATCGATCAGTTAGCGATCAACAGAAAGTTTGTGTTTAGGCTATTCATTAATAAGTGTTTCGCAATGTATATTCATAATATATTGATTTATATCTCAATCACGATTGAACATCTTGATCATTTGCATCAAGTATTATATGAGTTAAGAGAATAAGTAGAATATTAATCTTAAAAAGTGTGTTTATATAAGTCAACGGTCATATATCTTTGCTTTGTGTTATCTTCTAATGGTTTTGAAATATATTTCTCAAAAAATTAAAGTAAACCTTGATTGACTAGCTCCCATTTTCTATCTCTAATGTTCAAAGCTTTCATGGATTAGCTATATTTTATAAATGATTAATTTAACCTCCACTTCGACAATTTGTTCAAAAAAAAAAGCTTAGTAGGACACCTACTATCAAAGCCTTTAAATAGATAAAGATGTTGTGATTGCAACATCAATTATGAAATGTCCTTATTTTGGAACAAATTTTGAGATATATTGTGATGTCTCTTGTGTTGGTATGAGTGTGTTCTTAGCAAAGAAAATCACCCAACTGCTTACTTCTGTGAAAAATTGAATAATGTTAAACGAAGTTATTTTACTTATATTTGAGAATTTTATGCTGTCATTCAAACATTAAAATATTGACGACATTTATTTGCGACTAATGAAATTTATTCTCATTTTTTATGACTAGGCCTTAAGATATATAAATACTCAATTAAAGTTGAGCGATAGAAATGTAAAGTGGATTGAAAAACTTCAGGATTATGCATTTTTTTTTAAACATACACCTAGCATTCAAAATAAATCAATGAATACGCTTATCACGCATTTCATCACTCTCAAACTTTATTAATGTGCTTGGTTTTGACGAAATACCAGATGAGTATGTGTATGGCTTGACTTCCACTTAATTTATCAAAATCACAAGGATATATCATATGTTTATTCTATTATTTTTATTGTTTGAGATGGATATACCCAAATGCTATGTGCAAACTAGATATATGAATCTGCATGCAATGAGGGCCAATTGTCCTTTCAAAATTAGAGGGGAATTTAATTATAATGCTTAAGTTTAACTTTACCTCTTAATATGTTTAATATTTATATTTTCAACGTTAAAGGTATGCTGCCTTAAACTACGATAATTACTTATTAATTATTCAACATAAGAGGTTTCTATCACAAATGTTGTTCTATAGATTCCATCATTCCACTTTCCCGTGCCTAATGGGATGTTGAAGTATCATTTTACAGTAAGTAATACCTAGGGAAAAAGGTTAAGCACATGTTTTTAGTCAAGTGGAAAGGCAGACCTCCATTAGATAATACATGGATGATCAAAGATGAGCTGCAACCTATGATGCACCGACACGGCGCTTAAATAGGGTATGCAATGTCGAACACGTGTCGGACACGGACACGCGTTGGACATGGCATGGACACGTGTCCGACATTGCATTGGAGTGTCGCAATTAAAAAAATTAAAATTAAAATCGGACACGCGTGTCCGGTTATTAAATGAGGTATTACTAGGTACATGCTCGGTACCGCTAGGTACATGCTCGGTACCGATCAGTACATGCTCGGTACCGATCAGTACATGCTCGGTACCGCTCAATACATGCTCGGTACCGCTCAGTACATGCTCGGTACCGCTCAGTACATGCTCGGTACCGCTCAGTACCGCTAGGTATATGCTCGGTACTGCTAGGTACATGCTCGGTATCACTCGGTATCTTCCCATACAAACAACTTACGAACTTTAAAAACAAGCAGAACTTCAAAATTACTCTTACAATAAAATTTTGTTTAGGTCGAACCCCGCAAGGGGGCTGCGCCCCCCCTTGGACCCCAAGCAGATTGGTATATTGTTATATTCATGTTGTTTTATTATTGGGATACTTTGATTTCACTTCATATCAATTTAATTTGGTGTATTCATATGTATGATTGGTTTATTAGCAAAATGAGCTCTGCTACTGGCGGGGGTGGATTAGGTGAAGGTTCAAAAGAGTCATCTGTCCACGCCGTGTCCGTGTCCTATATTTTTAAAAATTATTATATATTATATTAAAAATTATATTATATGAAACTAAAATTAGGATAGGAACTTGGAATATAGGTTCCCTTACAGGAAAATTAATGGAATTAATAGATATTATGATTCATAGGAAGTTAAATATTTTGTGCATTCAGGAAACTAAATGGGTTGGTGAGAAGGCTAAGGAAATTGATAGTTTAGGATTTAAACTTTGGTATTCGGGTAGGAGTCTTACTAGAAATGGTGTAGATGTTATTATAGATAAGAGTTTAAAGGATAATGTTATAAAAATTAATAGAATTGGAGATAGAATTATAGCTTTAAAGATTGTTGTTGATGATAAGATTATTAATATTATAAGTGCTTATGCTCCTCAAGTAGTTTTGGATATGAGTTCTAAATTAAATTTTTGGAATGACTTAGAAGAATTAATACAAAAGATACCTCTTGAAGAAAGAGTTTTTATTGGAGGAGATTTAAATGGACATGTTGGTAGAGAGGTAGATGATTTTAAAAGCATTCATGGTGGCCATGAATTTGGAACGACGAATGAAGGTGGCAAGACCATATTGGATTTTTGTTCAGCTTATGATTTTTCAATTGCTAATATCTTATTTAAGAAAAGAAATGAGCATCTCATCACTTATAAAAATGGATATAGTACAACACAGATTGATTATTTTCTTATTAGAAAACTAAATCGTTTAGATTGCAAAGACTGTAAAGTTATTTCGAGTGAAAATTTATGTACCCAACATCGATTATTAGTTTAGGACTTTAAGATAAAGGGGCATAAAATAAAAAATAAAGTAAAACGATTTTCTAGGATTAGATGGGGGAATTTAAAGAATATTAACAAAAATATTTTTGGAAATAAGATCTTAGATTTTAAGATTTTGTCTGTGCATGAGGATGTTAATATTATGTGGGAAAAAGTAGCTAGTGATATTAAAAATATTGCAAAAGATATCCTTGGAGTATCAAAGGGAAAAGCTCATAAATGTAAAAGTAGTTGGTGGTGGAATCCAAATGTGCAAGAAAAGATTAAAGATAAGAAGCTTTGCTATAAAAATTGGTTTAATTTTAAAAATTCTGATAATTGGGAAATATATAAAGTGGCTCGTAAGGATGCTAAGAAAGCAATATGCGATGCAAAGACATTAGCTTTTAATGATTTATATAATATATTAGATACTAAAGAGGGAGAAAGAAATATGTATAAGTTAGCCAAACAAAGAGATAAGAGTAGTAAGGATTTAGTTCAAGTGAAGTGTATTAAAGATGAAGATCAAAAAATACTTTTCTTAGAAGATGATATTCAACAAAGATGGATGAGATATTTTGCTAAACTTTTTAATGAAGATTGTGATAATAAGATTGACTATAATGACCTTAGCACCCTAAATGAAAATAAAGATTTCTGTTTTTATCGGCGTATTAGTAAAACTTGAAGTTAGAGAGGCTTTAAAAAAAATGAAGGGTGGAAAAGCTGTTGGACCTGATGATATTTCAATAGAGGTATGGAAATGCTTAGGAGATGAAGGAATTTCATGGCTTACTAAACTTTTTAATACTATTTTGAAGACTAAAAAGATGTCAGATGAGTGGAGAATGAGCGTGTTAATTCCTATTTTTAAGAATAAAGGTGATGCACAAGATTGTGCGAATTATAGAGGTATTAAGTTAATGTGTCATACTTTAAAACTTTGGGAGCGAGTTATGGAGCATAGGTTGCGGCGTGATACTAATGTTTCTCATAATCAATTTGGATTCATGCCGGGTAGGTCGACTATGGAAGCCATACATTTATTAAGAGGTTTGATGGAGAAATATAGAGAAAATAAGGAGGATCTACATATGATATTTATTGATTTAGAAAAAGCATATGATAAAGTTCAAAGAGAAGTGCTATGGAGATTTCTTGAAAAGAAAGGAGTCAATAATACTTATATTCAAATCATTAAAGATATGTATGCAGGAGCTATTACTTGTGTTCAAACACAAGGTGGATTGACCAAGTATTTTCCTATTTCGGTTGGGTTACATCAAGGATCAGCCTTAAGCCCATATCTTTTTGCTTTAATCATGGATGTTCTCACTAGACATTTGCAAGAGGATGTACCTTGGTGTATGCTTTTTGCTGATGATATTCTTCTTTTTGATAAGACTAGAGAGGGAGTTGAAGGTCAACTTGAATTATGGAGGTCAACCTTAGAGTCTAAAGGTTTTCGCATGAGTAGATCTAAAACGGAATATATGGAGTGTAATTTTAGTAGTAATAGACCTAGTGAGGGGATTGTGACTTTGGGTGATCAAGTCATTAATAAGAGCACACGTTTTAGATATCTTGGATCTATTGTTCAGAGTGATGGTGAAATAGATGGAGATATTATCAGCAGAATTCAAGTTGGATGGTTGAAGTGGAGGAATGCTTCGGGCTTGTTATGTGATAGAAATGTACCCCACAAACTTAAGGGAAAATTCTATAAGATGGTAGTGAGGCCTGCAATGCTTTATGGTGCCGAATGTTGGCCATTAAAAGAGAAGCATAATACTAAGTTAAGTGTGGCAGAGATGAGGATGCTCAGGTGGATGAGTGGCTTTACCCTTAGAGATAGGATACGAAATGAGCATATACGTGAAAAGGTTGGAGTAGCTCCAGTAGAAGATAAGATTAGAGAGAGTCGCCTTAGATGGTTTGGTCACATAAAACGGCGGCCTTCTGATGACCCGGTTAGGAGAGTAGAGGTATTAGATTTGACTTATGTTAAGAAAGGTAGGGGTAGACCTAAAAAGACTTGGTTAGAAAATATTAGGAATGACCTTTCTTTATTAGATTTAAACGAAAATTTGACTTTTAATAGGACACAATGGAGAAAAAGGATTCATGTAGCCGACCCCACGTAGTGGGATAAAGGCTTGATGTTGTTGTTGTTGTTGTAATAAAAAAAATATTATGCCGTGTCCACGCCGCACCCGTGTCTTATATTTTTAAAAATTGTCGTGTCCGTGTCGTGTCGCCATGTCCGTGTCGGTGCATCATAGGCTGCAGCTCTTGGATCAGTACATTGACCCTAACTCTCTAGAGAAGACTTCTTTGCACCCCCAGAGGAGTTTATAAAGCACAAATCTTCAAACAAGCCAAATCAATTCACAAAAGCCCAAGTGGCCATAATGCAATTATAATAAGTCAAATCATGTCACAACAAATCTAAATAGTCTATTTTCAATCTTTTTGAGGCTCATTTTTTAACTATGGCTAAATTTCTCTCTTTTTTTATTTACTTTATTTTATTATGTTTTATCTTGCTCTTGGATAAGAATAGCTTTAAATTTAAAAAAATTTGGGTTTAGATAGTATATGACTTGTATTTAAGATTTGGCCTTATACATGTAACCCCATTTCTAAAATTACAGATCCATGATGCGCATTTGGATTATTGATTGATGATTGAATATTTGAAATTATTTGTGACCAAATGAGTGCTCTCTAGATCCAAATTGTGCATGTAAAGTTTTCTTCTTCCTCCTCCATCAATGGCCTCATCTCTTGCCCTTTCCTTGCTTCCAACTTCCAAGGATAGGATTTCTTCACCAATCCAATAATTTGACCCAAGTTAAATTCAACCATTCCTACTAGATTTTAGCTTTAAATTTCTAAAGTTGATCCTATAGATTCGCTTGGTAATTCCATATGCTTTTCATGCATCATGCTTGGAAAAACAAAAATCTTAAGCCAATGAATTCTTTAACTACTTAATCCGATTTCATAAACTTCGATGCTAGATAAGATTTGCTTGAGTGCTCTGATTAAAGGTCTTGATACCATCGTGCACCTCTTAAGTCGGTTCCACCAGAATCGACTCAACCGGCCCAGCATGGGCCGGTTCAAGTTTATAAGAGGCCGCAATTGCCGCCTCTCCCCTAGTCGACTAGAACCCTGGGGTGCACAGCCTTGCCGCCTAATGTTTTTTATTTAAAATAAGATATTTTTGGTGAGGGACGGAGGTGGTTAAGGCTATAAATAGGGATGAGAGTGAAGGGCTAGGGCATGCAAAAATTTGAGTTATTCTCTTGGAGTTGATTAGGGATTGGGCTCTAGATTCATCATCTAGAGTTTGGGAGAGAACGATCCTCCTCTCGAATTGAGGATCAATTGTATATTTGCTTTCCTTTTGTTTCCTTCGATTTCCTTAATAAAATTCTACAGTTTTTTTTTTTCTCTCTCTCTCTCCGATGATTTTACCAAAATTCGTTAGGGTTGCTTGCAAACTCAAGCAAACCTGATAGGATTGCTTGCGAACTCAAGTATTTCTTATAAGCATCACATCAGCATGTTATGAGGATCCTCCATGCCCACCCACAACCATGAAACCAAAAGCAGAATTCTTAGTTTCTGCATACATTGTGCTTACAAGTCAGCAGCCTGGAATGCCTTGGCATCAATTAACATCATACTTTAATAAAATGGAATTAAAGTTTGATAGATAACAATTCTATCTTTGTTTCTACAGACGTTGTACTTAGATAACAATTCATGTAAAAATTGCTAGTGAATTAATAGACAATTAAAAGACAAAGGCTAGCAAAAAACCTATTTTCTTCCAACTTCTTCCCTTGTGTAATTCAACAGCACGCCTAAGAGTTTTATCCTGTGGCAGTTTATCAAATATATTAGGGAAACTATTAAAAAAAATCATATAGCTCAGAGAAACATGATTCATAATTTACGAGCAGAATTACAGATATAGTTCAGACACGCTAGTTTATCTCAAATAAATAAAAAATCTCAAGAAACGAATGCAAGCATAGCATGAAAAAGAGGCGTCTAAGATTCTAAAAGCAAAACAAGACAACTAATTCTAGAGAGTAAGTCTTTTGAAGGGAAAGCTCCTCCAGACCTAGAAATCCCATAACTAGAATATGAGACAGTCATGCTTCTACAAGAAATAGAAAACAGTGCTTTAATTTCAACGAAATGAAGCAATTAAGATGTCATATATGTGCAGATAGTGCAAAGCTCACAAGATTGCAAGGAAAAAGAAAATACAATGAAGATTTACGAATAGCAAGACATGCTCACCTCCTCTGGTGTCCAACCACCTTTTGCTCGCCGTATAGGACCACTAGTTCTCCTGCAATTGAGAAACAATGCGTTAAATAGCAACATCTATATAAGAATGCCCCAATTGTGAAAATGTTAAAACAGAGTAAGGCTTCGTTTGGGACGGCTTTTTTATTGCTTCTTAAAGCTGTTTTTTAGTAAAAAATAAAAAACTATGTACTAAAAAGCTGTTTTAAGAAGCAATAAAAAAGCCGTCCCAAACAAAGCCTAAGTTTGCAAGCAATAAAGAGGCATATGTCATGATAAAGCAAATTGGGGCAAGAAACTGAATCAAATGATTCCTTAACAATCTGAGTAACACAATTAAACATAGGAAAAGTAACAATATCCATATACAAATCACGAATCATCACCGGATGTTATTAATGTCAACCAAAGGAATCGGGAGCCTAGAAGATTTTCCCATTTAACTCAAAAATCACGCTGAAAACAATTTTCCAAACAAATAGATACATACGCAAATAAGCTAATAAATATAATGATGCTCGAGTTAAAATAAGCTTAAAAGGTTCACTGACAAAAAAAAAATATATCAAATGCATCTTATTTTAGTGCTTCTTTTCTTCATCCCCAAAAAGCTCAGGGCAATAATAGGTTGGAAGGTAGTTGTAGACTGGATAAAACAATTGCAACTAGAGTAGTAGTTCTTTTTTAGCCGTTACTTTCAGTTGTAATATACAAAATCTCTCATCATAACAATATACTTTTGAGCTCGCTTTTTCTGAATATTATTATTATTAACAATACTAATTATATTATAATTTATAATATTCATTTAAAAATTAATTAATTAAAATTTTATTAATCCTTCACAACTCATGTTAGGTGTCGTTTGATGATTCCCCACAAGTGTCGTTCGATAATTCATTCACACGCTGACTTAAGCATCTTTGAAAGAGTGAGAGAAGAAGGGTGGAGGAGAATGATATAGACAGAGTGAGCCGAAGGGAATGCAAGAAGGCGAGTAGCTAGGATATGAGAGTGAGTACTAGTGGGAGCAAGCATAGGGCTGAGGCATGCACAAGCGCAAGAGTGAGAGCAAGACCCAGCGCGAAAAGTGGAGCGGCACAAATGCATGAGCGAGACTGGCTAAGCAACCGATCAATCGGGTAATTTTTTACAATGCCGTCAAATGATAATTTTGATGCTGAAAAGCTTGAAATTTCTTCCTTTCTCTTCCTCAAGATAAGAGGTAAGTTACCATTCACAATATATGTTTCCTAAATCAAATATTTGAGCTTCTAGGACTTCCTAGTTTTCTATAGTAGGAAGAAGAAGAAAGATATAGCATTTTAGAAAAAAAAAATATTTTGAAGTTCAACAATTTTATTATGAGAAATAAAGTATTTATGATTTAATGGATACTTTTCAATAATAATTTCAGGAATATTAAATTTAATTTCATGATATATTACTAATTAAAAGATTGTAATTTTAAATGTAATAATATATAAATAATAAATTTGAATTAAATTAAAAAAATTACGGAGCAAGAATTATGTTAATTGAAAGGCTGATACATATTATTTCATAGCAACAAGGATGAATCATGTGTTAGAAATCAATCACAGCTATACTCTCTTCCAATTCAAAAAAGGTGGTAATAAGAGCAAGGAAATTGTAGGTGAGCTCCACTAAAGCTGTCTCATCCAAGTTATTAGTTAACAAGCAAAGATTATCGAGCCATAGTTTACAAGGATGTCATTTGGACGATGCAAGAGGAAACTAAGGTTGAGAGGTGTGAACCACGAAGAATCATGCTCGGCATGAAATCCTAACAAGACAATTGTCAGCAAAAAGACTCACATAGCAAATATTCTAACTGACGAGGCATGCAATTTTTAATTTTCTGTAACTCCCATATACACAAAGATTTTTATAACATTCAACTTGATAAGTAACCGTTAAAGTGTAAATCATATATTTACTTTAAGAAACTGTTTAGTTATAGAAAAGCAGATGCTAAGTAAAAAAAATATTGCAGGGTTATCATGGCCAAATTACTTACAGTCGTTTTGAACTAGCTTTTTGAAGAAAGTAAACTACAACTTAGTTTGATATAATAAATAAAGCTATTTTACATCAATTAAATACCAAAAAAAATTCTTAGCACTTTACTGTGCACCATATTTGTAGCCCTCCAAAGGGTTAAACCAATAAAGTTTCTCCAGGACCTTCACCAAGCTAATTTCTTCTCTCAAAAATTAATATCATCGAACCAGTAGTTCAATGGCAATCAACATTTCGACAATTAGTATCCAACAGATCACCTCATAAGTATCACCCACAGTGAATGAAGAACTGCCAACTCGAGCAGTAGAAAATAGCTTTAAAACAGAAATAACCTAATTGAATTCAAGCAGATAAACATTTACCTATTGGACGGAGAAGAAGTTGCAGGATAAGAAGCAGCCGGGGACATCCTGGAGAAGCCATAGTTCTCCTCCGAGAGCGACGAACCCGATGCAGTAATAGACTGCTTGTTCTCTGCGCAGCTTTCCTTTATCTTCATAGTAGTCATGAGTCCAACTAGTCACATCCATATGCTAAAAAACCGGATCTTTAAAATCGCCCAAACTAAACAGTTCGCAAAAGGCAACAAAGAACCACAATTCCTGAAGCAAACGATTCCAAACCAGCACGATAGCAACACATATAACCAGAAGACGTGAAATTCTCAAAGCTATAACTTTGATCAGAATCCGTAAAAATGAAAGTAAAAAAAAACGATCAAGCCGCGGTTTTCGCCTTCGGTGGAGATTCGAATAACATGGACCACTATAACGGAAAAACCTGAGATTTAGCAATCAATAAACTGAATACCTGCGGTAGGCTAAACAAGGCTGGAGATCTACGAGAGGTTCGAAACCCTCTAATTCAAGAAAGCTATCGCTGAAGTCGGGACCTTTCAAAAAAAAAAAAAAAAAAAACAAACCAAAACCATCAGCCCGTTTGAAGGGGAACGGTACAGAGGAGGGAAATAAAATATATTATTTCCAGGCGAGCGAAGGCAACACGTAACGGCACACGACGGAGCCGTCGGCCTCCTCTAGATTCTGTAACGGCTACTAACGTCTCCGTTTGACTTGCTGAGCTAGTTTAAACCTCAAACGGTACCCTTTTTATGGACTAAGCCGTCGATTTTTCCCGGGTTTATTTTGGCCGTCCGATCGTTATGGAGTGTTTTAAGTTCGCTGGTTACGAGCCCCCACAAAGACATTTTAACTAACCGGTGGATGTGAGATGGACGAACGGATCAACGGCTATAATTTTTAGATGAACTTTGGTATTGAATGTGACATGTTGGTTGTTTAAAGAAATGGCAAAATTTTTAAAAGGAGTAAAGTTAATAAATGTATTAGGATTAGGAGCATGAAATTAATTAAATTTAAAAAGGAACAGAAATGCGATCATGCATTGCGTTTTCTGAAGAAAACGCATTTTCTGAAGAAAACGCAAAGCAGGATCGCATTTCCTGCTTTGCGTTTTCCATACAAAACGCAAAGCAAGCCTGCGTTTTGTAAGAAAATGCAAAGATGCATTCCGTTTTCTTCATAACAGAAGAGGGATTAAATAATAGTGATTATTATACTTTTTCTTTACTTTATTAAAACTATAATAATCATTTCTTTTTGCTGCTTAGAGAACTAAGAAGCCTCACATGAGGCGTGAGCTTGCTGAACGAATAATCTAATTATATTAAAATCTCTCTCAACATAAAAAGAAATATATATATTTTTATATTTATTTTTAATGTAATCTACTATTTTAAAAAATATTCTTTTAATTATTACCATATCAATATTTTTCTCTTCAAATTAGTCCTTACAAAATTTATTTTTAATTGGGCTTCTTGTCCCTCTCTTACCTATTATAGAAGATTTTTATTAATAAATTTAATATTTAAGTTTAATATATTTTACAAATCTAAGTTATATTTTATTATTCTCCACAAAATTTGTTCTCTCTTTTTTATTATTGCTCGAAACCATAACATCCTAACTCGACCGTATCTATCTCCCTCTAATAATATCTTAAAATAAACCATTAATTGTTAATAAATTGCACCACTTAGATCATGCAATATATTTTCTCTAATTATTAACAATAGATTTATTTTTCATCTAATGCAAAATATTTTACTGAATTTTTTTTAATGGTCAATTTGATCTTAATTTTTGTACATCACATATAAAACATTGCAACAAAAAACTGTGTCAATTTGATCTCAATTTTTATGATCAATTTGATCTTAATTTTTGTACAGCACATAGAATTATTCTGTTAAATTTTAATGTTTCTATATTTAATGAAATTATTAATTAAATAATTAAATAATTTATTACTGTTAATTTCAGATTGTGATTTAAAATTATTTATTAAACATATAAATATATAACTTTAATATTTAATATTATTAAATAATATATGAAAACGGAATGCATCTTTGCATTTTCTTACAAAACGCAGTCTTGCTTTGCGTTTTGTATGGAAAACGCAAAGCAGGATCGCATTTTCTGAAGAAAATGCGATCATGCTTTGCGTTTTCTTCAGAAAATGCGTTTTCTTCAGAAAACGCAATGCATAATCGCATTTCTGCTCCTTTTTAAATTTAATTAATTTCATGCTCCTAATCCTAATACATTTATTAACTTTGCTCCTTTTAAAAATTTCGCCTAAAGAAAACAGATCTCATTAGTTGTAACTAGCCATATGAATAGCACTAAGAAGAGGACTCTTCATTTATAATAGACTTAAACAATTAGTCACTACTAATAGAGATATAATCCTCCTAAAAATTCTCCAATAAAGGCCAGCTTAACTCCCTAATTACCTTCATTTCTAGCGATAAAAACTCCTCTCCAGGATCCCCTAATGTTTTAGTTCATTTATCATCTAATGGTCCTAATTTTTCATATATTTTTCTTCAATTTTTCATTTTTCTAAATGTATTTCTAAAAGTAAAGCTTTTGGATTGGACTTAGATTTTGTAGTATAATAGATTTTTTTTCCAATGAAATAAAATGCTTCTATGAAAAATAATAAAGAAGAAAATTTGTTTGTCTTGTAGCGTAGAAATTGATATGTAGGATAGATCAAATTTAAACAGTGATGAACTTGTTTAATAGTTTATTTTATTTTAATTATACCGATCATTGTAGTCTCTTGTTACCTAATTATTCAACACTAAGTTTTTTCAATAAAAAAAAAATATTTTATGGTGTATATCATGTCAAGTTCTATCAAATTTTTTTCAAATTAAAATATAAAATTTAGGATCAACTTGAATAACAGCCGAGCGAAAACCCGAATCATACCAAGATATTGGCAACCTAGCTAGTATGTGGACTTACTAAGGGACCCATTTTGGTAAATCAAAGGTCAACTTGAGTCAATTTAATCAAATAATGTCAAGGGGACCCAATTGGTAAATCAAGTCTAAGTTAAGTTAATTAAGGACTATATACTTATAAATGGATTCAAGATGATCAACCTAGGATTTAGGAAGTGAGACAAACGTATAGGTTATGATGCCTTAAGATCAAATAAAAGAATTGAATTCCTAAGCTTAAATTTCTCAACCATAATATAATATACTAGAGTCGCTTAAATAATTCAAAATAATTTAAATAACAAAGAAACATTCAAAATTTCATTTCCCAAAAGAATGATTCACAAATAGCCCAATACCAAATACATTCTATACCTCATAATAAAAATTGGATTACAAAAAAACTCAATAGAAAGTTATATTCAACTTGTGTCCTTCAGCCTCACTTATTCAGGTTCTTTCCTTCCCTAAAATGTTAAACATTAATAAAATGAGTATTTTGACTCAGTAGGCATACTCAAATCTCTCTCTCTCTCTCTCTCTCTCTCTCTCTCTCTCTCTCTCTCTCTCTCTCTCTCTCTCTCTCTCTCTCTCTCTCTCTCTCTCTATCTAGACCATAACATAGGGGGAAATGGTTTGTCAAAGTGGATTTTGATATTTTGATTAAATTTTTACCTATCATCATGGTGCTCCAGACAGCGACATCGTAGTGCTCTCAACAGAGAGCATGGTGCTACAATGACTAACCTAGCACAGTAACTTTCATTAAAATCCCCAAAAAGATAGAGCTCAATGTTGTAGCACCACCTAATCCGACACAATGACACTTCTAAAGAGAACATTTAAAAAAAATTATTCATGCTCACAGACCCCCTGGACCCACTTCTGAACAGACTAAGACATTCACATGCATACAAAAACATTCACAGACACATGCAAGAAGTAGAAGTGCAAAATTTTTATTACATTACTCTTAGTAAGCTAAGCCAGAACAAATACAACTGCACATTGTTTTAGTAGGTATTACTGCTTGTGTGGATGTTATACTTCAGTCTTTTAGGTGACGGTCTATGTTGATATGGTTGTGAATGATATGTGATGATAGTTAAGTGATTATGGTTAAACGATGACGATCAGTCGATGCCAATTATGTCATGATTGTCAATGATGGCATACGAGCTACGAAGGTTAATGAGTGATGATACACAAGTGATGAAGAGCAAACAATGAACATCAAGTGATTACGGATGTGCAATGACAACCGAGCAATGGCATACGAGTGATGAAATCAGGCAATAGCCATTAATTGCAATGAGCAATGGCATCAAACATTGGGTGCAGTTTTATATGAAAGATGGGGGTCTATTTAGAGTTTTATGAAGTAGCATTTTAGTAATTTTATTCAAAAGCCCCGTAGCACTCCATCAAAATAGTACATATTGATGTCCTTGATTATAAATTATTTTTTAACATTTAAGTGCATTAGTGACATCAAAATTAAGCAATTCTAGGCTTGTTAGTTTCTCTCATCAAGATACTCATTATAACTAGAAAAACTAGAAACACATGATATTCAGAGATGATTTAATCTTTCGGTTAATTTCACAAAGTTTGTATTTAAAACTTTAAATGGTTAAGTTGATCTTATATTGTCATATATTGAAAGTTGAAACATTTTTTTGGTCATTGAATTTCTCTCATTGAAATATTCAATTCGACTATATATATATTTGCTAAAATGAAATTTGAATAATTATGAATTTAATTTTAAGAATTTTTTTTCATTTAAACATCACATGGAGATTCAAGGATGAAGAAGTGAATTTTCGATTGTCGTATCAATTTTAAGCGGGAAGACAATATAAATGTGAATGATTTAGGAAGACCAATCCAACTTTAAGTTAGTTTTAATCAGGATTAAGCTCAAATTTAAATTGCTAAATTAACTTACTAATAAGGTACGCTTCGCTAAAATATAGTTTGGATTGAATCAAATCTCATAATTAGAATCAAGCTAATTCTATGATTTCTTAAGATTGAAAATTAGATAAATACCTGCCGTGCAGATTTGAACAAACAAAGCAATGCTAACATGATGGAGTATGGAGAAGAGATTAGGATTGGAATTTCCTCTTCATTAATTTTCTAAATTATAGATATAAGAAATGTTTGGTCTAGTGATATATTTATTGTAAGATATTGTAATGAACTCACAATGTGTTGATATTATTTCAGATTGGAGTAAGGTTTCTGTCATATGGCAGAAGGAGTTTATGTATTAAATATTCTGATTATAATGTTAAGAGCGATTAATTATTCTATGCAAATGCTGAACATCGTCCGGAGACCAACCAGAATATGCCACATCACCCCTATGCTCGGTACTGACGCTCGGTACTGCTCAGTACCACTCGTTACCGCGGCTCAGTACTGCTGACGTTGCGCATTCTGGTTGGTCTCTGGATAACGTTATGCATCCGATTTCCGCACAGAATAATTTCTCGTTAAGAGCGAATGTTGTAGATGGACTGGCAGAATAGTGGAACCAAGAAGAGTCAACGATCACGGCTGCATATAATGATTTTAAAATTTACTTATCAACTGTGATGATTCCAACCAATAGCTGTTTTGGATGATTGATCCAGTCGGAAAAGTTGGTCTTAAGCTTACATCACATCCTTAATAGAGCTAAACAATAGCATCAAAACCTCGTTTTCTCGAAATCAGACTGTTTAATTTATTATTCATGATATGGCGTTCCAATAATACATCGTTCCACTGTCATTGGAGCTCGGCGACAACATAAATTTAATAGTACAAAAGAGCATGAACTAAATGAGTGAAGAAGTAAGCAATCGTTAAATGCTTCTCTTACGCGGCGAACTTGCAATTACCATGGCCTGCCAAATAGAAAAAAATCATAATTAATAATAATAATAATAGCAATAAGAATAAGAATAATATAATAATGAGAATATTGAAGGGGCAACTTACTGGGATCGGACGTAGTAATTATGCCCGTCTGATTGAAATTACAATTGAAGTCTTTGCCACTGGTGAACTGGTAGTAGGCGTTCATGGCATAGCTTGCATGGGCTTGGACTGTGTTGGGCTGAAAACACGTCCCGCCTGCTTGAATGGGCCGGCAGTTTACACCCACCACGCTACAGGCGTAGTTGACGTTCGCCTGTAGGGCCGCCACGCTCGTTACTGGCTTCGCAACGCACCACTTGGCAGCTCGGCCTCCCTATTAATTATTTCATATAATTAAAATAATTTAATTAACCTCATAAAATCCACTCTTATAAGATACCAAGCCTTGATTTGATATAGTCATGCTAATATTATATATATAATCAAAATAAATTACCATGACCTTGGCTCCGCCGAGGAGAACGCCGGAGTCGTACACCGGTGTAAAATCAGGCTGGAAGAGGCCCCAGTTTCGTTCGGCAATCGGCCCAGGCTTCAAATTCTCGTTGAAAAGCGCGAATATATAAGTCTCAAACTTGCGATTCGGAATCAACGGCGTCCCTTTACCGGAATTCACATGCTGGATCAGATTCGTAACATAAGACGCAGCAGCGGCGGGATCGACCCCTGCCTGCCCTGGTTCAGCCGCCGTTGGCCATCCGGTCTCCCCGATCGCAATCTCCACATCGCCGTATCCTAACCGATTCATGGCGGAGAACACTGCATCCATTTGTGCATCGAACATATTCGTATAAGTAATCTGCGTTGCCGGATCGTATACTCCCTGATTCGGCTTGAAAAGCGCGTAATTAAGAGTCTCATCTGTGTAGCCGAAGTAGGGATAAGGATTGAAGAGGAAAGGTGTTTTTGTGCGGCGGTGGAAATCGAGCATCGGTGAGAAGATGGCGCGGTCGTAAACAGAGCGAAAGCGGCCGGCGGAAGGGGGTTGGGAGGCGGCGAGGATGCCGAGGGAGTGAGGTGTCGAGACGCGAATAGAGGGGAATCCGGCGGCTGTTAGGGCGGAAAAGAGGGATCGCATTGCAGGGACGAGGTGAACGATTAGGTTTCGGTCGCCGGTGGCCAAGATCTCGTTTCCGACCGCGATAAGGGAGATGTTGGTGGCGGGATAGAAGGGGGAAACGTTGGCGGCAACCCAGGCGGTGGCGCTGGGGAGGCGAGAGAGGGAGGGGATGTCGCCATTGGGGACGGTGATAACGAGGGGGATGCCGGAGCCGGCGAAGGCTCGGAGGATGTCCGGATTGCAGTCGAAGATCTTCACCCGGTCGATCGTTGTCCGAGATTGAATGAACGATGCGACTTGAGCTGGAGGCGGGAGGTTGTTGCCTAAGGTTCCATAGTTTATACCGATGGAGAGGACGGCGGTAGGGAAGAAGAGAAAGACTAGATGAAGGAGGAGAAGGAGGGTGGGAATGGATGGCCGGTAAGAAGTGGGAAATGAAATTCCGGCCATGTTGGAAGGTGAGGCGGAAGGTTTCATGGAGGAGTAGATTTAAAAGGATTTTATTTCGAGCTGTTATTATGAGTTCTTTAGTTTGACTGGTTACTATTTTTTGTTTGTTTTCAGGGGAGCGATTCTGTCGTGCCGACGAGGAATCGGAATGTCGTGTTAATTCCGTTAGTTCTGCATTGATTTTTTTCTCTTCTCGGAAATGTTTGTATGATCCGTTCTCAGTTCGGATTGTCTAATATGAGAGTGTTTTTCTTCTATACTACAATGAGACAGTTTTCCGATATTTTCTCACGTAGAAGAATATTTATGATTCAAAATTTTCAGTTCAGAACATAATATTGTTGTTGCTGAGGGAGGAGTCATGATGAGGCCGAAGAGAAAAAACTGAACGACTCAATATGTGAAAAGTGAAGCAGCTCGAAGCATTTGGGGATAGCTTCTTCTTTTATTTTTTTCAAATAAATTATTGTAACAAACATTAAAAATAAGGTTTTATTAAAAATTTAAGTACTTTATAAATATAATTTGTAGTTTTAAGTTTAATTTAAAATCTGTGTCACCCCTAAATATATTATAAATCAAAGATAAAATTTTTAATAAAAAAATAAAAAATATATATACGTGATTTGATTTTATAATATTTTGAGATTAATATATATTTTAATTGAAATAAAATTTAAAATTTAAAAATAAACCTGATGCTGCCACGTTGCAAGTTGCAAGCTGCCTGTTTAACCTGACAGCCAGAGTGAAAAGGACTTTTTTTGTTTCTTGATGTTTCTTAATTGATTTAATTAAATAATATAATTTATTTAAGATTTCTCCACAATCTAAGGCTTCATTTGGCACGATTTTTTTTTTTTTTTTCTAGTTCCACCCTTACATCCAACAACTAGGATGCTCTTTAAAAAAAAATAGAAATATATAAAAAAGATATTGTTGTAAGCTTAACTAGAAAAAATAGGTAAGTTGTAAAAATTATGGACTGTGAAACTACCATTAGAGATATTTATATTCTCCATTGTAGAGTTTTTTATTAATTTTTATTGAAAACTTTAGGCTTCATTTAAGACTTTGGCAGCTTCAAGCAAGATACTACATCTTAATTTAGACTAATTTTTGCTTTTTCTCAGTCTTATTTGATGCGGTGCATCAAGACCGAAAGTTAAATTAAATCATTACTTAGTTATCTTAGTTAATACTTATGCTTTAATTAATATTGCTTTGTCTTATGCAGGCCGTTAGTTATGTCTGCTCCACTACTTTTTATTTTCCATAGTTAGCCAATAGTACTCTTAGTGCTTTCGTTTGGCAGTAGCTATTTTTAGTAAAGCTTTTACTGTATTTCTTCTCCCGGAGAAGATGAAGTCGGCAGCTAATGAAGTATTCCAAAGGGTTTTAGCCTTGATTGTATTCTTGCCTTCTTGTTTTTACCTTGTGAACCTGCTATACCCCTGAGCAGAATGGGATTGCAGAACGCAAGCATCGGCATATTATTACCACTACTCGTACCCTTCTTCACAATGCAGGTCTACCGTTAACATACTGGCTGGAGGCAGCCACCACAGCGATTTATCTTATAAATCGCCTTCCCTCGGTAACAACTGAACAACTAACTCCTCTCCAAAGAATGTTCAACGTCAAGCCATCTTATGCTCATCTTCGAACATTCGGATGCGAATGTTATCCCCTTCTTCCTCCAACACATCGTACTAAACTTACTCCTACATCTCATTCTTGTATCTTCATAGGTTACTCTGAATCTATGAAAGGTTACAAGTGTCTAAATCAGCACAATAACAAGATTATTGTCTCACGGCACGTAAAATTTAATGAACAAAGTTTTCCTTTTAAAGACAGGTCTGCTCCCGAACATCAGATACAAGGCGCTTCTCAACCATCTCTGCTGGTACCTCCATCTGTCATATAATCCTCACTTCACCATGACAACTCCTCCAATCCTGCTCCTCAGACGCAGTCTTCCGGTTCACTAACCCCGATACAGCTCACCGGTTCTAACACTGTTTATAATGACGTCCCCAGTTCTTCCCATTCCTCTCCGATTCACAACATACCGCAGCATCACCACATGATCAAACGTCGCCAAACGGGATCACTTAAACCCATCAACAAACTAAATCTCCTACATCATGAGCTTCCGCATACTGATCCAACCTCCTACAGCACAGCCATCAAACAATTCGAGTGGCGTAACGCTATGGCTGAGGAATTTTTTGCATTACAAAAACAGGGCACATGGGATCTTGTGCCACCTCCTCCCAATGGATCTATTCTTGGATCTAAATGGACTTTTCGTATGAAATATAACTTCGATGGTTCAGTCGCCCGATACAAGGCTAGACTCGTCGCCCTCGGCAATCAACAAGAATACGGTCTTGATTTTCATGATATGTTTAGTCCAGTAGCTAAGCTACCGACCATCAGAATTCTGTTCACTATAGCCTTGTTCTACAAATGGAAAGTACAACAATTGGATGTTGCAAATGCGTTCTTACACGGGGATATCAACGAAACTGTATACATGAGGCAACCGAAAGGGTTCGAAGACGCTTCCAACCCAACTCATGTGTGTCGTCTTCGCAAGGCGATTTATGGTCTGTGGCAAGCTCCACGCCAATGGTACACAACGTTCACCACGCATCTTCTCCAACTGGGATTTCAACACAGCCAAGCCGACCCCTCTTTATTAATTTTTCATCGCGATAAAACCCAAATATATCTTTTGGTGTACGTTGATGATATTCTAATCACGGGCAATGATATCCGTGCCACAAACGCTCTCATCGCTCAACTCAGCTCCAAGTTCACAATGAAAAATCTTGGCTCTGCAAATCATTTCTTGGGAATCAAGATCGACACTACTCCAGATAAGTTCTTTCTCTCTCAAACTCATTATGCCAATTCTATTATACATCTGACCGAGCTGCAACGTTGCAACTCGGTCTCTAATCCCTGTGTTACCAAACCTCCAGCTACCGATCTGGATGCACCACCATGTTTTACGGCTACAACTTACCGCACTATCATCGGTTCACTCCAATATCTCACATTGACTCGACCAGACATTGCTTATGTCGTCAATGCTTTATCGCAACATATGCATGATCCGTCGTCCTATCACACCGCTCTGCTGAAGAAATTGATCTGATATATCAAAGGGACTGCTGACTTTGGTCTTCCTATCACCCGTTCAAATCTCTTACTTCGCACGTTTTCAGATGCCGACTGGGCTTCAGATCCTGTCACCCGGAAGTCTACATCAGGTTTCTGCACTTTTTTGGGGAATACATTAGTTTCATGGACGGTGAAGCGGCAACCCACAGTATCCCGTTCCTCTACAGAATCGGAATACAGAGCATTGGCATCGGCAACAGCTGATACTATCTGGATCAAGAAACTGCTAGCTGATTTTCGGGTTTCACATCCTCAACCAGTGGATATCTTTTGTGATAACACCTCCACCATCGCATTGGCTAACAATCCAGTTTTCCATGTCAGAACAAAGCATATTGAAATCGATCAAAGATTTGTTCGCGATCATATTTAGAAACGAACAATTCGTCTACTACCTATCAGTTCGATTGATCAGCCAGCAGACATTTTAACCAAGCCGTTAGCTACTAATCGGTTTAAAACTCTTCGCTCCAAACTTACCATTGCTTCCAATGCTTAGTTTGAGGGGGAATATTAGGACAATATATTAAATCAAGAAGCATGTATAAGCGCCCATCCTATAAGGACGCTACACGTGTTCCACATATTGTAAATACATGTTATATATATAGACTTAGGCTGTAACCGGACAAGACAACAAATACATTTTCACTTTTACTGTTCATCTTCTTTCACTCTTTCTTCCTTTTTCTCTGTTCTTGCAAGAACTCAATGAGATCTTAAGATTCTACAATAATTTCTCCCCTCAATTGACTCACCAGACACTAGCAGAGGAATTTGTCTAAGGAGAATGACGGGCGTACGTCATTCGCCCACATCCGCTAAAGAGTTCGCTCAATGCTGGGCGACCAGGAAGTTTCTTATCCTACAAATAGATTGTCACTCATCTCAACCAGATTCTCCCCTCGAGCTCACCTAACTTACCAGCTGGAAAGCGCCTACACTAGAGACCTCACACTCCATTTAGCTACTTACTTTTCTGTTAGGCTCAAAATCTCATAATCGTCGTAAATACTTCTGATGGTGACCCATCAAGATGATTCACCAGCTATGAGACCATCTCCTCTCAAACTCGTCCAGAAACTCACCCTACGCCTACTCACCCCTCTTGAGCTTGAGTCAATCAACAGTTGACATGTATCCTAAATTAGCATGTAGTAGCTAGCCTATATTTTTATTTTTTCTTTGTATAATATTTCTTGTAGTTCTCAAATCCTATAAATAAGAAGTGATGATGAACAGTTTGAGATCTTTGATCTTTTGACTTTTTTATATATTTTACTCTATATCTTATATTTTTTTATTGATATATGAAAACATTCTATTAGTCTACTCTACCTCTCTTTTTCTCTATACTCTCTCTCACTCTTCATTCTCCCTAAGAGATTCTTAGCTCATCATAATGATCTACCAATAAAATCGAGCATCATCCACGGAACAAATTTGTATTAAGAATATTTCCCCCATCTCTAGAAAAGAAGAAAATTTTTTTGTCAAGTTATTTTAATACATTTTGTATAAAGATATGACTAATTTTACGCATGTTCTTAATTTCATATATTATTCATTTTTATACATCAATACAACAAAATCATTAGGCAATATATTTAAATTTAAAGAAAAATAAAAACTCTAATTAAATTATTACACATTAAAAATAAAATACAATTAAATTATTTTTTTATTAATTTGGTCATCCTTTCCTTTCAAATTTATTCGTATGGACTAAAAAATTATTAGTATTGAAGAATAATATGCGATGCATGAAATTAAAGATATATATATAATTACATTAATTTAATCCTAATACAAAATATTTAGAGAAAAAAAAAACAAAACAAAGAAGCTGAAGGCTGTTGGGTTCTTTAGGGGTATCAAAAAATGACTCTACCCACCAACTCAACTAAAATTTGACCCAAAAAATATTGCTGACCTATATAATAAATGATGCGGAGCATCTTACACTATGATGTTCCAGGGAGTATCTTATCTATTTACTATTTTCCTAGCTATTCCGTTATTTGCTTTGATCTCCACTACCTAGTTGCTTTATTTAGTTATGCAGTACAAACTACAGCTTTTTCTGTTTTAAGCTTTAGTAGAAAGAAAGGTTTAGTATATACTACCGGCATTGTAATAGCTACAGTAGTTTTCGCCTTTGATCAATACAACCAAACACACAGTTACTGTGAGTATTTTCTTGTTGCTTTCTCCCTGTTCATCTCATTCGCAGGTGCTGCGGCATCATCTGGTATCAGAGCGAGGATGGCGGAGGGCAGCAAACGGTTGGCCACCGGAGAAGACAACAGCCTTGAAGCCCTGTGGGATGGGCATCGCAGTTTGGTGAATAGAACGGAGGCGATAGCCGAGGAAATGCATCAGTTCTTCGGAGAGATGCGCCGTGAGTTAAGGCAGATCAATGCTCGCTTGGATAGGAACCAAAACGCTCGGGCGACAGTACCGGCAGCTAGGCGTGGGTTTCTCACGGACAGGGAGCAAATGCGAGAAACCGTCAATCGGATGGTGTCCGATTCAGAAGACGAAAATGGGGCGTTTAATCAATTGGAGATATCGGACTCCGAAGAGGAGCCAGAGGTGATTCGCAGGAGAAGGCCAGCGGAGAGGGGCAGACACCACAACGAATTTCGTGTTAAATTGGACATCCCATTTTTTGAAGGCAAGCTGCACATTGAAGATTATTTGGACTGGGAAAGGTCCGTAGAGACCTTCTTTGAATACATGGAGATTGAGCCGGAACGACAAGTTAAGTATGTGGCGTGTAGGCTCAAGGGCGGTGCAAGCGCTTGGTGGCAGCAGGTGATTCAGTCACGAAGGCGTGAAGGCAAGGGAATGGTCCGGAGCTGGTTTCGGATGAAGCAATTGCTGCGAAGTCAATTTCTACCGATTGATTTTGAACAAATGTTGTATGTTCAATATCAACATTGCGCCCAAGGATCGAGGACGGTGAACGAATATACAGAGGAGTTTCACCGGCTTAGCGCCCGAAATAATCTAAATGAATCGAGTAACCAGTTGGTGGCCAGGTATATTGGAGGACTACGGGAAGCCATTCAAGACAAATTGGAATTGAATGCCATATGGTCGTTATCCCAGGCGATCAATTATGCCATCAAGGTGGAAATGCAGTTGAGCCGGCATCAATCCAGTCGAACTCACAGGCGCACAGCTGATTACTCAGCGGATGGCAGTAAATCATCACTTCCATACACAGGTCACTCTAACAAGGCTACGGGTGCATCTTCTGGAATGACGCCTCAAGCAACCATTAGTCCTACAGGACTTGAAAGCAAACAATATCCAAAGATCAAGGCACCGGTAAGAGAAAATCCCTATGCTAAAGCTGCTAACATCAAATGTTTTCGGTGTTTCCAACAGGGCCATAAGTCCAATGAATGTCCAACTCGTCCGCAATTACAATTGCTGGAAGGCGAAGAAGAAGTTGATGCTGAAAATATAGAGTATACAGTGGAAGGAGAACTTGAAGACGTGGTGGGAGATGAAGGGGAACCGGTGCTATGCGTGATTCAAAGACTCCTCCTAGCACCGAAGCAGCCTGTCAATTCACAAAGGAATGCACTGTTTAAAACCAAATGCACAATTCAAGGAAAGGTATGCGACATGTTAATTGACAGTGGGTGCACTGAAAATGTGATTTCACGTGCGGTAGTACAAGCCTTGCATTTGAAAACATCCAAGAACCCAAATCCGTACAAAATCAGTTGGGTCAAAAGAGGCTTTGATATTGCCGTGACTGATATGTGTAAAGTAAATTTTTCAATTGGCCGACATTACGCAGGAGAAGTGTTGTGTGATGTTGTAGAAATGGACGTTTGTCACCTAATTTTGGGTCGTCCATGGCAGTTCGATGTGGGGGCTATATATGAGTGCCGAGCTAACACTTACTCTTTCGATTGGAAAGAAAAAAAAATTAAGATTACTTCCGCGCACAGCTGATCCGGAATTGCTGAAATCTAGTCCAAAGACGGCTCTATTTGCAGTTACAGAGAAAGCTTTACTTAATGCTTGGCGAGAGTCCACTTGTATTATGGCATTAATTGTTCAAGAGCAGCAAGACATCCCGGCTACAACTCCCCTGCCCGAAGAATTCAGCCAGCTATTACAGCAATACTTGGATTTGTGTCCGTCTGAACTACCCAACGAACTGCCGCCCATGCGAGCTATTCAGCATGAAATTGAGCTAACTCCAGGGGCAACGCTGCCTAATATGCCTCATTACAAAATGAGCCCAAATGAACACCAAGCTCTGCAACAGATCGTAGATGAGTTGCTGTCAAAACAACTCATTCAACCAAGTGTAAGTCCTTGTGCAGTGCCAGCATTATTAGTGCCTAAGAAAGACGGCACATGGAGAATGTGCATGGATAGCAGGGCTATCAACCGCATCACGGTGAAATTTCGTTTTCCTATGCCGCGAATTGAAGATATGTTGGACAGATTATATGGTGCAACGATATTCTCAAAATTGGATTTGCGCAGCGGTTATCACCAAATACGAATTCGCATTGGAGACGAGTGGAAGACGGCGTTTAAAACACGTCAAGGACTCTATGAATGGAAAGTAATGCCGTTTGGGTTATGTAATGCACCTGCGACATTCATGAGATTAATGAATGAGGTGCTTAAGCCGTTTCTCAATAAATGCTGCGTTGTATATTTTGACGATATACTAGTATACAGTGCTAGCCGTGAAGATCACCTACAGCATCTAAAGGCCTTGCTTGATACGTTGAGAAAGAACAAGTTATTCTTAAACTTACAAAAGTGCGAATTTGCTACAGAGCAGGTGAACTTCCTTGGGTTTGTAATTTCATCAGCAGGCGTTAAAGTCGATCCAAGGAAAGTAGAAGCAATTGAAAACTGGCCAATTCCCGCTCGTTATCTGACATCCGTAGCTTCCACGGATTAGCAAACTTCTACCGAAAATTTATTCGTGGATTTAGCAACATAATGGCTCCAATTACAGATGTTTTGAAGCAACCGAACTTTTCCTGGGCAGAGGCACAACAACAGAGCTTTGAGGAGATCAAAAGGGCATTAACCTCCGCTCCGGTTCTTGTATTGCCTGATTTCAGTAAGCCGTTCACTGTGGACACCGACGCGTCTACAATTGGCATTGGGGCCGTACTCTCTCAAGACAAGAAACCGGTGGAATTTTTTAGCGAAAAGTTATGCCCGTCACGGCAACGATGGACTGTTTACGAACAAGAACTATATGCAGTGGTTAGAGCCTTGAAGCAATGGGAACATTATCTACTACATCAAGATTTTATACTTTGCAGCGATCATAAGGCCTTACAATACATTAATTCCCAGAAAAACATTAATCGGATGCATGCTCGCTGGATCATTTTTTTACAAAGATTTACATTTGTTCTACAGCATAAAAGTGGTGTGCAAAATATTGTTGCGGATGCACTCAGCCGAAGGGCTGTGCTTGTAACCCAGCTGCAAACAGAGTATGTTGGGTTAGGGTGCTTAAAAGACTTTGTATCCACATGATGAATTTTTTAAAGAGCATTGGTTAAAATGTTGCAATCAGGAACCAGCAGCCGATTATTCTATTCGACATGGTTTCTTGTTCAAGGGCCATCTGCTGTGCGTACCTACTTCATCGTGGAGGCAGCAATTTATTAAAGAAATACATGCAGGCGGACTTTCAGCTCACATGGGCCGCGAAAACACAGTTGCTCAGCTCCGCAACGATTTTTTTGGCCTCATCTTCGTCGTGATGTATCGAAGTTCGTGGAAAGATGTTCTATCTGTCAAGCTTACAAAGGAGGCGGCCAAAATACCGGTTTGTATCAGCCTCTGCCTGTACCGGACTCCATATGGGAAGACTTAAGTCTAGATTTCGTACTTGGCTTGCCGAGAACTAAGCATGGTAATGACTCAATCATGGTAGTGGTCGATCGTTTCTCGAAGATGGCACACTTCATTGCTTGTAAAAAAACATTCGACGCACTCAACATTGCCAAGCTTTTCTTTAAGGAAATCGTACGCTTACACGGCATTCCACGTAGCCTCACATCCGATCGAGATGTTAAGTTCATCAGCCATTTCTGGCGCGAACTTTGGAAAAGATTGTAAACGCAAGTCCAACTCAGTTCGTCGTATCACCCGCAGACTGACGGCCAAACAGAAGTGGTGAACCGTACTCTCGGAAATCTCCTCCGTTGCCTTGTTCAGGACAACCCCAAGCTGTGGGATGAATTGCTCGGTCAAGCTGAATTCGCCTTTAATTCTATGACGAACCGCTCTACTGGTATGTGCCCGTTTAGCATTGTTTACACTAAAGTTCCCAATACTGTTCTTGATATCACAGTGTTACCGAAATGCAAGAGCAAGGCAGCTTCAACCTTGGTAGAAAATTACACCGAATTTCTATCAAATATTCGGTTAAAAATCCAAGAATCCAATGCCAAGTACAAATTAGAAGCGGATGCACACAGGCGTGAAAAACTGTTCAAACCCGGGGATCTCGTGTTCGTTAGATTAAAACGAGACCGACTTCCTGTGGGTGAATACTCAAAATTGGGAAAAAGAAAATGGGGGCCATTTGCTATTCTCACTAAGATTAATGATAATGCGTATATTGTGGATCTTCCGGAGGAATTCAACACATCCCGCACATTCAATGTCAAAGATATCTATGCCTATTATCCTCCTGATGTGCTGGAAACTCACCCTCATTCTGTCGATACAGCTGCTTTTTCTAGTGGGGGCGAATGATGCGGAGCATCTTACACTATGATGTTCCAGGGAGTATCTTATCTATTTACTATTTTCCTAGCTATTCCGTTATTTGCTTTGATCTCCACTACCTAGTTGCTTTATTTAGTTATGCAGTACAAACTACAGCTTTTTCTGTTTTAAGCTTTAGTAGAAAGAAAGGTTTAGTATATACTACCGGCATTGTAATAGCTACAGTAGTTTTCGCCTTTGATCAATACAACCAAACACACAGTTACTGTGAGTATTTTCTTGTTGCTTTCTCCCTGTTCATCTCATTCGCAGGTGCTGCGGCATCAATAAATAGGTTGGATTCGGGTTAACCCGTTAACCCAAATTTGACCCAAAATTGGCCTCTTTAATATTTTGTTTCTTATTTTTTTATCAGCATAATTTTCTTATTTTTATCAATTCATCTTAAATTTATGATTAATAGTCTAATAAAAATATTTTTAAAATTAAAATGGGTTATGGGATCAGATTCGAATTGCTAGCCGATCGGGTTCGAATTTAATTTTTTGATCCGTTTATTAAATGAGTTAGTTCGTATTGACTAGATTTGGATTGAGTCAATTTTAAAATTGGATCCAAACCTGGCCATTGATATATTTGGACACCCCTAGGATCCTTTTCCAATGTCATGTTTTCCATTTATAGTAGGAATTTACAAGTACAATAATTCCTGAGCCACGAAGCTTCCTCGCGTGACTTGTATAATGCAGCAACTCTTAACAATAATTATACGAAGTTATATATATATAAGTATTCATGTCGATCCATCTCCTTGTCAGTCAAATGCAGCACACAATCCCCATCCTTGTTCTTCTTCTTCTACTTATTCAAAGTTGTAATTCTCAGCTAGCTGCTCCCCATAGTCGATGATGAAACACATAAATACATAATCCACGTGGAGAGACATGAGCAGCATGAGCTCCTCAGTGACAGTGATCTCGAGAGGTTTCACCTCTCCTTCCTACCAAACTCCACGCTTGATTCCGGCACACCACGACTCATCTACTCCTACCGCCACATCATCAACGGCTTCGCCGCCCGTCTCACTCCCGAAGAGTTGGAGACCATCAAGTTAAAACCTGGCTTCCTCTACGCACAACGCAGTCGCTACCACCCACTTGCGACAACCTACACACCAAGGTAAGGTGGTCTTGCAAAATAGAAACAATTTTGAGCCGGACATAGCAATGGTCAAAAGTTTAAATATATTAATGCGTTACTCGCACTATTTTTTATGTTAAATCAACACACAAGTTTTGTATTATTATTATTATTATTATTGAAATTCGAGTGAATAACATATCATTTCAAAATTTTGCAGGCCACTCATTATATATATATATATATTCTTTTATTGAATGTTATATAAGCGATATACTTCATAAGAGAATTGATGTGTCATTAGAGATGATGTTGCTATGAGTGGGAAGAAGCATTTCTCTTATATCATATTTTATAACATTGAACTGAATTTGATATCCTTATATATCATAATAGGTATCTCGGTCTGACTATGAATAATGCATGGGGATCCACCATGATGGGCCAAGGTCTCATCATCGGCATTATTGACACGGGCATCAAGGCTAGCCATCCTTCATTTAAAGACACCAACATGCCGCCACCACCGCCTGCTACTAAATGGAAGGGCAGTTGCTTTAATGGCTTTGCTTGCAACAATAAAATCATCGGAGCAAAGGCCTTTTTTAATGGGTATAATCCTTACCCTAAAGATACTGTAGGGCATGGGACCCACGTGGCAAGCATAGCAGCTGGAAACTTCGTCAAGAATGCAAATGTACTAGGAATGGCGAAGGGTGATCCTGCATCTGGCATGGCACCCATGGCTCATCTCTCCATTTACAAAGCATGCTTCCCAAAAGTCGGGTGTGCTAATAATGACATATACGCTGCTATTGATCAGGCAATAAAAGATGGTGTGGATATAATCTCGATGTCTATTGGTGGAGGGGGTGCTTCCACACTATATGAGGATGCGATTTCTCGAGGGTCAATGGCTGTGATACAACATGGAATCGTTTCTATTACATCGGCTGGAAATGAGGGGCCGGATAGTGCTACACTAATTAGTTCCAGTGCGCCATGGTTGTTAACTGTTGGTGCGTCGACCACCGATAGAAAAATAACATCTATTGTGGAGCTAGGAAATGGTAGGACATTCACCGGGGAGTCAGCTTACCAACCAAAGTCATGGAATTCTAGTATCATGTGGCAGCTTGAATATCCCGGCGAGAATGGTGAACTAGATTCTCGTTGTTGTGTGCCAAGTGCAATGGCTAACTTAAACTTAAGAGGTAATATTGCTATCAATATAATATAAGAATATTTAATCTATGTTGAATAGTGCCTAACATTATTGTATCTATGATATTTACGATTGTGTATATACTTTAATAATATATTGTTAACGTTTTATTAATTAATGCAAACACATACGCAAAAAATTGTGTCGATTTTATTTATGTTAAAAAAAACATTTTTTTAACAAAAAAAAACATTTAATTTTTTAATAATTATAATATTAAAATTATATTTAAAATATATTCATTGCGGGATTTTAATAAAAAAGATAAGATACGGATCTCCTATGCAAACCTTAGTCATAAATAACGAAGACATTTTGAATAAGTTTTATTTTTTGTAACACAGGTAAAATCGTGCTATGCGTGGCTTGCGTAGTTCTGGACGAGGAGAGGGGAGAGGCTGTATATAAAGCCAGCGCAATGGGCATGATCGTGATGAACCATCCTTTAGACGGGTACACCACTAAGTCTCCTGCTCACCTCCTCCCTGCAGTGAACGTCGACTATCGGACCAGATTAGATATTTTGAGCTACTACAATGACAACAAACCCAACGCATCTGCTGCCATTCGCTTCAACGGCACCCATTTCGGATTCAAACCCTCCCCAACCGTCGCCTCCTTCTCCTCTCGAGGGCCGAGCAGCATGAATGGTGGGATCATCAAGCCCGACGTGCTCGCCCCGGGAGTCAATATCCTGGCCGCCTGGCATACAGATGTCGGCCCGAACCCTGAACCGCTCGCGACCCACACCTTTAACTTTGATACTGGAACGTCCATGGCAGCGCCACACGTGTCCGGTATTGTGGCGTTGGTGAGGAGCAAGCATCGTGGGTGGACCCCGGCGGAGATCATATCGGCGATTGTGACAACAGCGAATGACTCGGGGACAGTTACAGGCGACCTCATAGTCGATAGTGTTAGGATTTAACGGAGACGAAAATAACAAATCGATCGTCTCCGAACGACATGCCAAATCATCGAGAAGAATTTTCGGAAGCGTACCTGAATCCATTGAAAAGCAGAATTAAGGTCTTTCGATCTTCCACGTTTAGAGCGGCGTTCTCCAAAAGAGCGAGAGGCCCCTTCTTTTCACTCAAGATGGGAAATGAGAGAAATGAGAACTTAACCGCTTAAACTGGGGACCACGACCTTTTTATACTTTAAGTGTAAATATTTTATTTCAGCCCATCATTAAAATAAAGTAAATACCCGGCCTCTACACAAATTAATTCCATACAAAATTTAAATGAGATGCCACATAAGCCAAATAATTATTTAATACTTAAATAGATCACAAATTTAATTGGCTTAACATTAGATAGCGTCTAATGTATAATTCTTTATTTATATGTATAAAATATATTGGCCCACATATAGAAATTTCCCAACAATCTCCCACTTGGGCCACATGTATATACATATAATTATACATTCTGAAATAACCGTAAGAGCTCAATATTTGCTATCTTTCTAAAATAACATCTCTGGACAATCTGGTCCATCAATCATATCAATATAGAATCAAAGCGACCTTTATTACATTCTATGTAACAAGACCCATCAATGGTCACTATATTAATATAATTAACGACATAGATCAAGTATGGATGTGTAGCATGAAAATTTCATGTAATGTGATCTCAAATCATGACTATTTTCAACTGGTCTAATTTCATAACTCAAAAGAGTTATAACCAAAATTTCATACTTTATGCTAAACTGCAATTGAAATCAAATAACTGTATTTCAGAGTTTTCAATCACCAAAACAACAATACTTTAGTCTGATCAGAAAATAAGTTCATAATAATTGAACAATACAAACAAACTCTCACTAAGCTAGCATATCATCAAAATAGATTACACCCATACGAGCCACATGCTCATGAAATACTTTAGGTGGTAATCCTTTTGTAAGTGGGTCTGCAATCATAAAGTTTGTACTAATATGTTCAATAGAAATTTGAGAACTCTGAACCCTTTCTTTCACAACAAGAAACTTTATGTCAATATGCTTTGATTTTGACGAACTCCTGTTGTTCTTGGAATATAACTCAACTGCTTTATTATCACAATTTATCTTTAATGGTCTCTCAATGCCATCAACAATATGTAGCCCTGAGATAAAATTTCGCAACCATATTCCCTGATTTGAAGCCTCATAACAAGCTATAAATTCTGCTTCCATTGTTGAAGAAGCTATAAGTGTCTGCTTGACACTTTTCCAAGAAATAGCTCCTCCAGCCAACATGAAAATATAGTCTGAAGTGGATCTCCTGCTATCGAGGCAACCAGCAAAATCAGAGTCGGAGTACCCCACGATCTCTAAATGATCAGATCTCTGATATGTGAGCATGAAATCTTTTGTTCTTTTTAGATACCTCATAACCCGTTTCACTGCTTTCCAATGATCCATTCCTGGGTTACTTAAATATCTACCAAGCATTCCAACAATGTACGCAATATCCGGACGCGTACAAACTTGAGCATACATAAGACTCCCTACTGCCGATGCATAAGGGATCTTATCCATCTCTTGCTTTTCAACTTCATTTCTTGGGCATTGAAGCAAACTAAATTTATCTCCTTTTGCAATGGGTGTATCCCCTGGTGCACAATCTTTCATGCCAAATCTGCTTAACACTTTATCAATATAGGCTGTTTGTGATAATCCAAGTATACCACGGGAGCGATCCCTATGAATTTGTATACCCAACACAAACGATGCATTTCCAAGATCTTTCATTTCAAATTTATTTGAAAGAAATCTCTTAGTCTCATGTAACATGCCTATGTCACTGCTTGCTAGCAGAATATCATCGACATATAACACCAGGAGAATAAACTTACTCCCACTGACCTTATGATAAATACATTGATCAACAGTGTTTTCTTTAAAACCAAATGAAGAAATCACTTGATCAAATTTCTTATACCATTGACGGGAAGCTTGCTTTAAATCATAGATGGATTTCCTTAATTTGCATACCAGATGTTTTGAATCAGAAGATTGAAAATTTTCTGGTTGCACCATATATATAGTTTCCTCAATATTTCCATTAAGGAATGCAGTCTTTACATCCATCTGGTATAGCTCTAAATCATAATGAGCTACAAGTGCCATAATGATTCTAAAAGAGTCTTTCGAAGAAACTGGAGAGAAAGTCTCTTTATAATCAATGCCTTCCTTTTGAGTGAAACCTTTAGCAACTAGACGTGCTTTATATCTTTCAATATTGCCTTTTGCATCCCTTTTGGTTTTAAAAATCCATTTATAACCAATAGGTTTTGCTCCTTCAGGCAATTCAGAAAGATCCCAAACATCATTGTCTTTCATAGATTTCATCTCATCTTCCATGGCTTCTATCCACTTTTGAGAATTAGAACATTGTTTGACCTGACTGAATGAGATTGGATCATCTTCCAATCCTAAATCAAACTCATGCTCTTGGAGATATACAATATAATCATCTGAAATTGTTGTTCTCCTTTCCCTCGTGGATCTCCTTAATGGTACTTCAGTTTGAGGTTGTTGTCCTTCTATATAAGTGGGAGATAATTCAAGATTATTTTGATTATCTGGATTTACAATTTGAATATTATCAGACATAGTTACCTGATCATTTTCAATTGTAATAATAGGAATAGTAACATATTCCTCCTCAAAATTAAAATCTTTAATTTTATCACTCCCACTATATTCAACATCCTCAATAAATTTAGCATTGCCCGTCTCAAAAAAGGATTTACTTGAGGAATCATAAAATTTAAAACCTCTTGATCTTTCAGAGTATCCAACAAAATAGCAGCTAACAGTTCTTGAGTCCAATTTTCTTTCATTAGGCTTATAAGGCCTAGCCTCAGCTGGACATCCCCAGACATGAAAATGCCTAATACTAGGCTTCTTTCCAGTCCATAACTCATATGGGGTTTTAGTTACTGCTTTACTTGGAACTCTATTGAGAATATAAACTGCAGTCCTTAAGGCTTCTCCCCAAAGTGATTCTGGTAAAGAAGAATGATTAATCATACTTCTAACCATATCCTTTAAGGTTCTATTTCGTCTCTCAGCTACACCATTTTTGTCACGACCCGACCCGAGACGAGACGGATCCCGCCCGCGCCGGATCGCGACGGAGGATAGCTAACCAGGATCTGGCTTTGGATTAGGTTACTGAACTGATCTTCCAAATTCTTAACTCAACAGAAGCGCACAGAACAACAGAGCTACTAAAAACATCAAATGCAGCGGAACAAAACATCTATCTTTTCATTTCCTCAAAATAATCATCTACAGAACAGTACAAGGCTTTCAACAGAAAGAAAGACAGAAAGGAAAGCCATGACTGAACAAAAATCAAAAGTACAAAAGTACCTAATCTGATCAGACTCTGAAATCTAATCCTGGACTTCCTTGCCCTTCCCAGAACCTGAAAACCACCAGAAAGCAAGGGTGAGCTCAACAGCTCAGCAAAGCAACAAACCACCAATCTAAATTCTCAGAAAACAAAACCAAACTTATCAGACAGAAATCAGATCAGAAGTCGGAACAGAATCGGAAATCAAAACTTACGGACAGATATCAAATCACATCAGAGTCGTACAGATCGTACAGAGCGTATCAGAACAGAACAAATCAACAGAGTCAGAAACAGAAATCAGAATCGTACGGATCATATCATATCATAATCACAATTTCGTACAGAACAGAACAGATACAGAAAGTAATACAGATACATATAGCTAAATGCCCTGACACTGACGGAATCTCTACGGATTCCGGCCCCTTATGCCTCCCTTCCCAGACACTGACTGAATCTCATAGGATTCAGGCCCCTTATGTCTCCCTTTGTGCTCACGGCACCAAAACAGATGTGCTTATAGCACCAAAACAGAATTCATCGGATCGGAACAAAACAGATATCAGATTTCAGATTGAGCTCATTTCAGATTTTCCGTTTCACTAACTGAATCTCATAGGATTCAGGCCCCTTATAACTCCCTTTTTATAGCTTATACACATAGCATTTCAATTCAGAAGAAATACGGACAATTCAGAAATTACCCAAAAATCGGGCAGCACAACGGCAGTATACGGAATTTACACAAAAATTCCTGCAAAGAAAATTTACCGAATTCGCACAGACTACAGATATCAACATTTCAGAACTTTTATTCTACTGCACAGATAAATTCCAATTTCACAGAAAAATCCGGTCGACTAAAAACACAGTCGAAACAAAAATACCCGGACGAAAATCTTCAAAATATAGTCAAAACGTGCACACCCGGCACGGCAACGATATACAGAAAGTTACGCGGTAAAAATGAACCGATCAAAAGATACGGACGAAATTCGCTAACGGAAACAAAACCCGGACAGATTATACCGCCAAACACGACGGAACTGAAAATTGAGAAAGGTAGAATGTGCCTTACCTCGAGCACAGCAAATTCCTCAACAGTCACTTCGATCGAAAGCGGCTCCGCGTCGTCCGAAAATCCGCTTTTCTCCAAAATCCCACGACTTTCTCTCTCCTCAGATATTTAATTTTTAATTTCTGATTTTTCTCTCTCTTCAAAACGACTGAAATCAGCCTTATACTACACAGATCGGCCCGGCCGATCGCAGCATCGTCCCGGGACGATCTGACCAAGAGGATCGGCCTGGTCTCCCTTCAGGGCTATTGCAGGGACGATATTTTCTACAGTGCCGATCGGCCTGGCGATGTCTCCAATCGGCCTGGCCGATGCATGCAGAAAATCACCTGGAGCAAAACTGGGCAAAATCTGGAGCTGAATTTTCACTGATCGTCCCAGGACGATCCCAGATCGTCCTGGACGATACTGGAGCAGATTTTGATATTACAATCTCCCCAACTCAGAAAAATGTCGTCCTCGACATTATCCAGTCCAAACTCAGTCAAAACAAGTACGGGTACGACCGTCTCATATCAGACTCCTTCTCCCAAGTTGCTTCCCGTGCAGTCCGGTGCTTTCCACTGGACTTTAAACCATCGGAATCTCTTTATTCCTTAAACTTTCGGACGTCGTACGCCAAAATAAGCTCTGGCTCTTCCTTGTACGCCAGATTCTCCTGAATCTCCACCTCATCAGCTGACAACTTCTTCCCAGAGTCTGAAACCCACTTCCTCAGAGTGGATACGTGAAACACATTATGCACATCAGGCATAGATTCAGAAAGCAATAACTTGTAAGCAGCTTTTCCAATTCTTTCCAAAACTTCAAAAGGTCCAACATACCTTGGACTAAGCTTGCTTACTTGATCAAATCTGCTCACACCTTTCATCGGGCTGACTTTGACGTACACAAAGTCACCGACCTGAAATTCGACAAATCTGTGCTTCTGATTGTAATACTTCTGCTGTCGATCTTGAGCGGCTTTCAATCTTTCTCTCTATCAAATTGATCTTCTGAGCAGTTTCATCAGCAAAAGTGGCCCCAAAGCCTGTCTATCTCCGAAGGAGGTCGGAGTCAAAGGAGTACGACACTTCCTGCCATACAAAGCCTCGTACGGTGCCATACCGATACTGGACTGAAAACTGTTGTTATAAGCAAACTCAATCAGCGGAATATGATCTTCCCAACTTCCGCTAAAGTCCAGAACACAAAGCCTCAACAGATCTTCCAGTACCTGAATCGTCCTCTCAGACTGTCCGTCGGTCTGAGGATGAAAGGCTGTACTGAAATGCAGTTTCGTACCCAAACCTTGCTGAATGCCTTTCCAAAGTCTGGAAGTAAAACGTCCATCTCGATCAGATACGATCACACGAGGCACACCGTGCAATCTGACTATCTCCTTCACATAAATCTGTGCCAAGCGATCAACTGAATCCGTCTGTCTGATCGGAAGAAAAATGGGCTGACTTGGTCAATCGATCTACAACCACCCAAATGGCATCATGTCCTTGTCTAGATCGAGGAAAACCCATCGCAAAATCCATCGTTACCTCCTCCCATTTCCACTCAGGGATAGGCAACGACTGCAACAGTCCACCTGGTCGCTGATGCTCTGCCTTCACCAACTGACAGGCTTCGCATCTCGACACAAACTCTGCTACATCCTTCTTCATCCCAGGCCACCAAAACAAAAGCTTCATGTCAGCGTACATCTTACCACTGCCTGGATGAACAGTGTAGCCAGAATGATGAGATTCGTACAGAATCTCTGCCTCAAGTCTCCAGACACAGGTACCCACAACCTGTTCTTACAGAAAATAACACCAGAATCAGAAATTCGAAGTTCAGGAGTCTTACCAGATCCAATCTGAGCTATCAACTTCGAATAATCAGAATCTGACTTCTGGGCTTCTTGAATCCGTGCTTCCAAAGAAGACTGAATACTCATCTGAGCCAACTCCAAATCACTGGAGGAAACCACCTCCAACTGCAATCTCTCCAAATCACGAATCAGAAAGTCATCACAGGTAAGCTGAATACCTGAGAATCCAGAAGACTTCCTGCTCAGAGCGTCCGCTACCACATTCGCCTTCCCAGGCTGATACTGAATAGTCAAATCGTAGTCCTTGATCAACTCGAGCCACCTCCTCTGTCTCAGATTCAGATCCTTCTGAGTAAAAATGTACTTCAGGCTCTTATGATCAGTAAAAATCTCACACCTGACGCCATACAGGTAATGACGCCAAATCTTCAAAGCAAAAACAACTGCAGCTAACTCCAGATCATGCGTTCGAGTAATTCTTCTCATGTGGTTTCAACTGTCTCGAAGCATAAGCAATTACCTGACCATGCTGCATCAGAACACAACCCAATCCTTTCAGTGAAGCATCACTGAACACCTGGAAACCCTCCGTACCTGACGGAAGTGCCAACACTGGAGCTGAAGTCAAACACTCCTTCAATCTCTGAAAACTAGCTTCACACTCCGGTGTCCAAACAAAAGGAACTGACTTCTGAGTCAGTCTCGTCAGAGGAGTCGAAATCTGTGAAAATCCTTTCACAAACTTCCTATAATACCCGGCCATGCCCAAGAAACTACGTACCTCAAATACCGTAGTCGGCCTTGGCCAATCAGCAACAGCCTGAATCTTCTGGGGATCTACAGAAATGCCTTCTCCGCTAATCACATGCCCCAGAAATGAAATGCTCTTCAGCCAGAATTCACACTTGGAGAACTTGGCATACAACTGATGCCTCCTCAAAGTCTCCAACACAATCCTCAAATGTCTGGCATGCTCATCCTCAGATGCAGAATATACCAGAATATCGTCAATGAAGACGATCACAAACTGATCCAAATACTCCCTGAATACTCGGTTCATTAGATCCATAAAAATCGCAGGCGCATTGGTTACCCCAAAAGGCATAACCAAAAACTCGTAGTGCCCGTACCGAGTACTAAAAGCAGTCTTCACCACATCAGTTTCTTTCACCTTCACCTGATAGTATCCGGATCTCAAATCAATCTTCGAAAATACCGAAGATCCGGAAAGCTGATCAAACAAGTCGTCAATCCGAGGCAAAGGGTACTTATTCTTGATCGTGACCTTGTTCAAATCTCTGTAATCAATACACATACGGAGTGTACCGTCCTTCTTCTTTACAAACAGAACAGGTGCTCCCCAGGGCGAAACACTAGGACGTACAAACCCTCTGTCAACCAACTCCTGAAGCTGAACTTTCAACTCAGAAAGTTCTTTCGGTGCCATCCTGTACGGAGCTTTCGATATCGGAGCGGTACCCGGAAAAAACATCGATAGAGAACTCCACATCTCTATCCGGAGGTAAACCAACCAATCCTCAGGAAAAACATCAGCAAACTCCCGTACCACAGGGATCTCAGAAACAGAACAACTTCTAGGTTCAGATCCCGCACCGAAGCCAAAAATATTGGGCATCCTTTCTTCCACATCCTGCTTACCTCCAATGCAGAAACCAGACTGGAGAGAACACTCGTAATCCTTGAAATACAACTCTCTCTCCAGCCACAAGCAAACTCACTTGCTTCTTCAGACAGTCAATCTGGGCCTCATACTGACTCAGCCAATCCATGCCCAGAATCACATCATACGAAGAAATCGGCAATCGAATCAAACTCGATTTCCACTTCTTGCCAGAAATCTCGATCTCACACAAACAAAACTGTCGAGCAATCAATGGATTCCTAGCCGGTAAAATCACAGACAAAGAAACCGGTAAAACCATCGAATCCAAATGTAAAATCTCAAAACAATGCTCGGACAGAAAAGAATGACTCGCTCCAGAGTCAAACAAAACACGACAGGGCTGATCAGAAATGTAAACCGTACCTGTCACAACATCCGGAGCATCACGAGCCTCCTGCTGACTCAGACTGTAAACTCGTGGCTGAACTGGAGCAGGAGCTGAAGCAACAGAACTACTCTGCTCCCTCTGAATCGTAGGTGGTCTCCGTGGTGCAGAACTAGAACCACCACCTCTACCAGCAAATCCCTCAGGGCGTGGAGGAACAGTCCTCGGTCTTCCTGCTGCTGAACCAACAGGTCTGACAAAGCCCTCAGATCGGAACTCAGAACGCTAATCAAATCCCATCTGCGGACATTCTGCAATCCGATGTCCCGGCTGACCACATCTGAAACAAAGACCAGCTATCCTGTAGCACTGGCCATGGTGTCGCCGTCCACAACTCTGGCACACAGGTGCCGTACTGACAGATCCAGAACTAGTCGTACTGGTAGCAGTACCAGACAATCCTCCGCTCTTCCTGGAATCTCCAGATCCAGATCCAGGAACAAATCTCCTCTTCCCAGAGGAACCACTGCCAGATGTCTCTCCTCCAAACCTCTTCCTACTCGCAGTCCACCGCTGCTGAGTAGCCGTCATGTCATTCTCAATCAGACGAGCTCGCTCCACAAGCTCAGAGAAATCAGTAATCCGGAACGGTATCAGAGGCTGCCTCAAAGTGTCTCGTAAGCCTCTCAGAAATCTGTAGCACCTCTCAGCAGACGTGCTAACCAACTGCGGAGCGTACCTGGCTAATGCAGTAAACTCAGCCTCGTACTGCATCACCGTCTTGCTCCCCTGAACAAGTCTCAGAAAACTCTCCTGCATCTGCTGTCGTGCAGAAGGGGGAACAAACCAGTCTCGAAATACTTCAGTGAACTCTTCCCAAGTAATCAAAGAGTTCAATCTGCCCTGAAATCTGGCTGCTTGCTGGCCATCCCACCAGTGCTCAGCCTCTCCGTCCACAGAAAAAACAGCTAACGGAACTTTCCTGTCTGCAGGACACTGCATCCCGTCAAAAGTCTTCTCCAATCTCCTCAGCCACTCCTCGGCTGCTGGGCTCAACAGCGCCCTCAAACCTCGGAGGCTTCAACCTCAAAAATAACTGCAGGTGTCGATCAATGTCCTCAGATCTAACAGTCGAAGCTCTGCTCTGAGTCTCGCTCATCATCTGAGCAACAAGTGAAGCAAACTGTGAAAGCGTATCAGCACCGACCACTGGGGCTGTACTCCCCACTGGTGCTGCCTGATCGTCACTCTGACCGTCTGTCATGTCTGGGTCTGGCTGATCCATACAGAAAAATCCAGAAAATCCGGAAAACTATCACAAAACAACACAAAATAACACAATAAAAAGCCAAACGACCCAAAACTACCTCCCAGACAGACTCACTGATCGCTTCCTAGAGCTCTGTTTTACAATCCAACCTGTTTCCAAAACCAGTGCTCTGATACCACAAAAGCTTGTCACGACCCGACCCGAGACGAGACGGATCCCGCCCGCGCCGGATCGCGACGGAGGATAGCTAACCAGGATCTGGCTTTGGATTAGGTTACTGAACTGATCTTCCAAATTCTTAACTCAACAGAAGCGCACAGAACAACAGAGCTACTAAAAACATCAAATGCAGCGGAACAAAACATCTATCTTTTCATTTCCTCAAAATAATCATCTACAGAACAGTACAAGGCTTTCAACAGAAAGAAAGACAGAACAGGAAAGCCATGACTGAACAAAAATCAAAAGTACAAAAGTACCTAATCTGATCAGACTCTGAAATCTAATCCTGGACTTCCTTGCCCTTCCCAGAACCTGAAAACCACCAGAAAGCAAGGGTGAGCTCAACAGCTCAGCAAAGCAACAAACCACCAATCTAAATTCTCAGAAAACAAAACCAAACTTATCAGACAGAAATCAGATCAGAAGTCGGAACAGAATCGGAAATCAAAACTTACGGACAGATATCAAATCACATCAGAGTCGTACAGATCGTACAGAGCGTATCAGAACAGAACAAATCAACAGAGTCAGAAACAGAAATCAGAATCGTACGGATCATATCATATCATAATCACAATTTCGTACAGAACAGAACAGATACAGAAAGTAATACAGATACATATAGCTAAATGCCCTGACACTGACGGAATCTCTACGGATTCCGGCCCCTTATGCCTCCCTTCCCAGACACTGACTGAATCTCATAGGATTCAGGCCCCTTATGTCTCCCTTTGTGCTCACGGCACCAAAACAGATGTGCTTATAGCACCAAAACAGAATTCATCGGATCCGGAACAAAACAGATATCAGATTTCAGATTGAGCTCATTTCAGATTTCCCGTTTCACTAACTGAATCTCATAGGATTCAGGCCCCTTATAACTCCCTTTTTATAGCTTATACACATAGCATTTCAATTCAGAAGAAATACGGACAATTCAGAAATTACCAAAAATCGGGCAGCACAACGGCAGTATACGGAATTTACACAAAAATTCCTGCAAAGAAAATTTACCGAATTCGCACAGACTACAGATATCAACATTTCAGACTTTTATTCTACTGCACAGATAAATTCCAATTTACAGAAAAATCCGGTCGACTAAAAACACAGTCGAAACAAAAATACCCGGACGAAAATCTTCAAAATATAGTCAAACGTGCACACCCGGCACGGCAACGATATACAGAAAGTTACGCGGTAAAAACTGAACCGATCAAAAGATACGGACGAAATTCGCTAACGGAAACAAAACCCGGACAGAATATACCGCCAAACACGACGGAACTGAAAATTGAGAAAGGTAGAATGTGCCTTACCTCGAGCACAGCAAATTCCTCAACAGTCACTTCGATCGAAAGCGGCTCCGCGTCGTCCGAAAATCCGCTTTTCTCCAAAATCCCACGACTTTCTCTCTCCTCAGATATTTAATTTTTAATTTCTGATTTTTCTCTCTCTTCAAAACGACTGAAATCAGCCTTATACTACACAGATCGGCCCGGCCGATCGCAGCATCGTCCCGGGACGATCTGACCAAGAGGATCGGCCTGGTCTCCCTTCAGGGCTATTGCAGGGACGATATTTTCTACAGTGCCGATCGGCCTGGCCGATGTCTCCAATCGGCCTGGCCGATGCATGCAGAAAATCACCTGGAGCAAAACTGGGCAAAATCTGGAGCTGAATTTTCACTGATCGTCCCAGGACGATCCCAGATCGTCCTGGACGATACTGGAGCAGATTTTGATATTACAATTTTGACTTGGAGTCCCCGGCATAGTGTATTGAGGAACGATGCCACATTCTGCTAAATATCTCGCAAAAGGGCCTGGACGTTGTTCACCTGATCTATCATATCTACCATAGTATTCACCACCACGGTCAGATTTGACAGCTTTAATCTTCTTACCAAGTTGTTTTCAACTTCAGCTTTGAAGATCTTAAATACATCCAAAGATTCTGATTTTTCATGTATTAAGTATAAGTACCCATAACGAGAATAATCATCTATGAAAGTAATAAAATACTGATGACCATTCCAAGAGGCTGTAGGGAATGGGCCACAAATATCAGTATGTATTAATTCCAAGACATTTAAACTCCTTTTGGCACCTAATTTCTTAATATTTATTTGTTTTCCCTTAATACATTCAATACAAATTTTAAAATCTGTATAATCAAGGGAATGAAGAATTCCATCTGACACAAGTCTTTTAATTCTTTGTTTAGAAATATGTCCTAAGCGCTTGTGCCATAACATAAAGGAATTCTCATCAGTTAATTTTCTCTTTGTACCAAAATTATTTATATGCAAAGTTTCATTTATCTGTGAGGCACAAATATCTAATTTATATAGATTATCAATCAAAGAACCTGTACCAATAACTTTAGAAAGTTGAAAAAGACTAAATTTTCCATTTCCAAATGAACAAGAGTAACCATATTTGTCCAAACATGAAATAGAAATCAAGTTCCGTCTAAATGACGGTACATAAAGAGTCTCACACAAATCCAAAGTACAACCAGATTCTAAGTACAATCTATATAAGCCTACAGCTTTAACAGGAGCTTTATTGCCATTTCCCACATAGATGAATCTTTCAGCATCAGTTGGCACTCTGCTCCTTAGACAACCCTGCATAGTCACACTTATATGAGTAGTTGCACCAGTATCTATCCACCAAGTGTGATTTGGTACTAAGGACAAATTAACTTCAGAACAAACATAATTCAGAAGTTTACCCTTTTTGACGAGCCAGTTAGCATATTTTGGACAATTCTTCTTCACATGACCAGTCTTCTTGCAAAAGAAACAAGTAATAACTTGATCTTGCTTCTGTTGCACTTTAGGTTGTGAAGTCCCTTTATCTGCAGCTCTTTTAACTTTATAATTCCTTTTCCTTTTGACAGCAAAATCGTGAGAAGAAGAAGCTAAGTGAGCACTTTCTATCTTTTCTTGTTTCAATCTTTCTTCCTCTTGCACACACTGAGCAATGAGCTCATTAAGAGTCCATTTTTCCTTTTGAGTATTATAACTTATCTTAAAAGGACTGAATTGTGCAGGAAGAGAGATTAAGACTAGATGCACAAGAATGTCATCAGACAATTCTAACTTTAATGCTCTTAGTCTTGTAACAAGATTAGACATTTCCATAATGTACTCTCTTATATTTCCTTTGCCTTTATACCGCATTGAAACAAGTTTATTAAGAATAGTACTTGTTTCGACCTTTTCAGAGCCTACGAAACGGTCTGCTATTTGGCTTAGGAATTTCTTAGCATTTTCCTCCTCAGGCATTGCACCCCTGATGGTATCTGGAATTGAGTGCTTCATGATCATAAGACTCATGCGGTTTGAACGCTCCCACTTTTCAAAATTTGCCCTTTGTTCAATAGTGCTTTCCGCAGTAAGGGCAGGAGGGCGTTCAGTCCGAATCGCATAGTCTAGATCCATACACCCAAGAACTATAGTAATGTGTTCTTTCCATTTCTTAAAATTAGAGCCACTAAGCACTGGAATGTTATGTAAATTGGCAGATATAGAAGAAACATTAACTGAAAAAGAACAAAAAAAAATCATATTTAGTAACGCATATGGTGGGCCCTTTATAAGATACCTAAAACAACATCATAATTTAGTCTTTGGACAGAAATTATAATTTGTAAATAGTACTCTTAAATTATAGTAAATAAATATTGATAATAAATTCTGCCAATAATAAGCCTTCTTTGGACCGACTTACTATATGCATGAATACTTTAAAATTATCACATATTTATAACTATATCCTTAGAGTCCGGCCAAAAATAATCTTCCTTTGGGCCAATTATTTTTCGCATAGACTAAGAAAAAAAAAACTTTATATCATTATTCAATTAATTTTAAATTAAATAAATTGATTTAATAGAGGTCACTTTGGTGACATATTATTTCAATTTGATTTAAATTTAATTTAATGAATAATAAAATCAAATGAGAGAAATACATTGAATAAATGAATCATTATTCTTAGCAAGTTATCATTAAATAAATGATAAAGAAAAAAAAAACGTCAAAAAATGAACGGTTACTTGAATTAACTGTCAACAAATGTCAATAGTTGCATCTATTCAAAAAATTTTCATAAACAAATTGTTTTTGAAAACTTAACTTTATTAAAGTAGATGTCAGAAATCACTATGGAGACATCAACTTCAAGATAATCATAAAATTCTTATCAAATAAATGACAAATCAATTTAATTGATTCTGACACAAAACATAAATGCTTTATGAATATAAAATTCATAAATTCATATTATGCATAGTTATTTTCGACAGTTTTAATTTAACAAAACGTCATGATTAAACAATCAAATAACCGAAAATCTCCAATAGTTGTGCCGTTTCAGAAATAAGAATAACCGCTAATTAAACAAAAAAATTTAACTGTTCGCTCATCTTCTATCTATCGTCTTCAAAGAAAAACGAATAACAAATTTGATAATGAACAGTGAACAATTAACAAACGACTGAATTGTTATTCATATAAAAGTTTCTGAATTTCTCAAAACTTATTGAATAACTTAAAAAAAATAGCTTGAAAATTATGGCAATAAATTTATGCTGAGAAATCAGAATCTTTGCAAATGAAAACTCTCAAACGAAGATCGCTAGTGACCGAAAAACTCAACTAATCAATAACATGATTATAGAAAAACATTTCTCGTTAATTCAACATGACAACCTGGCTCTGATACCACTTGTTAGGATTTAACGGAGACGAAAATAACAAATCGATCGTCTCCGAACGACATGCCAAATCATCGAGAAGAATTTTCGGAAGCGTACCTGAATCCATTGAAAAGCAGAATTAAGGTCTTTCGATCTTCCACGTTTAGAGCGGCGTTCTCCAAAAGAGCGAGAGGCCCCTTCTTTTCACTCAAGATGGGAAATGAGAGAAATGAGAACTTAACCGCTTAAACTGGGGACCACGACCTTTTTATACTTTAAGTGTAAATATTTTATTTCAGCCCATCATTAAAATAAAATAAATACCCGGCCTCTACACAAATTAATTCCATACAAAATTTAAATGAGATGCCACATAAGCCAAATAATTATTTAATACTTAAATAGATCACAAATTTAATTGGCTTAACATTAGATAGCGTCTAATGTATAATTCTTTATTTATATGTATAAAATATATTGGCCCACATATAGAAATTTCCCAACAGATAGCTCATATGATCCTGCGGGGATATACGCCATGGGTGCTGGGGAGGTCAACCCAATCAAGGCAATGGATCCGGGCCTGGTCTTTGGGCTGGCCTTTGAGGACTACGTAGGATATCTCTGTGGCCTTGGCTACAACAACACTGAGGTTACATTGACAGTGGGGAAGGAGATGAATTGCAGCGGGATTAAGCATCTAAGTGCGGCCGAACTTAATTACCCGTCAATTGCTGTGAACTTGACGCGGTTGGTGAAGAGTCAGAAGGTAACAAGGACGGCAAAGAATGTCGGAGATGCGAGACAGGAATATATGGCAAAGATTACGGAGCCGGTGGGGGTTAGGGTTGATCTATCAACTTATACACTTAAATTTACAAGGGTAGATCAAGAGGTGAGCTATGACATCAACTTTGTTTTGAATGGTGCTTATCCAAGCCAAGGGAGTGAAATGATAAGAAGAGGGAAAATCGTGTGGGATTCGGAAAAGCATGTGGTTACCACACCTATTGCTGTTAGATTCGTATAATTGGCCGGTAGGCTCAGGCATTCTATGATTATGATCTATATAGGTGCCTGAGGATGATGAGTTGTGTTTTCACATAGATCAATCTAAACACAATATAAGCAGTTTCATTTCTTCCATGCATGAAGTAATTGGGATCTTAGGCTTCTATTGCTTGGTGTCAGCTTAGGTGATGCCGGCCGAATTCTTTTGCAGGTTAGTTTCTTTTGTTATTTTCATGTGATTATTGAAGAAAATCACAGGATAATTCATCACACCTTGTAGCTTTTTGGGTTTTATAGATATATCTTTGGATGAATTGTACTTCTTCCTTATGAATGAAATTCAACATTTTGAATTCTCTATCTTTACTACATTTCTTACATATAATAGATTACAATAATAACAAGCCGGGAATAAATTGTACTGTCGGTAATGTTGACTTGTAATATAAATATGTTGAATTAATAGATTTGTAGAGTCAACAGAATTGCCGAGTTGATAGCATTAAAATAAATTGAGTATAAGATATGGCTATCAAGTCTTATTTGATCTTTTTTCTTAATATAATTTTGGACAAGTCATTGCCTTAGATGGGCCTCAATTTATGCTAAGTTTTTAGCCACGAGATAAAAATGGCTTCATCTTATCGTAAATAGGGGAGTCTATATTTTAAAGATCAACTTTTCTTTCTTTAAATACTTTAAATATTAATATGATGCTTGAATTATATAATTTTGAGAGAAATATAGAATTCTAATAATCAAGTATTAAATAGATAATTTTTGTTAGTATGCCATAAATGAATTGTCAAATCCAAAGAGTTCTTGAATGATTGAAATATCTAATTGGGAATACCTAGATTGTCAAATTACCATACAAGATTAATTTTTTATTTGATTCACCATAATTTATCAATTTCTTGAATGAAATTCATGATTTATTTACATGCTTATTCACCTTAAAAAAATAGTTGGTAACTTTTAGGCTTAACTTTTAGCTGAAATCACTCAAGCCTAAGACTTAAGTTACTCTACCACTTAATTAGTTAGTTAGGTTGTATCATGGAATAAAGTTTTTTCCCAAATTTTAATTCAAGTCTTCAAAGTTTGGAGTTTCAGATTTAGAGTTTAGTTAACTTCAAAGTGAATAAAAGAATATTAGCTCAAGATTCAACCATTTGATAATCTCAATATGTTGAGCCTCTTGGGTGAATTCACGAGCTGTTCTGTTGAGATCCAAGGATGAATTCCTTGAACATTTGTAAATCTCTTAGAGCTCTTTTTTATTCATAGAAATAAAAATAAATTACAAAGTTTGTAAAACATGTACTTCTCTTTCATGCTAAATTTTATTGCAATTACTTTTTTGTCAAATTAATCATGCCATTTACACGACTTTATAAGATTTATTTATTTATTTTGTCTTCATTTTTTAGCTGTTGTCTAGGATTGATAAGTAAAAATTTCTTCAACTTTGTCGCTTTGATGTGCTCCCTGATGAGGTTACCAAGCTGTTGGCAATCCTTCGTATTGTGATTATGATCCTTGTGAAAAACACAATAATTTGATGATTTGCGTGTATGAGATTGTGTTCGGTGGAGACAACTGAAGAAAGCCCGTTGTGTTTGATTACATTCACAAACTCTACATATGATATTCATTAAAAAGTGTATATATAGTATACATTCATTGTTTGCAACTTATCTCTACAAAGACATTGATAAATTGGTGAGTTTATATGCTTAACTCATTGTTGCCAATATTGAGAAGGATGTTGGTTATCAAAGCTGGTTTCAACTTACGTCGAGTTGAAGTCGCCCTCAATGATTATTCAATCGGTGCCAATGATTTGGTCTCAAGTTTGTCAAGTTCTTAAGGTTGAAATTTCAACATTATTCTATCCTATATATACATTTCAATTTATAATCAATACAAGTTGAGCTTTGGTTGCCATTCAGTCCAATGATTTACAATCCTAACTCTATATGACTAAAGTTGGACAGTCCTTAATAGTCCAGCTCTTCTTAGCTTCCTCGTTAACCATGTAGGCCTCTCCATATGTGTCGAGTTGATTTACCCATGTTTCTTTCCCTTAAGACGCTCTCTCTCAACCTGAGGGATTTCAGAGCTTGATCTTCCTATTTACTTCTGACGAAGCAGCAATCATCATAGGCAAGATGAAACCCTTTTTCCAAACGCTCAAAATTGTTTGGAATACGACAAACTAACACCTTATCTCTACCGAAAGAAAAAAGGAAGCATATAATGATGCATTATTTCAAACAAAAATAAAGTACCGCTGTGCCGCCAAAAATCATACAGCCATCCATCCTTTAAAGCTAAGCATTTTATTAGAACAGAGAAAGTTATAGTCTTCTAATTCCTACACATAAGGAAACACCTCCAAAAACCAAAGTAAAGCTTCATACATGGAAGAGAAGAAGAAACACAAACTGAAAGAGTCTAACAATCACCACTTCAAGCCCTGCTCCGATGTCAAAGGGATTCAATTTGGAGGCCAATTTGTCTTAAAATCCTTCACTGTTCGTCGATCATCTCTGCTCGAGCTCCTTCGCCTTCTGGCCATCCATCCTCCTCAGCAAAACCAACTTGAACATCAAAGCAATGGCCTTCCTTTCCCTTCCACCACCATGTATCTTCCCACAAGCTTCACCATCTTAGCTCAAAATGCATGGCACACACTTACACTTGGTCTTGGCACAAAAAAGTCGAAGGTTCTGCTTTTCGTGTTCGAGACGGAAACCATGAAATCTGCTGTGGATAGAATCTGGCCAGCCATGTTTCCTCTTGGTGATGTGAACAAGAGGCTTATCTTTGGGCTCACTGGCTGTGAGATGGCGAGATTCAAGTTCAGGAAAGGGTGCTTGACTTTCTACATATATGCAGTAAGGAGCCTGGGAGCCGCTTGTTTTCCTTGTGCTGGTGATCTGAGGGTGATTTTGGATTCGGTGATAGAACTGAAGGACTTCATTGATCATACTGCAATGCTGGCTCTGTCAAACCAGAAGAGCATTACCTTCCAGCCTTCCGTTGACAAGTTAATTTGATAATTAGAATGGTTTTTATCATTTGATTTGGCGAGTAATTTCATGAAGGCTAAGTTGAAATTTATTTACTTATACTTGTTTCAGATATCATTATGAACGCAAAAAAAAAGTTATAAAGTTCCGATTTCTCTACTGAGCCACTTTTTTGTGTCCGCGTCCGATTAGCTAAGTGTGACACCTAACAAATTTGCTTCTAACAATTTCTCCAAATTTTACTACTTATTTTTATTGAGATGAAAATAATTGAGTTAGAACTTGTTCGTGCTTCAGCTCATTCAGTAAGCAAGCTAAGAAGCCTTATTTGAGCTTCACTCATTTACGCATCCAACGACAAAATAGAGCCAGTTTTTGTTGATTATACAAATGTTCTTGATTATCAAACCTTCTTTTACATTCGTAATTTCTGCCAGACAATTGAAGCAAAAAGATAAAAAAATAGCACAGAAAACAGATCTATTTTTAGCTCAAATAGAAACTAATACTCAAGCTTGCCTAAGATTGAATTATGGGATGAGTAACCTACTGGTAAGTTACATCAACATGACATAACCTTGAGACTCTTAGGCCAAAGAGTATAATATCTCGACAGTTAAGAGTTTGAGCTGTTACAATATGCTCACTATTAGATTTCCTTCTGAAGCCCAAATATACAAAGATTGATTTGAATTAGCATAGGCTTTTCCAAATTTATCATTAGATACAATATCATATGTCGGGATTTTTCATCAAATGATATCCCAATAAATTATAACTTCGTAAGCGTTCTGATCATGTTGTCCAGCGGGTGATTTTTGTATATGAATTGTTTATGTAATTACCATCATTCAGGATTTGAGAGAGGCCTGAGCAATTTGGCTATTTCTTTAATCACAAGATTTTAATGAGTTACAACAATGATTAACTTCTTAAAGAACTTGATATTGAAATTTGATCTTTAAATAATATATAAGAATCCAATTATTTTTAAAAAAATGACATAAATTAGTTTGAAATTAGTTATCTTGGGGGTTCTTCGTCAGTTTTAGTTTCGACAGCCTCCTAGCGTCCCCTCCCCACGAAAAGAGATCAGGAGGCACTTGCCTTTGGTTCTTCTCGCCCGAATCTAAGATACGACGGCGTGAGATCTTCAAAATTTAAAATCATTATACCAAGATCAAAGATCAATGGCGTAAGGTTTTCAAATTAAAGGATCTTCCCGCCCAGATCAAAGATCAATGGCATGAGACTTCAATTTGTGTATTTCTAGTCCGATCTAAGATCGATGATGCAAGTCTTTGACACTTGTTTACAAAAGTCCCTTCCACCCTTCTCTTTCTCCTTTTCTCCTCTATATATATATATATATATATATATATATATATATATATATATATATATAATATATATATATATATATATATATATATATATATATATATATATATATATCATATTGATCTTCTATCTTAGAAATAGAAAGTGAAAGTAAAGAATCTCTTATTTATTATAGAAGAAATGAAAGAAATTCAATGATTAAGAAATACAAATTGAATTTTCAATTACAAATTGAAATCTCAAAAAGCTATATTAATAAAGATTGCCATTTATCCGATGCTGTGTTATTTGGACGTGATAATTTGCCTTATGTAATTTACTTGTCAGGATTTGAACATATACATTCACCCCTAGCATCCAACTTTAACGGGTGTGAGGAAGGAGGTTGTCTGATTTATCTTCTTAATTTGCCAGGCATAAAATATGATTTTTTTCCCTAGTTGTATGCTTTAATGGGCTTGACGAAGCATGCCTGCCAATGAGCTAGCTTTAAAGCTTTTGTTTGGTCAATAGTCGATAGTCATCAGTTTAGAGCTTTATGTATGAAAAACTTTGATCATTACAATATTATCTTAATTTTGCCTTGGGTTTTATAAGAACTGTGGGATGACATCATCGGTCTTGAGCTTTGTACTTTATTAGACATGTTGAAGAAAAGAAGATCATTCGGTCTTTTGCTTTATGCTTACTAGACTTATTGAAGGAATAATACTTCTAACTTGATAAAGGTTTTAATTGTGAATTAATGCCTTTGATTTAAGTGTGATTCTTCTTCTAAATTTTGCTTCAATCCATTTGTTAATTAAGAAAAAATTTTGAATCTGAATTACTCTGACTTGTCAAGTCGGATAAACATCAAACTCGATGGTATTTGTCATTGGGCTAACAAACAAACACTTTCCTACTACGGCCTCTTCTCATGGCTTGTTGAGTATGTAAAGTTGTTAATGATTTGGCCACATATAGGCTTGTTGAGACTATATTATATTTGAAAGCGTGAGCTTCTGCCTACCTTTATTTATATGGTGATAGCATCATCAGTGATTTTAACTATTTATTTGGAGTTTTCAGCAAAAAGTATAATGTTGTCAAATAAATATTTAAAGATGTCCTCAGTCTTCTTGAAAGGGTCGGGCAAAATTTTAAGAGAAAGTTTAGGATTTTAAATATTTATTTGGGGGTCTCGACTAGGGCTGCAAGCGAACCAAACGTTTGACGAACTACTCGTTGTTTGGTTCGATTAAAGCTCGTTCGTGATCGTTTAATTAACTAACAAACAAACTTGAGCAATATTTTAAATACTCGATTCTTAAATAAACAAGCTTGAACACTAATGCGTTCAGCTCGTTTATGTTCGCGAACAACATCAGTTGATGTTCATGAACAAGCTCGATAAAAAGCTCGATTCGGGTTCGATTAAAATCGCTCGATAAAAACTTAAATAATATGTTATTATAAAATTGATAAATATACATAATATAAAAACTTTAATTATAACATAATAATATAATTATTTTTTATTAATAACAAGAAACATTTCATATTTGTCCATGTTTGTTAGATTGTTTGTTTAGGATGTTCACGAACAAATTTAAGGTTTGCTTGTTCAATAGATTGTTCGCGAAATATGTTCACAAACATAGCTTGTTTAAAGCTCAATAAGCACTAAACAAACGAACATGAACCAAACATGAACACCCTTAAATTAAACGAACCAAACATGAACACAAATAATAAAGCTCGAATCAAACACGAACCAAACATGAACAAGCTAATGTTAAACAAACACAAACATGAACACTCACATACTCGGCTCGGCTCGGTTCGTTTGCAGCCCTAGTCTCGACGTAAGGTATGATGTCAATCTAAATAAATATTTAAAATGCCCCTGTCTTAAACAAAAATTTTAGTAGTCATTAGAATTTTCACATTTTTAAAACTTAAAAGAAATTAAATAGCTCTAATTGTTATTTATTAAAAGATAGAAGAATAATTCTAACAAATTATATTTTGAGGCATGACACCTTGTTTTTGGAGAGTGAAGAATTCGCTAGCCATTGCATCCCACCAGTGAAGTCGTTTTGCGGCTTTGGTATAGGTGGTCGGGTCGGAGGGGGGAATTGAGGAATATGTGTTAGAGTGTGAGAGATTTAGAATTGTTTTTGGTTTTAAGGACAGGCTTTGAACCGAGTTACCATGGGGTGTGTGGATGGTTGTCGGGTTTCTGATTGGTGTGGTATAGTAGAGGTTGATGGGGTGGACGGCTCAGATTCTGGGTATGTTGGGGCGTTGAGTGTGAGGTTTGGGATGGTTTGTTGTATTGAGGTAGTGATGATTCTAGGAAGGTTAGGCCTTGGAAGGGAGGATGTTGGGGTGAGCAGAAATGGTTTGGTGGAGGAGTGGTGTGGGGAAGAATGGTGTTGGGAACTGTTGGTTATTGTTGGTAGGGAAATGTATTTTCATCAAGGTTACATGGCGAGAGACTATGATTTTCTTGGTGGAAATGTTTATGCATTTGTAGTCTTTGTAAGAGTTTGAATTGCTAATGAATATACAAGGAGTGGCGAGCAGGGCTTGTTTGTGCCTGTGTGGAGGGGGTAGCCAGGGATAACATGCACAACCAATGGTGCAAGTGTGAGTAGTTAGGTGTTTGATTTTGAAGTTCTTGGAGAGGGGACTGATTTTTGGTATTTGAAAAGGGTGTTAGAAGATTGTAATAGATCAACTCATAATTAAACCTATAGGAAGCGGACACGTGTACTAGCCGTTACTCTATTCTTCCCATCTCTATCTCTCTCTACTAGAGATGCTTAACTCAGGCATTTAGCCTGTCAACGCAGTTCTTAACTGCAAACCCGCAGCATTTGGCTGCCAACTCGTATCGGGTCGGGCACTTCAGCCTAATACAAATTGCCTTTGAATCGGATCAATCATCCAGAGTACCTTAATACCCCCACTTGGTTTGCAATTAAGAACTGCGTTGACAGGCTAAATGCCTGAGTTAAGCATCTCTAGTAGAGAGAAATAGAGATGGGAAGAATAGAGTAACGGCTAGTACACGTGTCCACTTCCTATAGGTTTAATTATGAGTTGATCTATTACAATCTTCTAACAAAGGGTAGCATGTTGATGATATGGGTTGCGGTGAGAGCTACATCAAGCCAGAATGTATGTGGCATGTGGGCGGTATGGAGCAATGTACGTGTGGTTTTGATTATATGGCGGTGTTTGCACTCGGCTGTGCTGTTTTGCTCAGGGGTATATGGGCAAGATATCTGATGATGGACACCCTGGTGTTGTAGGAAGGTGATGAGTTCATGGTTGAGGTATTCTGCAGGGGTGTCAATTCGGGTCAATGGGTCGGGTTCGGGTCAAACCCGACTTGACCTGGCTATAAACGGGTTGACCCTAACCCGACCCTGTTTTGCAAACGGGTCAGGTTTGTCAACCCATACCCGACCCATGCGGGTTACCGGGTTGACACGACCCAACCCTCGAATTTATATGGGATGGACAGCAAAGATGCGGAGCACGCCGCACGGTTGGACGACGCAGACACGGGTCGCGGGACGAGCGACACGAACGCGAGAGTCGGGACGAGCACGGCTGTGGCCTGTGCGGGCTGGACCGCTGGACGGCGTGGAACCGTGGACGTGGGGAGAGCGACGCGAACTCAGACTCGGGACGAGCGACGTAGATGTGAACGCGAGAGCTTGCGACGCCTGGAACCTGTGACGCGGACGGCCGACGGCAGACTCCACCTCACGCCTCATGCGGACGCGACGTCGCGATTTGACGTAGACACGACCTGGCGGGCACTCGGGCAATGCAGTGGGTTTGCAAAACGGGTCATTTCGGGTTGACCCGCGGGTTGTCGGGTCAACCCGAACCCGATCCACTTTTCAAACGGGTCAGAAATCCGAACGCGAACCTGACCCGTTTCACAAACGGGTTGATCCAAACCCGAATTTTTCCGGATCGGGTTCGGGTCGGGTTTCGAGTCGGGTCAAAATTTGCACCCCTAGTATTCTGTGCCGTCGTATGTACAAAGGAATTTTATTTTGTGAGAGAGCTATTTTTCAATGAGTGTTTTAAATTTTATGAATAGTTTGGTAGCTTCATTTTTTAATACCATGGGAAATATTCAAGCAAATTTGGAGAAATCATCAATTAGTAACAAGTAATATTTAAAGCCTTTATGAGAAATAACAGGGGAAGGTCCCCATACATCAGAGTGAAGTAAAGCTAGGGGAGTGGATACAAAAGTAATAAAGCGTGTGAAATCAAGTTTGTGGCCTTTGGAGACCTTACAGTTAGAACAAAAAAAACTAGAAGTTGGAATGCCTAAAATCTTGATCTGCATAGATATGGTGTGGAGAATTTGGTGATGCAGGTGTCCGAGGCGATTGTGGCAACGAAGAGACTTGGAGGAGATGGCTGAGAGCACTTTGGATTGAGAGGCTATGGATGGAGTTTTAATTGTGTAAAGACCATTTCAACAGGGTCTCTAGAGCAGGATTTTCTTGGTCTAGAGGTCCATGAGGGTGAAGCCGAATGGAGAAAAGGAAATTGAAATGTTATTTTCACAAGTTATAGTGGAAACAGCCAAGAGGTTGTGTGAGAGATTCGGAACATGGTGATTTTAGAGAGGGAGAGCTTATGGGTCAGAGTGAGGCGGATTCCTATGCCGGAGTGTGCGTTGGGAAGTGTTTCTCCGTTGCCAACTCTGATGTTGTCGAAGCCATGATACTTGGTGGGCTATTGTATGTTGTCCAGATGAGGTGTGAAATGCGATGATGGGCCTGAGTCGATGTAACAATCGACAGAGGGAGAGGAGGAATCTACAACCAATGCCTTGGAAGATGATGTGAATGGTGCGGGGTATAGTTAATGTTGAGACAATGCCCACATTGAGCTGCTGATTGCCCACGTTTGTTATATATTAGACAGACCGTGGGTGACACGGCGGGCAATTTGTTAGTTGTTCCGGGTGTGAATCGGTCATGATCGCACCTGCCCCTACCCCTGTAGTTATATAGTATTGTATGGGTGTCCAGGTATAGGGGTTCTCTAGATAATTCGACTGCAATGTTGATTTCCTCGCTTACGAGGAGGGAGTATAGATCTTCTAGACTGATTGGGGAGAGCTTTGTGCGGATGGAAGTCTTGCATGCATGGTAGGATGGGGGAAGGTCATTGAGCATATACAAGATGATGTTCTCGGGATCTACCTGGGAACTAGCTGCGAATATGTTGTTTACTAAAGTCTTAATGGTTGTGAGGTACTGCCTCATGTTGAGATCCTTTATGGATATGATGTGGAGTTCGTTTTTCAATTGGATGATGCGGAAACAATTTGATGCTTGCAATCTTTGTTCAAGCGTTTTCTAGATATCTGAGCATCAGTTCAGATAAAGGACGTTAAGGGATGATGGATGTCGATATAGTGGAGCAAATGGCCGCAGCCAGGTTCTAATCTACTAGAAGCCACAGATTGTAGCTGGGATTGGGAATGGTGGTGTTGTCCGACCGGTGGAGGAGGCAGGAAGGTTTTGGGGTGGTGCTGTCTAAGTAGCCGACGAAGCCATTTGCTTAGAGAAGTTTGAGGACTTGGGATCTCCACAGGGGATAGTTGTCGTTGGAGAGTGGGAGGGGAACTATCGTTTTTATGTTGGAGAGTGCCAGTTTAAGGGAAGAGGGGATGTGTAGTAGCTCTATGTGAATTTCAGTGTTGTGTTTTGCCACCTGAGAACCAGACGACCGAGCCATTTGAGAGAAGATGTGTTGCTGCTGCTTAGAGCTCCTGCTCTGATACCATGAAGACAACTACATTAAAGAAAACCATTACTTCCTAAAGCATTGATACAAATACGCGGAGAAAGGAGAAGGAAATGACAAAACTTTTTGTATTGATGTAAAGCTTTTTCATTACTATATTTGTGTAATACATTGTGTGTATATATATATAGGTATATTAGTGTATAGCTTTACACGTGTATGTTTGAGATGCATTTGATTTGTTATGAGTGAACGATTCATAGGATGCTCTGATTTGTTCGTTGCAGCTGCCATGTCAGATGTAGTGGGCACTACTCCTTTTAGCTACCCATACAAGCTCTTCTTCCTAACCCAGCGAGAAAGCCAAAGATATCCTACAACCTTAATTTGGCCAATCAATTAGCCAGTGACAATCATGTTGTGCTCCCTATGATACCGTTGCAATGCCACGCTCTTGCATAATGTGTATCTTCCTTCATAGTCCTCCCACAATTTTGGCTCTAATGCTCTATTGACCGCTCCCACCAACTCCATTCAACGTTGTCGCCTAGACCACCCAACCACAACTACTATGACAATCTGAGCAAAACAACACCAAATCTTAGTGTTTACCCCAAAATATCTTATAAGTAACTCCATTAATCCATTAATTTGGCCAAGAACAATAAACTTTTGTTCCCCACATTTGTAACTCAAGAGTTCTACTCTGTTAAAACTTATAATGTTGTATGGGGTCACTTCTTAATTTTATGTAAAGAAGGTTCTAAACATTATCTTTGATTCATAGATGATACTCATGGGTGTATTCAATGAAATCTAAATTGCAAGTAGCTGCTCAATTCACACAATTATGCAACTTCGTTGAAAGACAATGCAATCATAAAATCAAAACAATTTGCACTGACAACAGCGGTGAATATTGCAACACTAACTTTCTCAAACTCCGTAGCCACAATGACATTTCTCATCAAAAACTTGCCCTTATCCCTAGCAACAGAATGGAATCATTGAATGCAAACATAATAATCTCATTGAAATTGTTCAAACACTCATGCTAGAAGCACACTTACCCCATTATGGGTGTAAACACACCTTACCGCTTCCTTCCTAATCAATAGATTGCCCTCACTCAACACAAACAATCTCCCTCCATATCAACTTCTCCAAAATAACCTTTCATCATTCCTTACCTAAAACCAATGGTTATCTATGATACCTGGCTCCAACTATATTATGCCACAACACTCCAACCCAAATCACAATTTATCATTTACTATCTATCTACTTCTCCTTCCCCCCACAATTCTTTTTCATATCTCATCTATGTTCTCTCTAGGCCATCCACTTGCTTCAATTGTTGTTTATCCGCTGTCACGTAAATGTAGAGGGAACATTTTGTTCTAGCATTAGCTTCTGCTTGTACGGGGACTAAATATTTAGGGCTCAACTTTGGTTCTTACAACACTACTTGTACAGCCTCAAGCATAATGATATCTATTGCAATTATTCAAGGCTAATACTATTTTTTTCCTCGGAAGCTAGAATCACCTGAGCCACCAGTGATGATAATGTGAAAGATAAATGCCGACATAATTGGAAGATTAATCGATTATAAATATATGGTACAACATCATGAGTAAGATCATCAGCGTTGCTCTGAATGAAGATTTTTTGTTATATCTAAATGAAGTTCAATAACATAATTTTTCTATAAATGTGAAGAAAATAAATCTTTCAACTGCTGCGACGAAACTTACACTGAGGCTTCAAGCTTCAGAATTTATGAATCATAACTAATTGCCAGTAGAACACACCCTTTTTTATAAGAATAAAATTAGATCACTTCCTTTTGTAAAAGATAAAACTAGGGTGAGAATGAAAGGGCAATTTTATCTGAAAAACCACTTCTACCTACAAAAATGCCGATTCATTCCATAGTTACACACACCGTACCAGCTAAACCCCTACCTTCATCCCTTATAAATTGGAAGCATGTCATTCTTTCAATTTGTGTTATTTGGCAACGTACTTGTCATTCTTTCAATTTGTGTTATTTGGCAACGTACTTTGGGGGCCTTTCCAGTGAAATCCAACCAAATTTTCCCTTCCTAAAGTCATTCAAAACACGAAATGATGCTTGGCCAACATCCCCATTGAACAACTGAAGGGAAATCTTATCAAGAAATCTACAAAAAAGAAAGAAAGTTTTAAGCCGACAAAACACCCAAAAGAAAAGGTATTATCAAGATAGTTCACAATATGTTAACATACGTTTTACCAAAGTAAGAATCTGCATCAACTCTATAACGCTTGGAAAGAGCTTCGGGTCCTGCAAGGATTAAAAAAGAGGTAGCTAAGTAGCAACATCAAGAGACAATACCAAAAATGGAATGGTTAAATACACAGCACATCGAAAAAAAATCAATCCAAATCTCATTTAAATCCTTTTTCGTCATTGTGTCCGGTTAAAAGTCAAATTCTCATTTAAATCTAATAAAGAAATATCATTTCTACTATTTTCTAATCAAGTCATTTTAGATCTACCTCATTTAAATCTAATAAAGAAAGATCATTTCTAATATTTTCAAACACATCATGCAAGATGAAAATTCACCTATCGTTGGCAGCCTTACGAGCATTTGCAAAAGAATGGTAGCCACATCAGTGACATCATATGATCTCTCACCGATGTCATCACATATTGCAAGCTTGATTGCAGCTGCTTGGTCCGTGAGACGCATTGGTATTATGCCTGGAGAGTCCAGCAACTCGAGATCTTTCCCAAACCGGACCCATCTATTAAAGATTAGTTAGATCAGTAATAAAAATCACCATCATCAGCATTAAGTTTAGCCCAACTATTTGGTGTTATATTATGAATCTTTAATTTCAGTCATTCTAATTAAGTGCTTTTAGGTGTTAAACCTATTTTTTGTAAATCATTTTATAAAATTTCTATCCATGTAACTTTAGACCGTCTACGGTCTACCACTCCATAATCCGTTGACACCATTTATTAACTAGTCAAACAAGGGATTTTCTACACATTGTTGTAATGTTCAAACTACCTAATTTTATTTTCAATCACCTTATCTTCAATAGATATCACTCTAACTTTTCTTCTAATATAAGTATTCCTTAATTTATCAAAAAACTACTAAAACTATGCAATCTGAAATTTTAATCTATATGCATGCAATGATTATCTTGTAAGTGTTTGATTGGGTGCAGAATAAAAGAGATGTGCTGATGACCGCCCATAGAATCCCATTGATGCAATGATGCCATGTATGTTTGTTTTTAATTGTATGAAGGACAGAGGGTTAAAGCCTTGAAGGGGATCATTTCAGGTTGTGGCTTTGTTTGGATAGAAATAGTACCAACGAAACTCATAGACTTCCACTTTAACTGAAATTTTTTATTTACTCTCTCCAACTATACTCCCTAAAGATCTGTTTGAGTGTTGATTCTAATTTTAAAAAATGTAATCTTCATTGCTTACTTCAGCTCTCTTGTAACACCTGGCCTAGGAGCTGCTGGGCACATTCGACGCTTTAGCAAACGGTTGATTAGAGAAGATTTGCCTACATTTGGATATCCCACAATTCCAACCCTGACCTGTAATAGAATGAAGAATTTATCAAAGTTAACTAAGATTTTAATGCAATATTTGAGGGGAAAAAATATCACATCAATTATTTGTTACTTAAAACATATTTCATAACAATGAGGAGAATGTTGACATGGCTAAAACTAGGGCTAAATCTCAAAATGATCCCCCGACTATTTGTATATAGCCAATTGAGTCCCAGAATATCACATTTCTCTAATTTAGACTCTTGACAATACAATATTGATCCAAAATTATCCCTTGGGCACTAAATTAGGCTTAATTTTTTATAGGCAAAGAACTAAATTGGGAACAACTTATCACAATTTGAGGGACCATTATGGATCAATTTTGAATAATCAATGGACTAAATTGTATAATCACAAGGACTGAATTAGCCACATGCAAACAGTAAGAGGACTATTTTGGGATTTAATCTTATATGACATAGGAAAAGCACATGAACCTAGAACTTGAATCTCATAAGATCAAATATCAAGTGAAAGCAAAATTCACACTTGTTAATGAGAGTGGAGACAACCGTAGCCATTTTTTTAGTCAATTTGCAAGTTGAAGAGCCTATAATGACCAATTAAAAAAAGCCAAGAAAGAAACATATGAAAAAGAACAAGGAATCAGTTGTAGAATTAAACAAATCCAATATAATGAAGTATCCATCAATAGTTTTTGAGAAAAAATCATTAAGGGGAATAAAATCATATAATTATATGTCAAGGCAGAAGCTTCATAATGAATTTAAATTAAGCGCGACAAATTGACCCACTACTCTGTTAGTAATAAATAACTCTAGAAGTTTCTTTATACAAAATTGTAATTACTTTAGTTTCTTTAATTGTGATGACGTGTACTTTTCTATTTTCTCTTTATAAGGACCATAGTATGCTTGTACCGAGATTGACATGAATACAATTTCTCTTTCATTTTCTGTGCTTTGCTCTGTCTTCAACCTGTAGCCTCACGGTATCCCAAGGTTATCATGGTATCAGAGCCATTTTTTCTCTAGCTCGTCTTCCGATTATTTTTTTCTCTCTTCTTTCTTGTCTTACATCGGAAGGATGTCTAACTCCTCCAACTCCTCCACAAATGCGGAATCCACCGCTCCTTCTCAGATTGTTCTTCCACCTCAACTCATTTTTCTCATGAGTAATCTCAAGAAATTAGTCCCAAATTCCTTAACGCCGGACATCTACCCGATTTGGCGATCTCAAGTTGAAAAAAAATTTTCAGCAAACGGTTTTAAAGGATTCTTGGACGGATCTTCGTCGTGCCCTACGACATCTACAGAATCCCGCGATCTTTGGATTCTTACCGATCAAAATCTATCTGCTGCCTTATATTCGGTTATTTCTCCTTCTATTCTTCCTTATGTACTTTCCTTAAATCACTGCTTTGAGATTTGGCAAACTCTTTCAAATCGGCTGCAATCTACCACCCGATCGCGTGTCATCCAGCTGAAAAATGATCTTCATCACCTGACCAAAGGTGATAAAACGATGACTGCCTATCTTCTTGAAATCAAATCCAAGGTAGATTCCATCGCTGCAGCTGGTTGCCAAATAGATCCAGAAGATGTGATACTCTATACTCTCAATGGTCTTCCCGCCACGTATCAGGCCTTCAAAACTGCCATCCGCACAAATCTCCAACCTCTCAGTTTGGATGATTTGTACAGCCAGCTTTGCACTGAAGAACAGAATCTCATTCAAGAAGCAGCAAATGATCTTCAACAAATTCATCTATCCGACATCACGACGGCATTACTTGCGTCTCGAGGTCGTGGTCGCGCAAGATCTAACACATACCGTGGCAAACAAGGTCGTGGATCAAATCAGAATAACAATCGTGGTAAAAGACCTGCAAGAAATATAACTTGCCAAATCTGTTCGAAAAATGGCCATTCGGCCATTCGTTGCTGGTATCGAACAGATCTGAGCTATACAGAAGAAACATCAAAGACAGCCTTGTTCACTATCCCAGACGATTCACGAGCATCAACCTGGGTTCTTGACAGTGGAGCATCCAACCATTTAACAGCCGATTCTTCTCAACTCAATTCAACCGAACCATATACAGGTAATTCTCAAGTTACTCTTGGAAATGGACCAAATCCCTATTCGTCATACAGGGAAAGGTATATTACCTACTCCGTCAGGTAATCTTGTTTTACATAATATTCATCTTGTTCCCAACTTATCATTCAATCTACTTTCTGTCCATAAATTGATTCAAGATAACAATTGTATTATTCGTTTTGATTCTAACGGTTATCAAATTAAGGATTCGAAGACCAATCGGCTTCTTCTTCACGGTCCATGCCATAATGGTATCTACCATGTTCGATCCTCCGTTCAACCTGCAGATCTTGCGTTAATATCTGTTCAGACAATTCCTGATCTCTGGCACAAACGGCTTGGGCATCCGGCTCATTCTACTTTACAGTTTTTGTCTCGTTTTCATTCTTGCATTTATACAGACTATTCTAACACTCAATGTAACACATGTCACTTAGCCAAAAGTAAACAATTACCGTTTTCTGCTTCTGTTTCAAACACGAATAAGCCGTTTGATTTAGTTCATTCAGATGTGTGGGGGCCATCTCCTACTATATCTGTGCAAGGCTACCGTTATTTTGTCTCTTTTATAGATGATTACACGAAATACTGTTGGATTTTTCCGCTTTTAAATAAATCTGCTGTTACTTCTGTCTTTATTAACTTTCATAAAATGATTTCCTGTCAATTTAATTCTCGTTTACGCATTATTCGAACAGACGGTGGTGGTGAGTATTTAAACAACCTGTTTCAATCCTACTGTACTCAATGGGGCATCAAGCATGAGTATACCTGCCCATATACTCCGGCTCAAAATGGAGTAGCCGAGCGTAAGAATCGTCATCTTCTTGAAACAGTTCGTAGTTTACTTATTAATTCCAATACTCCAACATCCATGTGGGTAGATGCTATTTACACGGCAACTTACCTAATAAATCGTATGCCCACAGTTAATTTAAATCACACCACTCCGCATGAAAAATTATTTGGTAAAGTTCCTGAATACAAGCATTTAAAGGTTTTTGGGTGTCTATGTTATCCATGGTTACGCCCTTATGCTAAATCTAAACTGTCTTCTATGTCTTTGCCTTGTGTGTTTATTGGTTATGCGACAAATCAAAAAGGGTACCGGTGTTTGGACCCTAAATCCCATCGTGTTTTTACTTCCAGGCATGTTATTTTTAATGAGAACATTTTTCCTTTTCATGATCAATTGAGTAAGCATTCCTCACCTAAATCTACTAGTTCTAGTACATATCTGCCACCACTCTTGTTAGTGCCTACAACTGCACTACAGAAGTGGTCATCGAAATCATCTTCATCGGATTCCAGTACATCACATACTATGCCACTTGCATTTACGCCAACTGAGAGGTCTTCTACTTCGGTTCAAATCATTCCCAGCCCCAGACCTATTCAACATCCGATGCAAACAAGATTACGCACTGGACATTTAAGGCCCAAGAAAGCGTTTGATCTAACACATCAAATCACTGATCCTGAGCCAACATCGTACAGTCAAGCGATCAAGCATGAGCATTGGCGTCATGCTATGTCCACGGAATTCCAAGCTCTCCAATCACAAGGTACTTGGGAATTAATTCCCCCTAATCCAAATTTAAATGTGCTTGGATGTAAATGGCTTTTTCGCACTAAAACAAATTCGGATGGTACAATTGCGAGATATAAAGCTAGATTAGTCGCTCTTGGATAGAATCAAGAATTTGGTATAGATTACACTGATACGTTTAGTCCTGTAGCAAAAATTCCTACTTTACGAATTCTTATTACCATTGCTTTACACCGTAATTGGCCGTTGCATCAATTAGATATCTCGAATGCTTTTTTACATGGTTCTCTTTCTGATTCGGTTTATATGAAGCAGCCTCCTGGCTTTACAGATGCTACTCATCCTACTTACATTTGTAAATTAAACAAAGCTCTTTACGGCCTAAAACAGGCGCCTTGAAAATAGTTTGAAACATTTACAGGTTTTTTACATAAATTTGGTTTTAAAACAAGCAATTCGGATCCATCTCTGTTAATATACTCTAAACAAAATGCACTAATGTATATCTTAGTGTATGTAGATGACATTATATTAACAGGGAATGATCCTTCTTTACATACGAAATTACTAGATAGCTTACATGGACGGTTTAATATGCAAAATCTTGGTTCACTTCATCAGTTCCTCGGTATAACTGCTGAAAGAACTGCTGGTGGCTTACTGTTACACCAAACCAAATAGCGGAGTCAATCCTTGAAAGAGCAGGTATGAAAAACTGTAAACCTTTGGCAACTCCGGCAAATCCAAAACAAAATAGTTCTGTCGAATCCAAGAGTTTTTCAAATCCTACCTTATACCGCCAATTGGTAGGGGCTTTGCAATATCTAACCTTAACTAGACCTGATATTGCATATGCGGTAAACCGCGCCAGTCAAGCAATGCACAATCCAACTGAACTTCAGTTCTCTGCACTAAAACGTATTCTCCGCTACATTCGTGGAACGGTTCATCATGGTCTACCGCTATCAGGTAACTCTCTCACTCTAACTTCTTATTCTGATTCTGACTGGGCTGGTGATCAACAGGATCGCAAATCGACGACAGGACGACAGGATACTGCAACTTTCTCGACAACTCTCTCATTTCTTGGGGTGTAAAGAAGCAATCTACTGTTGCAAGATCGTTCACTGAAGCTGAATATCGAGCCGTAGCTGCAACTACAACTGAAATTATTTGGCTTCGTCGTCTACTTCAAGAACTGGATTGCCCTCAAAAAGAACCAACAATTATGTATTGCGATAACACATCGGCTATCGCCTTAGCAAATAATCCAATTTACCATGCTCGGACGAAACACATTGAAATTGATTGTCATTTTATCCGAGAATGTATTCAAAATAATTGCATCCAAGTTCATCACATCTCTACCAAAGATCAGTTAGCTGATTTATTTACCAAGTCATTATCAAATGCTCGGTTCAAAGAGCTAACAACCAAGCTACTAATTTGTTCCGATATCATTAGCTTGCGGGGGGATGTTAGTAATAAATAACTCTAGAAGTTTCTTTATACAAAATTGTAATTACTTTAGTTTCTTTAATTGTGATGACGTGTACTTTTCTATTTTCTCTTTATAAGGATCATAGTATGCTTGTACCGAGATTGACATGAATACAATTTCTCTTTCATTTTCTGTGCTTTGCTCTGTCTTCAACCTGTAGCCTCACGGTATCCCAAGGTTATCATACTCAAGGATTAATAATCCATAAAATAGATTCTATAGGCAGCAAGAAAACCTGAGCCTCCATTAATTAACTGCCAAAGAACTCTGCTTGGATTAAAAATGCTCTTTTGTGGGGATGAAATCCATCTATTCTTATTTTTTAAGATAGGTTATGAGAAAATGCCAAATCTGTGAAACTAATAGAGCTTGCAGAAAACAAAGAAGAAACTATCAAATGCTTAAAGAAAATATAATGTGAATTACTGGACGAGGAAGTAGGCCCTTGGCTCTACGTTTGACATTCACGTTGGCGGCTAATGACTTTGCAAGTCTGCCAAGTTTCATAGTGCCCTGCAATTGAAAAGCAATGTCCATGCAGTTAGTAAGTGTGCCAAGTCATCAGAAAGATGCCTTCGAAAAAAAAAGTCTTCTAAGTACCATTCCTAGTTGCCCATTTGAGAATACAACTTTCAAGCCCTGCTTTGCAAAGAAAGTAGCCCATGCATTTCTATCAGCAGTGGATATCATGTCTTCTCTATTCAAAACTAGTATCCTTTTACGATTGCCAAGCCATAAATCCATCTACAGAAAGAAATTTAGTCAAATTCCAAGCACAGAAGTTGATCTTTTAGAATTACCATTCTATAAAAGATAATTATTAAAACCTGTGGATGACTTGTGGACATTGGGATCCTTGCATCACGAACTTCGATTACAACATCCATTAGCTTGAGCTGTTCTTTGAGTTCCTTCTCTGTTTTAGCAATATGACCAGGATACCACTACCAAGAGCACATGAAACCATAATGTGCTAAAATACACTTCCAACTTAAGTAGATATAAATTAAAAATGATCATGGCCCAGAAAGAAAATGTTTGAATATAACAACTCGTTTGTACCTGTACAGGGCGCAGTGGTCTTGTCCAATAATTCAAATCAGCATCCAGCTTCTCCCAATCAGTTTCTTCCCAGAGCCCCTCGGTTGTAAAATTAGGAATGCTACTTTTCTGTTTCTGAGATAAGTTGAGGGTAAGTCCAGCACTAACCTGCAAAGATCTTCACTTCAATCCTATAATACATTGATTTCAAATCATTAAATGGATCCCAGTTTTTACTGTTTTAAGCAGTTTGTGAAAAAAAATAATATGAAATGATCGAAATCCAAGGTTTCACTGGTCATAAAAGTAACATACGCTAACCATATAAATAAATGAAGAATATGAGAGGAATCAAAACCCTAGAAGCGAGGTCTCACAGCATTCGGAGCGAGAAGCGTGGGGGAAACGTGGACGATGAGCTTATTAGAGCTTCCAAAGCGCGGCGCTGCAGCGAAGGGCGCCCAAGAATGGCAGTTCGTTGGGGATGCCAAAGAAGCCATGGAAGAGCTAGCAGAGAAGGGCGAAACAGAATGACCAGTAACTCAACCGAATCTTCTTATCGTTGATTAAAATTTTTATCAGGATATTAGTGCTTGCATTGTGCTATTTAAATATATCTTTAAATTTTTTTATCATAAAATATCTCTCAGTTTAATTTTATTTAAATTATTAGTTAATATCATGAAGTTATTAGATAATAATATTAATTCACATAAATTATAAATGGAAAAATAATAATAATTAAATATTCATTAGTTATCTAATAAACATTATAAATATGTGTTCGTTTAATATATATATATATATATATATATATATATATATATATACATATTTAATAATTAAATTGTATTGAGAATAATTAATGGTGTTGAAATCAATGATATGCGTAATAAAAAGAATTTTATTCTATTATTAAAAACATAAAGATATTCTTAAAAAAAAATCATTCTTTTTTCACTCTTCTAAAATTTAACTAATTATTTATATAGTTTTTAAGGTATTGGAATATATCAATATCTTATTCATATTAATTTCTCCTACTTTTGTTAATTTTAATTTTAGAAGAATTTATTTATTCTTAAAAATTATAATTGTTGTGTCCAGGAGTATTCGCGGCGGTAGAGAAATATATATAATTTAACGTTTTAGCGTTATACGAAGATCTAGCACACACATAGATAAAAAGAGAGTGTGCATCATTCACCAGAGACACCAAGATTTTTACGTGAAAAACCCTTGGAAAAGGGGAAAAAACCACGGGGTCTAACCCAGTTTGAATGAATCCACTAGTATTGCAGTTGATTACAAATGAAGCACTTCTTTGGGGGAAGGTCTTAGCTTGATGTACATCTTATACAGTACATTACATGATAAGAATACAAAGAATCACTGCTGATGTGTTTGTTTGGTCTGAAGGACTATAGTCGGAGGGTGACGTAAGTCAGCAGGACCGTTGTCTGACGACAGAGGTAAGAAGGATGGCGTCAGGTAGACATCCAGTAATGGACATAAATCCAACATCAGATAGATGTCCGACGAAAGTCCAATAATAGGCAGAAGTTCGGCGTCGGGTAGAAACTTGATGACGAGCGAAGGTCCGGCATCGGGTAGAAGTCCAACGTCAGTTGGAGGCCGAGGAGAACTCTGGCGTTAGATGGTATTCGGGCAGAACTCCGGCGTCACTTGGAGTTCGGGTGAAACTTTGGCGTCACTTGGAGGACGAGCAGAATTCCGGCGTCACTTGGGGGGCGTGCGGAATTCCAGCGTCACTTGGGCGGAGTTTCGGCGTCGGGCGGAACTCCGACGTTATATGGTATTCGGACAGAACTCTAGCATCACTTGGAGTTCGGGTGAAACTCTGGCGTTAATTGGAGGTCGGGCGGAATTCCGGCGTCACTTGGAGGGCTGGTGGAATTCCGGTGTCGCTTGGGCAGAGTTTCGGCGTCAGGTGGAACTCCGACGATGGTCGAGGAGGAGTTTCTTCCCTCCTATCATTCTCTTCTTCTTCTCTTGCTTCTTGCTTGGGCCCCTCAAGAGAAATGAGGGGCTATTTATAAATATTTTGGAGTGGCATGACCTGTAAATAGGTGAGAGATCAGGGGTAAATAGGGAGTGGTCGACCGATATTGAATCCCTAAATCGTGTACCGTTCATCAGACATTTGAATGTCTTAATGATGTCGGTATTTGGCGATCTTGGGCTCGTTGGATTCATCTTGTCGAGTCACTCGATTCGACCATAAGCACGTTATGTTTAGAAACCGTTTGGTAACTCAAATTGTGGTTCGAAACTTCCAACAGCGCTTCGAGCCCTTGATTTGGACTCACTTAGGCTCGGATTGAGTCGAATTTGGTGTCGTTGGGTTTGTATTTCCGAGACCCTCAGTTTGACTATAAATTTGCTGAAATCGGAGTTCAGGTGATCCCAAATTTAATTTTTGAAGTTTCCGGTTTGATTTTGCCTCGAGGTCGTGATCGATCAAGATGATTTTTTGAGGATATATCAATAATATTATCATATTATATTTAATTAAAGTTACATCAAAAAAATAAAGATGAGAATGCACAAGTGGATGAGTGGCTTGAAATAAAAAGGTTGGAATAGCTCAAGCGACAGATGAGAGCCATCTAGCTAAGGTCTTTAACCATTTGAGTTCTCTTTTTGCGCATGGGAATCTAAAATCTTTGGCAGTACTTTATTCTGTTGGATGCCAATTTGTTTAATGGAAGGAAGCTGCTTTGCCTACTTGCTAAGCCTGCGCGAATAAGAATGCCTTGTTCTTGACCAAGTAATTAAATGATGCTTTTAAGTAGCAATATGATATTTCGACGATGCAATGGAATGGAATGATCATGCTTTGTGTTGAATTCATAATGCACTCCAAGAATCTGAGATCAAGAAAAGTCGCCTTCTTATCAAAATCTGAGAATAGTAAAACCTACTTCTGCCCACAACTTGACGTGGTAGTTGGTGGAAGAGATCGGAATCTGCAAGGGAAAACGGAAAACAGAGTAATGCAGGGAAACTCTAAAGTGAGGTTTCAAAGAAATATCATATATTTGGCTCTTTCTTTTTCTTTGAAGTCATATACTAAGGTATGAAAAGATGATTATAACAGTAAAGGTATGCCTAGTTGTTGCGTCCTGGAGTATTCGCGGCGGTAGAGAAATATTTAGTTTAACGTCTTAGCATTGTACGAAGATCCAGCACACAAGCAGATAAGTGAGAGGGTGTAGCATTCATAAGAGACACCAGAGTTTTTTACGTGGAAAACCCCTGAAAAGGGGGAAAAACCACGGGGCCTGGCCCGATTTGAATGAATCCACTAGTATTTGTAGTCGATTACAAATGAGGCCCTTCCTTAGGAGAAGGCCTTGGATTGATGTAGCAAATGTACATCATATAGATTGCATTACATGGTAGGAGTTACATATACAGGTTTGTTTGGCCTGAAGGACCGTAGTCAGCAGGAGACCGTAGTCGGCCGGAGACCATAGTCGGCAGGAGACCGTAGTCGGCAGGAGACCGTAGTCGGCCGGAGACCGTAGTCGGCCGAAGACAGTAGTCGGCCGGAGACCGTAGTCGGAAGGAGACCGGGGTCAGAAAGATCGTTGTCTGTTGATGGAGGTCGGAAGGACCGTATTAGGCGACAGTGGTCAGAAGGACCGTAGGCGGTAGGAGATAAGGAGTCAGGTGTTAGTCCCAGTATCACTTGGAAGATCGGATGTTGATGGTCTGGCCTTGAGTAGGACGTTGGGTCTTAAGCAGGACGTCAGGTCTTCAGCAGGACGTCGGGTCTTCAGCAGGACGTCGGGTCTTAAGCAGGACGTCAGGTCTTTAGCAGGACGTCGGGTCTTCAGCAGGACGTCGGGACTTAACGTCGGGCCTTGAACAAGACATCGGGTCTTTGGCAGGAAGTAGGGACTGAGTGTCAGGCCTTGAACAAGACGTCGGGTCTTTGGCAGGATGTAGGGACTGAGTGTCGGGCCTTGAACAAGACGTCGGGTCTTTGGCAGGACGTCGGGGATGAACGTCGGGCCTTAAGGTGGTGGTCCGGCGAGGTTTTGTGGTGGTCCGGCGAGGTTCCTGCGGTGGTCCGGCGGTGGTCCGACGAGATTCCTGCGGTGGTCCGGCGGTGGTCCAGCGAGGTTCTGCGGTGGTCCGGCGGTTGTCGAGGAGGAACTCCTTCCTTCTCTTCTCTTCTTCTCTCTCTTGCTTGGATCCCCCTCTTATGAGAAATGAGGGCTCTATTTATAGATTTTCTGGAGTGGCATGACCCGTAAAAAGGCATGAGATTAGGGGCGAATAGGGAGTGGTTGAATAGACGGCCGATATTGAATCCTACGAGCATGCACCGTTCGTTGGGCATTTGAAGGCCTTAATGGTGTCGGAATTCGGCGATCTTGGGCTCGTTGGATTCGTCTCGTCGAGCCGTTCGATTCGAGTATAAGCTCGTCAAAATCGGAGTCCGTTTGGTAACTCAAATTGTGGTTTGAACCTTCCAACAGCGCTTCGGGTTCATGATTTGGACCCATTTGGGCTCGGATTGGGTCGAACCTGGTGTCGTTGGGTTCGTATTTCCGAGACGCTCAGTTCGACAGTAAGCTCACTGAAATCGGAGTTCATTTGCTTCTGGATTTAATTTTCGAAGTTTCCAACTTGATTCTGCATCGAGATTCGTGCCCGATCAAGATAATTTTTTGACGACGTATCAGTACACCCTCTCACTTATCTGCTTGTGTGCTGGATCTTCGTACAATGCTAAGACGTTAAACTAAATATTTCTCTACCGCCGCGAATACTCCAGGACGCAACAGTTTGGCGCCGTCTGTGGGAAAGTGATTCCCGACTGGGGGGCAACTTTTGCTCCAATCTCAAAAGATCGCTCTTATCAACTTCCTGACATCAGTCATTGTTGCATCAAATGCGGACTGGGGGGCAACTTTGACCACAATTCTGGTCAAAAAGATCCTCTAATGCTTTATATATCAGGATGATATTTCAGGAATATTCGAGCAAAGGCTCCGACATACAACCTCGGAAAGGTCTCACATCCTTGGTGGATTCTCCTGACCTCCTCCACACAGGTTAACGTCGTCGAGCAAAGGCTCCGACATACAACCTCGGAAAGGTCCTACATCCTTGGTGGATTCTCCCAACCTCTTCCACACAGGTTAACGTCGTCGAGCAAAGGCTCCGACATACAACCTCGGAAAGGTCTCACATCCTTGGTGGATTCTCCCGACCTTCTCCACACAGGTTAACGTCGTCGAGCAAAGACTCCGACATACAACCTCGGATAGGTCTTACATCCTTGGTGGATTATCTCAACCTCTTCCACACAGGTTAATGTCGTCGAGGAAAGGCTCCGACATACAACCTCGGATAGGTCTTACATCCTTGGTGGATTATCTCGACCTCTTCCACACAGGTTAACGTCGTCGAGCAAAGGCTCCGGCATACAACCTCGGAAAGGTCTCACATCCTTAGTGGATTATCCCGACCTCTTCCACACAGGTTAACGTCGTCGAGCAGGGCTCCGGCATACAACCTCGGAAAGGTCTCACATCCTTAGTGGATTCTCCCGACCTCTTCCACACAGGTTAACGTCGTCGAGCAGGGCTCCGACGTACAACCTCGGAAAGGTCTGACATCCTTGGTGGATTCTCTCGACCTCTTCCACACAGGTTAACGTCGTCGAGCAGGGCTCCGACATACAACCTCGGAAAGGTCTCACATCCTTAGTGGATTCTCCCGACCTCTTCCACACAGGTTAACGTCGTCGAGCAGGGCTCCGGCATACAACCTCGGAAAGGTCTCACATCATTGGTTAACGTCGCCAGAATGTCGTCAATGGACTTCTATCTGACTTCTCCACAATGTTAAAATTCTACCCGATTTTAAATTTTCTCCTATCACTGAACTTTTGCCTTGCAGGACTTTCGATGGACTAAAACCCAGCACCGAAATTCTTCCTATTGTCGGACTAATACTCGACGTTGGACTTTTGCTCCTCAGTGGACTTCTCCTTGACGTCGGACTTCTGCTCGTTAGTAGACTTCTACCCGACGTCGAACTTCTGCTCGTCAGCAAACTTCTGCCCGACGACGGACTTCTGCTCGTCAGCGGACTTCTGCCTGACGTCGGACTTCTGCTCGTCAGCAGACTTCTCCCTGTCGTAGGACTTCTGCTCGTCAGCGGACTTCTGCCCGTCGATAAACTTTCATCGGTCTTCTGCCAGAGGCCGTACTTCTACACGACGTCGGATTTCACCTTGTCATCGAACTTCTGCTCGTCAGCGGACTTCTACTCGTCGTCGGACTTTTGCCCGTCGATGAACTTTCATCGGACTTCTGCCCGAGGCTGTACTTCTACACGACATCGGACTTCTCCTTGTTGTTGAACTTCTGCTCATCAGCGGACTTCTACTCGTCGTCAGACTTCTCCTTGTCGACGAACTTTCATCGGTCTTCTGCTCAAGGTCGTACTTCTACCGGATGTCGGACTTCTACCAGTTAATAGACTTTCGTCGGTCTTCTGCCTGACGTTGTATGTCTACGCGACGTTAAATTCCTACCTGTCATCATACTTCTCCCCGACGTTGGACTTATACTCATTACGGGACTATCATCGGTCTTCTACTCGACGTCGAACTCCTGCATATCGACGGACATTCATCGAGCTTTTACATGTCGTTGAATGTCTACTCGTCGTCGTACTTCTCCAACCTTCGTTGGACTTCTGTTTGCTGTCAACCTCCCTCCTTACAACGGTCTCTCCGACCTCCATCTCCAACCAACTAACATCAGAACTCCGCAATATCTCTCGAAGAATAGAGGAAGGAGGGGAAATCTCCGGACTTCCTTGCCAAGAGAGGGGCCTCGAAAAATCGAGGGAAGACCTCAATAGAAAGGACAGAGGGAGAAGAGAAGGAGGGGAAATCTCCGGACTTCCTTGCCAAGAGAGGGGCCTCGAAAAATCGAGGGAAGGCCTCAATAGAAAGGACAGAGGGAGAAGAGAAGGAGGGGAAATCTCCGGACTTCCTTGCCAAGAGAGGGGCCTCGAAAAATCGAGGGAATGCCTCAATAGAAAGGACAGAAGGAGAAGAGAAGAAAGGAGAAGAAGAAGAGGAGAAAATAGGAGAAGAAAAGGAGAAGGATAATTTTTCTAAAGGCCTCGGGGGGCTATTTATAGGTTTTGGAGAGAAAGGAGGGGGTCATTGCTATTTCAGAATTTTCTTATTTTTCTAAAAAAATTTCAAATTTTTTGGGATTTTTTCGGAATTTTTTGGACCCAAAAAGGTCAAAAAATGCATTTTTTCGACAAGTGGGACCCACTTAAGTCGGTGCAGCCAACCGAACACGCGAAACGACGCGACAGCGCAGCAATCCGCGGGCGTGGCATGCAGATCGCGGCTGGCCGCGCGAGGCCAGCAGCCGGCCACCGCCGGCGGCAGCAGCAGCCGCGGCATTGCCACGCGGTCCGGCTCACGCGCGGAAGCCAGGCGCGGGTGCGGTCCGGCCTGTGGGTGCGGTTCAGCCCCAGGTGCGGGGGCTCGAGAGCAGCCTGGGTGCAGCCCAGGCGTGGCCGCGGGTGCGACCTAGGCACGGCAGCAGGCGCGCGCTGCCATAATGCGCGGGCGCGGCAACATTTCCGCGTCGCCGGCGGAGCAGTGGCGGCCGGCCGGCTGGTCCGGCCGGTTTGTCGCCCAGACCATTCCGAGGCTTAATTCCGTCTAGAAAAGTCCAAATTCGACGTTTTTTGGGTCCCCGACACAGTTTTTCGACGTCCCGGACCCAATTTCGGGCCTTTCGGCACTTTCAGAGCTCAACGAAGCCTCTATAATAAAGTTTGAGCAAGCACTTAATTTCCGGGACGCAATTTTTGGCGTTTCGGCCATTGCAAATTGTCGACACATATATTTTCGGACTCCTGAAGCATCGACGTCCGAAAATAGGGGGGCAACTGATACGTCGTCAAAAAATTATCTTGATCGGGCACGAATCTCGATGCAGAATCAAGTTGGAAACTTCGAAAATTAAATCCAGAAGCAAATGAACTCCGATTTCAGTGAGCTTACTGTCGAACTGAGCGTCTCGGAAATACGAACCCAACGACACCAGGTTCGACCCAATCCGAGCCCAAATGGGTCCAAATCATGAACCCGAAGCGTTGTTGGAAGGTTCAAACTACAATTTGAGTTACCAAACGGACTCCGATTTTGACGAGCTTATACTCGAATCGAACGGCTCGACGAGACGAATCCAACGAGCCCAAGATCGCCGAATTCCGACATCAATAAGGTCTTCAAATGCCCAACGAACGGTGCATGCTCGTAGGATTCAATATCGGCCGTCTATTCAACCACTCCCTATTCGCCCCTAATCTCATGCCTTTTTACGGGTCATGCCACTCCAGAAAATCTATAAATAGAGCCCTCATTTCTCATAAGAGGGGGATCCAAGCAAGAGAGAGAAGAAGAGAAGAGAAGGAAGGAGTTCCTCCTCGACAACCGCCGGACCACCGCAGAACCTCGCCGGACCACCGCCGGACCACCGCAGGAATCTCGTCGGACCACCGCCGGACCACCGCAGGAACCTCGTCGGACCACCACAAAACCTCGCCGGACCACCACCTTAAGGCCCGACGTTCATCCCCGACGTCCTGCCAAAGACCCGACGTCTTGTTCAAGGCCCGACACTCAGTCCCTACATCCTGCCAAAGACCCGACGTCTTGTTCAAGGCCTGACACTCAGTCCCTACTTCCTGCCAAAGACCCGACGTCTTGTTCAAGGCCCGACGTTAAGTCCCGACGTCCTGCTGAAGACCCGACGTCCTGCTAAAGACCTGACGTCCTGCTTAAGACCCGATGTCCTGCTGAAGACCCGACGTCCTGCTGAAGACCTGACGTCCTGCTTAAGACCCAACGTCCTACTCAAGGCCAGACCATCAACATCCGATCTTCCAAGTGACACTGGGACTAACACCTGACTCCTTATCTCCTACCGCCTACGGTCCTTCTGACCACTGTCGCCTAATACGGTCCTTCCGACCTCCATCAACAGACAACGGTCTTTCTGACCCCCGTCTCCTTCCGACTACGGTCTCCGGCCGACTACTGTCTCCGGCCGACTACGGTCTCCGGCCGACTACGGTCTCCTGCCGACTACGGTCTCCTGCCGACTATGGTCTCCGGCCGACTACGGTCTCCTGCCGACTACGGTCTCCGGGCGACTACGGTCTCCTGCCGACTACGGTCTCCTGCCAACTACGGTCCTTCAGGCCAAACAAACCTGTATATGTAACTCCTACCATGTAATGCAATCTATATGATGTACATTTGCTACATCAATCCAAGGCCTTCTCCTAAGGAAGGGCCTCATTTGTAATCGACTACAAATACTAGTGGATTCATTCAAATCGGGCCAGGCCCCGTGGTTTTTCCCCCTTTTCAGGGGTTTTCCACGTAAAAAACTCTGGTGTCTCTTATGAATGCTACACCCTCTCACTTATCTGCTTGTGTGCTGGATCTTCGTACAATGCTAAGACGTTAAACTAAATATTTCTCTACCGCCGCGAATACTCCAGGACGCAACACTAGTACTATTAAAACAAAAAGAGCAACTATAGTAGTGGAGTCTAAATGAGTAAGTTACTCCCTCTTTTACGTGATGCACTACATCAAATCTTCCTTGCTGAAAGAGGATTCGACTCGGATGAGGTTGTAATAGTTGGAGCGTTTTTAGGAGGAAAGTAAGTGGATATATCAGCAATGTTGAAGGTGGAGGACGTATTGCATTCAGAAGGTATATCAACGACGCGAGCATTATTATTGATTTTCTTCACAATGGGAATAGGGCCCACTTTGCGGCGAGACATATTGGAATAACTACCAGGGGCAAAATGCTCCTTCCGGAGACAAACTATAACTAAATCACCAGGATTGAAAACTTTGTGATGACGGCGAGAATCGGCTACCATTTTGTACTTAGTATTTGATGAAATAAGCTTGTTATGAACATCATTGATTAAAGTTGTGAAATTTTCAATTAATTAGAAAGCAGTATTGTTGCATTTTGGAATGAACGCACGATCAAGGGTATGATTGGGCATCTTTCAATAAACAATGCTAAAAGGGCAATGACTGGTGGAGCGCTTAGGCATTTTATTGTATGCAAATTCAGCTTGACTCAACAAGTCATCCCATATTTTCGGATGGCCTTGTACTAGACATCTTAACATATTTCCAAGTGTGTGATTCACCACTTTCGTTTGACTATCAAATTGTGAGTGGTAGGCGCAACTTAAATTGATGTTAGTATGTAACTGCTTCCACAAATCATGTCAAAAATGGCATATAAACTTAACATCTATGAGAGAAGTAAGGCTTCTTGGTCTATTACACTACGTAAATGAATTATTAAAAAAAATATATGGGCAATGTTTGGCGCATCAAATATTTTTTACTTGGAAGAAAGTGCGTCATTTTGAAAAAAAATGTCTACCACCACCATCACCGAATCATTGCCATGTATGGTTCGAAGTAACACCAAAACAAAATTGAGACTAAGATCTTCCCAAATGGTTGTCTTCACAGGCAATGGCAAATACAAACTTGTATTTTGACTGCCTCCCTTATAAGTTTGACAAATCAAACATCTTTCAATAAAACAAGTAACAACTCAAAAAAGATGAGGCCAAAAAAAAGGAACATGAAGTTGTGATATGATCTTTTCGTGCCCACCATGACCAGATAGCCCTTCGTTATGCATTTTCTTAGGCTTCGTTTGGGATGGCTGCAACTATCGGTAAAACATGTTGTGAAGTTGTTGTCCAGAAAGCTGCTGTATATAAATCAATAAATTTTGTTTGGGTAATATAACTGCCGAGTTGCTGTGTTGCTGCTGTATAATAACAAATTACCTTGATACATTTTTATATATTGAGATACATATAATAATCAACTAACATTTCTGAATTAAAATTAAGTAATTGATCTAAATATATCATATGAATCATCAAAGCAACTCACAAATTGAGTTTCAAACAGTAAATATATTTAGGCATTTTGTTTTTATCATGAATTAGTCCATAGCATCACAGAAAGTGATTTTTTTTTTAATATTTGAAAGTAATTTAGAAAGTAACTAAGCAAATGTTTTAGTTGATTTTTTTTTATATTTGAAAGTAGTATATACCAGAACTTGACTTTTTGAAAACTAAAAAATTTGCTGGACTAAGCCATTTGGTTGGATGCATTTAATAATCAAATGACTTTTACACATCTTGAAAGAATAACTTAAATGTAATGCTTTAATTTTCAAATGCAAGATGAGTGGAAATGAAATCACAATTAAGTTTAATAGATTTTAGAATTAAATTTCCCTAAATAGAACGATGGATTTAGCAATCAAAATAATATTACCTTTAACCAAACAAGTTGAGTTGTTTTAGAATTACAACGTTTTAAAAATGATTTGTAATCCTTCTACGGTATTTTGAAACATACGATTTCTAATTCCATGTGATTTTGTTTGCATCCAACCATGCTGTTAAAAGGTTTATTGTAGAGAGATTATTAGATTCGGAGTGCAGGCGAGGAGAACCGTCCGCACACAAGTATAGGGAACCCAGCTAGATACCACTCGGTACCGCTGGGTACCACTTGGTACCCTGTGCTTGTGCGGACGGTGTGCGGATGGTCCACACTCCGCACCAAATAATTTTCTTTATTGTAAGAGCGCTGATCTTGAAAGCTACAATTTGCATTAGAAAGCGCTCACTAGATGTAAATTCAATTCAGTAAATAGCATAAAATTTGTGTAGCATTTGCCTGTTAAATCTTCAAAGCATAAGCAGATGTTTATTACCCAAGGTAGCCATTTGATATTTATTTAATCGCGGATTTCAATAAAAAAAATTAAAATATTATATTTTAACGCCCACCGTGGGGCTCGAACCCACGACCACAAGGTTAAGAGCCTTGCGCTCTACCTACTGAGCTAGACGGGCTTTGATGCTCTCAGATTAATTCATTTATATTTATTTATAATTTATTATTATTTAAAATATTAAAATTCCTCCTCGATTCCCGAAAACGTTCAACCACTCAAAGTCCTGACGCACGTGGGGGACCCTAGGGGTGCAACTAGGTCAAGTCAACTCTTGAGTTTGCTCGAGCTTGATTAGATAACGAGCTCACAAGACAAGTTTATAGAAATTTGAGTTCAAGTTTGATGGAGTCGCTGCTAGACTTGTTGACTCACCCAGCAACTCGGTATAATCGAATGACTGAAGGCAGGGCCAAAATGAAATCGGATGACATAATCAGAATTGGAAAGCATAAGCAGATGTTGATACAGAATTGGAGGAGGAAGCTGGCGCAGAAATAGAAGATGAAACTTGAACTAGAACGTGGAATCGAGGGCATAATCACGTGGCCTATTCTTCTTACGCCTCTCGCAAGCTGGCTCACCAACCCGAATCTATTGCCACGAGCCGAGCTCTAGCACACCATTTGAGCTCGAGTTCGAGCTCGTGATTTGCAAACGAGCCAAGCTCGAGTTAAGCATGCTCAAACTCTACTCGTCTCGTTTAGACTCCTAATTTGCATGGTTGAGTGGCATCAAATCAAATTTTTTATTTTAAAAAATATAAATGTTACTAAAAAAAACTATATATGTTTAAATCTTAAAATAGATTTAAGAACTTAGAGACTCATTTGGAGCACTTTTAAATTAAAATATTATACTATGATTTTCTTAAATAAATTTTGAGAACCTAATATTAAGAATCTAATTGGGATAACTTTCTCACTGTTTTGCTTTCAGATAGCAATCCTAATTTTATTTGAATATTTTTTGCTTTCATGCTGCTTTTTCACAGCTTTTCAAAAATTCATGTGATGAAAACTATTTTTTACAATAATAATAGTTAAATTATGTATGTCACGAAATAAACCTTAAAAATGTTATAGAAGTGGAGGAACTTATCAGGCTTGTCTTGTGATTGAAAAGTCCCCTCAAACTTAAGAGAAAATTCTATAATATGGCGGTGAGACCTGCAATGTTTTATGATGCCGAATGTTGGCTATTAAAAGAGAAGCATGATACTAAGTCAAGTGTTGCGGAGATGTGGATGCTCAGGTGGATGAGTGGCTTTACCCTTATAGATATGATACAAAATGAGCATATACGTGAAAATGTTGGAGTAGCTCCAGTGGAAGATAAGATTAGAGAGATTCGCCTTAGATGGTTTGGTCACATAAAAAGCCAGCCTTCCGATGACCCGTTAGGAAAGTAGAGGTATTAGTTTTGACTTATGTTAATAAAGGCAGAGGAAGACCTAAAAAGACTTCATTATAAAATATTAGAAATGATATTTCTTTATTAGATTTAAATGAGAATTTGACTTTTAACATGACATAATGGAGAAAAAGAATTCATGTAGTCGACCCAATGTAATGGGACAAACGATTGATGTTGTTGTTGTTGTATTCATCCTACTAAAAGTTTAATGTGATTATCGAGCAAAACTTTCCTATGATTCTTTATCTTCTTTCTTTTTTATGTGATGTTAATATGTCCTTTTTAATGTTTCTACTTGCAAAGACGATTTTTCCATAATTTGAAATATTGAGAGTTAGGTCATAATTTTAATAAAATTGGCAAGGACACTGTCGGGCTCGCTTCACTTTTAACATCAACATCTGGCCGCCCATAGGTCAACTACGTACGTAATATGATCCTTCTTCTCTATTAGAATTACTTTTAACTTCATGTTTAGTTCTAGATATATCATCAAAAATTATTCATGAACAGACATAAATCTCGAGGAAAAATTAAATTATAAAATTTTGAAATTAAATATGGGATCATCCAAACTCTGATTTCAGCAAACTTATAGTCGAACTGAACATCTCAAAAAGATGAATCTAACGACAATAAATTTAACCCAATTCTAGCCTAAATACATCCAAATTGAAGACCTGAAGCACATTTAAAAGGTTTAAACAATAAATTGGGTGACCAAATGATTTCCATACACGACATGCTTATAATCAAATCGAGCGGCTCAACGAGACAAATCTAACGAGCCCATGATCATCAAACTTTGATTTCATTAAAACACTCAAATACTTTATAAACGGTCCATGATCAAGAGAGTCGATATTGGTCATCCATTAAGAACACTCCAAATATGCTCTTGATATTCTCCTTATTTATTGGCAAAACCACTCCCAAAAAATTATAAATAGATCTCTCATTCTTCATTGAGGGGAATCTAAATAAGCAAGAGAAGAAAGAGAAAAAAATCATAATTCTTTTGCCACCAGATTCCTCCTCCTCGACCACCGCCCACTCACCAATCATCGCCGAACTATTGTCAGACTTATGTTTGGCCACCGACTGTCATCAGACTTCCGCCTAACCACCAGCTATCGCTAGACTTCCGCCCGGGCACCAACTGACGCTGGATTTTTGCCTGACCACCAAATGTCGTTGGACTTTAGTTCGATTCCTGTTGGTCCCAATATTTCAACCTTATGATTGACTGTGGTAATTTAATCATCCACAGTCTTAAGGACGAATCAATCATTTGTAATATATTCAAATAATAGTAGAATCATTTCAACTGGGTGTGGCACTATGGTTTTTCCCTTCAACATTTTTTACGTAAAAAACTCTGATGTTTCTGTTCTTTCTCTGTTTGTTAGCTAGATATTCGTGCAATGTTAAGACGTTAAATTTGATACTTTACCAGCACGAATATTCTAGCCCGCAACAGTTCTCTAACTAAAATCTTATATAGTTTAAATTTGATTATATCAAACATCTTGCTTTAACATTCTACTTATATTTAGTTACAGGACATATAGGATCACTTTTATTTTTTATTTTTAATTTTATTTTTTTATGTTATGCCATTAAATCAAATATATTTAATACCTTAAAATTATTTTTTGTCAAATGTTAATTAAGGATTTATTTTGGACAGCTGTAGCATTTTATAAAGTTAATTTTGAAGTTGAGGTCAGGAATGTTACTCACTACTGTGATTGCAAAAATAGATTTTCACCACATGAAATTTCTAAACAATAGTGAGAAAACATTAAGAAATTAACAACCAAATAAAGTTGTGGTTATTATATGAAAAACAAAGCAACAACAAAACTCTGCCCCAAATAGACCTTGTGCAGTCTCAATGGGCCGCAAAACACGAATAACTAATTGAACTGGTGATTGATCAGTCAGAAATTCATCGGCAATAGGTCCTCTCCTCCTCTAGCTCCACTAGGGTTTCCATCGCCCCACTAGGGCTCCCCCTCGATGGCGTCGGTGCTCTCGGTGGTGTTCCATGGAAGTTTCCTCTTCTTATACTGGTGGTTTTCTCTGGGTTTTGGTTTTGTTTTCGTTTTGCCCATCTCCGATGCTTGCCCGGAATGGCGCTAAATCGCCTACGCGACCCTGATTTTTTAGAGGGTCCGGTTAAATCGAGTTCATTTTTGGAAGTGCTATATGGGTCTTTCTCTAATGTAAATTTTCTTGAACTTATGACATCCTCCTTTTGTGGTTTGCCTTCTATGTGGATTTCAGAGTAGAAAATCTGAGCTTTGGCTACTCAGTTTCAGTTTTCGCTAGTTGGCTTTTTTCCCTCGAAGCATCCCTCTCTTGAATCCATTCGGCGATTCTTCTTCAATCTTATGCTTAATGGTGAAGTGTCTGTCTATCTGCTTGCTCCGTCACATATCTTGATCAAACTGCTAATGATTTTGATTATTGTTGAGTTTTTTTTGCCATAGATATTACATAGTGTATAATGGTTACATGAAACTTACCAAGCGGTCTCCTCTATTTAACATTGGTTTTGAATATTCAGTGATCTCGATTTGGGTTTCTTTTTTGCAGCTTCGTCCTCATCTCTTTTCCCTCCGCATCCTTCACAGTTTGGGTTCAATGTTTGGCAAACCTTTGAAGATTAACATTGCCACTTCTGTTGGCTCTAGGCCTTCCATTACTCGTATGCTAGTGAAGATTGATATCACTAAATCATACCCATACAAGATTTGGTTAGATCCTAAGAAGCTAGGCTATGTGCAGTAAGTTGTTATAGAAGAATTTCCCCCCTTTTGTGTGTCTTCTAATTGTATCAGACATGTGGTGGGTAATTGTCGTCCTCACCATTCTTTTATTCCATCTAATGTTACCCTTGATGTTTCTAAACCTATTTTGAATCCCTCTTTTCCCCCCTGTTTGTCCCATGTTGTACCTAATCTCGGTGGGGTGGAGAATGCTGATTATGAAATGGCTAGGACTTTGGAGTTGAGTTCAGCTAATGTTGTAGTTGGGAGTGTTGCTGAGTTTTTGGGGGATAATATTATTCTTATTAATTCTAATTTAGCTCATATTGTTTTTGTTGTGGTTGAGAAGGATACTGCTTCTTCGGTTCCACTTTTGAATGCTATTTGTGTTGGTGAGAAAGGAAATTTGATCGAAAAATTTATGATTTTAACCTGAAAGCTAGCCTTTCGTGTGCGGATGTTGTGGTTGATTCAGGTGATTTGTCTGTGGATGTGGTTTCTGGGGATGGTGAGCCTGCTGGCTTACCTGATTCATCAATCCATGCATTGACTGTTTGTGATGATTCTTCTCCTTTAAAGTCTGTAGTTCGGGATGTTGCTAATCCGTCTATTAATTTAATTTCGAATTTACCTTGTAATGTTGAGTATGATCTATCTCCTATTGTTAATGCCTTGGAGGGAAATGCTAAATTTGTTAATATTCCCATCTCAGTTATGTCTAACGTTAAATTGAAAGCTCATGTGGCCTGGTCTTTGAATAACTCTATCTTTGTTTAATCTGATTGGCTGGATTTGGATGAGTCCCTTTCCACACCTAGTGTGGGGGACGTATTTGTTGTCGACCTATTTTTATTTTAATTTTCTTTTCAAGTAAGTATAAAAAGAATAATTGTTTACTTAAGAGATATTATTTTATTTAGAGGCCGTGAAATTTTAGCTATTCTGAGTGTAAAGTAAAATAAAAAAATATTTGAAAAATTAGATATTTAATTAGATACAAATAATATTTAAATTAAATTTGTCGATATATTTAATATTTATAAATTAATTTTTAATGTATTTTAAAATCAACTACTTCAGATAATTTTCCAATACACTATATCACTTCACGACTCATCACCGACTGCCTTTTCCCTAATCTATTTCTAAATACATAATTTTGTATTACATCATTAAAAACAATGAATTTAATTTACTTCAAAACAAATAACAAACATTTCTAAATTGAAAATATTTATCTTATTCATATTTAAATCTTCCTTCAATTTCAAATTACTCTAACCGAACAGACCCTAAAGCCGTTGACGATGTCTGCTCGGGATTAGGGTTAATAGATTATGAAGCCAAAAACTCCCAACGGTTCGGGATATCGATCAAAATAGTATAAATTAGAACAGCACCGCACCAATTTGGATTTAACCCAAATCGAACCAGCGTTGTAATATAAAGCCGGCAGATGGAGAGGGTCTGATAACTCATAACTCATAACTGTGTTCAGGGTCTCAAAAGAAAGCTCAAGAGTCGTCCCCGGGTGGAGAACATCGCCTCACGTGCGCCGCAACCAACCTGCGGTCATCGCGCCCCTCAGCTTTCTGCTTCTTCCCCGACTTTCTCCGTGCCCAAGGCAATCACAAGTCGACGAAATAGAGGGGTGAGAAACGAGGACAGCAAAGAAGGGAGCATCGATTGTCGGGGTCAAGATTATGATGCCGAACCAGGCGTACATCCGTGTGGGGAGCATCGGCAGCGGCGGTGGCAGCGCCGCGGTTGCGAATGGCGGAAGCGGGACACCGTCGCCGCCGGCTTCGCCGAGGAGGTCTCCGAGGATGCACCGGCGGGGGGCGAAGGATGGCGGCGGATTTGGCGGTCGGAGATTACCGCCGGGGGCGCCACGGACGCTGGCGCAGAAGTTGGCGTGGATGCTGCTCTCTCTTCTCCTCCGGCGCCAGGCCATATTCCTCTTCGCGCCACTGATATACGTATCCGGGATGCTCCTCTACATGGGCACCGTTTCGCTCGACAGCGTTCCTGCGATCATCTCCCGACCCGTCCCTGGCTCACTTTACAGGAGCCCGCAACTCTACGAACGCCTCCGCGCTGATATGGACGCCGATAACTCATCCGACGGGGTTAGTCCCTTTTAGCTTTAGTGCTTCACTCCTCGTCCGAATCTGAAGTACTCTGCGTTTCTTGTTGCATACAATGTATGGTTAGGCGTTTGACATTGTTTATAGATCGGTGGTGAGGAGGAAGCCTTGAGCGTGGACAATACTGTGGCGAATCAGCTTATCGGTGAAAGATGGAGCTCTGAGAGGGATTCTTTAGTCTTATTTCTTGTTTGATGTTTCTTCGTAATGAGGATTGGTGCATTTAGGGTTCCTAACAAACTGATAGTGAAGCTTGGGATAGTGTCTGGAGTAAATGATTCTTCGTGATGCAATGAATTTTTCGTCTGATTCAAGATTATTCTTCTGCTATGTTTTTTTGACATTGTTATGGAGTATGATTTGACATTGGAAGCAGGTGACAGCTTTCTGTTAATTCCAAAAGTCGATGTTTAAACCCGGTTGAGGCTGCCCTAGAGGATGGGGTGTAGGAAAAATAGTACATGTTAAGTTAATGGCAGTTCTGGTATTCTGGCCTTTTATTCTCCGTCTAACTTCCATTGTTCTTATATCGTTATTAGCATGCTTTCAGAGTTTTTGACCTGATGGCCTTCCTGCTGCCTATGCCTGAAGTGACTTTGTTCTGTAGTTTTCAGTTTTACCTTGTTTGTCCGAGAATGCCAAAACCTGAAATCCGTTCTAGGTATTGTTGATATACACTTTGAACATAAAAACTCTTCCGGCAATATATTCTTGAAGTCTATCTTGCACTACATGGTGCTAGGACAATGGAAGTGCCTGCATTTTGCAATTGACAGATCTTTTTTCATTCCATTGAGCTGTAATTGACAAGAATAGGTTTAAGTAGATGAGAGCATTCCTGCTTATTTGTCAGCTCAGTTTTTGTTCTATTTTCACTTCAAAAAGGGTTCATCTTTTACTCGAGCCATGTAGGATTGTCTAGGTGATGTTTGTTTAATTCGTATGTATTGAGATGAAATCATCTTTAAGGGAAAATGAAAAAAAGATACATTGTGGTATCAGTTTGATGAAAAAAGGTAGAATTAAAACGATGGTTGTTGTCCTTGTGTTAAGAGGTGAACCTTTATTTTGCAAGGATATGAAGCTCTTCATTCTATAGTTGCTTGTTAGTTCATTTCATTGCTTGCAATAATAGCAAGGTTTAAAATTGCGTAATTAAGCCTCGAGGCGGTTTTCGTCCGTGAGGCGGGCGTAAGCCTCGAGGCGGTCTGAGGCGTAAGCCTCACGGACACAGAATTGCGTAAATGAAAAATTAAGGGTTTTAGCAGGAAAATAATAACAATATTGTATCTTACAATAAAAACATCTAAATGATATATGAAAATAGTGGAAAGTTAGAAAGTAGATGCAATAAAATCATGTCCCAAAGTACAAAATCACATAATATTAGTTCAACAAAACTCCAAAAGTACAAAAAACATATAAAATGCAATCATATCCCATCACTAAATAGGTCTTCAAGTGAATCTTCTTCTCCAATTGTATCTATGAATGTCATATCATCATCATCTTCAATATGACTCGCTTTTCTCTTCCCTGTTCAATAAGAGAAAAGATCATTAGCATGTTTATTGCTCACTTGATATAAATATACTGCGATAGCATATAAGAAGTTGTGGAATACCTTTACTTGATTGTTGTGCTGCAGAGCTAGTGGATGTGTGTGTGTGGTACTAGTGGATGTGCCCACTTGATCTGTTTTGCCCCTTAATACATCCACATTTAGATCTTCTAGCTGTAAGTCTGATAATGGCAAATCTGTCTCATCATCTATGAACCACTCATTATCAGACAACACATCATCACACACCAACGGGTCCTAGTGGTTGCAGGGCGAATGATTTCTTTCTTTGAAAACTTCCTCATCAAGCTTAAGACCCAAGAGTGATTGTAGATGAACTTTGTAATCTTATTCTCCCTAGAAAGAGCACTCTTGTGCTGAGTAAAGTCACCAAGATCCTCCAAAATGAGATCGATACAATGTGCTGTGCAGGGTGTCCAATAGAGGTGTGTCTTCTTCTCCATCAACATCTGACCAGCTGCTTTGTATGCACTGGCATTATTAGTTACTACCTGGACAATCAATTGCTCACCAATCTCCTCAATAACCCCATCAAGTAAATTGAAAATGAATGTAGCATTTTTCACCTCATCTGAAGCTTCAACTGATCGTAAGAATACTGTGCCGTAGGGATTGTTGATAAAGATGTTAATCAAGCTCCTGCTCTTCATGTCAGACCATCCATCTGACATAATGGTCACACTAGTCTCAATCCATGTCCTTTTAATCTCATCAATGCTCCGCTCTGTGTTATGCAGCTCCTCTTTTAAAATCCATGTTCGCAACTCATACATGGAAGGTGCCTTCAACCCTCTTCCATACAATCCTACAGACCGCAGCATACTGAAGTAGCCAGGCGATGTAGAAACATTAAATGATATTGCATTCTAAAAAAAAAACATCCCAATGTCCATGCAAACCTGTCGCTGATTCTCTCTAGTACCAGCCGCAGGCATCATCTCTGCTTCTCCTCTATCCGCTCCTGGAGTAGTCGTATACTGATCCATTGGACCCCGTGCACCTCTATTATGTATAGTGGAGGAAGAGCCCTTTCCATTCTCGCTCCCAAAATAAGCACCATGCTCGACCCTTTCATCAAATTGCTCAAGTTGTAAGTGTTTAGCCGTGGTAATTTTCTTCATGTAAGCACTTATTTCTTCCTTCACATTGTCCGGCACTTTTGCACACGGTGCTACGTTCTTGTGAGAGCATGATAAGTGCTCCTTCATGCGGGTTACTCCGCCCTTCACCACTTTCTCACAAAAATTGCATTTTAAATAGACATACATTTTCTCGCCCCCTCCTACGTCAACTTGCACGCTATATTTCCAAGAAGGGTCACGCCGCAATGACGTATTCGCCTTTTCTTTACCTCTAACCATGTCTCCTAAAGCAAAAATCCAAAAATACAAAAAAATAAAAAAACATAAACCCTAGATTTTCTAAAACTTGAAAAATCTAACCATAAACTTAAAAAAATACCTAAAATCCAATGTGGAGTGCTCCTAGAGGGCGGCCGGAAGTTTCAACTTCGCCGGAGAGAGGCGGCGCCGGCGGGAGAAGCGGCGGGAAGGAGGTCAGCACGGTGCGGGTGGCCTCTATTTCGCGAACTGGAGCCTGCGGGATGGGGAGATTTCGGATGAGCTGCTGCGGTTCGGGTAGAATGAGAAAAACATTTCATTTTAAGTGAGTGAGCCTATTACCATGAGGCGCACGCCTCACTAAGAATTGCGCAATTGCGCCTCTGAGGCGCGCCTCAGTCTCAGTGAGGCGCACGCCTCTAGCAGAGATGGAATTGCGTAGGCTTCATTTCGGTTTTGGGCGGAATTGCGCAGAGGCGCGCCTCTTATTGCGCAATTTTAAACAGAGAATAATAATATTCTGAAATGTAACATAGTTGAAGTCTATCAATGTTATCCTTGTGTTAAGAGGTGAAACTTTATTTTGAAAGGAGATGAAGCTCTTCATTCTGTAGTTGCTTGTTAGTTCATTTCATTGCTTGCAATAATAATGTTCTGAAATGTAACATGGTTGAATTCTATCAATGTTAACAGAATGTTTAATAAATGCTGTAGCTTTTGTGAAGTGCCTTTCAGTTCTTCTATAAATGTGGTATGATTTCATACTTTTCCAGGAGACACTATTCAAGTGTTTTTGCTCCCAATTTAGTTCAATGAAAGGTAGATGTACTAGTAGTCAATTATGCCGAAGTTTTTCTTGAAGTTGGCCAGGAAGTTGTTTTGGACTACTTTTGAAGTTCTAGTTCATTAAAAGATCATACAGAAATCAAAATATTACTTGAAATATCAATTCCTCAACAACGAAAAATCTGAAGCGTTTACAGTTGTAGGTTGTATGAGATCTGGGACATTTTGTCTTGCTAAGAAATGCTTTACTTATCTATGTTGATTTGCTGTTCAACATCATTCATTTTCAGATTTTGGCATTGATTTTGAATTATTTGGGTTATGCTTAAAGAGAATAATAGAGAATTTTGGCGTTATGCTTAAAGAGAATAATAGAGATGAACAAAGAATAATAGAGTTGAACAAAGAATAATAGTAGAGGTGAACGGAAATCATTTGCTTGGAATAATAGATGGAAACTTAAGTTTGTAAGCCTAGTTTTTGTTTTTATATTATTTTTTAATTTTCTCTAATTTCTTTCTACGATTGAGTTTTTTTTTCATGCTTATCTTTAAGAAAAAGTTGAGACAACATCAATCTTTTATAACGGTGATGAGGGAACAGTACATGTGAAGAGGAAACAGTACATGGGGAGTTAGTTTACTAGTAGCCAATGGTGTCTTATACAAGTGTTGACAGTTAATTATCTTCTAAATTGATCTCTTAGTTGTAAAGTTGTACTTAGATGGATGAGAAATATACTTTTGACTTTGAGAAAAATAAATTTGTTATTGTTATTCTTCTCAATGATTCGATAATTACTTGCATTTGAAATTAGAATGAAAGGAGAGGGGACTAGAAAATGAGAGATTGTATGCTTAATTTATATTTTCGTATTTCATTTAAACAAATAAGATGAGAAGTTGTATATTAATAGTTAAAGAAACAATTACCAAGAAAATAACCAAATTTTAGAAACAAGTCTTTAATTTTAGAATATTGAATTCATTTCATAGTATAAATGATTGTTGTTGTCCATAGATTGATGGATTGTTGTACATAAAAAGTTATCCATGAATTCCTAGGTTATTGTAGATGGAAATATGCTAGTCACGAATTCAAGATTATTTCAACACTTCCCATCAAATTAGGCTGCATATGTTGATCATTCCCGATTTGTTGACTAGTTTATCAAAACTATTTTGGATAAAGCTTTGGCAAGGATATTTGTAATTTACGAGTTTGTTGGAATATTGTATGGTTGGGCTAAATCCATTTTCATTATGTTTCTTTGATGAAATATCACTCTTTCTCAATGTTTTTAGTTTTGTCATTTTGGATTGGATTTTTGTTAGACTGGTCCAGCCGATCCACGCAGGACTGGCCCAACGAAACAGAGGCGGAAGAGTCCGCCTCTTCCTGTAGGCGCGATCCGACCACCGTTCCTCACAGAGCCATTTAGGAAGGTTTTTGAAGGGAGTTTAGGAGGGAAATTAAATGTAGGGACTGCTTAGAGATTTCCTTTTAAATTGTATGCATTAAATAGTTTGCTTTCCTAGGGTTAGGGCATCTTGAATTTGGCTGAAATTTGAGATATCTTAGTTTGTCCTTGGCTCTAGCGGCGTGTAGAGATTGGGAGAGATCGATCCTCCTCTCGAATTGAGGATCACTTGTTTCTTGTTTGTTTTTCGTCCGTTAATTGATTTTTGCAATAAAATCTATTGGTTTTCCTGATTTTCATTGGAGTTTGAAAGAGTTTTCTCGTTGTTTCTCTGAAGATTGATAGGAAATACTTGAGATCTACAAGTGTTACCTATCAATTTTTTGCTATAATTATGACAATCTACTTGTCAATTATGACAATCTAGTTGTCATAATGCACTTTTAGAGTTTTTTTTTTCACTTGATAGTTTAGTTCTTCTAACAATCTCTTAACCACAATCCTTCATAAATGCCTAGTGTTGCTACCATATATTCAGCTTCAGCATTGCTTCTTGAGATCACATACTTATATCTCCATGTTACCAAGTTTCCCCATGCACAAGTACAATGACTGGAGGTGGATCTTTGGTTTGATGGCTCTCCAGCTCAATTAGCATCTTTGAAATTTTGATTATTTTATTGTATGACTTTTTTTTTATAACATGCATTTTTATAGTACCATTTTCAGGCACCTTAGGTGCGATTAACAACTTCCATGTGGTATTTAGTAGATTTGTTCATTTATAGGCTTAAGATACTAATATAGAACCCAATAGCAACATGAGTGAGGTAGGTGAGGCCTATAAGGCATCGCTACCACCCTTTATTAGTAGGTGTGGAATTAGTACTGATTCCTTATTTTTGTTGAGTCAATCGAAGTTTCTATGAGCTTATATCCAAGTATTACTATTTTTTAAAATAAATCAAGAATACTTCCTTCGGGAAATAACAATACTTTATTTGATCATGCCACTTTCATATCAAGAAAATATTTTAGATTCATATTTTAACTAAAACTCTTTTGCCAGAAATCACTTTAATTTGGTTTACTCATTATTGAAGTTGCCTATTAGTATAACATCATTTGTGCATATGATCAAAATCACTTTTTTTTTTTTTAGGTAATCGTTTGATGAAGTGAGTGTGATCAATTTGACACTGAGTCCACTTACATTTTTCAACATATTAGGAGAATATGCCAAATCAAGCACAAGGGGATTGTTTGAGGCTATATTGAGCTTTTTTAAGTCTACATGCTTTAATGACATTTCTTTTTTAAGTTTTCAATTCAGGTGGGGTCTCCACATATACTTCTTTCTAAAGATCCCGGTTAAAAAACACTCTTAATGTCAAGTTGATGTATTGCCTAATCCAAATTTTCCGTAGGAGAGTGTAGCTTGAATTTTATTATGTTTGGCAATGCTAGATAAAGTTTTTTGATAGTCAATACTATATGATTGGATGCACATTTTTATAATAAGTCGAACTTAAAATTTATCCACCCCTCTATCTGTTTTATATTTGATTGTAAATACTTATTTGCATCCAATTAGATTTTTTTTCTCAGTGGAAATTCAAAAACTTTCTACCTTCCATTATTTTCGAAGGCTTATATTTCCTCTATTATGGCTTTCTTCCGCTTAGAGGTTTTGGGAGTTTTCATGAACATTATTTGAAATATATATTTTATCAAGACCAATAACAAAAACATGAAATCAAGTGAAAATTTTTTTAGTAGTCATAAAATCATATATTGGATGTTTTGTGCATGACCTCAATACTTTTCATAAGGCAATAGGATAGTGGAGATCAATATCAGTATCCGTGGATTATTCTCACAGGTTTGTATTTCATTTTTAGGTTCTTGGGTGTGTGGGATATATATTGATTGATGCCCTTCTTAAGTTTTTTTTTTTCTTTTAGAAACAAAGCTCATTCTCCATTGGCTGAGTGTATTTGACAAGGAGATGAGGAAGTTTGTGGTAATGATGAGGCTTCAGTAGGTTGGATATATTTACAAGGTGATAAGGGAGTTTGCTGGTGTGACAAAGCTTCAATAGGTTGAATGAGTGGCAATGAGAAATGGTCATTATTCACATGTATGATGAGAGATGATGGTGGATGATTACATGAGTTCTAAACTTGAAAGTTATGTTCTTGCATTATTCACATGCAAGAAGGTTGGTGTTCATGGAAGGTTGCATCTGTGGAATTGTTAATTTTTTTAACAACCAGGGAATATCATTTATTCTCTTTTTGATTTACGGATTAATCTAATAAAAATACTCTTAATAGATTTAGGGTCTAAGTTTTTGTGATGCTGAGAAAGAACATGAAAGAAAATTGAACACTCAAAAATTTTTGGAGGAACAAAAGAAATGTTTTTGATCTCGGGAAATGAATAACAAAGAGTTTGAATAGGGTTTTGAAATTTGGGTGCTCTTAAAGGCACTCTTTTAATAAGATACATCATTATTATAACAATTTCTTTCCAATGATACCTAGGAGCATTTGTGAAGAGTAATAGTGATCCATCCAACTCTAAGAGATGCCTTTTTGTCCTATAACCACTCTATTTTGTCGAGTGGTGTCGACACAGAGCTTTGGTGGAAAATAACTAGATATACGAGATAATTTTGTAAGGTAAATTCAAAGTATTCTTTCACATTATTGATTGAACTTGAATTTTGGGCTGCAATTAAGTGGATCGTGGTGTTAAAATGTTTAAATGTTTGTTTTGGTTTGAGTTTTTCTTTTATTATGAAAGCATAAGTGAGACAGTTATGATCGACAATGAAGGGAATAAACTATCTAGTTTTAGAGATAGTTTTGGCTCTTGATGGCCCTACACATCATTATGGACTAAAGCAAATTATTATGAATGTTTATAGGTTTGACTTATATAAGAACTATGAGTGTATTTAGCAAGATGAAAAATTTCACACTATAAGTCCTTGGAATTTTTGTTGGTGAATTGGGAAAGATTTAATTTCTTAAGACAAGTAAAGTTTGGGTGTCCTAGTCGATAGTGCCAAAGCTAGGCACTACTATAATTATTTGAAGTGTGTTTGAAATTTGAAGTGGGTTTTGGTGGATACACACCCCATTGTTTAAGCCCTTATCTTAATTAAGGGATCATTATTTAGAAGATAAAGGCTTGAACACATCTTTGCACTGTCAGTCATCGTCTTTGAGTTCAAGTTCTGAAAGTGACAAAGATAAGATGAGAAATTAGTGACACATTTTTTGGCTCAAGTGAGAATATATTTATTGGTAGTAAGTTGCAATCTAGTTTAGGCACTAGAACCAGAGTCAAGCTTTAGATCTTTTGAGAGAATAATAAAACATATTCCAACCACTTTCTATATGAACCATTTACAATACAGACTTTATAATTTTTATGACATGAGTTGTAATTGTTGAAGATATTTTGGTATCCTATCATGATTAGATGCTCCCGACTTTATCGAAACAGCATGTTTGGGGTCCCTCGGGGAGGCTTTAAGAGCTTAAGCTATTTATTTGTGATGTGGGCATCTGATAATTTTCTTTTTTGATCAAACAAGCTTATTTTGGTGATGTTTTGAAATAAGCTTCTGATGGGAGAATGGTTGATGGTCTTTATTTTGATGTCTAAATGGCTGAAATAGGAAGGAGATAGATGTCGTGATTTTTTTTGAGGTTGGTTCTCTTTTATTTTTATTTTTCATAATTTTATCATGGATTTTCATTTTGAGTTTGATTTCTAGCATTGGATTTGCCTGCTTTTTGAGCACGAGCTTCTTCATGGCAATTTCCACCATCTTATTTCTTAAAGGATCCTTCACATATGTTTTCACTGCTCTTCTTGGACGAATACCAACTTTTATTGTCGGTGAAGGACCTATGCCTAATGTCTCTGATATCTTTTTGAAAATTAGAGTGAGAAGTGATGCAAGTTGAAAATGGGAGATTGTATGACTGGATTTTATTACATTATTATGTGTAAAAAAATAAGATGGAAAACTGTACATAAATAAGTAGAGAAGCAACTATCAAAAAAAAAAAAAAAAGAAATTATTTTTTAATTTTAGAATCCATAATTCACTATGCAATAGTAATGGAATATTGCTGTTAAAAGATTGTTGTTGATGGAAGTTGTTCATAGATTGCTGGGTTGCTATGAATGGAAATGTGCTGGCCATGAATTTAAGATTATTTCAACACTTCCTTTCAGACTAAGCTATCTGAAGATGCTGATCATTATACAATTTATAGTTGCTATCCTTGGGCTTGTTTGATGCTTTTGTACTTAAGCAATTATTTGAATGTGCACTCAATTATTTTAGAAAGTCTTGATTGCTTCAATGATCAATTTCTTGTGATTTCTCCCATAAGATTTGAGTTATATTCTAGCCACACCTTTTTTTTCTCTACATTTCAAGTGTATGCACTAACTTAAGTTTATGAGAGAGCTAACATGGATGTGCTAAACTAGAACGTAGAGTGGAGAATGATTATATTAGATTAGTTTCAGGAGTAAACTTTATTAGACATTAGAAAATAGGGAGCATAGGTTTGTGCTCATTTATAAGAGTATAGATGATGCATTGCTAAGGTTGTGTGATTTAGTTAATGGCGTTAATGCAAAAGGAATTGGAATGAAGGGTGGGCAAAAGACAACATAGCAAAATAATACTAAAAAAAAGCTATAAATTTGCGTTAACATCTGCAGAAATTAATGGATTAGCGAAGAAGGATTCACAAGGCCCACCCCGAATAATTTGACAAAGTTAATGGCAAAGGGTATGAATTTGGCCTATAACACTTCATGAAAGAAGAAGGATGACAGGAAGTGGATGCAAAATTTGTGAAAATATATGGCTGAAATCTGATTTCAACAAACCATAAATTGGAAAACCAAAGAAATAACTCACAAGAACACTTTTTTATTCAAAATAGTTACGAAAGATGGACAAGATACAATTGGATCTTTAATTGGAGAGAAAGATCCGGCTCTCCCAAATCCATAGCCACCGGCTACCAATCAACCTAAGAACAATCTAAATTCAACAAACAAGACATCTTAATCATGTAATCACCCTATTGTTAGCCTTAAATAGGCTCCCTTAATTCTCTACCAAATAAGTCCTGTTTCCCTAAATAATTTCCTCTCATATTTGAATTCAAATCAGATCTCTTGCCCTAAATAGTTCCCTCCCAATTGTAATTAAAACTTTCCTAAACAATTACCCTTGATTCCTCCTCCCTTTCTCTAAATAATTCTCTCTCTTAGATTTTGAATTTTCAAATTAGATCTCTTGCCCTAAATAATTTTCTCACAATTGTAATTAAAACTTTTCTAAACAATTCCCCTTTAATTAGGAGCATTTTTAAACAATTTCCTTCTGATTATGAAACTTTCTAATTCCCTCCCAATCAAATCAGCCGGTCCATCAATACTCCCCTCCCAAAGTTCCACCTTGCCGGCTTGTCCTAAAGGTGGAATGAAGAAAACTGCTGCTGAAGTACTAGACTGAAAAATGGACTGTCATTGGGTCGAATGATCCCTGCCTCCTGCATTTCCTTGATTAATCTCTCAATCTCTTCGTTTAGGATTTGGGGATGATGTTACAGACAAATACTGATAGGTGAGACTCCTTCAAGATGATAGCATGCTCTCGTTCTTGCCTAGGCGACAACCCTTGAACTGGCTGGAACACCCCTTAATATTGCTGTAGGGGTGGCTGAACCATGTCTGGTGCTTCTATCTTCTTCCCATCTTATTCTCTTTCCAAACTCTGTAGCTCCACAAAAAATCTCACTCCATCCTTTCCCCTCCTCGGAAGTGGCTCCAAAGGTGGCATCTCATCTTCTTCTCCCAACATTTTCACCTCTTGATCTTCCACTCTCCTTATCGAATTAGGGTTTCCTCCACTCACTTGGTCGCCGGCGGTTCCTCTGCATGTGATGATGCCATTTTGGTTTGGAACTCGAGCATCTTCCTCATCATCTCCTCCATGATGGTAAACTTCTCATCGATCTTCTCATGGTAGTTAAAAATTGCTTTTTGAAATCTAAACTATTTTATACAAAATCAGATTTCAATTGTCCGATCTCTCCTTCTAACACTTCTACTTTTCTTCCAGCTAGAGGTATCCAGGTCTATGCTCCAAATAGCAAAAGAAACAACAAAAAATAGCGAATCTGGTCTTCTAACAACAAAAATTAGCAAGACAGAGGAAACAAATGCAACAAAAACAACGAGAAGGATTTATATTTTAGCGCAGGATACTGCTGTGATACCAATTTGATAGTAAGTGGATGTAGAATTTATGAAAATCTATGGCTGAAATATGTTTTCAACAAACTAGAAAATGGAAAATCAAAGAACTCACAAGAACATTTTTTTTTCAAAATAGCTATGAAAGAAGGACAAGATACAGTTGGATCTTCAATTGGAGAGAAAGATCCGTCTCTCCCAAATCCCTAGTCGTCGGCTAGAGCCCATTCAACCTAAGAACAATATAAATTTAGCAAACAAGACATCATAATCATGAAAGCACCCTATTGTTACCCTTAAATATGCTCTTCTAATTCCCTCCCAAATTAACCCCCTTTCCTTAAATAATTCATTCTCATATTTGAATACAAATTAGATTTTTTGCCCTAAATAATTCCATCTCAATTGTAATTAAAACTTTCCTAAGCAATTCCCCCTTGATTCCTCCTCCCTTTCTCTAAATAATTCCCTTTTAGATTTTGAATTCAAATTAGATCTCTTGCCCTAATAATTCTCACTCAATTGTAATTAAAACTTTCATAAACAATTCCTCTTTGATTAAGAACTTTTCTAAACATCTCTCTTTTGATCAGGAAACTTTTAGTTCCCTCCCAAAAGCCAAGTGGCATGAATTGATACTCCAAAATGCGAAATTCCAGCTTTAGTATAGTTTGGAATCCAATTTTAAAAATGTGCAATATGAGGCTTGCCTTAGCACAATTACAGTTCAAAACACCTTGAGGCTTACGCCTTACCTCACGAACAAAAAATGCCTCAATACCCAATTATGCAATTTTAAACCTTGGTTTGGATTATAGATTAAGTTTTCAATCAAGATTGCACATACAGAGCCCCCATCTTTGTACCATTCTTGAAAGTTGCATTTTGCATTGATCAAAATAAAGGAAAGAGTACAATAAAATTATGTATGGGTAACTTTGTCACTATCCTCCCTCAACATAAACGAAAAAGTTGAAGGAAGGTCCCTATCATGTATACCTTATCACCAAAAAGAGCAAAAGAAGCACAAAAGTTAGCAATAGAATTACTTTCTCTAGGGATATAGTGGAAAAGGACTGGTTTAAAGTCCATTAAAACGATATGTCATACTCTGCCTCCATGTGAATAGAGTGGCTTTGAGCATTTATTGTGTTTTGGAAACATTTTATAACACTTTTACAATCACCTTCAATGATAATTCCATCTTTTTCAAGTATCCAATCCTATTTAGCATCTTTAATTGCCAAAACAGCAATAAGCTCTGCCTTAGTGCTGTCCCAATATTCTATTTGCTTCCCTATAGCAAGGAGGAGGCCATCATGATCTCTGAATACTGCTGCTATGCCCCGCCTGGTTTGAAGGAAGCAAGGTAGCATCCACATTCACCTTAAACCAACCTATAGGGGTGGACACCAAAGTTTATGGTGACGCAATGTTGGTAGCTGTTTAGTGTCCCATCGCTTCAAAACTGGGGATTGGTGAGGGCCGATAGAGGTGGCTAGCACATTGGCAGCTAACACGGCAGGTGTCCTAAACTGTTTCCTGAGCTTCTTGTCGGTACGAGCATGCTAAGCTTGATATACTTGATATATCAAGTTGCAATAGGTTCTTACCCAAGGTGAAGTCGATGCCACACTCAAATGCAGTTGAGTGATAAGTTCATTCAGAGATTGGAATTCAGGAATCAACACCCCCCATTGGCCAAGCTTTTCACATACATCTACGAGCATCTTGCACTGAGTGGTAATGTGATCACTTTTTTCAGCTTTCCCATAGTTCCAAACACACGAATTGCACTCCTCTAATCTTCGATTGCACAACCACGCATTGGTAGGGAACCACATTATGGAGAATTCTCCACCAGAACATCTTGTCCCTCAAGTGGAGCTGGATTTTCCGCAGTCATCTGTAATCCACATTGGTATCCTGGAACAATTTATCAAATGTCATAGCAGATACTGTGCAGCTGAATCTGGAGTTAATGAGCTCCGGGACGTCTTCCATCAAGTCACAGAACAAAAATGTAAGGAAAAAAAAAGGATCCATGGAAGAAAGAAAGATCCCATTCTTTTAATCCCATGCATAAACATACACAAAATGTAATTTAAAAGTTTATGCTGATTTCAGTTTCATCTTTACGTTTGAAACTGCCCAGGTTTTTTCTTGTCTAAAATAAACACGAATTGTCCCTTTTATTTATTTGTTCTGCATCTTTCAAACCACAAATTTTGATAATATAGTGGGTACCTTAGTTAATGTTTCCAGAAAGTGGGAACATGACTTTTGCTGATTCTGGTGCAACAAGGCATTGCCTTTCTTATGGGCCTGGAATAAAGTACCTCCAAATTGTCATAACCTAAATATCTCAACTACGCTTTTCTTTAATAGTTTTTTTTTTTCCATTTTTTTGACTTTGTTATCTGTTGAAGAATCATGATGTTGGTAGCTTTTTGAGAGGCTTGCTTCATCCTAGTACCATTTATTAGAATTTTGAGTTTTTTTTTGCATGGTCTCCTTAAATGTCATTTCTCAAGCTTATTCTGTTTGATCTTATGCCAGATAACCGGGCATAGTAACCATGTGAATGTATGTTTGTTCTCAACTTTATGCTAATGTTGTCATTTCATTCAAGGAAATGTAGTTCTTCATTCTTCATTTCTGCCTTATGTTTCATAAGCCTGAAATTCAGCAAAGCTAATGAGCTTTTATATTTCCATTTTTTTCTTTTTTAGCTGGCAAATGTCTGGAAACATGCTAACAGAGGTGATGGTTGGAGACCCTGTATAAACATGAACACAAGTGGTACTGATATTTTTAATGAAATATATATATGCCATTCACTTTTGTTTGAAGTTATTGTCAGTTCTACAACTTTCAAGGTTCTAATGATGCTATGTTTGTTTTATAAACTGTAATATTGTTCCATAATCTAGCACGGTTTTATGTTTTTATTATTTGTCTACATATTTATGTTTGATTTCTCATCTTTCTTCCAATAAACTTTTTATTCTCTTAATTTTGACGGATATCCTATCAATTCCTTTTGTGGCATTATGTATGAGTTCGTTTGATTGGATGATAAGTTCCCTGCGTAGCTTGATGACCAATTCTAAAGATGTGGCGTAATATTTTGGTGGAGGCTGAGTTTTTTCTACTGGATCCTTTTCCTGTACTATTAATAGTGGTCACGCTTTGTTTAGAACCTTCATAAAGCAGTCAATAATGCAGTAAGTATGCCTTTCAATATTAATTGCGTTTCTCCAAAATTGATTATCTTGATATATGAATGTCAAAGATGTTCTGGTAGTTTGGGAGCAGCCCTTAATTTAGTTGATTAGCTGCTATGATTTGTTGTACATTAAGCATAAGCAGCTACTTAGTGCCAAGATAGATTTGGAGTTGAATTTTAATTTACTATTTTTCTTAGGCTGGAAGGTTGAACATATTTGAAATATTGCATTTGTGATAATTTTTTTTAAAGAATTTTGATCATGTTTACTGATAATCCATCGGGTCTATATGAATCCCCATCATTTGATTCTTTTGTAGATTCTATACATTGTGAATATATCAAATTTTGTATAATTCTTTATGGATTATTGCTTGATTGCAGCATTCATTTCTGTTGATGTACAGCTAATTTCATTTTCAATTTTAACTTTCAATTTATTCCAATATTCATTTGATATCCATTTCTATTTTGTTTTGACTAGTAATATTGTAATTCTTTTTTTTTTTAAACTCTTTTGTCAAATTTTTAACTTCAACATTGTAAATGTTAACTTATATCTAGTAGGTGGGCGAACCCTCAGACTTATGGTCCTTTCTTATGAGATCATTTTATTGATTGTAGAAAATAAGAGAATGGCAAAATCTTGCTTGCATTTTCATACATTTGAAGGGTATATATATATATAGAGAGAGCTGCCTATGCATCTGTAGAAAGAGTACTATTTATAATTAAAAATGTTTCCCGATGCTTCTTGAATCCGTGGGCCTTTAGATTTTTAATTTTCATCTGCTGCTACAGATTCATGTGTCACTTTCTTTTTTATTTTGCTGTTTGCCAATCACAGCTTTGTTGGATCTCCAATCATATATGCATACCTTCCATCTCTAGCATGCATTCTCCCATAAATTCTTCCTAAACTTATTGCCACAACTATCCAGCCCTTGCTGCCTTTGTCCATTTACTTGGATGTATTGTCACCCTTGTATTTTTGGGGGCCTAACAATCCTCCGTTTTCCAACACCCCCCCACACATTGGCTAATCGAGATCTTCCATTCCCAGTTGGCTCAAAATTTTTTTGAATGTGGGATTGCAAAAGCTTTTGGGGAATATATCAGCAATTTGATTGTCTGTTGGAACATAAGGAGTACAAATCAACCCAGAATTGTCACTTTTCTTTCACTGAGTGTTTCATAAAGAGCGTATTGTCGTTTGGCTTTGTTTAATCTCTTTACACTCATGGCTATGCCCTTGTAGATTGCTTTAACTTGTATGGTGTCTCTCTTAGTTTACATACCTAGTTTTTTAAGGAGTTACTGAATGTTGGTGGGGAATCCACAAAAATTTCTTTTTCCCAATCATCATTGAAAAAGACATTCTTTATATCAATCATTTTATTTCTTAGGATCATCCAAAATTAGCAGCCAAAGAGATAACTATACGAAATGTAATTTTGTTATGCAACAAAAGCAAATGTTTCTAGTAGTCTATCCGACAAGATTTGACTATCTCATTTTGTAACTAACCTGATTTTATATATTTTTAGGTTTCCATCAACTTTATATTCTTATGTAAAATTCTACTTACATCCTATTACCCTATTTCCTTTAGGTCGTTCAACTATTTCTAGAGTATGATTAATTTTTATGGCATTCATCTCTTCTCTTATAGTTTTCAGCTTATATTTGTTTCTTAATAGCTCAAACAAGGTTTTTGGAATTTAATGGTGTTAATATAAGGAAGACTTTATGTGTAAAAGAGTAGTTAATGTATCTGTTTTGAGTTATTTGATATAGTGAGTGTTCTAATTTCTAAATCTTTAGTATAACAATAGGTTGAACAAAATCATTGTTGGTAGAGGTAGAAAGTTTAAGGGTTTGGAGTATTGGACTTGCAAGAGTGTTTGGATGACCTTTGCCCTTCTTGTACTGACTTGGAGTGATTTAGTAATCGGAGTGTTAATCTTGGTGGGAATAAACTATCTCAATTCATTATATTAGTAGTTGAACAAACAACAGAAAGAATAGTTCTTCGTACTTATCTTCTACGACTATTCTTCCTTTGAAGATAAGTCTGATTAAAGAAAGATTAGTTTTTATCAAATGTGTCATCTTTTATTATGAAAAATTTTATAGTGTTTAGATGATAGTATTTATATCCCTTGAGTTTGTGAATATCCTAAAATGCACTTAAGTGCTTTAAGATCTAATTTTGTTCATTGTTGGTTTTGAATGGGTACTTAAGGTACAATCAAACTTTTTTTGGAGTAATTTTTGTGAAGAAACTTCTCTTAGGAAAAAAAAATTCAATGAGGTAGTTCATGGGATTTCTGAAATCAATCACTATAGATGGTATTTTATTAATAATAAAATGTTGAGATTAGGATAGTGGCTCCACTATATCCTTTTGGAATTTGATTTTGGAATCGAAGAGTCCTTGCAATCTCAAGAAGATGTCTATTTTTTCTTCAAGTCGACCCATTTTGTTGTGGATGTCGATATGTGAGGCTTGGCGAATAATGCATTTTTAGTTGAATGGAGATGATATTTGGTTAAAATAATATTGGGCATTATCATCCTGTATTTTTTATGATGATGCCAAATTGATATTTTATTATAGTGATAGATTTTTATTTGATAAGATTATAAGATATAGCTATGTCATATGGTTCAATAAATATTATAGATTTTTTGGCACATGAGAGATTAGAGATTTTTTAGGGTCTCCAAATATCCACGTAGATTAATATGAAAGAATAAATGAGTGAGATGAAAGATATACTTATGTCACTTCACATGAAATGATATCCAATGATGTTTGGAATCTCACAAGTTTCATAATAAAAAATTCAATGTAACCAATTTTGAATATTGAGGAAACATACATTTGAGGATTTTAAAAGGTAACTACTCTAATCTATAATGATGATCATACATAGTATCTTTATTAGACAAACATAAAAGAGAAAAATGAATGATTATTGTAAGCCATTTTTGTCTTTAAGTAGGTATAGCTCATCCATTTTTTTAGATTGCCCATTCATCTTCTTTTTGGTTAGGTCCTGAAAAAACAATAACCAGTCAAGAATATATCCTTGCTTTTTTTATCTTGGATTATTTTATGAATATGTTAAAGATTTATAACATGATAAGGGACATATAGTGCATTGTCGAAGTTAAAGTAGGAATATTCCCTTGCCATTCAATAGTGGTTTAGGAGCGATCAAGTACTTTGATTTTTTATTACTATGATAGGTTTGCTAGGTTTAGAAGATATTAGTAGAGATTGTTATGTGGTCAGTGTCACCTGAGTTTATTACTCATGTGTTGGAGGACTTATTTGAGGCACTAAAAACACAAAGATTAGAAGTTTTATTATTTTGAGTTAAAAGAGCAGGACCCTGATGGCTTTTTTAGAGAGTTGATAAGGTTCCATAGCCTGTTAATTTGTCTTGAGTTGACTTGACCGATCTCTTTGAAATGATTCTATCCTTTCAATTGAATTTCATTGTATCCACGATGACCTTGAGGTTTTCTATGGAATTTCTAACAATTTCCTTGGTATGCCCCTTGTAGAAATTGCATCACCGTTTGTTTTTGTAGTAGAAAATTTCCTTATTTTTCAGAAGAGTCAAGAGCAATCAATCATTTACCTACGATTTATGTGATTTCCAAAGCTGACCCTTTTAAGTTGGTTGTTTCTAACATTAAGATTCTTCTTCCTTCTTTAGCTTGTACAAACATGATTTTATTGTCTAAGATTTTGATGTGAACTTAATCAAATTCTATATTGAGATCTGCAAGAAACTTAAAAATCCTTGCATTCTACATATTGTTTAGAACTACAAATTCATCACGTCATTTCATATTGAGATTTCAGTAGTAATTGAACTCTAACTAGAAAACCTACATTGCATTGAAGTATTCAAAGTCATAAGGTTGCTTTGTTTGATGGTTGAGATTTTTGTCTTGATTTCCTAGATAGGGCCAACATCCTTAAATTTTGAGTATGTTTGTTTCACAACTTCCCATAATTCATTTGTTGTTATGAGGAGCATGTAAGGTCCATGACATTGGGCATCATGGAGTTCCATAGCCATGTCATGATTTTGAAGTTCATCTCAATGTGTGAACTTTGAATCTGCAATATCTGAAGGATGACCAACAAGGTGGTGAATTTTCTGATAGGAAATACTTGATGCCAAGTATTTCCTATTCACTTTAGCCAAAGATCTCACAGCAAACTGCTGTCCACAGCAGGAAATCAGCCAAAAACAGTGGAAAAGTAGGGCAAAACTGTAGAAAATGAGGAGAAAAGACTTGTATTTCACTAGAAGACAATGAAAGTAGCCAAGATACAATGTGTTCTTCAATTCGAGAGGAAGAACGTACTCTCCAAAGTCTCCGGCGAAGCCAAGAGCCCAAAAACAAACCTAGATCTTAAAGAGAAAACTCAAATTCAAGATAACCTAATCTCCCCCCAAACTCCTCCTTATATAAAATTAATCATAAAGGACCATTACAAACTTCCTAAAAGAGCCTTACACGTTCAAATTTTCCCTCCTAAAACCCCCCTCACGTGCTCACGCGGATTCGCGGCTTCCGCCCGTCTCTCGCGTCCGCCTCGCGTAGCAGCGGACCGGTCCCGGTTGGACCGGTCCAGCCGGCCCAGGATGGGCCGGTCTAACATTACCGCCCTCCCAAAGAATCACCTTGTCCTCAAGGTGAAAATCTGGAAACTGCTGTTTTGTCATCTCGTATGGCTCCCATGTGGCCTCGTAGTCAGGAAGGTTCTTCCACTGGATCAACACTTCCTTAGTTCCCTCTTCTTTCTGGCGAACACCCCTCAGCTCCAAAGGTTCCAGGATCACCTCTAACTCCTCCGTAAGTGTCGGCGGTAGCTCTGGAATGGCGATGTGCTCACCAATGACCCTTCTCAGCTGGGAGACGTGAAAAACTGGGTGTATAGTCGCCGATGGGGGTAGTTTCAGACGATAAGCTACTGTCCCAATCTTTTCCATTACTTCATACGGACCAAAATACCTTGGAGCCAGCTTTTCATTCCTCCTGTTGGCGACTGTCTTCTGCCTGTATGGACGAAGCTTTAAGAACACCTTGTCCCCTGCCTCAAACTGGATATCTCTTCTATGCCCATCTGCTTGCTTCTTCATGATTTGCTGCGCCCTCAACAAATGCCTCTTCAATTCTTCTAGCACTCGGTCCCTTTCCTCCAAGTACTCTTCTACTGACGAAACTGGGGTACTACTGCTCCCAAAGTGTACTAAGTGTGGGGGATCCCGCCCATACAACACCTTGAATGGAGTCATTTGTGACGCCGAGTGAAATGACGTGTTGTACCAATACTCAGCCCATGATAGCCATTTTGCCCATAGCTTTGGTGTCTCTGAAACAAAGCATCTTAGGTACGTCTCCAAGCTTCTGTTGACTACTTCCGTCTGGCCATCCGTCTGTGGGTGGTAGGCTGTGCTCCTCTTGAGCACTGTTCCCTGTAATCTGAATAACTCCTTCCAAAAATGGCTGAGGAACACCTTGTCCCTATCTGATACAATCGCTTCTGGTACTCCGTGCAGTCTGATCACTTCCCTGATGAAAGCTGAAGCTACTGTCACTGCAGTGTAGGGATGCCTGAGTGGAATGAAGTGTGCATATTTGCTAAGCCGGTCCACCACTACCAGTATTACTGTGAATCCTTCTGATCTGGGTAATCCATCAATAAAATCCATGGAAACTTGCTCCCAAACTTTGTTTGGAAGTGTCAAGGGTTGTAGTAAACCTCCTGGGGCCATGGCCATGTATTTGTTTCTTTGACATATCTCACAACCCGCCACCATCTCCTCTACATCTTTATGCATCCCCTTCCAATATAGTTCTGTTGCCAGCCTCCTGTATGTCTTCTGAACTCCGGAGTGACCACCCACTGAGCTGCCATGAAATTCCTGCAACAGGTGGGGAATGTGTATGGAAGTTCGTGGCATCACAAACCTCCCCTGGTACAAAAGTCTCCCCCCTTCCATGTAGTAACCAGGGTGACTGCTCTTGTCTTTCTCCAGATCCTCCCTGATCTTCCTCAATTCCTCGTTCAGCCTGCTTTCTTCTTTGATGGCCCCCCAATCTACTATCAATGGCGCTGACACAACCAACTCCTGAATCTCCCCCACGCATCTAGATAAAGCGTCGGCCGCCTTATTCTCCAAACCAGGCTTATAGTGGATCTCAAAATCATAGCCTAATAGTTTGGATAACCACCTCTGATGCTCTTCAGTCACCATCCTTTGCTCTAACAAATACTTCAAGCTCCTCTGATCGGTCCGTACAATAAAGTGTCTTCCCAAGAGATATGGCCGCCACTTTTGGATTGCCAAAACAATGGCCATCAGCTCTCTTTCATATACTGACTTCAATCTAGCTCTGGCTGATAGCACTTGACTGAAGTATGCTACTGGCTTGTGATTCTGCATCAATACCGCCCCTAACCCATATCCCGAGGCATCTGTCTCTACTATAAACGACTGATCAAAGTCTGGAAGAGCTAGAACAGGAACCGTGGTCATGGCCTCTTTCAACCTTTCGAATGCCTGGGTGGCCGCCTCTCCCCAGCAAAAACTATCCTTCTTCAGCTGCTCAGTCAAAGGCCAGGCAATGGTACTGTATCCCTTCACAAACTTCCTGTAGTATCCAGTCAATCCTAGAAAACCCCTCAATTCCCTGAGGTTCCTAGGTAGCGGCCATTTCTGCATTGCTTCAATTTTAGTTTGATCCGCTGCTACTCCTTCTTGTGATACCACATGTCCCAAGTATTCCACACTTGCCTGAGCAAAACTGCACTTCTTCAGGTTGGCTTTCAACTGGTGCTCCTGCAGCACTTCCAATACCACTCTCAAATGCTCCCAGTGTTCCTCCACAGTCTTGCTGTACACCAGGATGTCATCGAAAAAGACTAGGACAAACTTCCTAAGGTGCTGCTTGAATACCCGATTCATCAAGGACTGAAATGTTGCCGGAGCGTTAGTCAATCCAAAGGGCATTACCAGAAATTCATAATGTCCTTCATGAGTCCTGAACGCTGTCTTTGGAACATCAGTCTCCTTCATCCTGATTTGGTGGTAGCCAGATTTTAGATCTAGCTTAGAGAACATCACTGCACCATGTAGCTCGTCCAGTAACTCATCAATCACAGGAATTGGGAACTTGTCTGGTACAGTGCCTTTATTCAGAGCCCTGTAATCCACACAAAATCTCCAACTTCCGTCCTTCTTCTTAACTAGGATGACTGGGCTGGAAAAAGGGCTGTTGCTGGGTCTGATGATCTCTGCCTCCAGCATTTCCCGGATCAGCTTTTCAATCTCATCTTTCTGAATCTGTGGATAGCGGTAAGGACGGACGCTGATTGGAGTTTCACCTTCCTTCAGGGTAATGGCGTGCTCCAACTCTCTCTGAGGAGGTAACCCCTGGGGCGGTTCAAAGACTTCACTGAACTGTTGTATGAGCGGCTGTACTGCAGAGGGAACATTGCCTTCCTCCTCCAGTCTGACTCCTTCCAGGCGGTGCAACTCTACTAAGAAGCCTCCTCCTTCCTCTCGAATGGTTTTGATGAGGGATTTGAGAGAAACCCCTGCTTTAGTCAGCCCGGAATCACCTTGAATCGTCCTCTTCCTGCCACCAATCACCATCTCCATCTTTAGTGTTCCCCAATTGATTTTTGTCTCTCCCAATGTCTGCAGCCATTTCATCCCAAGGATGACATCCGTACTCCCCAATTCCAAGGGAAGGAAGTCTTCCTTTACCAGGATCCCTTGAATCTTCAATACTACTCCTCGGCAGACACCTCGACCCATCTCTACCTTTCCAGTGCCCATCATTACTCCGTAACCTCTGGTATCCACTAGCTCCATCCCCATCACATCAACCATCTGGGTGGAAATGAAGTTGTGTGTCGCTCCACTGTCTATCAACACCACAACCTTACGACCAGAGATCTCCCCTTTCACCTTCATAGTGTGACTCGATGTGAGTCCCACTACTGAGTTCAGAGAGACTTCTGCTACATCCAGATGCAACTTCTCATCCTCCTCCACCTCGGGGTCATTTACACCTCTCTCTTCGTCTTCCTCATCTTCACAAACGAGGAGAACCTGAAGAGATCGATCCTTGCACTTGTGCCCCGGCATGTACTTCTCATCGCATCTGAAGCACAACCCTTTTGCTCTTTTGTCCTGCATTTCTTTGTCGGTCAACCTTTTGAACTGTCCCCCATTTCCTCCTCCAACGGATTTCTCCTTGGGCACCTCCCTCTGATTCCCTGGGGCTACCCCTTTTGAGGGTAATACAGCAGTAGTCATTTTGTATGATCCTCCTGAGTAGTTGCCTCTAGCTCCTCTTTCTGATCTCTTCTGATCTTCCACCAGTTGTGCAAGCTCCATGGCTTTGCCTAAGTTCCTTGGCTCCAGCACTCTAACAGCCGTTCTTATCTCCGGCTTGAGCCCCTTCATAAAATTCCCCTCCAGGGCCGATTCAGAGATGTGATCCAGACGGCTAGCCAAGTACTCGAATCTGTCCCGGTAGTCGGCCACGGTCCCCTCCTGAGTCAGAGCAAAGAACTGTTCATAGAAGTCTCCTCCCCCATCGGCTCGGAAACGTTCTAATAAACAATCCTTGAACTCTCTCCAGTTCCTGATAGGCTCTCTCCTGTCTCGCCATTGATACCATGCCAACGCCTTCCCTTCCAAACACAATCCTGCCGCCGTCAGCTTCTCGTCATCTGTCAATCCGTTGACAGCAAAGTAACGCTCCACCTTGTAGATCCAGCCATGACCATCTTCCCCCTCAAAGATGGGCATCTTCAACTTCCTCACCTTCGGATCCCTTCCGTTACCCCGGTAATCTCCATAACTTCCCATTCCTCGAAGAGACGGTGCTCCCCAAGTGTCCCGATCCTCCCTCCGACGTTGGTAACCGAATTCTTCGTCATAATCTCCTCTTCCCCTTTCAAAATCAGCACCTCGACGCTGAAATTCAGCACCTCGACGCTGATATTCTTCTCTCCTTTCTCCAAAATCTGCACTACCTTCATATTCCCCCCGCCTGCCTCCAAAATCCACACCTCGACGCTGAAAATCAGCACCTCGACGCTGAAAATCAGCACCTCGGCGGTCATTCCCCATGCTCATCTCCTCTCTAGAGAGTGGCTCTAGAGGTGGCATGTCGTCATCTCCCTCAAGGATCTCCACAGCCGGATTCCTCCTCCCCCGAAGCGGGTTCGGATTTCCTCCTACGCCATGGTCGCCGACAGTCTCTCTTGCTTCCGACGCCGTCGGATTAGTCTTCATCTCCAGTAATTTCTTCATCATCTCTTCCATAGCCGCGAACCTCCCTTCCAACCTGTCATTATTGGTGGAGATCTCCAGGAACTTTTCTTCCAGATCTGTCTTCAGTTGTCCGAACTCGCCTTCTAATACTTCCACCTTCTTTCCGGCCATCTTCCTTCTAACGGATCCCACAAATCTTCTTCCGGAGAGGAAAAACTTGCTGAAATTTCAGAATTCCAGCCGCCGGTGGTCCCGAATCGATGCTCTGATACCAATTTGATAGGAAATACTTGATGCCAAGTATTTCCTATTCACTTTAGCCAAAGATCTCACAGCAAACTGCTGTCCACAGCAGGAAATCAGCCAAAAACAGTGGAAAAGTAGGGCAAAACTGTAGAAAATGAGGAGAAAAGACTTGTATTTCACTAGAAGACAATGAAAGTAGCCAAGATACAATGTGTTCTTCAATTCGAGAGGAAGAACGTACTCTCCAAAGTCTCCGGCGAAGCCAAGAGCCCAAAAACAAACCTAGATCTTAAAGAGAAAACTCAAATTCAAGATAACCTAATCTCCCCCCAAACTCCTCCTTATATAAAATTAATCATAAAGGACCATTACAAACTTCCTAAAAGAGCCTTACACGTTCAAATTTTCCCTCCTAAAACCCCCCTCACGTGCTCACGCGGATTCGCGGCTTCCGCCCGTCTCTCGCGTCCGCCTCGCGTAGCAGCGGACCGGTCCCGGTTGGACCGGTCCAGCCGGCCCAGGATGGGCCGGTCTAACATTTTCCTTCTTTTCCCTTAGGTGGTGAATTTTCCTTTAGATAATTTCTTCTATTCATCTTATTTGCGGTTTGCAACATATGGAGTTGATGCGGACATCCAACCGTCCATGCCAATCCAAGGAGGAGCTGAAGATCGACGACCGAGATCACTTTTTTTATTTTCATTTATTAAGTATATTTTAATTTAGTTTTGCAATTTCCCTTTTTACCCTCTTGTCTTACGTAAAAGCCCAAGGGGCAAATGTGTCTTTTAAATCTCTTTTGAGGCCTATATATAGAGCCCCCTTCTCTTGTATTAGGATGATGGATTATTAATAAAAAAAATTTGCATTTTGCACTTGGGTTCTTTGGGAAGAACGTTAGTGAAATCCCTATGGGAGGGAGTCGGAGTTTCCACCAGCCGCAGGATGGGTCCGGGCTCATGGCGTGAAGTCCCTTGGAGAAGGGCAACGTAGTACCCGTCAGCCGCAGGATGTGTCCAGGCTCGCGGTTGTATCTTTGATATTTTGTTTATTTGCTTTTGTTCCTTCTTATTGCTCTTCGTCATTATCTTCATCTTCTTCCTCCTCCCCATCTTCGTTTGGCCGACGGATTCTAGCCTCACCCGAAAGCCCCTCTTTTCCCCGTCCAACACCCACGGCCAAGCATCCCACCCGACCCCTCCACACCGCCGGCCCAATCCTCTAGCCGCCGGCCACCGTCCACCTCTTCATCCCCATTAAAACCCTTGCCTAATTTGGATGAAAGTATTTTGAGACAGAATTTTGAATTCAAATTTGTTCAATTTGAAATTCAAAAAAACTTTCCTAAAATATCATGTGGGAAAAAATTAAAACTTTCCTAATTTAAATCATCTTAACTTTGGAAAGAATTCAAATTTCAAATTTCAAATTCCAATTAAATTGAATTTGTAATCCTTTCCTAATGAGATCAATTTATTTTTGGAAACTCCCAAATCCCCTCAAATCTGAATTTTATTAGAGATTTCTCTCTAATTCTCTTTCCACAATTAGCAACCTAAGTTTGGAAAGCAATTTCTAAATCCCCCTAATTAAATCCCCATGTATGGCCGGCCCACTTCCTCTCTCCAATCCCCTTAATCTTCATAATTACTCTCATTAATTCCCCACCCAATCTCAACCTAAGCTGCCACCTTTGTTTTCCCTCCTACTGAATTAAATCCTCCCCATATACTCTCTAATTCTCCTTTCCAAACCTGTCCCAGCCACAACCGTTACCTCCCAATAGTTTTCCCACGTTCTCCTCTCTTATCCCTGTGATTCCTGCTGGCTGCCCCTGTGTTCCAGCAGGTGACGTGCTGTCTTGTATCCCTGAAGGCCATACGTGGTGATCCAAAGCTCCAAATGCTTTATAGAAGCTGTCCAAGCTGTTCCCCAACATTGCAGGTTGCTGTCTAGATTGCAAGGAACCAGAAAACTGCTGTCCAGAACCTCTCCTGGCTTCAATCTGCTATCCTCTCTTTGTCGGCAACCACAACGATCACACATGAGCTTCATATCCTCCTCCGTCGGTTGCTGTCCAGAATTTCCCATGTGTCAAAAGCTGCTGTTTGGACCTCACGAGTTGCTCTTCAAGACCCATAGGACTCAATCCTCATATCCGTTCTACATCAGGAGTTTTCTTTCGATTGAATTGGCCTAATTCTTATAATTCATGATGTTTGATTCTCTTGTGGAGAAGTCAAAACTCAGAGATAGTGAAAAAAGTAAGAGAGGGAAATTAGGTTGAAAATAGGTTGGGTTGTTGGAAATTAGACCCTAATCTAATTCTGCGATACCATGTAGAAAACAGGAGAATGGCAAAAGCTTTCTCTCATTATCATACATTTAAAGGGTGTTTATGCATTGAGCTACTTATGTATATATTTAGAAAGAGTAATAATTATAACTTAAAATGTTTCCTAAGGCTTCTTGAATCCGTGTGCTTTCAGGCTTCCATTATCTGCATACTGCCATCTATCGAAGCATCTCTTTCTTTCCTATTTTGCTGTCTGCCAGTCACAACTTGGTTGTACTGCGAATCACAACCGCTTACCTTGCATCTCTACATGCAATCACCCTTAAAATTTTCTTGAAATTATTGCTACATCTTTTTGCCCCCTTATTTCGTTTGTCTGCCTCTTTGGTTGCATCATCACCCTTCTTTTTTGGGGCAGCCAACTTGATGTAGAACTAAATGTATGGGAAATTATGCAATGTCAAAAGTACACGCCTTTTTTGAATTAGAGCAATAATAATTACGTTGATTTCTAATGATTTAAACAAGTATTAAAACAATAGAGAGATGATTAAAGCTTAGGTCAAACTACATATAAGCGTTAGAATCATGAATAATCAATTACAATCAAGATTAACATAGCATGGGGGATTTTCAAAGGAAATCCCTGAATTAACAATAAGATTTGACACTACTTGGATCCACTCACTCACACTCTTGATGTAGGCTAAACGGAAATAGGTTGCACAACCTTTATGATGCCACAAATTAAAGAGAAGGCTTAGAAAAACAAAAGAGATGGAGGAGAAATTCACTTTTATCAGGATTTGAGAACAATCTGCCACTGAACTGGAGAGAGTTGTTGATGCAAGCAAAAATTTGGGTGAGGGACCCAAATTTTCGCAAGCAAAACATTACTCTTGCTAGATAAAAGAAAGACTCAAATTAACCCAAAAGAGACTTTTTATATCATATAAAGACTCTTACAAACTTTGACACTTACAAACACAAACACCTTACAAGACACATAGAAAAGGACTTACAAACTTAAGAAATAAAAACAAACACCGAAAGTTGCATTCAACCATTGAGAGAAGAAAGATACAAGTGGGGTGGATTCTTGCGGATAGAAGAAGAGGTTAGAAGTCAAGACGAAGGATAGGAGTAACTCGCAAGTTATCCCAAGATAAAGAAGAAGAAGAAGTGGACAAAGCTCTCATGCTTTTCCAAAAATCCTAAGGTTTACCTCTCCAAAAATCCTAATTTTCACCATTTATTGAGCTAAGCTTCAGCTCAATCATTAATGAGCTAACTTCAAGTAAAATCCAGAATTTTGAGCTCAATACCAAGCAGCCAAGGCCTACCCGAGAGCAGTAAAAGGCCATAAACCAAGAGCAGCCTAGGCCAATATTTAGGATTTGTTTTGACCCCCCCTTTGCATACATCAGTTGTTCTTCAATAGCGGCGGTGAGGGAGAAGACGATCCTCTCAACGTATTCTTCTACTGTTTGATCGATCTCTAGGTTGATGTCGAAGAACGGAGACTTGAGTATGTCCACTTGCCCTTGATCATTGTAAAAAAATTCGTGATCTAAATCTGGATCCGTCATACATGTGAGAACAACATATTTTAATGTACTAGCGCTTTTGGACAGCAAATGGCTTCTTTCCGGAGGGCTGGACAGCAAAGATCCTTGCTGAAATTTTTTGGACAGCAAGCGATGGCCTTTCGGGCAGCAGAACAACAAAGAATGCTTGCTGAAATTTCTGGACAGCAAGCAGGAATTTCAGAAAAGAGAGGGAAAACGTGAAGGGAAGCTTGGGAGGAGGTGGCTAGGGTTGAGAGGGGGGGGGGGGGGGGGGGGAGGGTTGAGAGTTTAATGGAGTAGATTAATTGGATAGGAGAGAGGGAGAGGGGCAGCTGGTTTTGGAGGGGAATTAGTGGGTTGATTGGAGGGTTTAATGGGGTTATTAATTGAATAGGAGAGAGAGAGAGGGACATAGGGGCTAGGCGGCATAGGGGGATAAGTGTGGACTTTTAGGTGGGGATTGAAGGCTTGCCCTATTTAGAATATTAAATGAGGAAAGATTATTTTAAATCAAATCCTATTTAAAATTCAAATAGATTTGATTTAAGTAACTTTTCTAAAATAGATATCTTAGGTTAGGAAAGAATTTCAAATTCAAAATAGATTAGAATTTGAATTAGGAACTTTCCTAGTTTAAGATGTTTTATAGATGGAAAGTATTGATTAGGGGGAAAGGAGACCGGCGGCTAGGGTGTGGTTAGGGTTTGAAGCCGGCGGTCAGGTAGGGAAAAAAGGAATGAAGAGGTAGACTGATGGTTGGGGAGGGAAGAAGGGGTTGGCCGGCGGTTTGTGGGGGAAAAAGAGAGGGGAGGAAGGGGAATGAAGAGGTAGACCACAAACCCGGACGCTTCATGCGGTTGGAGGGTATTGCATTGCCATAACCTAAGGACTTCAATCTCTCCAAGAACTCTCATGCTCTCTCAAATCACACAAGTGCAGAATTTTTTTTTTTATCATAATCATCATTAGCCTCTCCAAAGAGGACTAGGGGATATAAATAACTAATGTTTACAGTGAAAAATAAAAGATACAAATGCCCCTTAGGGTCACAAACAACTAATCCCTCAAGTGAGGGTACACATAGAAAAAGCATAAATAAATCAAATACATATAATAACTCAAAAATATATTAGTGCGATCATGGCCGTAGATAGTCGGCACCGTCTCTGGTAAACTCTTCAAGGTCGGATGTCCTCATCAAAAACTATCATGCGTTCTCTAGCAGATTGTTATAAAAAAAATTTTCCCATAAATAAATAGCCTATTATTGTTATGGTGCCACGTAAAAAATAATCTAACTTTTTTTGTCCCATTATTTGTTCTCGTGGTTGATCTACCCTGCTTTCATCTATGTGTGCATACATATACTTATAGATAAGTTAAAAAACAGCATTAATAAGTTCTTAGGTTAGTTTTGGAGAATTCAAAATAATTGTGATTTGCAATTGTTCTGTTTTTTATTTTGATTTTTCCACACTGTTTATTCTGATATTGTTCTTTTTATATCTACCTTCCTTTCATCCTTTAATTATATATCCATTTGCTGACTGTATCCTTGTTGTCCTCTCTCTTCTACCTTTTTGCATCGTCTTTAGGTTTGTCTGAATCTAATGGTTACATATATGTTGAAGCAAATGGTGGCTTGAATCAACAGCGCACATCGGTTATTTCTCTTCCTTAAAATCTGTTTATTTGAGGTTTTTTTTTTGGGCTTCATTGTTTTGGTTATTAAATAGTCTAAATGGATTCAATTGGTGATTTTAGTTTTTCTTTGTTTCTGTTAGATATGCAATGCAGTGGCGGTGGCTGGCTACCTTAATGCTACGCTTCTAATCCCAAATTTCCATTATCACAGTATTTGGAGAGATCCTAGGTTTTTGAACACTGAATCACTGATTTATTTTCTTCATTAATTTTTTTCAATTTAGACTTGATCTTCACGTTTGCAAATGAATTACACAGTATTTGGAGAGATCCTAGGTTTGTGAATCTGAATCACTGATGCATCTTCTTCGTTAACCTTGCTCATTTTTAACATGCAGTTCACATTTGCTAATGAATTCTTGAATTTTATTAAAGGAGCTAGGTGCCTGGAAGATGATTTGGCTTATGTAATGCATTTGACACGCTCGCCTAAGCAACATGAGGCTCTAATAAAATTTGAATGTTTTAATTATGTGGATTTTTAAGAATATAATATGATAATCATCATAATAAAATATAAAAATGTTGCGGGAAAAATATATTTTCAAATTGTGTTATTCCAAATATCAAAATGATCTTGTCAAATAGATTATCTAAAACAAAGTGTCTACAAGGTTCAAAAGTTATTTTTCACGTTTAAACAAGCTAATAAAAACTTAATTTGGTAGCCTCCATATTGTAAGGTTAATCTAATATTCACTGCTATCTATTTCTCTTTGCCACCATTGAATTTGTAATCCTCTCTCTCTCTCTCTATTATTGTTGAATTTGTAACCATCGATCTCATGATATGGTTGTGATTTTTTTAAAAATGGTAGAGAGTTTACATCATTAAGGCAAGCACTTGGGCGTTTAGCGCCTTGCACAAAGGCGTTTGCCTAGGTTGCACCTACGGGCGATTCTTGCATAGGAGGCATTTGCGACGTTGTAGACTTGCCTCACTCAAGCACCTAGGCAATTATCTTTGATAACACTTAAACTATGATGATGATAAGCTAGGTAATTCTTAAAAATGAAAATTGTTATGGTAATCTCATCATAAGATTTGTAATCACATTTAAACAAATCTTGTTACTGATGAGAGTTGACAATGTCTCTTTGGTTAAACTTGGAGCAAGTCCAATTCAGTTAAGTATTTTATTTATTCCTTTAACCATTACTGGGTTAAATACATCATCTTTGGACATGTTTTATGGATGCTTTGTCCTATTAAAAACAGTTGAACCCCTACAAATTGCCTCATGATTACTTGGATGCTATCATCTTCATCATTGTTACTCTATTTGGGGTCGGCCGTTGTTGCCCTGGCACTAATATTATTTTTATTGTTTGAAAGATCTGCACAAAGCCCCAGAAATCATTGATTTCTGAAGGTATAAACTCGTTGTTTTACCCATTGAACTTGTAAATTATCATGTGCATTCAACAGTAATTTTACCGTTCGGCCATCACTGCTTGGTCAATGGTAAATTCATTGTTCTGCAAACAGTAGAAATTGGAGGGAATATTGTAATTTGTTTTTTTTTTTTAAAGAGGAAAACATAATGGAATTTTATTGCAGAGTGATCAAAATCATGACTTTGACACTAATTTGATGCAGGTTGCTCTTGAAAAAAATTAAAGAGGTAATAGGGTAGATGTAGTACAACAACAACATCAAGTTTTTATCCCACCATGTGGGGTCTAAAAAATACAAGTCATTTTTAATATTTTCTAACCAAATCTTTTTAGGTATACCTTTACCTTTCTTAACATATGTCAAATCTAATACATCTACTTTTCTAACCGGGTCATCGGAAGGTCGCAGTTTTATGTGACCAAACAATCTAAGGCGACTCTCTCTAATCTTATCTTCCACTGGAGCTACTCCAACCTTTTCACGTATATGCTTATTTCGTTTCCTGTCTCTAAGAGTAAAACCACTCATCCACCTGAGCATCCTCGTCTATGCAATACTTAACTTAATATTATGCTTCTCTTTTAATGGCCAACATTTTGCACCATAAATTATTGTAGGTCTCACCACTATCTTATAGAATTTTCCCTTAAGTTTGAGGGGGACTTTTCTATCACACAACAAGCTTGATGCATTCCTCCACTTCAACCATCCAACTTGAATTTTGCTAATAATATTCCCATCTATTTCACCATCACTATGAACAAAGGACCCAAGATATCTAAAACGTGTACTCTTATTAATGACTTGATCGTCCAAAGTCACAAATCTTCCACTAGATCTATTACTACTAAATTACACTCCATATATTTAGTTTTAGATCCACTCAAACGAAAACTTTTAGACTTTAAGGTTGACATCCATAATTCAAGTTTACCTTTAACTCCCTCTTTAGTCTTATCAACAAGAAGAATCATTAGAAAAAAGCATACACCATGGTAGAACCTCTTGCAAATGTCTAGTGAGAACATCCTTGACTAAAGCAAAAAGATATGGGCTTAAGGCTGATCCTTGATGTAATCCAACAAAAATAGGAAAATGCTTGGTTAAACCACCTTGTGTTTGAACATAAGTAATAACACCTGCATACATATCCCCAATGACTTGAATATAAACATTATTAACTCCTTTCTTTTCTAGAACTTTCCATAGTACTTCTCTTGGAACTTTATTATATGCTTTCTCTAAATCAATAAATATCATATGAAGATCCTCCTTATTCTCTCTATGCTTTTCCATCAAACCTCCCAATAAATATATAGCTTCTACAGTAGACCTACCCGACATGAATCCAAATTGTTTTTGAGAAACATTAGTATTACATCGTAACTTATGCTCCATAACTCTCTCCCAAAATTTTGAAGTATGACACATTAACTTAATTCATCTATAATTCACACAATCTTGTGCATCACCTTTATTCTTAAAAATAGGAATCAAAACACTCATTCTTCACTCATCTAGCATCTTTTTAGTCTTCAAAATAATATTAAAAAGTTTAGTAATCTAAGAAATTCCTTCATCTCCTAAGCATTTTCACACCTCTATTGGAATATCATCAAGTCCAGTAGCTTTTACACACTTTATTTTCTTTAAAGTTTCTCTAACTTCAAATTCACTAATATGTCGATAAAAACAAAAATCTTTAGTTTTATTATGATGTTAATGTCACTAAAGTCAATCGTATTCTCACAATCTTTTTTGAAAAGTTAAAAAAAAATCTCATCCACCTTTGTTAAATATATTCTTCAAATAAAAATACTTTTTGAATTTCATCCTTAATGCACTTTACTTGCACTAAATCCTTACTATTATCTCCTTGTTTGACTAACTTATACATATATCTTTCGTCATCCTTATTATTTAATTTATTATATAGATGATTTTAAAATCTAAATTTTTTTGAATCACATATTCCTTTCTTAGACTTCTTACGGGCCTCTTTATTCTTATAAGAAAGTAATCAATCTGAGTTTTATTATATTCATTCTTATAAGTAATTAGATGTTCATCTCTTTTCTTAAATAAGGTATTAGCAATTGCAAAGCCATAAGCTATAGAAAAATCTAATATGATCTTATCACATTTATTAGTTACTCCAAACCAATAGCCGCAATGAATGTTTTTAAAGTCATATATCTTTCTACCAACATGGCCATTTAAATTTCCTCCAATAAAATTTTTTTCTTCAAGATGTATCTTTTATATTAATTTTTCTATGTCATTCCAAAATTTTAATTTTGAACACATATCCAAATATACTTGAGGAGCATAAGCATTTATAATATTAATAATCATAGCATCAACAACAATCTTTACTGCTATAATTCTATCTCTAATTCTATTAATTTTATAAAATTATCCTTCAAACTCTTATCTATAATGACACTTACACCATTTCTAGTATATCTCTTATCAGAATATCATAGTTTAAATATTAAATTATCAATCTCCATAGCCTTCTCTTCAACCCATTTAGTTTCCTGAATGCCTAGAATATTTATCTTCCTATGAATCATAATATCTATTAATTTCATTAATTTGCCTGTAATGAACCTATAGTCCAAGTTCTTATCCTAATTTCAGTTTCATGAACTATCTTCTTTGCCCACATCCGTCCATGATTTGGGAACCCTTGCCTATTTAACACTGCACCCGGGCACTGGTGCAGCGACCCTGGCACACTTCTCACTGTATTCAGACCATACAACGCCTCACTTCCAGGGAATACCCTAGCATTAACATAACGTATTAAATGATTCATTACACTTGCTGTCAACTACCTAATGCAACCTTTAATTTTTCTCATCTAGGACTTGTGACCTGGTAATGACAGTGTTAGAATATTATGGCAATAGCAAGGTAGATTTAAAAGACAAAAATATTAATACAAATAAAGAAATAAACAAATCTCATGCTTTTATGAGGAAATAATCTTCTTGCAAGTTTTCAAGTTGCAGACTTTATCTAGGGTTAAAACTTTAGAATAGATGAAGAAGAATGGTTTCTACATCCATAAGAAGAATTTATTTTCTGTGACTTGAAATTCCTATATTTATTGATATAAGAAATAACATACTAACAAACCATTAACAAACTAACAAACTACTAGCCAACTAATAAGTTGCTAACAAATTACAAACAAATTGATATCAAACTATTAGCAATTTGCTTACAAATTTAATGACATTGACTAAAACAATCATTATAAAATAAAAAGTTTTTTAGGACATAAAATAAATTCCATTATTCATGACAGTAAAAATTCAGAATTTATGCTCACATGAATTATATGAATGTCGCACCAAAAAACTTTCTTTGCCTTTCATTTTGGGCTAACGTAAATAGATTGCATCAACTTTTTTTGGAGAATTGCATGCAAAGAGTTGTGAGAGTGTCATTTGGCACTTAATTAAGGGTTTTGGCTGTTTTTTTAAGACTGGCAGACAGCAGCTGATCTTCTGCGTTAAGCTGAGATATTTTTTCTATTTGATGCTTTGTTGTTTCTGATAATCCTCATGTATGCTGTTTTATGGATCTACTGAAGAATCATGTTCTTTGCTTCCATATTATTTGATAAATGTAATATTAAAAAGGCATAAGGCAGCTATAAGTTATTGTAAAATTGTCTGCAGTGATAATTTGTTTTATTTATGTAGTTGCAGACTTGCAGCTAGTTCAATGGTTTTGGTGATAAGCCTAACGTGCAATATTCATTTACGTTGCAGCAAGTTCAATGATATATATGATAAAAACTACTTCATTACAACTTTGCAAAGTGATGTACGAGTGGTTGATAAAATTCCAGAATATATAATGGAAAGGTTTGGCCATAATATGAGCAATGTTTACAACTTCAGGATAAAAGCTTGGTCTTCCATTCGATATTACAGGGATGTTGTTCGACCAAAGTTAATTGAAGAAAGGTGAGTTGAACATAGTGATCATCTTTCATCTATGTTGAAATTCCTGGATTATTTTCGTCTTAGATATGTATATCATTTTATTGATGTCTTCTAAACATGTTTCTGAATATAGTATAAGATGCTTTTAATTGTACTTGTCACCTCCACCACCACTCTTGATCAAGTATAAGGCTTTGAGAGGCAGGTACGATGCAAATTATTAAAATTTTCACCAATAATCATTTTAAAATTCTACTAATTAGAATAAAGTGAGTGATAAATTTAATCACCTGAATGACCCAAATATGAACATACAATATAACTCATGAATCATGATTAACAGAGATTCAATAAGTTAAACACAATTCAATGGCACGGAAGCACTTGAAAATATTTCATTCCATCATCTACAGAGTTCTAACATACATTAGATTTCACATTCATAATGTCAAACTTTCATCATATACATTACCGTCGCACGTTTTATATCTTATATCAAAACTAAATGTCAAAAAGTAGGATTCAAAATCGATCAGCACTAAGGCTCAATCCATCTTTCCTTAGGGCTATAATGATCACTAAAACAATAATCTAATGAGCTATAAAACTCAACAAGATAAACAATTATAATACATAATTCAAATACTTAATGAAATAATATGGCGTGCTAATCATGAACTGAACAGAATAATTAAATTTAATATAGACTAATTTGATTTATTATAGATAATCATTATGAATTGAATTTTTTTGAATAAGATATAACATAACAATAAGGTAATTTTACTAAAAAAATCATAATAGAAATATTAATTATCCAATTATCATATGTACTATAATGGTCAAGTGTATATGATGTAACACCCTAGCTCAATCACCTTATAACATTCATTTGGTTATTTTTTTTTCATTTTATATTATATCCTATCATACTGTAATATATCATGTATAGATATTTAGATTCCTTGATCATCATAAGACAGTGGACTATATCAGACCCACATCATATATTATTATAAGGTAGTCATCTTGCCCGTCAACAAACATCATAAAGGTTAATAAAGCCTAGGTTCAATCTAGCATTATTACTATTGAACCATCCTTCAAATTAATATCAAGAGCTTAATGATTTTTTTTCTCCATGAGAGCTCACCTTGCTCGTCTGTTGTCCCTCCTATATAGGTCCTTAAAAACATTACTAGTCTATCCCATATAATGTGACATTTTTTAAACTCCTTGCATTTTACTTAATTAAACATTTAAATACATTTTTTATTTATTATGAACATACTAATCAACATTATGCATCTATATATAAATCATAAGTATTAGAAGCCCTACTTTTAAAGATAGTATCTTGATAAAATGCTAGCATTTATGCCTACCAATGACAATCCAATGTCAATTGGTCGCATACATTATAAAAAACTGAACATCTATTTGAAAACCTAGCTTCCAGTTTCCAAACCCTGCTTCTCCCCTTTGCCTCCTAGCCATTTAATTGTGTGCTGCACTCGGGATGAAGGTTTATTGGATTTTCTTATAGTAGTAATATAATTATTGTCACGACTCGGCCAGATGCTCGAATTAACGAGATAGAAACAAACAGTTGGACGGTTGATTAAATTTCAATTACTAACTAACCATTTCCAATACATAAAAAGGGCTACTAAAACTTTAAAATTTTAAAATCAAATACTATAAATACTTTTCTTTTGGAGCATTGCGTCAACGATACACATTTTCTTCTATTATGCTCATTTTAGTTAATTGAATTATACCATTAATTATTTTTCAATAGGAAGAGTGAGTCATAAAAGAACCCAGTGAGTAAATTATGCTTCTAAAATTACAGTAACACAAGGCCTTTAGAATAATATGCATGCTCATTTCCAAATATAAATTACTTCCATTTAGTTTCGTTTTATCATATCATTACTATTATGTACATGACATATCTTTATCTTTTATGTAAATGATACAACTGTTACAATAGACATCATATAGATTGTACCAATGAAGGTACTCCTTTTCCATTTGTTTTCCATAACATTTTTCATTTACATGTACGGGTACATTGTGTCCCCAGCCAGTACCATAAGAGGGTGTGATCCATCATTCAACATGCACATACAAATATATATATGTATATATATATATATATAACCATTTCATTCATATAACATTCATTTACTTTCTATGAAAAATATAAATCATAAAAATAAATTTTCATTTCATTCAACATGACCAATCATTGGATAGAAAATTGACAAATTATAATCTAGCTTGCAATAAAGACTTAATAAAGAGATCTTACTATCTTTCGATGCATTTAATTTAAGAGAGAAATAAAATTATTACTGTAATTAAAAAGACGAGTACTCACCTTAAGCTTAGGTATTGCGCTGCTTCACTTTTACTCTTTACTTCTAATTCAATAGACTTAACACCTATAAAAAGATCCCATCATTAAAATTTAATTTATAATTTACTCTTAATTTCTCTAACTTATTATTTTAAATTTCTTTGATTATAATCTCTCCCTCTCTCTTTCCAATTAACTAATTAATTCATTTAAATAACTCCCATAATCAAAGATAAATTTAGTTCTTCTTGCTTTATAAATTTATTTGGTTGATATTATTTTTTAAAAATGAATTTCTTGCATTATTATAATTTATTTATATTCACTAACCCTTTCTTTTATTAACTTATTAATTTTAATTAATTTCTTCACTAAACTTTCATTTTCTTTACAAATTATCATTAACTCATAAATATGTTATTCTTACGTATCTATTTTATAACATACATTAAATTTGATTAAAATCTAATATACTTATAAAATAGGCTCTATTTAAATTTACTTATTAACTAATTTCTAATGCTAAATTCCAACTTTATTATTTTTAAATTAAATAACAAAATTTGAATAATTAGGCTTTAGATTAAATCTTATGTTTATATAAAAAAATAAATTATTAACAGATTATTTATTAATATATTACTTACTATCAAATTTAAAAAAAAAATTAAACATAACTTTATAATAAAAAAAACTACACCTTTCTCACCGCTAAGAACGCTCAAGCCCTAATCGCACGCACATGCCTTCCTTTTCCTCGCTTCGGCACTCATCCTCTTGATCTCCCTCATTCGCTACTCAAACTCATTCCATGCTTCCTTTTCCTTCTTCCTCTCAGCACGATTTCCTCTCGGTTGAAGCTTTCATTTGTTTGTTGATTCCACTGGAGTGAATGAATCTCAATTATTTCCCATGAGTTGCTTCCTTTCACTCCTGCACGTGATTCCTCGCTCAATTACTTGATCCAATCTCGCCAAATCCCCCCCTTCCGCGCTCGCGTGCGGTCTGTTCGGCCTGCTCGATCTCCTGCTTCGTTCGATTGGGTATTACATAGGGCCATTTCAATTGAATTGAATTGGTTGGACCGGTTCTTACAATCCCCCCTTATAAAAAAATTCATCCTTGAAATTTACATGAATTTTAGTTATAGCATATTCTTATGAGTTAAATTGAACATAACTACTTGATACTTAAGCAAAATAACATCTTAAATTTCATTCAACATAAACTTTAACATTTGATACATAACATCCGATATAACATAAGAAGAGAAACATTTGATATAACATAAAAAGATAACTGGATAAAGCTAAACATCTTTAACATAACAAGGTACTATATTAAAGACATCTTAATTCATTTTTATTACCACATATTGATTCATTAGGCTCCTGTTGAGTCAAAGCATAAACTCAAGGTTGAACATTTTGCCTTGGTTGAGATTGTGATGGAGTTGAAAATGTTGATTCTATCATATTCTATTTGTCAAAGCTCTTCTATGAAGGTGCTTCTCTTGATCTCATCTCTCCTACAGTCCTCTATACCAAAGTAGGATAATATTTTGTTGTGTCAAAGCTAACGACACTAGTAGCAAGTATTGGAACCATCAAATATTCACCCTTTTGAAATCTTCCACACTTGGTACAAGCATCCATGACTCTACTGGAAGCAGCACTACCAACTTCACCAGGGCTAAACCTGGGCTTCTTTTTCTTTGATCCTTCAATCTGATTACTTTGGATATCTTCTTCAATATTCTTCCTTTTATGATGATCTCTTCCCTTCTGAGTTATTTGAAAGTCAATTTCCACCCTTCGAGCTCTCTCTACCAACACTGAATAATTCTCGATTCCTAAAGGTATTAAAGATTGTCTAATTGCATCTTTTAGACCAGATAAGAATCAATAACATTTCTTCCCTGCTGTTGAAATCAGCTGTGGTGCATTTCTGGATAGAGTTATAAATTATGCCTCATATTGCATCACTGATTTGTCTCCTTAAACTAGTCTTATAAATTTGTCATGCATCTACCTCCTTGCTGACATAGGTACGAACCATTCTCTAAAAATTTTACAAAGTCTTCCCAGTTAACTAGTAAATTTGGAATATCTCATAACCTGTCTTCACATTGACTTCTCCACCAACCTTTCTTCTTCTCCACCAACCTTTCATCAAGACATGACATACTATCTAATATTTTCTCTATACGAAGCAACCGATTTTCAGCCTCAATCGGTCCCTTGTTACCTTTTTTGAATAGAGGTGGTCGTATGTCCTAGAATAACTTCAGATATTTATCCACTACAACTTCAGGCTTTGATCTTGATTCCTGAAGCAGTTGGGTCATAACATTTATCATCTGGGTAAATATATTGGTGTTCGCAGTCATTTCAGGTGGTACTTCTTCTCTTTCCATATTTCTATCAGTTACTTCCTCTTGATCATCCGCATAGTTTATATATTTATATAAGAATAAGATAATTAATTATACTATCTAATCGAATTTCTATATTCTTCACGGATAATTTTATAAATCATTTTATGGCTCTTTCATTACAATTCATATTCCTAAGATATAACCTAGCACTATGATTCCACTTTTATCACGACCCGACCTAGAGTCTTGAATTAACGAGGCGGAAACAAACGGTCAGACGGTTGATTAAATTTCAATTACTAATTAACTATTTTCAATACATAGAAAGAGTCACAAAAACTATAAAATTTTAAAATCACATGCTATAAATACCTTTCATTCGTTTGCTGTTCCACAGGAGTGAATGAATCGCAGTTATTTCCAATGAGGAGTCGATTCCTTTCACTCCCGCACACGATTTCTCTCTCGATTACGCGATACGACCTTGCCAAATTCTTCTGCACTCGTGTGGGATTTGTTCGGCCCGCTCGATCGCCTGCTTTGTTCGGTTAGGTATTAGAGAGGGCTAGTTCAATTGAACAGGCTGGATCAGTTCTTACAATTATGATGTAAACATACCTCATATAACATCACAACCATCCATTTTTACATTAGCCATTGCATTCTTATGAAAGTAGAAACAATGTTTAAAATTGCGCAATTGGGTATTGAGGCGTTTTTTGTTCATGAGGCGAGGCATAAGCCTCAAAATAAAAAAATTACGTAAAGTGATAATAAATGCCAAAAGTGATTTTTTATATAATACCTAAATAATATGTTAAATGATGACATACTAACTTCCTATTGAATTATGAATTAACAAATTGACATACATATGCAACAAAAAATTGCACAAGATCTAAAGTGACAAGTAATAAATTGCGTGAAATAGAATTAAAATCCAAATAGAACTGCGCTGAGGCAGGCCTCATATTGCGCAATTTTTAACAAAGAGTAGAAATGCTGAAACACCCACTTGAATGCTACAGGAATTAATTTCTTGTACAATAACATTATTACTATGAATAGTAAATTTAATGAAACTTAGATTTAATAATTTATTTTGAAACAATAAATTATGTAAGCTTTATATATATATATATATATTAAAATGATCATTATAAAATATAGAATTTTATAAAACATTTGCAATTATTTTCATGGGGTGGAAAAAATGCAGGATGAAAATTTGATATTTTTTACATAATCTTATAAATTTTTTGGTATAATTCATCCCTTTTTATTGAAATTTCATCCCTGAAATTAATTTACTTAATATTGAAGCAAGTGAATTTACCTTATAGGCATAGGCATATATGCCATATTCTTTCTTTATGCATCTTTCAATTTTCTAATGATTCATCAAGGATCTTTCTATTCTTTGACTATTCAGGTTTATAAGAATTTCTCCTTTTGCAAATCGGCTGTCATTTGATGTCCCACCTGCAGTTCAAAGACTAAGATGTTTGGCAAATTTTGAGGCCTTAAGGTTTTCAAATCCCATTGAAAGTTTGGCTGAAACGCTTGTTTCTCGAATGAAAGAAAGGAGCATAGATAATGGTGGAAAATACATTGCAGTTCACCTGCGCTTTGAAGAAGTATACTTCTCTATTCTAGAGACCGAACCCTGGAGTTTGTTACGATAATTGTGTGCGCCGACATTATCTGCAAGATTATTAATTTTTATATGAATTTTATTTCTGTAGGATATGGTTGCTTTCTCATGTTGTATATTTGATGGTGGGGAGGAGGAGAGGCAAGACATGATCGCAGCAAGGGAAAGAGGTTGGAGAGGAAAATTTACTAAACCTGGGCGTGTCATTCGGCCTGGTGTTATTAGAACAAATGGAAAATGCCCCCTCACACCTTTGGAGGTACGCTTTATTCATTCAGTAGGACAGACTACTTTTTTTTATTCAGATCTAAAAGATATTGTGCTGCCAGAATTGCGATCTTTCATACATATTCTCATCCTTCCAATGTTTTCTTTATTTCCAATGCTTTTTGATAACAGTTAAGTTCAGGTATTCGCATCATTCTGCTTCTGCCAATAGCTTGATGTGGTGCCTAGTTGGTCTAATAGTTAAAATTGTCTTACTGATAGCGCTGCTTTGAGAAGAATTATTTACCCTGACAATGAAACATTATGTAAAATTCAGTTGAGAAATTGATATTGTTCATCTCTCAAGCGATATCTTGAACATGCCTTGAGGTGTGCCTCTAATTGTGCAATTTAAACATTGCCGAAAGTGCTCCCTTTAAATCGAGAGTAGTTATTAACCATAAGAGTTTGTGTTTATGAGAAGCCTGAAGTCATATCATAAAGTTCTTGTAAAAGGCTGAAATCCTTGTTATTGTAGTTTATCATATCCAAGATGCTGAAAAATTTAACCAGCAGCACTTGAATATCAACAGAGCCTGGTGAAGATCTTCAAAACCCTAGTGATGCATGACATCTCTCTCTTCTTATATATTTTTTGTGTTATGAACTTCATTGTTATATTCATGAAGAATCTTCCCCTTCTTCTTGTCTTTCTTTTTCTGTTTCCTTGCATGTCTTATTGAATTGTCTGCCTGTTCCTATTGTTGGATTGTTTCATATGGTATTATAGACTTTATGATATTATAGACTTTGTGCATAATATATGATTTTTGATAGAAAGTTATTGATTGTTGACATGTTTTTAAAGAAGATTATTTTTCAAATCTAGTCTTGACATTAGGAGATGAATTGAATTTGATGTTTTGATTGTCTGAACTGTCTTCATGCTGAATTATACTCTAAAACTGTCTATGGTCTACATGAATTTGTGGGCATAGGTTGGACTGATGCTTCGAGGCATGGGATTCAGTAACAACACATTGATTTATCTGGCCTCTGGAAAGATTTACAGGGCAGAAAAGACCATGCGTCCTCTTCTTGAAATGTTTCCTCTTTTGCAAACAAAGGAGACATTGGCATCAGCTGAAGAGCTTGCTCCCTTTAAGGTATCTTGTTTCGCACAATGTTTCAATCAGAGGCCTAGTCTCATATAACCAACTAGAGTTTCCTTCTTGAAGAATTATTCCTCTAGGATGGCTGCGCTAGACTACACTGTTTGTCTCCACAGTGAGGTGTTTGTTACAACTCAAGGTGGAAATTTTCCACATTTTCTGATTGGCCACCGGAGATATCTATATGCCGGGCATTCCAAGACTATTAAACCTGATAAAAGAAAGCTAGCACAGTTATTTGCTAATCCTAATATCAGGTATGCTCTAATAAGTTTAGTCACATTACACTGATCTTTGAACAATAAATTAATAGATTTATTTTCTTTAATCATGCTGCAATTAGAGCAAGTCCCTCAATTTCAAAATTACCCCCTTGGGTCATTCATGTTTGTTAAACTTGTCACCAACTGATGCTTTTAATGTAAACTTAGTTTAAAAAAAAAAAGACCATTGAATTTCACTAAAGCCCTGTGCTACATAATATTAAACAGAAGATTCCCACCCCTTATTCTCTCCTACAACCGCTATATCTGCACACAATGTTCTTAAATTTGTTATCACTCGTCTCATCCTACATTGATTCCACAATCACCTTTTATAATTAGGGATTTTTTTTTGTTTTTTAGTTGACCCCTGTAGTGGGATAAAGGCTTGATGTTGTAATTTCCCAGCTCCAACACGTTGATTCGTTGGTTCTTTGTGAGAGGTTGGAGCCATTTCTAAACACACCCTCTCTATCCAACCCTTTACTATGTAGGCCCTTATCTTGATAAGGTAAGATATTGCGGGTTGCCAAATTCTTCATTAAGGTGTATATTTGCTATGCTGTGCAGCCTGTGCTTATGCAATCATCTTTTTATTTTCAACATGCTTTCATGCTAATGGAAATTGCAAAAGCAAAATAATAACTACTTTGTCTCCTAAAATCAGTCTTGTTAAAAGAACTAGGCACCTGCACGGCATTATAGCCGCTCAACATCTAAAGCGTTATGCACTTGCCAGACTGATATAAGGCGCTGAAAAGAAATAGTTATTTCACCTAACAAACTTAAGTATTCACGGTGAAGAATTTTTTTGAATAGCTTAAAATTGTAAAGATTACCTAAAACTATGCTGGATAAAATAACAAAAATTCAAATTTATTGCATTCCAAGTTTTAAGAGCTTGTTTAGTAGAAACTCTTAAATAATGTCTCCAAAATAAATGTTTAAATAAATTAAACAAGTAAACAAGTTATGTTTCTTGAATATAAGCTAGGGCTAATTTAATCTGTTTGCTTTATATTCTATCTTCATCATTTTATAACTCTCTCTCCATCACTAAATATATAATTCTCCATCTATTTCTCAATTTCCTTGGTCTTGAATCATTTTCTTAAGATCTAAAATTTGCTAATGCAGATTTATGCATCTTGTGAACATAATTTAATAATTTACGAACTATTTTTTTGACAATTATTCATCTACTTTAAAAGAATACTAAAAAAATATGGAGACTCACAACACATACAATAATTGAGTAGTTTCCACTAGTGATGACACCTAGAAATCTAAAATAACAAAATGTCATACAATTAATTAAAAATCATGCACTTGTATAATGCCAACAACAAGATTTAGAAAAGAAATTATGCAGAAGAAAAAAAGGTCGCCAAATCAAGCCTCTTGCTTCTATAAGGATATAATATTTTCCAAAAATATTTAGTTTCCCACTTGATTAAAGAGCAGGCTAGAAGAAATAATACATCCAATTAGAAGTTTATTCATAAATACTCAATTTTTTACATACCCCAGGTCCCAAAAAGGCCCCTTGGATTTCCTAATTCTATAAAAATAGAAAAATAATAGTTTGTCAGTGGAAATCCCGTAAATCACCAAAAACTCCAACTCCAATATTCAAAATGATGCACCACCATTGGTTGGCTCACTAAAGTTCCTCTTTTATTAGATGTATTTAGCCAAATGGATGATATACCTCGTAAACCTAGCCCATTTCTAAACCTAAAGCGGCTGTTTTGTTACCTGAAAAAGGAATGTAGTGTGAAATGAATTCAATGTAAAATGAATGCATTGTAAAAGGAATACTTTAGAGTTATTTGGATGAAGTGTAAAAGGAATGCATGAGTTTTTTTTTTTTTTGAAGTAAAATGAATGCAATGTAAAGTGCAAAAAAGATAGTGGTTGATGGCCGACATTGGTGATGGTGTGGCTGGCGGCAGCTGGCGAGCAGTGGTGGGTGGTGTTGGACGGTGGTGGCCGGCAGTGAATGGCATCGGTCGGTCGGCGACGGACTGGTGGCTTCCTATCAATGTAACCCTATGTTTAACATGTTCTTCCTAATTCACTAGCTCTAAATTATCTACTTATGCTATGAGTTCATTTTTTACCCTCATTGTACAGGTCAAAACATTACATCAAGGATCAGCCTTAAGCCCATCTCTTTTTGCTTTTGTCATGGATGTTCTCACTAGACATCTTCAAGAGGATGTACCTTGGTGTATGCTTTTTGTAGATGATATTCTTCTTGTTGGTAAGACTAGAGGGGGAGTTGAAGGTAAACTTGAATTATGGAGGTCAACCTTAGAGTCTAAAATTTTTCACTTAAGTAGATCTAAAACTGAATATATGGAGTGTAATTTTAGTAGTAATAGACCTAGCGAGAGGATTGTGACTTTGGCGATCAAGTCATTAATAAGAGTACACATTTTAGATATCTTGGATATATTGCTCAGAGTGATGGTGAAATGGATGAGGATATTATCAACTGAATTCAAGTTGGATGGTTGAAGTGGAGGAATGCATCGAGCTTGTTGTGTGATAGAAAAGCCCCCCTCAAACTTAAGGAAAAATTCTATAAAATGGTGGTGAGACCTGCAATGCTTTATGGTGCCGAATGTTGGTCGTTAAAAGAGAAGCATAATACTAATTTAAGTATTGCAGAGATGAGGATGCTCAAGTGGATGAGTGGCTTTACCCTTAGAGATAGGATACAAAATGAGCATATACGTGAAATGGTTGGAGTAGCTCCAGTGGAAGATACGATTAGAGAGAGTCGTCTTAGATGGTTTGGTCACATAAATTGGCGGCCTTCCAATGACCCGGTTAGGAAAATAGAGGTATTAGATTTGACTTATGTTAAGAAAGGTAGAGGTAAACCTAAAAAGACTTGGTTAGAAAATATTAAAAATGATCTTTCCTTATTAGATTTAAACGAGAAATTGACTTTTAACGGGACACAATGAAGAAAAAGGATTCATGTAGCCAACCCCACATAGTGGGACAAAGGCTTGATGTTGTTGTTCTTGTAAAGGTCAAAACAATGTTGAGTCTATTTTTTAGTATCTTATCTTAAATAGATATTACTCCTTTTGTTCCTTTAATATCATCAATTTATCCTTATTTTTTCATACATCCATGTCATTATTCAGATTTTTTCCTGTTTTGCTAAATTGCAAATGTTCTTCAAACTCCTTTTAATTCACTGTTAACAGATTACATGAACTGAAAAATAAATTCTGGAGACTGATTTCCATATATATTGCAATGCTTGTTGTCTTAACAAAACAGATGGAAAAGTCTGAAGCGCCAATTACTAAGCATGCGATCTCATAGCGATTCCAAGGGTATAGAGATCAAAAGACCGAATGATTCTATATACAGTTTTCCATGCCCAGACTGCATGTGTCGCTCAAATAATACAGAAGTTTCAAAATCCTTGCCCGCCCGATGATTCAGGAAAAAATTTTGGTCCTTTCATGCTTCGTGATTCACTTGATTTATGAATTGATCAGGCACACTCATTATTTGATTGGCATCTGTTGGAGATTACCCTCTCGTTTTTTGGGAATCTTGCAGGCTCCTGCAGAGAGCACATTGCTCGTATTCTTTTCAGTGTGGGATAATTGCATCCCTTTGTACAGTCTACTACATCAAGAGAGGATGGCTATAACTGGAAGCTCACTGAGCTTGGTCTGCATTGAAATTCATATATCTGCCTCCTCAGTTTTGACCAAATATCTGGTAGCTTGTATATGAATTGATTTTTTTTTTGGGTTCATTATATACGAAATGGTTGCAGATTTCAGGTAGAAAGAATAGGGCATTTTTTAGCTTTTTGTGGAGCTGAGCTTTTGTCTGTTGTATTTGTTCATGCTCCCATTGAAGTTTTGTATTGGTTAATGCTGTTGAAGCGAGCCTTATCTTGTCTATTTCTTTATCCTGATCAAATGGCCATGCCAGATTTGCTAATTGAGGGAAGCTTATATTGCAGTGTTCTACCTAACCCTCAATTCTGAATAATTTATTTCTGAACATGTGCATAATAACTCTGCATTGTCCACTTTGCAGGTTGTATCGAATCTTCATAACATTTTTTCTCCCTTTTGGTTAACCAAATCCATGAATCTATTTTGTTAAAAAAAACACAAAAAAAAGAATGTACTGTCTGATCTGCTGATTGTTGAAGTACCGGTGGCAAGACAAGTAGAAATTATCCTGTGCGGATGGTTCGGAGGCAACCAGAATGCATTACATCACTCGGTATATAGAGGTACCGATCACCAGTGCCAAGCAAACAAGTGATGTGGCACATTCTAGTTGGCCTCCTGATATTGTTAAGGGTCCGCACAGAATAATTTTTCCAAGACTGGTAGTGGTATTGATGGTATTTGAATTATTTGATATTGATATGATGACAACATAAATATTTGACTTCGTCTACAGAGTTAGTTATGTTTTAACTAAAACATAAGTTCTCATGAAGGAAAATGAGTATTATAAGATTGTAAGTATGAATAGAAAATCAGTGAGGGCATGATAAATTTTTTACTGCTTAAAGTAATTTTTTAGTAAGAAAGTCGTCTCAAACTAGGTGTAAGTCTTCATTCATAGTCTCATAGATTCTATGGAAATATGATTGATGTATATAAGTGCGCATAATAATATTAATTTCATGAAAGAGTCTTGTTGCGTCTTGGAGTATTTGCGACGGTAGAAAAATATATAGTTTAATGTCTTAGCATTGTACGAAAATTCGGTACACAATCAGATAAGAGAGAGGGTCTAGCATTTATGAGATACCAAGATTTTTACGTGAAAAACTTCTGAAAATGGGGAAAAATTATGTGGCATAGCCCAATTTGAATGAATCCACTAGTATTGCAGTTGATTACAAATGAGGACCTTCCTTGAGGGAAGGCCTTAGCTTGATGTACATCTTATAGAGTACATTATATGGTTGGAATACAAAGAATCAGTATTGACGTGTTCGTTTGGTCAGAAGGACCATAGTCTGGTGACGGATGTTAGATGATCGTTGTCTGGTGACGAAGGTCAGAAGGACTATAGTCGGTGAGTAACGTAAGTCAGAAGGACCGTAGTCGGCGGGTAACGGAGGTCGGAAAGACCATCAGGTAGAAGCCGAGCAATAGACAGAAATTCAGCATCAGATAGCTGTCAGGCGAGAGTCCGACGTCTAGTAGAAGTCCAACGTTGGGTAGAAATCTAGTGACAAGTGGAGATTCGGCGTCGGGTAGAAGTCTAACGTCAGTCGATAGCCGAGGAGAACTCCGGCATCACTTGGAGTTCGGGCGGAACTCCAGCGTTACTTGGAGGTCGGGCGGAATTCCGGCATCACTTGGAGGTTCGGTGGAATTTTGGCGTCACTTGGAGGTCGGGCAGAATTTCGACGTCACTTGGGGGTCAGGAGGAATTCCGATGTCACTGTGGAAGTCTGACAGAATTCTGGCGTCCCGTGGAAGTCGGGCAGAATTCCGGCGGTGGTCGGGGAAGAAGTTTCTTCCCTCCTATCCTTCCCTTATCTTCTACTTCTTCTCTTGCTTGGACCTTGGGTCCCCTCGCAAGAGAATTGAGGAGTATATTTATAGATTTCTGGAGTGGCATGGCCCGTAAATAGATGAGAGATCAAGGGTAAATGGGGAGTGATTGGATGGACGGCCGATGTTAAACCCCTTGATCGTGGACCATTTGATTGACATTTGAATGTCTTAGTGATGTCAGAATTTAGTGATCTTGGCTCGTTGGATTCATCTCGTCGAGCCGCTTGATTCGACTATAAGCACGTCATGTTTGGAACCCATTTGGTAATCCAAATTGTGGTTTGAACCCTCCAACAGTGCTTTGGACCTTTAGTTTGGACTCATTTGGGCTCAGATTGAGTCAAATTTGGTGTCGTTGGGTTCGTATTTCCGAGACGTTTAGTTTGACTATAAGTTTGCTGAAATCAAATTTCGGATGGTCCCAATTTTAATGTTAGAAGTTTCCAACTTGATTTTGCATCGAGATTCATGCCCGATCAAGGTAATTTTTTGATGATATATCAAGTCTAAACTTCCCAAAATCAAGTTAAATGTAACAAAGGTAGAGCTTGGTCTGACGGCTGAGTGCTGACAACATCAAATATCAACTATCAACTGACTAATGTTACCCAATATTTGTAATCAGAAAACATCCTACGTCTAATGTAATTTAGCCAATGTGATTGTTTATTTATTTATTTATGTGTGTTAAATTTTTATAAGTTAAGATATAGATTAAAAGTTCAAGCAAAGTTAATTTCGATGCACATCGTTAAATTTTTATTAAAAAGATTTGTACAATTACTTAGGTTTTATTTAGAATGATTTTCTTATTACTTCTTAAAGCAGTTTTTTAGCACAAAGTTAAATTTTATGTACTAAAAAATTAATTTAAAAAGTAATAAGAAAATCGCCTGAAATGAAACATTAGTTTGTAATTTTGTAAAAGTTGAAAGCCAATTAATTGGTGTTAAGCATAGGATAGGGTTTTTGGACTTTAGTGTCGGCATTATATATTTGTTCATAACTTGATATGTTTAACCATCACATATTCACATGACTTTGACTCTTCGCAATCCTATCATGCTATCTATGCGAATGCGCGAATTACTCACAAATCAATTTTTGAATAGTCGTGAAGTGGACGCAATCTTTGCTAAGGCGAGCTTTCTACAGACGCGTCTTCTACTTTTATTGGACTTTATTTTATTTAATTTTCTCAAAGCTGATTAAATGTGCCATTAAATTATTCTTTCTAATTAAACCCAGCTTCTATTTCTAGCATGCAATAAATTTTATGGACTTTTATTTGGTCCGGTGAACGTACGTAGAGCTACGTTCGGCCAGCATTAAGATCGCAAGCACAAAATGAGAAATACCGAGCAAATACCGAGCAATACCAACAATAATGAGAAATATCATTATGTGAAGACAAAATGCCGAATAATACCGAGCAATACCGAGTAATCCCAAAAAATACCGAATTTTTTCTAGAAAAACTCTGTATTGCTCGGTATTGAACTTCAAAGAGCGGTATTCCTCATTATTACCAAACAATACCTAGCAATACCGAGCAAAAATCGAGTAACAATCCTCTGACCGAACGTAGAGCTACGTCCGGTCCGGTCAGAGGACTTAATAAAAGTTCCTCTCTCTCTCTTTCAAGGGTGCAATAAAAAAATAAATAAATAAAGAGACTAAGCTAGAGTGATTTCATGAATATATATATATTTTTAAAATCAATTTAAAAGTTGTTTATGAGAGAGAAAATGACATTCACTACCAATAAAAATACCCAATGTATTTGTTCTCTGTCCAATAAAATCGTTCATAGGAACTTCATAAGACAATTCGCTAGCTTTGTTAATGATCGTATTTAGTAAAACGTCACTCTTTTCATAAAATATATATATATATATATATATATATATATATATATATATATATATATATATATATTTATTTATTTGTTATTGATATATCTTTAAGAAATTAGTTATATCTAAAGGACTTTTCATTTCATGTTTTTTAACAACTCAAAACTTCACTTGTAAATTTCTCAGAATTGTTATAACAGATTGCTCTTAGAAAATAAATTGCATGCCTTAGAGTTTTTTTTTTTTCGCTCTATTGAGTTCATGATATAGAGTAATTCGAGATAGTGACTTTCGTCTATCTGTCAGAGATATTATTCTTAGTGATTGTTGTGACACCACCATCGAGGTTTATCATCATATGCATGTAGGCAAAGCCTAGGCCAATCAATTGGGTTTAAGGGTGTAATTAATCAACTCAAGTCAACTCATGAGCTTGTTCGGGCTCTAACTTGATAAATGATTTATAAGCCGCACCAATGAGTTAGCTGGCTAAGTTTTAGTCAAATCCAACTTGATTGATTAGTCATGAGCTAATTCATTAAAAATTTATTAATATTTGTTGCATCCTGGAATAATCGTGACAGTTGAGAAATATAAAGTTTAATGTTTTAGCTTTATACGAAGGTCCAACATGCAAACTGATAAGAAAGTAGGAGTGCAACATTCATAAGAGACACCAGAGTTTTTACATGGAAACCAATGAAAGGGAGGAAAAACCATGGTGCTTGGCCCTGTTTAAATGAATCCACTAGTGTTTGCAGTTGATTACAAATGAGATCCTTTCTTGGGAGGAGGGCCTTGGCTCGATATAGTAAATATATATCATATAGAATGCATTGCATGATGGGAGTTGCATTGCATGATGGGAGTTGGAAGAATTAGTGCTGACATATGTTCATTTGGTTGGCAGGACCTTAGTCGGCAAATGATATAGCCTGGAAGGACTGTAGTTAGCAGGCGATGGAGGTCAGAAAGAACGTAGTTAGGAGATGGTGGTCTGAAGTACTGTAGTCATCGGGCAAAAGAGGTTGAAAAGATCATAATCGGGCGGCAGTGGTCGGAATGACCGTAATTAGAGGGCGACGATGGCAATGAATGTTGTAAGGACCATAGCCGACGATGTTGGTCGGAGAGGCTATGATTGGTGACAATCAATGGCTGGGCGGGAGTCCGACAAAGTCCGGCAACAGTTGGTGGTTAGACGAAGTTCAACAAAGGTTGGCGGATGGGCATAAATCCGACGATAGTTGGTGGCCAAGCGGAAGTCCAGTGACTGTCGATGGCCGAGCATAAGTCTGGTGACAGTTGGTGGTTGGGAAGAAGTCCGGCTACAATTAATGGTTAGGAGGATGTCTATCAACGATCAGTAGCTGGTCAGTGGTCGAGGAGGATCTTGGTGGCAAGAGAGATCTCAAATTTCTCTTCCTCTCATCTCTTCTTTCCTTCCTCCCTATTCCTCCTTGCTTCCTCCCCCCTCAATAAAGAATGAGATGTCTATTTATAATTCTTGGGAGTGACATGACTAGTAAATAGGGAGTGCCTTAATATGTCAGAATTCGAAGATCTTAAGCTCGTTGGATTTGTCTTGTCGAGCCGCTCAATTCGATTATAAGCATGTCACATTTGGTCATCCAATTTATGATTTGAACTTTCCAATTTGCTCCGAGTCTTCGATTTGGACCTATTTGGGTTTGGATTGGGTCAAATTTGGTGTCATTGGGTTCATCTTTTTGAGATGTTTAATTCGACTATAAGTTTGCTGAAATTGGAGTTCTCATGGTCCCAAATTTAATTTTAGTAATTTCCAATGCGAATTTGCCTCGAGATTCATGCTCGATCAAGAAATTTTTTGATGATATATCAAAAATAAATACAAGTACCTTAAATAGAATTAAGTATTTAAATATAAAACAAATCCAAATTTTATCCCTCTCCTTTGTCTCAATTGATGTCTTATTGCTTATGCTATAATGCTCTGGACGTTGCCTCTTCGCTGTGCTAGGGCTCTGCCCTAGCTTCTTCCCCGGTTGGCTTTATTGGCCTCCGCTACTGCTGGTGGTCGCTGGGAAGTTCTTTTCCTTCCTCGTTATCTCTATTTGTTTTCTTGCTGGTTTGGTTGTTTCGTTTTATTTTCTCCGGTCATTTTCCGGCTGGTATGGCGGCAAAACGGGTGGTTGACCCAAGTTTTTTGAATGGTTCATTTAAGTCTCGGTCGTTCGTAGAAGCCCTTTCTAGTTCTTCGTCTACTGGTTGTTTTCCTGAACTTCGTCAGGGTACTTTCCGGGGTTTGCCTTCTTTATGGATTTCGAAGGAGGAAATTAAAGCTCTTGCCGAGCCTTTTCAATTCGCCTTGGTTGGTTTTTTTCCGACGAAGCGTCCGTCCATTGATGCTATTCGCAAGTTCTTCTTCTCGCTGAAACTGGGTTACGAGTTTTCTATTACGGTTCTTGACCAATCTCATATTCTGATTAAACTTTCTAATGACCTAGATTATAGTCGTGTGTTTTGCCATCGTTCTTACTTGGTGTTTAATTGTTTCATGAAACTGTCGAAATGGTCTCCTCTCTTAGATGTTGGTTCTGAGTCCCCTGTCATTCCGATCTGGGTCTCTTTTCCGAATCTGCATCCCCATTTGTTTTCTCCTCATATTCTCCATGCTTTGGGTTCTATGTTTGGTCGTCATTTGAAGGTGGATAATGCTACATCTGTTGACCCTCTCTTGCGCGGGTATTAGTGGAGTTTGACATTTCCAAATCCTTTCCTTCGCAAATTTGGCTTGGGCCTGAGGATTCGGGGTATATTCAAAAAGTGCAGATGGAGGTTTTTCCAGAGTTTTGTGTTACTTGTAAGCGCCTTGGTCATAAGAAGGGTGAGTGTTCCTCTTCTTCTTCTTCTTTATCTTTCCCTGTCCCTATTCCTAAAGGGAATGATTCTTGTCCTGTTATGGCTGTCTCTACGTTGAATGCTGTTGAGGAGCAGGTGCGGGAGGTTCCGTTTGTCGGGGAGCCTCCAGTTGGTAATTTGGTTTGTGTTGATGTTGCTCAGGTGGCTGTGCTGAGGGCCATATCTCGATTGGTGGTATTGGTAATGATGGGGTTTTTAACGGTGATTTGGGTGAACCTGTAATTTCGAGTTTTATTGATGTTGAATTGGGTGATCCTGTTGTTCCTGCGGCTGTGGTTTCACCTGTTGTGGGTGGTGATGTTGAGGAGGTTTTGCTCTCTGATACCTTGCCTGATAATGTGGATCCTAATGTTGTTTGTGCAATTAATGGGGGGGTTGGGCACGAACTTCCGGTTCTTGCTAAATCTCCTAATTCTGCCGTGGAGTTGGCTGTGAATGCTTCTGTGGTGGCCCCTATTGTTCCTTCTCATTCTGTTCAGTTAACGGATAAACTTGCTGGGTCGGTTCATGCAACAGTAATTTTTGGCGACCCCCCGATCTTAACTACTCCTAATAGTAAGGTTGTTTTAGTTCAAAATGATTTTGTTGATGTGCCAGTTAACTTAATTAGCCCTCATGCCTTGGAATTTCATGTGGGGGAAAAATCGAGGATGTATGTGAATCAGCAGATCGATTGGCTTCATGTTTCGTCTGATTCCGATTTTGATTCCTCTTCTGAGTCAAGTGGGACTGATGATCCTAAAAACTCTTTCTCTTTGTTGCGTGATAGATCGGTGGTATCTGTTGCTTCCCGTGGTAAGGCACGTGGTAGGGGCCGACGTGGTCGTTAATGGTTTTGTTTCTGGGGTTCGCCTATTTCTGTTTTGCCTGAGGTGTATAATTTTCATGCTCTCCGTTCTATTCGCATTTGGCCGGGCTATGATGTGGCTGGGGCTCGCATCTCTTTGGGCTGGTTCGTGGCAACCTTTGATGATGGCTTGGAATGGTTGCTTCGCGTGTTTCTTCATCAAACTGGATGGCCTTTGATTGACTTACGGGATGCTGGAAGTCTCGGCCTTCAACTGAGCCCCCTGATTTTGTATTTCATTTCATTTTCTTGTCGTTTTATCTTTGGTTTTGTACATGTACTGTTTCCTCCTTTTTATCTTTAATGAAAATTTTTGTTAAAAAAAAAAATTGCTTATGCTATAATTTATCAAAGCTTCTATCATTTTATCACTAAACTCGTTGAATTTAAATCACTATCTAATTCATAACAAATGACAATATTACTCCCTAGAAATTATAAATCGCTATCTTAGATATTCTCTTTTTTTTCGAGCGGTAAATTGGAGGAAATGTAAGTTTCATAGAGAATTTTAAAACCATGATCATCATTTGGATCTTTCAATCAGTTTTTATTAGTATTCTTTGTCAGGACTTCTCCCCCATCTATAAGATTTCTCCACTCTCTTGACTTTAAAGTTCGGCTCACAACACTATATGTTCCTCGGGATGACTTTCTTACTGTTTTCTAAATCAATATTTTATTTCAAGAATTCGTTGAAATAGAAAATTTTGAATTAGAAAGTTGTTTTAGAAAATAGTAAAAAAGCTGTCTCAAACAAAACCTATGCCTTATAATTTTTTACTTTCTAAAATTTTCCAGTAAAAAAATATATTTTGTATGTATATAAAGGATCTTCATACAAATTAATACATAAATTTTAATATGTAAATCCATAATTAATTTTTTCATCACACAACAATTATTTAATTATTCCATAAATAATTAATTCAATCATTAATTTTAGTTAAATTTAAAAATATATGGCTATTATCACCCGATAAATAATAAATAATTAAATAAATATAATTGATTATGTTTTTTAATTTATATTGATGTCTAAATTAGTCATTCAATCAAATCATATCTCTATTATAATAATTGCACAGAATATCCAAATATATTTTTTTGTTAGAATAAACATCCGAGCATTAAATTTACTTTAAGATTAACACAAACTCTTCCTATTTAAGATTAATCTAAAAAAATTCAATAAATTTAAAATCTATTTTGATCATAATTACATAATTTTGTTTTCTATTTTATTCATAACGGTTTAAATAATTAGAGAAATTTTGTATCAATATGATTCTAGACATGTAATATAATCTTTACGAATCTTGATGCAATTTTTGAATGGAAAGCTTTTAAAATTAAAATAATGATCATCTGAATTTCAAATTTGATATGCTCATAGTCAAACCGAGCAACTTGATGAGATGAATCCAATGAACTCAAGATCACTCAATTCTGACGTCATTAAAGCACTTAAAAGCTGAAAAAATATTTTATGATCAAGGGAACTGATATGGATTGTACGATGAAGTGTTTTAGATTATGGTTCAAATTATCAATAGGTATATCTTATAAGTGCCTATAAATAGAGTCTCATTCTACACATGATGGAGAGAAAAAAAAAAAAGTGAACTAGAAAGCTATTTTATTTTTTTAGCTATTATAGTCAATGACCATCATCAATTATTGTCATTACAATCACTAATTCACTATTGTCACAGACGATCATCATCAACAATCTTATTATTTTTATTTGTACGAACTGAATCTTTATATAATACTGAGACGTAAAACATATAATCTATTGACTCAAATTTTATAGCAGGTAGTATTATATAGTATGATAAAAAATATAGGAGGCTAATCTTTAAAATCTTTAAATATATTTAAAAATCTAATATAATTAATAATATCATGTATATCATCTATGTCAGTATAAATCAACGTCTTCACGATATACAAGCTCAATTTGTAAAAAAAAAAAAAAAAGAATTTAATTAAATAACAGCCAATTTTATTTAAGAGCTGCCTGCATTAGATATTTGTCTCTTTTACGCGCAACGGCCCCCTCTCCGCGGATTCACTGCATAGGCCCACCGCGCCGCCACGGCGAGATATTAGACCACATTTTAATCGCATCTCAGCAGCTGGGTGCCACGTGTCGGTTTCCCTTCGGTACAATCTCCCGGTTCTTGCCTTCGTTTGACTTCCGCTTTTGTGTCTCCACCCCCCTTAACTTTTTTCTTCGCTGGATTCCACGCTCCAATAACACCCTTCCGTTTCAACTTCTACAAAGTCAATCAATTACCATAGTGTCAACCCTCCAAAGTTAATTTCAGAGCATTTCATGTTTTAAATGGAATCCTTTTTCCCCCATCCTCTCCCTCCCACTGTCTCCAAAAGTCAACTCTTCTCTATTCTTCCATACCTTCCCTTCGTCTTCACACTTTCCCCTTACCTCCTTTCCTTCTTTCTTCTTATCTTTTTCAATTCCCCTGTTCTCGTCCTACTCGCTCTTCTCCATGGGCAACGGCTTGGCAAAGCTGACCCACTGCTTCTACCCAGCCGCCTACGCCGCGACACCGTTGGCTTCGGAGCCTCAAGACGAAGGTCTCGGGCACTCCTTCTGCTACGTCCGCCCCGACCTCTGCCTCTTGCCTTCCTCCTCCAACGACGATCCCACCACCTTCCACTCCATCTCCGGCGCCGCTGTCAGCGCAAACGCCGCCACCGCGCTCTCCACCGACCCCTCCTCCATCACTACCGCCTCCTCCTTCGCCTCCGCAGCCGCCTTCGAAAGCTCCACCTCCTTCTTCTCCGTTCCCCTTCAACGCGTTCCCCGCTTCTCCGGGCCCCTCTCCGACCGTGGCTTCCTCTCCGGCCCCATCGAGCGTTCTTTCCTTTCCGGCCCCCTCGACAAACCAGCCCATACCACCCTCCGTCGCTCCCGCTACTCCGCCTCTTCGCTCCTCCGCCGCATCTCCCGAGCCATCGGTGCAGCCCCTCGAGTATCCACCGTCGCTCCCAAGGACTCCGACTCCGTCGACACCAGCAGCAGCGTCGAGGACGCCTCTGCCTCCGCCGGCGAGCCGGACAGCCATTGGGCCCAGGGCAAAGCAGGCGAAGACCGCGTTCACGTGGTCGTGTCCCGCGGCTGGGTCTTCGTCGGCATCTACGATGGCTTCAACGGCCCTGACGCCACCGACTACCTCCTATCCAATCTCTACCCCGCCATCAAGCGCGAGCTCAACGGCTTGCTTTGCGTAGAAAGCCGCGAATTTTCCGATGATTGCTTCCAACTCAATGGTAAAAAAGGGAACATTTTGGAAGTAGAAAATGCCCAAATCCTAAAGGCTCTTTCTCGTGCTCTGAGGAAAACAGAGGATAAGTATTTGGAGGTAGCCGACAAAATGATGGCCGAGAATCCCGAGCTTGCGCTGATGGGTTCTTGCGTGCTTGTAATGCTGATGAGAGGTAAAGATGTGTATTTGATGAACGTTGGAGATAGCCGAGCAGTTTTAGCGAGGACTAGTTCTGAAGAAGAGGGAATCATCATTGACGATGCTTTGAATGATTATGGAGAAAGGATGGTTGATCTGCGTACTTTGTCTGCTCTGCAACTTACTATGGATCATAGCACTTGTGTTGAACAGGTAATGATCAGTTATTCTCTTTTCTTTTTAGTAAGTTCTTGCTTCATCTAAATGATATTGGTTATTTTATTTGTGATTCAGGAAGTTCGCAGAATAAAGAAAGAACATCAAGACGATGCTTCAGCCATTGCTAATAATCGTGTGAAGGGTTATCTGAAAGTTACAAGAGCCTTTGGCGCCGGATTTCTGAAACAAGTAAGCTTAGTTTTGTTTCAGACTTTCAGTACTAGTGGTTCTTTGAAGAATGCGTTTACTCTTATCTGCTATGATTTACAGCTCATATGTTTTAACATATCATTTAACAGGGATTGGATTAACCCAAAAAAAACAGGGATTGGATTCCCTGTAGGTTACTATAAAGAAATTTAGGGGCTGTTTGGTTGTCTGAAAAACATTAAATGAATATAGTGTAAAAGAAATAGTTAAAAAGGAATACTTTGGAGTTATTTGAATGATTGATTATAAAATGGATGCATGAGATCATTTTTTCTGTTTGGTTTGAATTAAAAATAAATGCAATGTAGTAAAAAGGTTGTAGCCGGGGTGGATGGCAGCGCCGGGCGGGTGGTCGTCAGTGGTCAGCTTGCAGCGGCAGCCTGTTGGTGGTCAGCAGTTGATAGGTGGCTGTCGGGTGGATGGCGGTGGTCGGTGGGCGACAACGGAGGTGGCAGCCAATGTTGGTGAGTTTGAGATGTATTTGGAAATCGCCCAAATCTATGGATTCCAAATACACTAGATTTGAACTAGATGATGAATTCAATTTACTCAAAATTTTACTCTGCATTCCTTATGGTTCAATCCAAATATCAATATTTTCAAAACTCCTATATTCGGAATACTTTACACCCCTAATGCAACAAACCAAACGGCCCTAATTTACCGTTGGTTGCTTGAGGTTAACAATTAGATCTGCAGTTTAATTTCAATGGCTTATCCCTGAAGTAAAGGATTTAGATTTAGCTTCATGTTGAAGGAGGAATAAGGATTTTCCTTTGTTTAAGTTGATGGTAGGATTAAACAATTTGGTGGAGTGACTTGCACTAAATTGTTTGTTTAGAGAATGTTTTGGAAGGCAAGGAAGGTTGAACAGCTTCCTGGAGAACATTTTCCTTTCAAATTATTGCTTTGATTGTCAAAGATTCATATTTAACTTCAATAGTTTTAATGATTGTGCTAAGATGCGCATAGAGAGTGAAATAGTCTCATATCGAAAGTGAAATAAGCATATGGATTTATCAATTTATGTATTAGGCTCAACTTGAGCCTTCAGTGTTCCACTCTTCTAACATAAAAAGCTTTGATAGTATTTTCTTTGCAATAAAATAAGCCCTTATTCTCACTTCCTAATTTTTGTTTTCCTCAGCCTAAATGGAATGATGCTCTTCTCAAAATGTTCAGAATTGACTATATTGGCAATTCTCCATACATAACATGCAATCCATCTCTATATCACTACAAGCTCAGCTCAGGAGATAAATTCTTGATATTATCCTCTGATGGTCTCTACCAGTACTTGACCAATGATGAGGTAGTCACAGAAGTAGACCTGTTCATTTCAACAACTCCTGAAGGTGATCCTGCACAGCATCTTGTTGAAGAAGTCCTGTTTCGTGCTGCAAAGAAAGCAGGTAAACTAGTTTTTTATTGAAATAGTAACAATTAATGGAAAAACTTGAGACTTAGGTTTCGTTTGGGATGACTTTCTTAACACTTCTTAAAACATCTTTTAAGTACAAAAATTAATTATTTTCTATTAGAAAGTTGCTTTAAGAAGCAGTAAAAAAGCCGTCCCAAACGAAGCCTTAGTCTGAACTATTGGGACGGCTTTCTTACTGCTTCTTAAAACAGTTTTTTAGTACATAATTTAAATTTTTTGTATTAAAAAGTTGCTTTTAAAAGCATTAAAAAGTCCATCCCAAACGAAACCTTAGTCTGAACTATTGGGAAGGAAATGAAAAAATGCTTATAATTTTTTGCTTACAGGGATGGACTTCCATGAATTGCTTGAGATACCGCAAGGGGATCGAAGGCGATATCATGATGATGTTTCAGTAATTGTGATCTCCTTGGAGGGAAAAATATGGAGGTCTTTTGTGTAAATAAATATAATAGTAAGTGAACGAGTGTAGAGTTTTACAGATGATCTTGAGCTTATTCTTCATTCTTTTCATTATTGAGGCAACTCTGGCTACCAGATAAGCTCAGAGAAAGACAAGATTGTCTTTACTGTAAAGTTGGAAATTAAGTTATTCAATTCAATTATTATAGTTAAAAGACAATGTAATCTATCATTCTAAACGAATACATAATTCTATTTATTTTTCAATTCATGATTTATTGTTGATTAGCTAGTCTTTGTCTGATCTCTTAGCAACTTTATTAGAGATTTTTTTACAATGTAGAATCAACTTTAATCATGTAGTAGTATCAGTAAGGCAGCAACAACAACAACAAGAAGCCTTTGTCCCGCTACGTGGGGTCGACTACATGAATTATTTTTCTTCATTGTGCCATGTCAAAAGTCAAATTCTTGTTTAAATTTGATAAAGAAATATCATTTCTAATATTTTCTAACCAAGTTTTTTAGGTCTACATCTATCTTTTTTAAGGTTAGTCAAATCTACTACCTCTACTTTCCTAATCGGGTCATCGGGAGGTCATCGTTTTATGTGACCAAACCATCTAAGGCGACTCTCTCTAACCTTATCTTCCACTGGAGCTACTCCAACATTTTCACGTATATACTCATTTCGTATCTTATCTCTAAGGATAAAGCCACTCATCTACCTGGGCATCCTCATCTCTGCAACACTTAACTTAGTATTATGCTTCTATTTTAATGGCCAACATTTGGCACCATAAAGCATTGCAGGTCTCACCACCATCTTATAGAATTTTCCCTTAAGTTTGAGGGGGACTTTTCTATCACACAATAAGCCCGATGCATTTGTCCACTTCAACCATCCAACTTGAATTCTACTGATAATATCCTCATCTATTTCACCATTACTCTGACCAATAGATCCAAGATATCTAAAACATGTATACTTATTAATGACTAGATCACCCAAAGTCACAATCCCCTCACTCGATCTATTACTACTAAAGTCACACTCCATATATATTCAGTTTTAGATGTACTCGAGCGAAAACCTTTAAACTCTAAGATTGAATTTCATAATTTAAGTTTACCTTCAACTCCCTCTCTAGTCTTATCAACAAGAAGAATATCATCAGCAAAAAGCATACAAAAAGGTACATCCTCTTGCAAATGTCTAGTGAAAACATCCATGACTAAAGCAAAAAGATATGGGCTTAAGGCTGATCCTTGATGTAATCCAACCAAAATTAGAAAATACTTTATCAAACCACCTTATGTTTGAACACAAGTAATAGCTCCTGCAACAGTAGAGTTATTATTGCATTCTTTCTGTGATTGATATGTCTATTATTACCAATTAGTTAAGAAAGCTTGTATTAACTTCAAACGATGCTTCACAAGCAACCATAGGGGCACAATAATATTTCATGTGAAAATCTAGAAAGAAAAAAAAAAATCTGAGGTCTTGCGTAATTCTCCCTCCCTCTCATGAAATGAGGGAGGACTAAACAACTCACAATTGGCGAGCTATTGAAGAAAAACAGCACAATCTTTCTCCTAAAATGAGGTGATTAGGAGATCAATCACCTCGGTGATGTAGCTATCAATCAAGGTAATTTGGAAGCTAAGAAGAGGACTCTTGGGAGAATTTATGTGGCAGCTGAGAAGATCCCAAACCAGGAACACTTTGAGGACGAGAAGAAAGCTTGGGAATTGAAAGAGGTAACTGGAAACGGCAAATAAATCATGTTAGTTCATCTACAACCTAACTGCATACGGTGATATTTCGTCCACCATTTGCTCCATTCAAATGCTAAATTACATGTCAAAATTCTGCATGTGAATAGTGCGACTCCAATATTTGTGTCGCATTGTTCACCGTTACCAATTTTGTGTTAAGAAAATAAATATAAAAAAATGAGAAAGAATATATACAATTTTTTTGTGTGTGTTAAGAAATGGAGTTTGATCGGTTGGAGAAAAATTACTGTATTTTGTAGTGTTATTGTATTTTAAACTGAAAAATGGAAAATTATTCTATGCAGTGTCTGGACACATTCGGAGGCCATTCTGGGTGCGCCACGTCACCCATGTGGTGGGCCTGGATTGACCTCTGAACCCGTTCAGACATCGCATTGAATAATCTCTCTGGAAAATGAGTTTTTCGGTTGGAGATGGCCTTTGTAGCTGGAGATAGAGAGTTGGCTGTGAACAAGAAATGATGGAGGATTTTTGAAAACTACTGTAGATTAGCTATTATTTATTAAGGAGTTGAAGAATGGGTGAAGGGATTTGAATTCAAATCAAAAGTAAATGCGATGGGAGTTGTTGAGTTTGAGTAAATATGAATTCAACTTCAAATTTAATGTGATGTGGCATGGAACTAATTGGATGTCACAAGTGTGAGAGAATAGATACTAATTAAGTATATGGCAATGAATATTATCCAAATAATATATTATCGCAAAATAACGTATTTATTTGTGTATATTATGCATTTATACTATCATATTCCATGATGAGTATATCTTCTTGTCATTCTTATTTCTTTATGATAAGATTTTGGTATTAGATTTTAACTTCGTTGAGTTAATTTACTCTAATTCTTAAAAATATAGTTAAAAAAAGTTCTAATATAATGATTTCTAAATCCCCAATTAGGAGTGTAAGTGAGTCAAATCAACTCGTGAGTTGGCTCGAGCTTGGGTTGATAAATGACTTGTAAGCTAAGCTTGATAAGCTAACAAGCCTAGTTTGAGCCAGCCTTGACTCAACTCTTTAGTTCGCAAATTGGTTCATTTAAAAATTATTAAAATAAAACAATAAATTATATTAGAATTCAAGAGTTTACCTATAAAAAATATTTAAATATTATATCTCACTTTTTTATTTGAAGGACTCTTTGTTATTTATTTTTTATTTTTTTTTATTTTTTTTATAATAATTATTTGAATCATAATTAATTTATCTTTTTCATTATAAACAAGCTAGCTCATGAGTCGACTCAATCGTAGAATTAGTCTTGAGCTAAAGCGATACTCCTGCGTTCCCTTCTGGTCCCTCGCCTGCGTGCTCTTTCTCGTGATTCCAACCCGAGGTTGCACTCTTCCGCAACTCGTATGTCCACCGTGATCCTGTATTCATTATAAACAAGCTAGCTCATGAGTCGACTCAAAATTGTAGAATTAGTCTTGAGCTAAAGCTTTTTTCCTTTTGCTAAAACTCATGGAGGGGCATACGTGTTAATAAAAATAAAAGAGTTACAAGTACTTAAGGGATCAAGAGCTATCTAAAAATAAAGCATTTGAAGCAAAACCTAACAAGCCTATGATCCAACTAATACAACAATAAAACAAACAAAAATAAAAACAAGAAAACCACAAAGAGTCAACAAGTTGCACAACTGGGAAAAACTAGCACAAAGTATTAAGAGACAACCAAAGACTCTAAGAAGAAGAGCAACAATACAGTAGGAGAGACATTAAAATCTGCATGAACATCTGAACACAAAACCCACAGCCCCAAGAGAACCTCCAACATCAAGTTCCTTGCAAGTACCTAGATAAACAATAAGGCATTAGAAGCAGGAAAACAACATGAGGGAGAAGGCAAGGAATCCACAACAACAACCTTCCAACAACAACAAACCCAACCATCCACAAACAGACAGAGGAAAGGGCTCAACCAACCAACCGAGAATGAGCTAAAGCTTGATCAATTAATCAAGCTCAACTTAGGGTTAACTTGAGTTCAACTCGGTTCAACTCGACTCGTCTTATTTACACCCCTATTCTCAATAATTTGAATGTTTATTATTAAGGAGGTTGAAAAAAAAAAATTGAGGAGGTTGATAACGTAGAGTAATATATTAATGATTATAAAGCACATAGTGATATACTAAACAAATATATAAAACTAATTAAAATGTGAAATATCTAATGTCGGTCTATAGCTCACACTAAAAGCCAGATGAATAAAATTTCATTTAAAACGTGTTACAATTAAAACCTGTCATAGAATTTGCATGAATAGGTTCAAATGGAAATATGCGAATTAATCTGGACTTTTTTAAATTTCCTACATTTTACTTTTATGCGCCGCTAAAAAAGTCAAATTAGAACGATCATAATCATAGCCTTATCTCATGCACCCTATTTTTCTACGTTAGTCACAATCTATAGAATTTGCTCAACACCAGCTGTCACCTTCCCTCCTCTCTATGTTTTTTTTTTTTTAAATTTTATATCATAATATCTTGATAAAAATTAATGAGGGTGAATTTTAAAATTATTAAATTACTAATTAAAATATAATATATAAATAACCAATGAGTACAAATTTTAACAAAATTGAGAGCTTTAGCACAATTAAATAAAATCAAAATGAGTTGTAAGGTCAAGAGAAAATATCCAAAAAGAATTTCAAGTAAGATTGGGGCCACAAATGATTTGTAAAGAAAAATTTTAAAAGAAAATTTAAAAGGATAATTTTACTATCAGATGTAGTCACATGAGAAGATATATTTCTTTTCTAAAATTTATAGGGAAATAAAATAATGCGTGAAGAAAACCAGGAGGCTCGGGATTGGATTTCAGAACGGTGGAGGAGAGGAGAGGAGAGGAGAGTGGTGCAAGTGAGTCAAGTTGACTTTTGTGCTGGCTCGATCTCAACTCGATAAGTGACTTGTGAGCTGAATTCGATGAGCTAATGAGTCAAGCTTGAGTCAGCCCAGAATAGGGGTGCCAATTCAGGTCAACGGGTCAGGTTTGAGTTCAAACCGAGTTGAACCAAGTTTAAACGGGTTGACCCGCACCCAACACGTTTAGCTCAATGGATCAAGATTTTCAACCCGGATCCGACCCGTGCGGGTTACCAGGTTAACTAGGGCCTACGTGCGAAACCAGACACGAACAGGCGAGTTCAAGTGAGGCTTTGCTAATCGCTACAGGCACAAGACGGGGGCAACCGGGCAAGACCGCGAGCGCGCACAACATGCACTCTAGACTCGACTAATATATTTAAATATATTAATATAAAATACAATTAAAATATATTAACATTCATTATTTTATGGATAATGTTGCTAAAATGTTTAAAAATATATCTCGCCTATATATATATATATATATATATATATATATATATATATATATATATATATATTATATATATATATATATATATATTTTCTTCTAATTTCTCATTCTTTTCATCATTTTATTATAATAAATAATAATCATTTTCTTTCTTTCATAACAAACAAGCAGAGAGGCCAGAACTCTTAGAATAAACCTTGTGCTCAAGCTCGATCTCGATTATTAATCAAACCAAGTTTAAATCAAGGTTGACTCGAGCTCGACTTGACTCGTTTAAATCCCTATGAGAAGACCAATGCCGTAAGAAAATAGTTAAATTGTAAAGATTGAGCACGGGAAAACTGCTACGGTAGATAGCATTCTATTAGGTATTCTAGAAATAAATAATCATAATAAAAATGTTTAGATCATCACCGTCAAAAGCTAGAGAAACAAAAATAACTACAAAAGAATGAAGTTTCACGTTTCTTTTGTATGAACACTTGATGCTTCCCATTTCTTTCATTGAGTTTAAGAGGCTGTTGATTAGTTGACTATAGACAACTTGTACTTTTTAGCAAGTGGAACAAGATTTTGCCGGTTAAACTCAATTAAAGTACAAGTTGTTTATGGTCAACTAATCAAACAATTTTTATTGAGTTTACAACAGGTTGTTGATTATAAATACTAATTTTGTATGAAGCTCTTTTTGATTTGTTGATTAAGAGCTTTAGCTATCAATTAAGAGATTTTGGTTTTGAAGTTTACATATGTCATATATGTGTGAGTTTATCATAATTGACTCAAGCGTCCCGAAGAAAACAAAAAGATTCTGCAAGTATAATTATTGATTTTTTTGGGAGAGTAATAATATTTTTGAGTTAACTATCCTTTAATTTCAATAAAGACAATTTAATTGACTTTAGGTGTCTCATAATAAAAAATAATTAGATAAATATTTTTTAATTTGGGATAAAAGTACTCATAATAAGAGAAAATATTTTGTATTTACGAATTGAACATGATTTGCTTGTCGTGCATTATAGGAATTTATTGGTGAAAAATATCAATGTGACTAGTAGTATCTGAAGAAAATGAGGAATTCATCATGGGAAGTTGTTGTTAGCTGATGAGGACGAGACCAATGGTGTGTGAGGTAGAAGAGGAGTTCATGAATGGAGTATTGGGATTACACATTGATGAATCAGCAGTGGTGTTCATGAACAGAGCACCAGAGGCAGGCAACAAAGAACTGGCAGTAATTCATGAAGAAGAAAAATGTGTTCATGACATGAGTGTTGCACACAAGCTTTGATGGACCATCAACAGTATGCGAAGGAGAATAGGAGTTCATAACAATAACGCTTGGACTAGGTATCAATGAACTAACGATGATGCGAGAATAAAAAGGTGCATTCATTATGAGATTTTATAGTGTGGCATGTAAAAAAGAAGATGAACACACACCCTATAGCTCACAATCCCAATTCAAACCTTAGTTAGAATCAATTTCTAACAAAGTATCAGTCTTGCATGGTTCCAACAAGGTTCGAATCAAGTTTGCACAAAAGATCAAATTAGATTCGAAGGCCTTCAACTTCAATAAAAAGTCTTCTATTATAAGATTATATCTTTCATTAAGTAAAAATTTTCTTCTAAAATAATGATTCCGTCCATCTTTAATTAGTAGATATTCATTTATTTTCATGTTTATTTTATTTTATCAGATTTGATCTATATATTGCTTCCTTATGTGTTAGGTCGGTTTCACTGTATATAAAAAAGGAGTTGACTCAATTTATTATTTGTTACAGAATCAAGCAATAAGAGTAATTTTGTACGGTCGGTCCAACCCTCTTATACCTTTGACCTACCTACTCCTCTGACCCAATGACCGTGCAAAGCTAATTAAGTAAATCCTCTTAATAGCTAAGTTTTTTTGCCAGATGCTCATTGACTTTCACTTCGGTAAATAGTTGATTGGTGCTTATTGCATGTAAGTGGACACATAAATGCATGGATTCACATAATTAGATAGTGTAACTGCTTAATTTCTATTTATATGGATTCCCTATTTTGGAGATGGTTTTCAGGTCTGGATTTTTTTCATTTTAGCAAACTTTTAGTATGATTTCACCTAATTTAGAGTAGAATTGAATGTTTCGACTAGGCGAATTCAGTGTGATCGAGAAAGGTCCAATATGAGTCAAAATGAGTTAAAATTAAGCACAAGAAATATAATTAGAAATTTTGAGACATTAATTGAAGGATTAAATTGTGAAATCCTTAAGAAAATGAAATAAAACCCTTAAAAATTGAGGCAAGTTTTTGTGTAATGGTTGTAATTTCATTAAAAACTATGAAGTTATGTGTGCTGGTATGAGAGCACTTTTAGGATGGATGACCTCCAGGGATGTTACACAAATGGGATAAAATCGTGAGGTCATTAATTAGGCCAAAGTAGACAATATCTCAATAGTTGAAAGATTGGATTGCTACAAATGCTGTAAGAACAATATAACAACCAAAAGACAGGAACTCTATCTTAACAATCCTTTCTACCTAATGGATGATTTTGGGCTAAGGAGAACTGACGCGAAAATCAGTCATCTAAGTGTGAGAGATTGTAAAGCCCTGTATAAAAATAAAACTAAACTCTTCAATATTAAGACATCTTTCAGTGTAACGATTGGAATTACATCAGAAACTTTAAAAGTAAACATGCTCATACATGAGCACTCCTGGGATGAGTGACCTCTTAGGAAGTTACGTCTATTGAAAAAAAAAATTTATGAGACCATTAGACCAAAATATACAATATTTCAGTAATTAAGAATTTGAGCTGTTATACACTTATACAACTGATCTCTAAATCTCATGCATTTACAATCAGATCAACCAATTTGACAATACGAATCCAAATCTTCTTTATGTTTGGGCTGCACCAAATTTAATACATTAGAGAATTTGATTGTTCATTGAGAACCTTTAAATTCTCAAATAAGTAGTCTGACAATTTCCACATATAAAAAGATGAAAACACTAATTAAAAGAGAGAGAATAATTTCATTAGAACTTATATGAGATGTGACAGTGTAGAGTTACACCTATGCAGCCAATTGTATTACGTTAAGTAGAGATGAGGAAGATGACAATTGTGATTGGGCTTTTTGATCTTATGCATTACTATTGCTCAGATTTTTCAATATCAAACTGCACAAATATTTCCATTACTTTTGAATATTCTAATGATCTCATTACTTATAAACAATTTTTTAATTCTTAATTTTGGTGGTTAATCATCTCATTAGTTATAATATGACTGTTATTATTAATGAAATTGATAAAATCACTTCATTTTATTTTTGTGCGTACTTATGATGCAAAATTACAATGACTGTTTGGATAAGCTTAATAAAAAGTCTATAAAGGACATGCCTTTTGGATATGATGAGTTCTAGAAAGATTAGAGATGCATAGATTCTATCATAATGAAGATTTACATATCCAAACATGTTGTGCTTAATGAGGAACATTTTTTTTATAGTTGAAATCTGAACTTCTAAGGAAGAAAAGATCTTGAAGATGATTATGCTCAACTGTGTCCTGAGAGGTAGCTTAAGACTGTTATACACCCTCTTCAATTCTTCTCATTTTATGAAAAGTTTTTGGAGTTTGGTGTTTATCATTTCATTCAAAGGGAAAGTGAGTTGTACTTGAAGATGAAAGTGAGAGATGAATTGAGCAAGAACCTTAAGAAGAAGCTTATTTAAGAGAATGATGATTGAGATTTTTTTTTTAAGTGTATATTATTGTTTCTGATGCTGAGAAGCAAGCACTCAGTTCTTTTAATAAAGCTCATGGTTTTAGTATTGGCTGAGTAATGTTTTTCTCATTTCATTTAAGTATGTTTACAAGGTGAAAAGTAAATATGATGAATTATTGTATCCAAATTTATTTGTGGGTAATATTTGATCTTAGTAGCCAGCAAGATGTGGAGTAAAACATGAAAACCTGCGTGAGAATGGAGAAATAAGGCACTACAAAAAAATTAAGACATATAGACATTTAAGCCAAAAAATATTTATTAGGGCACTGTCTAATGCTAATAGAGAAATTTGGTGCTAAAAAAGAAATATATGCGATGCGTCGATGCTCATATGCGTAAGTTTTTGCCTCATAATCAAAGGTTTGTGCAGCGTAAAGTTCTTTTGTCCTTGTCAAGTCTGATCGCTCCTGTGTAAATCATGATCGCTACATCGTCAATCGGCAATCAGTAATTTTCTCAAAGCTTGGAATTGCTAGCCTTAATCCTTCTTCGAATGATGAATGCCCACTATCTAGGGAGAGCGAAAGCTTTATAGGAAACTATCTAATAACTCTAATGTTTGTTGTCTGAGTGTTCAAGAATATAAGAGATTTCAAATGTATTAAACAATAAAAAAAATGTTCCTCTTCATCTTTTATTTATAGGAATCTAGAAGCTGCAAATAAGGCTAAATCTTATAAAAATAAATAAATCAATAAAATATATAGCTTAATGATTCTTAGTACAAACTGCTTTAGACACGTGACACACTCTAGCTAGTTGAAGAGGAGCTTTCCTTGGCCACGAGCATAGGGATCAATGACTGGTGTGCGCCTTGAAGCCTCTGGCAACTTGAGTTGAGGCCATAGGTCATGTGGGACTAGAAAGCGAATGAACTTGAGTTGCAGGAAACGTGGGCTCCATGGTTGGTTGGCTATGATTGGCCGAGTTAAGAGCCCCTTTGGTACGTGCTTTTTTATAACCAAAGAAATGAGTTTAATCGATGACACCTCACCCTAAACGAGGGTGAGAAACCTCAACGGTTAGTTCCCCTTAGGAGGCGAGGGCCCTTGGTGGTTTGTGTGAGAGGCGACTCCATTTCAAGTTAGGTCCCTTGATATTTGGGGCTAGTTCCTTTGCAGAGCCCATTAGGTGCGAGCTCTTCTTCCACGAATTGCTGAACACATGGTAAATATCTAAAATAACATATGTGAGCATTCATTTAATTCTCTAATTCACTTGACCCATTAGAAGGCATGAGACTAAATGACAAGTGAACCACGGCTGAGCATTAAATAGGACTATCAAACTATTGAGGGAGAGTAAATACAAATTTACTGCCATGTTTTATTGTAACATTGTTGTTGCATAGATTTCTCAGAATGATGGTAAAGTGGCGCCACTTGTGTTCGGCCTCTATAAGAAGTAATTTCGTGATGGGATCATTTACTCCTTTGAACATTTGAATAAGACTATATAAACCTGTGAGCATGATAAGAATGGTTCATGTTAAGTTAGCTTTATCCATTATAAAATAAGTAAAGAATGTAGCATTTCGCCTTGGAAAATAGAATAAGGCTAAACAAGGAGCAAGTAACCCACAACTAGTAAAGAGGCTGAGCAGTGTGTCCAAACAATGCAAGGGTCTACTAAACCCATCGCCGCCCCCCTATGAAGAGAGTAAAATATGAGCCTGGGGCTGCGAAGGAGATTGCCACCCTACCAAATGAGGCAATGGGATATGCTGAAACCACAACTGTAAGCAACAACACATGCATATTTTGGGGGAATGAGCCTCTCCTCTAATTCTGAGGACGTCCCACTAATTTGAGGATACTAAGGTGGATACCCTTAATGCGACCAATGGAGGCAGCACACACTGAGGAGGTGTCCTTTATTGAAGTCTTGGAAACCCCTCTTGGATCAGAGCTGGCTGTTCCAACCAAAGAAGGTAAGAAGAGAAATCAACTCAAATAGTAAGGTGAGTTTTTTTCAGGTGAATGGCTGTCCTCAGCAAATGAGCTACTGATCTACATCTACTCAAGTGAATTGTTGGGGCATTCGCTGAGTGAGTTCGAAGTGTTGGCTTTGACACCGTGGTCGCTTAGGCTATACACAAAGATAATCATCCTGCATGATAGATTTCTTGCGGCCCCTCTTAGTTTTCTTGATAAAGAATTTGCTACTGATGATCCCTCGTTTTTTAACATAGAGGTGCCTCTTCCTGCAAGGCTCGAGTCATCAAGGACTCAGTAGTAGCGGACCACATTGTGGTGGTCTAGCAAGTTGAGCTTAAGGAGTCGCACGTTAAGGAGCAGTCGTCATTTTCACTGACTGTAGGCTGCTCTAGCGACATTATTTCTCCCCAAGTATATTTTTTTCATGATGTTTATTTTTGAACAAGGGATCAAGCAAAAAATAATATATTTTTTTGTGCTACGAACTTCTTGCACCTTCCATCTGCTCCTCTATCATATGACCATGCAAAGCTAATATTCTTAATAGCTAGGGTGAATGTTTAAAGTCTGTCTAGTTGCCTATTTTATTTGAGATTTGAGTAAAATTTAAAATAAAATTTTCCAAATAATTTATAAGGAATTTGAAATCCCACCTAAAATAAATCATGAATTTTGTAGGAATTGATAAATTTTTGCTCAAATTTAAAATTCATCAAATTCTGATAACAATGAGATAAAAGAAAATTACTTCAATATTATTTATTAAATCTCTCAAATATTCTAAAATTCAACCAAACAGTCCAGCGTTTTCATATTTTGGATTAGGAACTAAAATAACAAAACAGGTCTACCATCAATAGTAAAAAATTAAAAATTAAAAAAAAAAGGGTTTATCATCAATAGTTACTAAAATCTAATTAAATTTTGCTTAAACATAATGTATTAAATTCATAATTACTAAAATCTTTCCTTGCCCAAAAATGCCCATAGTGTGTTTTTAATTTTTATACTTTGCTTCAACTTGTTGGCTTTGTGGATACTTTGATTGAGTAGCTAAAATGTTTATTTTATTGGTTGGTAAAACTTTTCTATTTTTTATTTCGTTGGAATAATAAATGCATGCATTGACATAATACAAGTTCCTGTAAGACAACTGTCTTACTAATTTTTTAAAATGAATTTTTAGTACAAAAATTTTGAAGTCAAAAGCTATTTGTACTAAAAAATTATTTCAGCAAAAAAGTTATCCCAAACAAATCCTTGTCTATACTTTAACACTCGATTTGGCTACTTTTTCAACATAAAATTAATTATTCTGTGTGGATACAGACGTTGTCCGGAGAGGAATCATAACGCGCCACGTCATTTTTTGTTGTATACCGCGACTGTGTACTAGGTGACGTGTAATTTTTATTTGGTCCGGTCACAGGACGTAGCTCTACGTTCGGCCGCCAGTAGAATCGCGCCATGCGTTTTCATTATTTACCGCGTGCCCTGACAACCCGACCCGGAACGGACCCAAGATTGCTCGGTATTGTTAGGTATTGGTCGATTTGGCTCGACAATAACCAATACTGAGCAATACCGAGCAAATACCTAGCAATACCGAGCAAATCCCTAGCAATACCGAGCAAATCCCTAGCAAATACCGAGTTGTACCGAGTTGTAGAAAAACTCGGTACAACTCAGTATTTGCATGGTATTGATCTTCACAGAGCGGTATTTCTCGTTTTTGCAAGGCAATACCTAACAATACCAAGCAAATACCGAGCAATACCGAGAAAATCGCGAACATAACATTCCCGGGTTCCGGTCCGGGTCAAGTCGTCGGGCCGCGCGGTAAAGAGTAAGAGCACGTGGCGACATGTTATTGGCGGCCGAACGTAGCTCTACGTCCGGTCAGAGGACGTAATAATTGTTCGGTGACGTGGGGCGTTCTGATTCACCTCCAGATACCAAGCAAATTTAATTACAAATCTAAAATCATCTGTGCGGTACTTAAACAAGATCGTTTACTCTGAGGTTTTAAGCAAATTTAATTACAATTTTATGCATGCACGTTATATTGGCTATGAAATTCTCGTTGTGCGTGACAGAAATTCTCGTCGTGCGTGACAGAGCTACATATGATAAATCTGGATGTTGCTGTGAGATGCATTTTAATTGATTATTCATATATTATATTTATTTTAAAATAAATTTAAAAATGATAATACTTATTCTCCTTAAATTTTAATAAGAATTGTTGCGTTTAGGAACATTCACGGTGGTTGAGAGATAAAGAGCTTAATATCTTAACTTTGAACGAAAATCAAACACACAAATAGATAAGAGAGAGAGGTGAGAGAGTCATAAGAGACATCATAATTTTTATGTGCAAAACTCTGAAAATCTGGGAAATAGTATGGGCAACTAACAAACTGGAAAATTGTATAAGAACCCACTGTTGGAGTTGTACTATATACAGGAGCTATTTACTTCCACTTTGCCCGTATGCTTTATTTGGAATTGGCGGATCCATAATCACATGAATATACAATTGAACATACATGTATATAAAATAAATAATAATAAACACCCAGATAGACTTAAAACTACCTACTTGACTTACAAATTAATTCATATAACTTTCTTTTATGATTCATTCCAAAACTATTGCTCTAATACCACAAAAGCTTCTCATAACCCAACCCGATCAGAACATGTCCTATCATGTTGAGCTCAATATCTAATTTTGAAATATATCATATTTTATTATAATATTCATTTTAAATAAAGACAACATAGCTATTAAAACATCCAAATATTGAAATAAATTCATCCAAGAGATTTCTTTCATTTCATCAAAATATATCTACACAACAATATATGACTACAAATAAAAATTATAAAATTGAATGATAAACTAGTCATGATTGTACAAAATCAATAAAAGAAATACATATTAACTTTGATCAGTCCTGAACTGCTAATCCGTAAGCTCCTTCTCTTTCTTAGAGGCTAAAAACCAAAAGCAAAACTACAATGAGTTACAATAGCTTAACAGGCCATACAAACTGATCTAAATTTTTAAAATTCTTTTATTAAATATTTTGCTTAATATTTAAATTAATTAAACACAATCTAATAAATTACTACACTGAGAATATAATACAAGCATAATAATTTTCTAATTATTAAAAATAATACTAAGCAGGAGAATAAATTGCAATTCATATCATATAGCAGTTCATATTATATTCCCCAGACCCAGATAGAATCTTAAAGAATTTTTGCCCCTAATGATTCTCTTTTGTGTTTATAACACCAGAACATGACTCATAGGCACTAGAATATTCTTTTACACAGATAAAATCTCAAAAGATTCTTATCCCTTACGACACCTAGCAAATATTATTTAATCACACACACACATACAGGGGGTGTCAATTTCAAGTCACGGGTCGAGTTTGGGTCGAACCCGAAACTGACCCGAACCCGAAACTGACCCGACACTATTCAGGTCAAACCGAACCCGACCCAGTTTTGCAAACATGACAATTTTCCAGACTCGAACCTAACCCACTTCGGGTCCGGGTCAACCCAACCTGACCGAATGACCCAATGCTAACAAAAAAATTGTTAATTTTCGGATCCAAAAACGAATCAATCTCCACTTTTAGAGTCAAAAACATGTCAAAATAGGTCAATCTCATGTTGTCTGGTCAAAAACGAATTTTCAGGTCAAAATGGGTCAATTTCAAGTCAACCCGAACCCAACCCAATTTTTTAAATGAGTTGAATTGTTGAACCTGGCCCATTTTGGGTCAACGCAAACCGAAAATTTCGATTCGGGTCCAATATTGAAGTCATTTATGTGCATTTATTAAGTCATTTAAGTGCCTTAATAATGTCTGTTAAACAGTCTTAGGCTCTTTAAATTTGCCTCATCAAATCGCTCGATTTGACTATATATATAGCATATTATATTTAGAGTTCATTTGGTCATCCAATTAATGTTTTGAGCCTTACAAATATGATTCAATCCCTTGATTTGGGCCCATTTCGGCTGTATTGGACCGATTTGTATCATTGGCTTCGCCTGGTCGAGACATTCAATTTGGCTATAAATTTATTGAAATTGGAGTTGGTCCTAAATTTAATTTACAAAGTTGCCGACTCATATAAGCTTCGAGATTCATACGTGATAAAGATGATTTTTTGTGACGTATCAATTATATTATCATCTTTATATTATAACAATTTGATGATTACATATATTTTGTCACGATTCTAATAAATATAATTTTAGATTCTTTAATTAGGCAAATTGACCCCCACGATAAGAACAGGACAACTTCCCTGTATCTGTTGTTTAATGCTGTAAGATTTTCCCACACTAACAAAGCAATACTTTAATCGTGGTCTTAGAGCCTAAAAACTAAACTCAAACAGAGAAAATAGCTTACTTAGGCTTCGTTTGGGACGGCTTTTTTATTGCTTTCTAAAACGGAGTTTTAATAAAAAATAAAAAATTTTGTAGCGGAGTTTTCGAAAACAGTAAAAAAGCCGTCCCAAACGAAGCCTTACTGAACTTATTTAAGTTAGTTGGACTACAACACTGCAGTATTGTGGTACGCTGCTGCAATATAAGCCTAGCAAATAGCTAAAGTTAAATTGAAACAGGCGTTTCTTATTTCCTCGCAAGCTGCAAAACAAATACAAGGTATGACATGAACAATATTCATCAAATGACAAAAACTCTGAAACTGCTTAAATAGAAGTCCCACAAAAATTTCAATTCATTCTATCCCCTATCCAAACTTAGACCAGCATAAACTAACTGTAATAAGTCCACAGTCAAGAACCATGGAAACTTTCATCACTTGATGCGAATTCGGCATAACAAAACTACTTTGATAATGTTATTATTTATAACAAAAAATACAACATGATACAGGCTTAACAAAGCAGTTCACAGGAGAAAACCTCGAAGGTATCCTTCATGTTGGTAAAAATGTTGTTAGGAACTCCATTTTTGCTACCTTCAGCCTGGAGCATAATTTTAAAAGGAAGCCATTACTTAAAAAATCTTGATTAAGGTTTTGTTTGGGATGGCTTTGTTGTTGCTTCTTAAAGCAGCTTTTTAGTTAAAAAAAATAAAATTTTTATATTATAAAGCTGCTTTAAGAAACAACAAGAAAGTCATCCCAAACGAAGCCTAAAAAAGCAAAAAAAAAAAAAGCTAAGGAATTGAAATCAAGATCACAGAATTTCATAATGATTTACCCACAAAATAAGCTAAGGAAACAGAGGTTGCTGCTGCAGGCCGAGGTTTTCAGGATACCCCATCATAAGATTTAGGTTTTGTAGTGCTTGACCTGATGCTCCTTTAACTAGATTATCAATCTGCCAAAAAAGTGGGAGAGAAATAATCTAAGAAAAATGGTTGGTATGTTGATCTAACGATAACATAAAGCTCAAGAGTTCATATACCACAGAGATTATAATGGCTCTTCCTGGAATCCGATCTGGGAAAACATTCATAAAGCAGTAATTCGAACCCCGGACATTCCGAGTGTGAGGCACTGCTCCCTTTTGTAGTAGCTTAACAAATTCTTCACCCTACGAGCAGAGAAAACCATATAACAATAAGAACGAAACTAAAAGGTGTTGATGGATTTCTTTTGTCATAGATCTTGAAGGCCTTATATGAACGTATAAAACAGATATTCCGGTCAACGCCTTGACCGTATATCTGTTTGATAATTCACCCTCATTCTACGTATCTAATTGACGACTAGCCTTAATCGAAAGTTCTCTCTCATTATCGGGAGGGGTAATTAACTATAGGGGCTTGCGCCTATGGGAAACCAGAACTCAGATCATAAAATCCTCACAAAATGAGGGTGAAATCTCTGGGTAGTGCCTTATCTACAAACTCATCTACCTTCCAAAAATTTACCCCTGAACTTAATCCGTCAAAACTCCCCCGAAAAAAAAAGCGGGTGAAGCCGGGGCCAAATTTTCGGAGCCCACAAAAGGAGAAGATATGCAGGCGGCAGTCATTTTGTGTTATATTGTAAGCATATTCATATGCATCAACACCAAGCCTTCATTAAATAGTATCAGAAATGTACAAGATGAAAATAAGAATACGAGAATCTAATAACGTTTAGAAGTCCTTGGAAAAAATAGGATTGCGTTTGATTTGTTAGGATGCCACTCCCACTATAAACAATTGAATAATACAGCACTATATAATAGAAAAGAATTTAAGAAAGAAATATCATGATTAATTAGAACAAAGAGTACTTGATCTACTTTAGTTTTTGATTGGTGAGTTATCAAATGAATTTTGCAGCTTATATTAAAATATCTATTGTCATTGAAGTCAATTGGTACTAACCACATTTATGTAGCTTTAAATAAAGCAAGTTAAAATTCTTAGAAGCTGAAATAAAGTGTTTGATGTATGAGGGCAATATGGTGTCATCCAAATCAGTGAGTTAGAGGATACATACAACATAATTTTGTAGTCTTCTTATGTGGGATACATACAACATATATTTAGTATTAGATATACTCAAATGAAAGCCTTTAGACTCTAAGGTTGACATATGTAATTCAAGTTTACCTTCAACTCCCTCTCTAGTCTTATCAATAAGAAGAATATCATCAGAAAAAAGCATACACCAAGGTACAACCTCTTGCAAATGACTAGTGAGAACATCCATGACTAAAGCAAAAGGATATGGGCTTAAGGCTGATCCTTGATGTAATCCAACTAAAATAGGAAAATACTTGGTCAAAACCACCTTGTGTTTAAACACAAGTAACAACTCCTACATACATATCCTTAACGACTTGAATATAAGCATTATTAACCCCTTTCTTATGTAGAACTCTCCATAGCACTTTTCTTGGAACTTTATCATATGCTTTCTCTAAATTAATAAAAATCTTATGTAAATCCTCCTCATTCTCTCTATACTTTCCCATCAAACCTCTCAATAAATATATAACTTCCATAGTAAACCTACCTAGAATGAATCCAATTTGATTTTGAGAAACATTAGTGTCACACTGCAACCTATGCTCCATAACTCTCTCCCATAGTTTTAAAATAAGACAAATTAACTTAATTCCTCTATAATTCGCACAATCTTGTGCATCACCTTCACTCATCTGACATCTATTTAGTTTTAAAAATAATATTAAAAAGTTTAGTAAGCTAAGAAATTCCTTCATCTCCTAAGCATTTCCACACCTCTATTGGGATATCATCAGATCCAACAGTTTTTCCACGCTTCATTTTCTTTAAAGCCTCTTTAGCTTTGATTTTACTAATACGCCGATAAAAACAAAAATCTTTACTTTCATTTAGAATGCTAAGATCATTGAATTCAATTGCATTCTCATAATCTTCGTTAAAAAGTTTAGTAAAATATCTCATCCACCTTTTGTTGAATATCATTTTCTAATAAAAATATTTTTTGATCCTTAATGCAATTCACTTGAGCTAAATCCTTACTACTCCCATCTCTTTGTTTAACTAACTTATACATATATCTTTCGCTCTCCTTAGTATATCTATTATATAAATCATTAAAAGCTAAAAACTTTGCATTGTAAATCACTTTCTTAACTTCTTACGGGCCTTTTTATATCTTTCTCAATTATCAAAGTTTTTACAGCTAAACCAATTTTTATAACAAATCTTCATACTTTTTATCTTTTTTTGCATGTTTTGATTTCACCACCAACTATTTTTACTATTAGTAGTTTTTCCTTTTAATACTCCAAGCACATCTTTTGCAACATTCTTAATATCACTAGCTACTTTTTACCACATAAAATAAGCTTCTCATGCACAGAAAAAATCTTAAGATCTAGAATCTTACTCTCAAAAATATTTTTGTTAATATTCCTTAAATGACCCATCTATTCTTAGAACAACAATTTACTTTATTTTTAATATTATGCCCCTTAATCTTAAAGTTCAAAACTAATAAACGAAAATATTCGGATCATCATATGGGGGCATTAGCACACTACCAAACTTCAATCTCATTACTAAAGAATTAAATAATAGCAGAAATTGATCATGCAAGTCAAGAAAATTTTTTTTAGCTTTAGGTTTTCTTCAATACCTTAAAAAGATCAAGTGATACAAAAATGCTATAGATTTAAGTACCTTAGATCTTAACATGAATATAGAGGATAATAGTATTTTTATATTTAAAATCGAGTAATTAAAGGAGAAATACGATATGTAGAACTATTTAAAAGAATAAATCTTGAAGACAGAAATTTATATAGACCAGCTATATAAATGCAAATATTCAAAAATAAATGTCACTTATTACCAAGTGTGGAAGAAAGAGAATGTTAAGACGGATGCATGGTAAACCTAGAAAGGATAAAGCAAAAAACAATTATATTGGAAGGGAAAAACCAGTGTGATGTGATGAGATTAAAACAGAAAAGATCGAAGTAAAAACAATTAGAAGTTGCGCAAAAAGTGTTGTGAAAACAAAAGTTAGCTAGCCATACAGGTCTAAATCACAACAATGCAAATAGATAAACTTTAGCAAAAAAAATAGTGCTTTCGAAAGACATTGTCTTATGAGAATCAATGAAAGTTAGGTAGTCATACAGGTCTAAATCGTGCGCCCGAACGTATTATATAGACCTTAGGTGGGTATACGCTTTGGATAATTACTTTAAATATAGCAAAGAGGGAATCCTTCCATTAAATAAGGAAATATCAGAAGAGAAAAAATGATCATTTGATCTCCTTTAATTTCTGCATAAACCTTAAGAAAATTTTTTTATATTATTCTTTATGACTTTTAATAAATAGAGTGAAGTATCCAAAGTGTAGAAAATTTTAGATGGTCGGATGAATTTAACACCCATTCTGCATGCACAACCAACTCCTAATGCATGAAATTAAGCAACACCATTCCAAAATGATCATAAACCATAGTAATGCAAATAGATAAACTTTAGAAAGAATTTATAGCTTTTGAAAGAAATTGAATTTTATAAGAATCAATGAAAGAGACCTCAGCGGGCTCAAATCATAAAGTAACAACATCTTCGCAATTTAAGAGTAAAATAGCATGCATCAGTTCTTACATTGACAGGAGCCTCAGACACAGGGAACGCCATTTTCACAAAACATGCCTTACATAGAATATTCAAGTTGAAAATATCACTAATCAATAAAAAAAAAACAACACAAATACCTCATAAGCGGCCATTAAGTGTTGATACAAGTCATCATGAGTTACCCCAACTGACATTTCCACATAAATGGTAGATTGCATTCCACGGCTCTGTTAAAAACAGATAAAATAATAAGAAGGCTTTTAAGAGAACATAACTAGATAAAATAATAATAATAAAGATAAATCTGAATTGTATACTTACCATTGGTATCAAATGAGGAGTGAAGCTGACCGATACATTAGAACGTGAAGCATCTGAAAGTCCTTGTTCAATTTCTGGAACTGATATTATGAAAGAATGAGTCCATTAATACCCTTCCCAACATAGGTCATATAATCATAGAGATATTCCATATTAGAAAATTAGTAATGAGTATATATTGTCAAAAAAATATAATGTATTTTCTTAAGAAGGCTACTTTGGTTAAGGCTACGTTTGGGATAGCTTTTTTGCTACTTCTTAAAGCAGTTTTCTAGTACAAAAATTAAATTTTTTTACTAGAAAACTGTTTTAAGAAGCAGCAAAAAAATTGTCCCAAATAAAACCTAAATCTTCTACTTCCATTAGAATTTTGATAAATTTGTCCAAACATGTCTCCTTAATATTGCATTGAATGTTTATAATGGTATGTTTACCAAAATTTTGGCTTGATAAATGGATTGAAGGTTTCTTTATTCTATCACTTCAAAGAGTTCTTTTACATTGCTAGGAACAAATCTCAAAATATTACTAATTTAGGTCAGCCTATTTAATAGAAATTGACTTCATGTTCATCTAGTTGATGTTCTATCATCAACAAAGTCCATCCATCAGACACTTTTTATACACCTACTTCGTTGCTTTTAAAGGCAAGTTTAATGTGCAGTCTATGTATAATTTCTTAATGAATGAAGGTATTACTTCTTGCACTCATTGTATTTAAAATGCAACTATTCCTCAGATTCTTGTTCATATGTGGATAGTTTATATGAGCAACATGCCAAATTTATCTCTACAAGGGCATTCTCAACTCTCATATTTGTTCTTAGTTGACGTTGATATAAGTCATCTGATATTTGTTACTTTTTCTCTTAGTGATTCTTTTCACTTTATTGTACTCTTTGTAGCTACTTTTTTATCCTTTGAGAAATGCTCTTCCCAGCTTTTTCACTAAAAAAAAGCTCTGTAAATGATTGAAATATATACTTGCTGCAAGCAAATAAAACATTTATAAAGTAAACCATAATGCTGTCAAACTTTTTTTTTTTCTTTTATCAAGGAAAGAAGAGAATTTTGAAAGTTTTATAAGGAAATACCATGTCTATGCTTAGAAATTCCATATGCATGCATGCCTTCAGAAATTTCTGCATATAGGTTGGTCTCCTTAGCCCCCCTTCCTTCATTGACACGGTTTTTAAAATAATTCAAATGGCAGTAAATAACCCCAATTTACAACACACTTTAAACATGTATGGAGTTGATATAAATGAAAGGGATGTCTCCAAACCTGCTCCACTGACACCAGATTTTGCATCGATGATAATATTTTTTAATTCAATTAAGTGAGCCTGAAAACAAGAGTAAGATTGTTAGTAACTTATTTCATTTCGTTGCAGTTATTTCTACACTATCTCAACTAAGATACCGAATCATGGAGATGTAAATATGCAAGCTAAAAACCCCACTAACATTTCTGCACTGCCCCAGAACAACAACTATAACATCAAGCCTTTATCCCACCACATGGGGTAGACAACATGAATCTTTTTTCTTCATTATGTAATATTAAGAATCAAATTCTCATTTAAATCTAACAAAAAAGGTCATTACTAATACTTTCTAACTAAGTCTTTTTAGGTCTACATCTATCTTTCTTAACATAGGTCATATCTAATATATCTTACTCTCCTAACTTGCTTATCGGAAGGCCGATGTTTTATGTGAGTCCAAATCATATAAGGTGAATCTCTAATATTTTCTGCCACTGGAGCTACTCCAACCTTGCGTAAATACTAGTTTTACATTCTATCTCTAAGTGTAAAGCCACTCATCCACCTAAGCATCCTCCTCTCTATAACAAATAACTTAATTTTTTGCTTCTCTTTTAATGGCCAATAGTCTACGACATAAAGCATTGAAAGTCTCACTACCAACATATAGAATTTCCGCTTAAATTTGATGGGCACTTTTGTATCACACAATAGGTTGAATGCAGTCCTCCACTTCAACCATCCAACTTGATCCCATCTATTTCATAATCATTTTGAACAATAGACGCAATGATGCAACCGAAAACTCCCAAAACAAGTAGGCGACCCTTGGTCACAAAAAGAAAGGAAAATAAATACTAAACTAAGTCTCCACAAAAAATTGAAGACCATAACATATACTAAATACTTCTTTTATCTCATAAAAATATAACGTACCACTTCAAATATTAAGACACAACATAACTTTTGTAAAACAAAACATTACTTTGATAACTTGAGAAGAGAGATACAGATGTTGTCGAACTTGTAGAGAGAAGAAAGAGGTAAGAAGCCGAGACGAAGGAGAGGACAAGCTCGCAAGCTTTCCTAGAAGAAGAGAGGAATGGAACAAGCTCGCAAGCTTTTCCAAGAAAGAAACCCGCAGGTTTAGTTCCAAAAATATCTCACCAAAATCCTCCTTTTTTATTACAAAACACCTTATATTTATAGGGGAAATGGGGCAGCCAAACAACCAAAAATATCCTCATTTAAACCATTAAAATAAGGAAAGATAGAAGGCGAAGGAGCTGTCCAGGAACAGCACCCAAAGAGCCACAAAGGGGGCCAGCATTCAATCCAGAAACAGGACCCAAACAGCCACACAGAAAACCAGAAAAGGTAGCAAAGGGGGAAGGAACGGAACATGCAGCCAAAGGGAACGGAAACAGGCAGCCAAAGGGGAAGAAACAGGCAGCCACAAGGGGAATCGGAACAGACAACCACAAGAGGGGAAGGAACAACCACGGGAAGAAGAACCAGGAGGGGGAAACCGAAGGGCCACAGGGAAAGGGGAAAGAGCAAAAGACTCTCCTCATAATGAACCAAAAAGAAGGAGAACTACCCAACATAATGAGCTGAAAACACAACAACTCAAGCATTAATTGAGCTGATTTTAGTTGAGGACATAAAAGCTCACCAAAATTACAACCCAAAATATTTTGGCCCCCCTTTTGCCTGCATCACCCAAGATATTTAAAATAGATACTCTTTTTAATGACTTGATCGCCCTGAGTCACAATCACCCTACTAGATCTATTACCGCTAAAATTACAATATGTATTTGGTTATATATCTATTCAAATGAAAATCTTAAGACTATCGTTGACCTTCATAATTCAAGTTTTCCTTCAACTCCCTTTCTAGTCTTATCAACAAGCAGCATACACCAGGGTAGATTCTCTTGCACATGTCTAGTAAAAACATGCATGACTAAAGCAAAACAAAATTGGCTTAAAGCTGGTCCTTGAAGTAATCTAACTGAAATAGGAACATACTTGATCAAACTACCTTTTTTTTAACCTATCCTTAATGACTTGAATAGAAATATTATTAAATCCTTTTCTAGAACTCTAACACCGCTCCACACCTAAAATAAAAACAAAAAATAAGAGCATGAAGAAAGAAGATGCTAGGTGGCATTAGCATGGCCGTTTGACTATATTAAGAAACTACAAATGGCCGCAGTTGACCATCCAACCCCAACATTCTCCCTTGGAAAAGCACAAAAACATTAGGCTTGCTTAGGGCTATTGTAGCCCTTGATAAGCAAGTGATGGCTAGGTGTGCTATGTTTATGCATCCTATTTTTTTTTTCTTTTGCAAAAGAATGCATAAGTCGATGAGAATGTAGTTGGATAACAACACGGGTCATGCAAGGCTTCATTATTAATGGAGAACATGTGTTGTGTCTGCAACTGACCCAAGCTCCCCTCCCATTGATGAGAAGTAGGGCATCACAAGCAGTGATGTTCTTTGTTTTGCATCAAACTATACTGCATGCTCCACCACATATGTGGGCCCCAATCAATTTCTATGAGTTTCATTCTTCTGATACTCCCTAGGAGAGATAATTAATGTGTTAACTATTGCATCGCACAAGGTGAAAAAAGCCTAATATCTGCCATTATAAGTATAATTAATTGAGATACAAATTTCCAGTGTCACATAAGTTAGGAATTTCTACTAGATAGCATGTGCCATAAAAGATTTAATTTTTCAGGAAATTAAAAGTCATGAATTTTCAGTTTCTGAATGCTACCCTATGCTGAGGTGGCCATGAAAACAAGTTTTTAGTGCCCCTACATGTGTTTTTAGATCATTAAACTTCATTGGAGAATGCTGTTCCATGGTTACGCTCTTCAACATGTGGAATTTCAATATGGCTCACGCAAATACCCAATGCTTGTTCATAAAGCTCACTCTCACTACGGCAATACAATTACTCAATTTCTGAATGCCTTTGTCACAAATTGCTGATTGCCTACACTTAACTCGCCTTCAGATCACATTACCTCTATTCAAGGGTTTCCTGGTGGCATTTTCAGCATGATTCGACTAAATCAGTTAGCAATCAAAGCATTGTTCCCCCTTCCTTCTAAGATTTTAAGAGTTGTTTGAGGCAAGAAGTGTCTTCCATGCTTTGTGACAATGTCTGTCCACTCCTTTGTTGTCCTCTAATCCCTCCTAAAATTAACCAGCATTCTTCCATAAACAACACTCTGGAAATCAAGATGCACGTCTCTCAACCCTCTTGCATTATTGTGATCATCCAGCAAACCTCTATGTTGTGCACCTTATCATTTTTTTGTAAAAATTATTTTAAAAATATGATAATTACAAAGATTTTGAGGTCTTAAAATTATTCTTAGTTTAAGAAATTTAGAGAGATAAGTGAAGCAAGCCCATATCTTCTTTGTTTTGCATCCATGCCTCGTGTTGACAGCTATGATAAAGCTATCATATGTAAGCAAGCCAACTTATCATTTGGTTGGCACCACTACCCATTGCAGGGAATCATTTCAGCAGGATACCTTATTCCAGAATAGACCACTTAGTCAATACCTTTTATCCTTTTGTAATGTGGGCTCCGAAAATTCGGCCTCGGCCTCCACTCGCTTTTCTTATTCGGCGAGGGAGTTTTAACGAACTAAGTTCCGAGGTAAATTTTGGAAGGCAGATGGGTTTGTAGATAAGACACTACCCAGAGATTTCACCCTCATTTTGCGAGGACTTTATGATCTGAGTTCTGGTTTCCTATAGGCGCAAGCCCCTATAGTTAATTACCTCTCCCGATCACGAGAGAGAACTTTCGATTAAGGCTAGTCGTCGATCAGATACGTAGAGAATACGTGTTATCTGGCATATAGTAGCAGTAATGGATTTGGATTTGGATATTTAGAGAATTTGAGAATTCGGAGTATTGGAAGATTTGAAGGTTTTGATATTTAAAATAGAAATTTCACCATCTTTCACTTAAAGCGGATGGTGGGGAAATGGATGATAGACCCGATCAAGATCCCATGGTTCCGTCGTCCCGGGCCATCATGGTCCCTAGTCTACTTAGTCAGAGGAGGTAGTCGACCCAACCTGACAGAAGGATCCTTGTCGGCAGCCATGGGTTGCTTCGTCCAAGGGGACCTTGTAGACCTGGGATGAATGTTTGTCTAAGGGGACAAATTTAAATCCACCTTAGCTAACAGAGGGCTTTGTGGCCTATCAATCATATCCTATTGATTCATATCTCAAGGATTTAATGCCATTAAGGAGCGTATTGGCTCTGGACATAACCGCTATCTGTGGTGCCATTTGGCGGCAAAACTACTCGGTTCAGAGGGCCCCGGGTCATAACTGTTTACCTGCAGTACCATTTGACGGCGAAACTGCCGGTTAGATGACACGTACCACGTCCTTACTGGCAAGAGATTGTTTGAGAATGGATCCTAGTGATATTTTCGACTAGACATTTGGTTCTTTGTGAGCTGAAGTAAATTTCAATTTGTCCGCCTTGGCAAACTGTTGCGGAGAGCAGATGGATTTTGCTTTAAGTGCGTTGATGGATTTATTTCAATTTTAAATATTTTTTGGGATTTTGGAATTTTTTGGAATTTTTGAGTTTTTGGATGGAGCATGGAAGACATTTGGATATTTGGAAGTCATTTGAAATGTTTGTGAACCCCTCCGGTTGAGATAAACATTCAACACGGCCATCATCGGGGTGTTCGGGGTCATTCCCTTTATGGATTGAACCTTGTCAACTCTATCGGGCTGTCGACAGAGGATCGGGTTTCGTAGGCTTTATGCCCTTTGATAGTGAATTCTCGTTGTTGTAAGCCTTGAAGGCCTAATATGAATGTATTAAGACAAATATGACGGTCGCTACAACCGTATATATGTTTGTTGGTTCGAACCCTGTCGACTTCTATTGACCCGTATAGAAGGATCGGTTTCGAACCTGAATTCACTTGTCAATCCGCGCAGCATCCCTAGACGTCACGTGTGTACCAATAACACGCTCGCCGGGGCCCATGCGGGTATTTAATTACTTTTACCCCTTTTAGTGTGCCTATGTGTATACAAACTATTGTGCACGTGCGGGGGTATTCTCGGAATATACGCCTTCTGTCTGCTTGTACGGAAGTTGCAGATCCGGTGACGTGGCGTAGCAGCTTCTGAATAGACTTATTCGCTGCTTCGTACAGGTAGATTGTCGTGCACTATTCCTTGCTTCCTGCAGGTGGATCGTAGTGCACTAATGAATCTCCTGCTTTGGATCGTAGGAGATTGCAGTTGTCGTATTCTTCGTGTATTTTATTGTGGTATTTGATCTCATATAGTATATCTGCCATTGCTATAGATAAGCAGGTAGATGTACTCCGTATATTGAAATTGACTTCAGGATACTGCACTTACTGAAGTCTTTCTGCATCTACCCGTCAGTGGCATGTGGTACATACATCTATCTTCGTAGAGAGATCGTATGTTGCAGATCTTTAACATTTGCTCGCAGATATCGAGTTGAATGTATAACAGGCCTCCTTTAATGGCTCGTAGGATTTGGTATTTATCGTAGCACTTTGATATTTTGCTTATGAATACCACGTTTGGCATACAATGGATCTTCTACGATAACTTGTAGGAGCTTGTATACTTTGCCGGTATGTTACCCTTGTTTGTACATTTGCTTGTGTTTACTCCCCATCATTTATTTAAGTCCAAGCCCAAACTGTTTGAGTTTGAGTAGCAAGCTCAAGTTCTACGTCCAAGCTTCTTTGCAATTATGTCGAGTTCAAGTTCTAGTTTAGTGTACCAATTCAAGTCTTCTTGCATATGATTCAATTTTGAGTTCTTTATCAAGTTCAAACTCTAATCCAAGTTTGAATTCATTGTAGTTTGTATCACATGTATTAGCCACCCACTTGCCACATTCACTTATGTGCCAATTTCATTGTGCTTATGGGAGACCAATATATTTGCTTGCATACCAAGTCCCTCCACTTGCATGTGGGATGTTGCAATCATTTCATGCTCCTTATAGATTATTCAAGCCTCCTAAAGCTCAAGTTCCAGTTCGGTTCAGGCTCATTGTAGTTCTCTTATAAATTCGGGTCCAAGCCCTTTGTAATCAAAGTACAAATTCTTTGCTTGAGTTCAATTCCAATCAAGCTTTATGAATGTGTCTCTTTATTATTCATTGCTTATATTAAGTAACTTAATTGTATGGAATTTCCTCATCATTTATGAATAAGTGGTATTTGTAAGTTTTCTTAATTTGCCACGATTCCCACTTGTGTTCTTCTGCATACGATTCAAGTCTCATAAATTCCTTGTATCAAAATCAAGTTCTATGTCCCTTGTAGTTATATTGAGTTTTTGCTCAAATTCAATTTGTTCAAATCTTTATGAGTGTTCAAGTCCTTGCTTGAATTCAAATAGCAAACTCAAGTTCTTAATGTCTTTTGTTCAATCCGGTTCACTTGATGTATAAATCAAGTTCAAATTTGAGTCCAAGTTCACATTTAAGTCCTCTTGTAGTTGTTCAAAACTACAATCTCAAGTCAATGCTCTTTGTATCTGAGTTCGATCAAGTTCTCATATATCTTTTTCAAGTCCAAGCCTTGTCGGCTTAATGTTCCAATCAAGTTCTTGTTTGAATTCAAGCTCAAGCTTATGTTCAAGTCCTCCATGTTCATTATGCTTAAGTTATGATTCATTCAGTTTTGAGTTCAATTAAGTAGATTTGGTCCAACCAAGTTCAAGTCCGGATCTTTGTTCAATATAGCTCTTGCATGTCCTTTCAGTTCAATCAAGTCCAGGTCCCAAATTGTTCCAAGTCCTTGGATTTTCAATCCAAATTTCGGCAGCCTACCGGCGTCTCCCCCGTTAAGGGGAAAAAACCAAGAGGCCGCCTACCCGCCACGCCACCAAAGGTGTGCACGGTTGGTGTTTGTGAGACACCGCGGCGGTTGTATTATTTATTTTTCTCCCACCACGGCCAACAAAGGCGTGCATGGGGTTTTAAAAAGTATTTTTATGAAAAGATAGCAATTTTTGACTTTTACCCCCGCCCGGGGGCACTTATGAGCGACCCCGCCTCGCGGTAGGTGCCGCACCGGGGTCCCATCCACCACGCGCACCAAAGGCGTGCTTGGGGCGGTTTTCCGGTTCGCCACAAACATTGAGGTAAGGTTTTGAGTTTAGAAAAATTCATACCTTCGCAGGGTTGTCGGGGTTGACACGTGGATCGAGGGGTCACTCGCCTACCTCATCGTAGGTGTCGCACCAGGTTCCCTCCTACCACGGCCAACAAAGGCGTGCTTAGGTGGTTTGCCGGTCCGACACGAACGTCGAGGTAAGAGAGTGGGGGGATTTTTTTTAATTATTATTATTATCTATTTAATTAATTAAATTAATCATAATTAATTACAATTTAAAATAATTAATTATAATTAATTATATTTAGTCATAATTAATAATAATTAATTTAAATTAAAATAATTAATTATAATTAATTTTAATCATATTATAGTTAATTATTAATTAAAATAATTAACTATAATTATTAACAAAATTAATTATAACTTATTTTAATTAAAACTAATTATTAAAAATAATAATTAAATATAATTAAGGTATTTAATTATAATAATTATATTTAATTATAATTAACTAATAATAATATTAATAATAATAATAATAATATAAAATAAAATAAAATAAAATCTCTCCCTCACCTCTCTTCTCTGTTTTCACGGGATGAGGCCGAAGAAGCGCACGGAAGGGAGAACGTTACCTTCACGGCCAAGCGAGCTCCAGTCGTTGCTTCCGATCAAAACAACGTAACTTCCGATCCAATAATAAGGGAAGGCCGTTGAAGGCGCAGGCTAGGGCAAGGTTCGGTGGTCGGCTAGGAGGACGAAGAGCTCGGGTATGGGGGATTCGGCCTGGTCTCGGTCGGAAGAGCCGAGGTCGTCGGCTAGGTAGGAGAAGAAGCTTCTCCCTCACTCTCTCTCTCTCTCTCTCTCTCTCTCTCTCTCTCTCTCTATGTGTTGGATCGAACGAAGCAAGGGGAATGGGAGGAGGTCGGAAGTAGCTACGAGAGTTGAGAGGGGGTAGCGTTCGAGATCTGAAGAGCAGCAGCCGAAGGTCTCGTTTGCTTCGGTATTTAACGACGTCCACGGGGGCGCGATCGAGGCGAGCAATTCCCGGAACAGCGCCGAATCTACAGTGCCTCGGCGGGATTTCTTGCGAATTTTGCGGGTTCGACAGTCCGAGGTGCGGGATTTCTGCACGGTTTCGTGGATCCAACAGGTATGCGATGTATGTATGCTGGATTCATGGTTTCCTTTTCCTCTTGTTTCATTTATGCAGAGGTTAACATGTAACTAACTAATATTCCTTAATAAGCTATGTAAATATTTCTCTGAAACTGTAATGGATCGAGGGATTCATTTGCCTGTATTGTATTTTCCTCTTGTTCTTCTTTGTTTTCTCCTTCTCGCAGATTACTTCCTGGTATCAGAGCTAAAGGCTTAAGAGCCATCTTATTGATCATATCAATGGCGGACAGCCATATTTCCTCATCCTTGCAAGCATCGTTAAACATGGCAACTGCAAGTGACCTCAGTATTTCTGCTCCATTGAAATTTCTTATCTTCAACACCAAGCACAACTTACCAATGACAATCATGCCATATGGAAGCTTCAAGTTCTCAAAATTTTTGCTGTTAATGGCTTCGATGGGTTTATGTCCAGTTCTCAAATTTGCCCTCCAAAACATCTCTCTTCCTCCACTGATGACATCACCCTCAATCCACGTTATCAAATGTGATAGCTCACCAATCAAAATCTAGTAGCTGCATTATTCTCTACCATCTCACCTTCCATTCTTCCATATGTTCCAACTCTAAAAACAACTCATGAAATATAGGTCACACTTGAAAAACAACTACAACCTACTAATCATTAGTAATTCGACTTAAGAACGAACTTCATCATATTACCATGAATGACCTCATTGTCAATCAATACTTGGCGCAGATTAAGTCATTGGTGGACAACATAGCAGCAGTCAAATCTCATATAGACACTGAGGACATTATCTTATACATCTTAAACGGCTTGCCCTCAACCTTCAATGCCTTCAAGACTACTATTTGCACATCCTTCTCTCCTACTAGCTTGGACGATCTTTATTCCATTCTCTGCAGTGAAGAAATAAATATCCAGAATGACCACAACAAAGAAGCCATTATCCCTGCCAATTCCACAACCCTTAATGCATTCAAAGGCTCCTTCTACAGGGTTCCTTCAGCTGATTCCTTCAGGCTAGGTCGTGGTCTCTCTTCTGCACCAAAAACCTCCTCAACAAGATACTTCAGCTCTACTGGTCATCCACCTCGCTTCTCCACAGCTCCCAGGATTATTTGCCAAATTTGTCGCAAGGCTGGACGCTCTACTATCAATTGTTGGCACCGAAGCAATCTACAATATTCTCCACCCAACTTCAACCCACCACGTGGCTTCTTCACACAGCAATAATCTCCTCCTCTACGTGATTTGTACTTGGATTCGAGTGCTTCTTCCCACCTCACCTCAGATGCTACCCACCTGCAGCAACCTCAACAATATCATGGCACTGATAGTATCTCTATAGCCAATGGTACAGCCCTCCCAATTCAATCAAGCAGTCAAAGTCTTCTTCCATTACCTCATACACCATGTAAGCTCTACCTCCAAAATCTACTTCGTGTACCATCTCTCATCCACAACCTTCTTTCCATTCACAAGATTACATCTGATAACAACTGTTTTATTTGCTTTGATGCTTTTGGCTTCATCATAAAAGAAAATTTGACTAATCAACCAATCCTTATTGGTCGGAGTCGTGATGGCCTCTACTCCATTCCATCTCTAACATCTTCAGCTATTCACACTTCTCATTGATCCACATCTCTCTGGCATGCATGGTTGGGACATCCACATCATCAGCTTCTTCATACTTTAGCTAGACAAAACTCTGCTATTTGTATTGCAAGTTCTTCCTCTTTTTTATGTAACTCTTGTAATGTGGCTAAAAGCCATAAACTATCTTTTACTTCAGGTTCAATGAAATCATTTATTCTGTTTTCTCTTATACACTCAGATGTTTGGGGACCTGCACATACTTCTTATTTAAATAGCTACAACTATTATCCTATTTTCACAGATGATTTTTCCCCTTTTTCATGGCTATACCCTATGCATACAAAAGATGATACATTTCTGAAATTTAAACATTTCCTTCATATGGTTCATACTCAATTCAATGTTAAGATTAAAACACTTAGATTAGATGGTGGTGGTGAATACCTATCCAAAGACTTTCAAAATTTTCTATCTACTCATGGCATTCAGCATCAAATGAGTTGTCCTTACACTCATGAGAAAAAAGACATTCCCGAACAAAAACATAGGCATCTCATCAAAACTACTCGCACTTTGCTTCATGCTTCTCAGTTTCCTATCAAATTCTGGATGAAAGCTCTTCTTACATCAAATTATCTCATTAAAAGACTCCCAACCAAATATCTTCATCTCGACAATCCCTACAATCTCCTCCACGGTTACCAACCCTCCTACACTCATCTCAAAACCTTTGGATGTCTTTGTTATCCATGGTTACGACCGCTATCCACAAATAAAATCCATCCTTGGTCCTCAACATGTATCTTTCTTGGCTATTCATCTTCTCACAAAGGGTATCGTTGCTTTAATCTCCTTACTTGCAAAATACACATATCTTGTCATGTAGTTTTCTATGAAGACACCTTCCCTATCCAACTACTACTACACAAACCGCAACACCCAACCAAACCTCTAATCAGTTACCCCTTACCCTCATCCCAATCTCCACTATACCATCTCTTCCAACTGCCAACTAATACTCAAACTCGACACTTAACCCCTCCTCATAATCAACCTTATGACCTCTCTCTCCTCAACTACTTCAACCTTCAGCACCTCAATTCACAATCCTACCATCTCATCTCCCACCATCTCAAACAAACAACCATAATATTTCCCAAAATCATCCCATTCCCAGTTCCCACCACCCCATGTTAACCAAATAAAAAACAGGACATTTAAAACCAAAGCAACAATTCGACCTCCTTGCCATCACACAGAATTGGCCAGTCCTCCAATTGAATCTCTCTAATGCATTTATGCATGGCAAACTACAAGAGGAGGTATACATGAAACAACCACATGGCTTCGTTGATACAGCTCATCCCGATTATGTTTGCAAGCTCCACAAAGCTATATACGAACTTAAATAGGCTCCTAGGCAACGGTTTCAAACATTTACAGATTTTCTGAAAAAACTCTCGGTTTCAATTTTAGTAAATTTGATCCTTCACTGTTGCTCTACTCCAACAACATCATCCAAATTTACATTCTCATTTATGTAGACGATATTCTTATATCGAGCAATAACAATCGCATTCTATCCGATCTCATCAACAAGCTGCAATCCACCTTTTCCCTAAAAGAACATTTGCCTATATTTTTCTTCCTAGGCATTCAAGTTCTCCATACATCAACCGAATATTTCCTAAACCAATCCTAGTACACTCAAGACATTCTACAAGCAGGCAGGTTTTGCAAACTGCAAACCATCTAACACCCCTATGTTTATCAAGCCTCTTAAAGCCGAATGTGGAGTGCTCTGTTCCGATCCTTCCTTATACCACAAAATTGCAGGATCTCTGTAGTATCTTACAATTACTAGACCAGACATTACCTTCGCAACAAACTCAATTTGTCAACATATGCATAATCCAACAAAGCAAAACTTTCAAGCCCTCAAACAACTGCTCCATTACATATAGGGCACTTATCAATTTGGCCTTCCCATCATCAGCGGTGATCTTCTGATTGGGCAGTTGACTCAACGGACAGGAAATCCATCACCGGATTTTGCATATTTCTTGGCAACTCACTCGTCTCCTAGTGTGTTAAGAAGCAAGCAACCGTTGCCAAATCATCTACTGAAGCAGAGTATCGCGCCTTAGCATCAGCCACATCGGACATTATCTAGTTAAGGCGTCTACTAACAAATTTTCAGGCTTTGCCCTCCACTCCTACCACTCTATTGTGTGACAACACTTCTGCTCTTACCATGGCCAACAATCCGGTGTTTCATGCTCGAACAAAGCACATTAAAATAGAATACTATTTCATCATAGAATGCAGTCTCTCCAAGGAAATATCTATCCAACATATTAACATTGTTGATAAACCGACCGATATACTAACCAAACCATTGCCCTTTGCTTGATTAAGCTAACTCAGAGACAAACTCACAATTCAATCCTTGAATCATAAGTTTGTGGGGGCCTGTTAGCAGCTATGATAAAGCTATAATATATAAGCAAGCCAACTTAGCACTTGGTTGGCTCAGCTACCCATTGTAGGGAATCATTTTAGCAGGATACCACATTCTAGAATAGACCACTTAGCCAATACCTTTTATCCTTCTGTAACTAACTAATATTCCTTAATATACAATGTAAATGTTTCTCTAAAACTGTAATGGATCGAGGGATTTATTTCCCCGTATTGTATTTTCCTCCAGTTCTTCTCTTGTTCTTCTCTGTTTTCTCCTTCTCACAGATTACTTCACCTCGAACCTCCTTTACCAATGCACCTAAATCTATTACATGTTATATGTTATTACCTTATGCATTCAATTAACGGAATCTTCATGCAACAAAGGGTAAGACTATACATCAAACCCTCCTCACACACGATATTGGAAATAGCCAAATGCACTTATTGTGCAGCGGCTTTACATCACATTCGGAAAAGTGCTAGTTTTTTTTAACAAGGTTGCAGACAAGCCAAGATGGGTAAAGTGGATAGAAAAATAAATTTGGCCAACAAAGGATACCATCAAGCACTCACAAAACATCATGAGCGTGTCAATTCTTAATGTTTTACTATCCAAAGTAGTGCTGTGACAAAAAAAAAACTCACAATTTTAAGATACGGGCAAGTTGGTTTTATAGGTTTTTTCATGCTAATTATTTAAAAAAGAAATTTCTAAATTCACAAGAAATAAATACAAACCCTTAAAATGCGATTTCAGCCCATCATATTTTACCATGATTTTCAGCTCTAGACGAGGCAAAAAAAATAAAAAAATAAACATATGAGACTCTTAAAAACTAAATCCTAAATAATCATAAAAAAGCCAGCTAAAATGTTAGTAAACAGTATGAGATATGGCTTAAGAAGTCAAACCTTTATTAATGGAACAAGAGGAAGTTGTACAGACGTCGGATAGCAACCAGGATTGGCAACAAGTCGAGCATCCCTGATTTTCTCTCTCCAAACCTCAGTTAAGCCATATATAGCTTCTTTCTAGATTAATCAAGAATAAGTATTGAAAGAATTACACAAAATAAGGAGAGTAACAAAATGCTGGCTGAATTAGTGCTCAAAGAAAAATGGTACAATATATAACAAGTGAATGCAATTGCTGCAAGAACGAAACAGAATATAGTGTATTTGAGAATTCAGTACTAAAAATATATTAATCATTACAAATTCTTTATAATAAAATAACCAATCAAATAATACTTGCCTAGATTCCTACAAATTAACATAGACATAATAGCATGTAGAATAAACATATATTATTGCTCAATAGAGGAAACAGTTAAGTGTCGGGAGAATTTAAATTGAGATTGTCTTTAGTCGGATACGATATCCTGCACATATATATCAAAACAAGAGGTTGATGGCCAACCTAAGATTTTTTTGCAAGTAAAAACCAAAAGCGTTCTACTCAATGGCTAAGCTTGAAGGTGAATAACTGCTAATATTTGTTCAACAAAAATTCCTCATTGGGAAGAAGAGAAAGGGCTTGAAGGAGAATCCTCGTACCTCTTAGAAAAAAGAGTGACTTAGAAGTCATTTAGCTTCCCTTAAAAGGGGATTCTTTTATAGAGGTGAGAATTAAGAATAGTTTAATACTTTTACAAAGAAGAACAATGAATTAAGTAGATGCATCATCTCTGAGATCCGTACGAAGAAGAACAAGTGATTCATACTTGGTCCTACCGATCGACTGATTGAAAAGTTGGACATTTTTTTTCTATGAGATCTACGACGTACAATTTTTTCCCTTACAATGAAGCACAATTGATGAAGCCCTTACGTTTTAGGTTATATGGTTGAAGAATAAGATTGATTCATAGGAGTGCTAGAGCATTGGTGTTGGGTATGATTTGAGTTAAATAATCTGATATTGATTGACGCCTAAAGATCTATGTTTGATTCTATGACCTGACAGAAGGCCTTCATTTATCTTAAAGTAGTACAATGGATGAGATTTAGAAGCATCATTGTGATAGGAAATACTTGAGTTCGCAAGTAACCCTAAGGAATACTTGAGTCCGCAAGCAATCCTGATCACAATCGGAGTGGAAAACTGCTGTTTTCAGCAGTGGACAGCAGGATATCACAGGGAAACAGTGAGAACTAGCGAGAAAACTGAAAGAAACTCAAATAAAGACTTGTATTTCAATAGTGGATGAATAGAAATAAGCAAGAAACAATTGTTCTTCAATTCAAGAGGAAGAACAACTCTCCAATCTCCGGCAGTGCCAAGAGCCCAAGCAAGAAAACCTAGATCTCAAATTCAAGATAATGCCCCCAATTTCCTCCTCCCCTAATTAACAATAATGGATTCCTACAAATTAACTAATTAACCTTTACATTCAAAATTTTCCCTCCCACTCATGCATTAAGCCCAACGTGGGCCCCATTGGATTTCCACCCCCTATCCCGTCGTCTGGCATAGACCTGGACCAGTCCAGCCGGCCCCTCCTGGGCCGGCGTAACATTACTCTCCTCCCAAAAACTCACCTTGTCCTCAATGTGAAAAGAGGGAAATTTCCCCTTCACTCTTTCAAATGGCTCCCAAGTCGTGTCGAAATCAGAGAGGTCCTTCCATCGAATCAGCACTTCCTTATTGCCCCCTTGATCTGATCTTACCCCTATAAGCTCCAGGGGTTCTAGAACCACTTCTCAATCCTCCGTCATTGATGCTGGTAACTCTGCGCTAACTGCATGCTCCCCTAGAGCTCTCCCCAACTGTGACACATGAAACACCGGATGTATAGTAGCGGAGGGCGGTAGCTTCAGACGATACGCCACTGCTCCAATCTTCCCCAAGATCAAAAGCAAAACACCACAAATATGTTTCCAGGCTCCGGTTAACCACTTGTCTGTCCGTCTGTATGTGGATGGTACACGGTGCTTCTCTTGAGAATTGTGCCATGCATTCTGAAAAGTTCTCTCTAAATCTGACTGAGGAACACTTTGTCTCTATCCAACACAATTGAATCTAGAATCCCGTGTAATCTAATCACTTCCCTGATAAATGCTGCCGCCACTGCTACTGCGGTGTAAGGGTGTCGTAGGAGGATAAAATGTGCATACTTACTGAGTTGATCCACCATGACTAAGATGACTGTGAATCCTTCTGAACGGGGTAGGCCGTCGATGAAGTCCATAGACACTTCCTCCCATACTCTGTTTGGAAGTGCTAATGGTTGGAGTAATCCTCCTGGCGCCATTGCCATGTACTTATTCCTCTGGCAAACCTCACATTTTTCCACCATCTCCTCGACATCCTTAAACATCCCCCTCCAGTAGAGCTTTGATGCCAACCTCCTATATGTCATATGTACTCCTGAATGAACCCCAACTGCACTGCCGTGGAATTCCTGCAATAGGTGAGGAATGTGTACTCATGTTCGTGGCATCACAAACCTTCCCTGGTATAGCAGCCTCTGTCCCTCCAGATAGTACCCTGAATGGCTGCTACTGTCCTTCATCAAACCTTCCCTGATCTTCTTCAAATTTTTGTTCTGCATGCTCTCTTCCTTGATGGCCCCCCAATCAACCATCAAGGGTACTAAAACTGCCACCTCTTGAAGTTCCCCCACAAATCTAGATAAGGCATCAGCTGCCTTATTCTCCACCCCCGGCCGTACTGAATCTCAAAATCATAGCCTAACAGTTTTGACAACCACCTCTGATGCTCCTCGGTCACCATCCTTTGCTCTGGCAGGTATTTCAGACTCCTCTGATCTGTTCGAACAATGAAATCCCGTCCCAACAGATAAGGGCGTCATTTCTGAATGGCCAAGACTATGGCCATCAGCTCTTTCTCATACACTAATTTCAATCTAGCCCTAGTCGATAGCACCTGACTAAAATATGCTCTAGGCCTGTGATTCTGCATCAACACTGCTCCTAAGCCATATCCTGATGCATCGGTCTCCACTATAAAGATCTGACAAAAATCTGGTAGAGCTAACACTGGAGCTGTCGTCATAGCTTTTTTTAACCTCTCAAAAGCTTGGGTTGCCGCCTCTCCCCATAGAAAATTGTCCTTCAGTTGCTCAGACAAGAGCCAGGCGATGGTGCTGTATCCCTTCACAAACCTTCAGTAGTATCTAGTCAATCCTAGAAAATCTCTCAATTCTCTTATGTTCCTAGGCATTGGCCATTTATGCATTGCCTCAATCTTTGATTGGTCGGCCGCCACTCCCTCTTCAGAAACCACATGACCCAAATATTCCACCCTGGACTGGGCGAAACTGCACTTCTTTAAGTTAGCCTTCAGCTGATGGGCTTGTAGGATGCTAAGAACCTCCTTCAAGTGCTCCTCCTCCGTTCGGCTGTACACCAAAATGTCATCAAAGAATACTAGCACAAACTTCGTCAGATGTTGCCGGAACACTCTATTCATCAAAGACTAAAAAGTAGCAGGAGCATTAGTGAGCCCAAACGGCATCACCAAAAACTCATAGTGCCCCCATGCATTTTGAATGCCATCTTCTGAATGTCTTCCTCCTTCATTCTGATTTGGTGGTAGCCAGACTTCAAGTCCAGCTTGGAAAATACTACGGCTCCGTTCAACTCATCTAGTAACTCATCGATACCTGGACTGGAGAATTTATCTGGTATTTTCTTCTTGTTTAGCGCCCTGTAATCCACGCAAAACCTCCAGCTCTCATCTTTCTTTTTGACGAGTAAGACAGGACTGGAAAAGGGACTCACGCTAGGTTTGACAATCCCTGCCTCCAACATCTCCCTGATCAGCTTCTCAATTTCATCTTTCTGAATCTTGGGATAGCGGTAGGGTCGAACACTAATCGGCGACACCCCATCCTTTAGAAGGATGGCATGCTCCTGCTCTCTAGGTGGTGGCAGACCTTGTGGTGGCTAGAACACCTCTTTGAACTGTTGTATGAGTGGTTGCATCACCAGTGGAATGTCTCCTTCTTCCCCCACACTGATTTTGGTCTCCCCCAAAGTCTGAAGCCATTTCATCCCCAAGATGACATCGGTACTCCCCAACACTAAGGGAAGGAAATCCTCCCTCAACTGGATCCCTTGAATGGACAATACCACTCCCCTGCAAACTCCTCTCCCCATCTCCACCTTCCACGTGCCCATCATCACTCCATATCCTCCCGTGTCCACTAATTTCACTCCTAACCGATGCAAAATTTGGTTAGAGATAAAATTGTGTGTGGCCCCACTGTCGATCAACACCACCACCTCCTGATCACCTATTTCACCCCTCACCTTCATGGTGTGATTTGGTGTGAATCCCACCACAAAGTTTAAAGAAACCTCAGCTACGTCCAGAAGTAGCTTCTCTTCTTCTTCCTCCCCTATCCCGCTCTCGCCTCCCTCAGTTTCCTTGTCATCACAGACGGTGAGAACCTGAAGAGTTTGGTCCTTACACCTATGCCCTGGCATATACTTTTTGTCGCATCTGAAGCACAACCACTTAGCCCGCTTCTCTTGGATCTCCTTCTCTGTCTGCTTCTTAAAATTTCCTCTAGGTCCCCCTCCTCCTGTCCTCTCCTTTGGTGGTTCTCGTAGTCCTCCATGGGCAGTTCCTTTGGGGGCTAGAAAGGTAGTCGTCATCTTGTAGGATCCCCCAGAGCTACTGCCACGAGCTCCCCTCTCCAGGTGCTTCTGGTCCTCCACCAGCTGTGCCAACTCCATGGCCTCTTCCAAGTCGCGTGGTCTCATCACCCTGACGGCTGCCCTGATCTCCGGTTTGAGCCCCATCATGAAGTTCCCCTCCAGCACGGTCTCAGAAAGACGATCCAATCTGCTCGCGAGGTACTCAAACCTGTCGCAGTAATCGGCTACCGTCCCCTCCTGTGTCAGGGCAAAGAACTGCTCGTAGAAGTCTCCTCCCCTACTGGTTCGGAAACGCTCTAGCAGACAGTCCTTGAACTCCCTCCAGCTTCGAATGGGCCTCCTCATGTACCGCCACTGGTACCACGCTAATGCTTTCCCTTCCAAACACAGTCCTGCAGCTGTCAGTTTCTCATCCTCTGTCAACCCATTGAACGCAAAGTACTGCTCCACCTTGTAGATCCAGCCATGTGCGTCTTCGCCCTCAAAGATGGGAATCTTCAATTTCCTCACCCTCGGATCTCCCCTGTTTCCCCTGACTCCTCCATAACCTCCCATTCCCCGAGGGGGAAAAGCTCCCCAGTGGTCACGACCTTCCCTCCGCCATTCGTACCCCTGCCCTTCCTTATACTCTTCCCTTCTCCTCTCATCCTCAGCACCTCAACGGTAGAACTCATCCCTTCTCCCAAAAAATTCAGCACCCCTTCTCTCATAGCCCATGCTCATCTCCTCCCTAGAAAGCGGTTCTAGCGGAGGCATTCCGTCGTTCCCATCAAGGATCACCACTTCCGTAGTCTCCCTCCCCCTCAATGGGTTCGGGTTCCCATATCTCCCATTGTGGCCAGTGGCTTCCCTTCCTTCCGATGTCGTCGGATTTGCAATTTGATAGGAAATACTTGAGTTCACAAGTAAACCCTAAGGAATACTTGAGTCTGCAAGCAATCCTGATCACAATTGGAGTGGAAAACTGTTGTTTTCAGCAGTGGACAGCAGGATATCACAGGGAAACAGTGAGAACTAGCAAGAAAACTGAGAGAAACTCAAGTAAAGACTTGTACTTCACTAGTGGATGAATAAAAATAAGCAAGATACAATTGTTCTTCAATTCGCCAATCTCCGGCAACGCCAAGAGCCCAAGCAAGAAAACCTAGATCTCAAATTCAAGATAATCCCCCCAATTTCCTCCTCCTCCCCTAATTAACAATAATGGATTCCTACAAATTCCCTAATCAACCCTTACATTCAAAATTTTCCCTCCCACTCATACATTAAGCCCAACGTGGGCCCCATTGGATTTCCGCCCCCTATCCCGTCGCCTGGCATAGACTTGGACCAGTCCAGCCGGCCCCTCCTGGGCCGACGTAACACATTGCTCCTTCCCTTGCTCGTATCGACGTATCCTAGAGATTACTGTTAAACTCAGAGAATGGAGAGGAAAAAAGCTTAAAACACTTCTTATATTGATGTGAGTAGAACTCAAACTCATAGTTGGTTCTCAATTTTCTCACATTCTTTCATGTTTTACTTTCAACCATAATCAGTCATTCTTTTAATTACTCAAAAGCTTCAGTTTTCTATTTCAATAAGTACACATACATTTTCTTGAATAATCATCAATAAACAAAAGAAAATATTTAGCTCTGCCATTTGACTCACTTCTTGTAGGACCCCATATATTTGAATGCACATAATCTAAAATTTCTTTATTCTGAAGTAGTAAAGTTTAGCCTCTTGGATTCATAAAAACTAAAATTGGTAGACTTCTTTTTTCCAAAAAATCCTTATTCCCACAATACTTCTAGGTCTCTTAGACTCACATATCCCAATCTTCCATGCCACAATTTGGTTTTATCAAGATTAAAAGATATGTACACCAAAAACCCTTATCATATTACTATATAGTGTATAGACCCTACTAATACAAATACCTTTCATGATGATCAGAGAGTCTTTGCATAACTTCAGACTTTTATAATCACATTTAAAATTGTATCAATAATGTTCTAATTCATCAAGGAAAATCAAATTTCTTCTATGTTCAAGAGTACAACTTACATTCTTGAGCATTCTTTCCATGTCATCATGGACTTTGAGTTGCATAAACCATTCACCTTTAACTTTGCATACCTTATTTCCAAGATACACTACTACACCTTATTTCATTTAGAGTCTCAAACCAATTCATATTTGGGTACATACGGTAGCAGCATCCATAGTCTATGATTCATTCCTTTCTTGCGTCTAAATCTGCGATTGACAATACGTCAGCATTATTGTAGCATCTCCTCCATCTCTTACCCTTTCTTAATTCTTGTTCTTCCTCGTCAAGCATTATTTCTTGAAATAGCCTTCTTTATAACAAAGAAACCCTTTCCTTCTTGACTTGGAATATACACTTTGGTTTCCATCTTTTTTATTTTCTGAAAAATCTTTCTAATAAAGCATCATGTCAACAATATATTCATACCTACATGGTAATGAATTCAGGTGAATATTTGATTGATTTCATCTTCTATTCTCCCACTACTTTTCAAATCAAGAATTATGCGATTAAAGTCATTTACATATTCAATGATTTGGAGTCGTACATTTGCAACATAAACAATTTCTTAATGAGACACAAATTAGCCAAATAATTCTTCGAATACAAAAATCTAGCTTCCACTATATGTTAATGGTTGTCCCAAAACCTCTTGGAGCAACTAATCTCCAAGATTCAGTAGAATTGTGTTGTGAGCTTTATTAAGCACCACTCGCAATTTTTCCATAACTTTCTAAATTGGCTCCTCCGATAGAATTGCATCCAAGCCTTGGTGGAGAAGAAGTGATTTCATCTTCAGCCTCCAAAAACTGAAATCGTTAAGACCAATGAACACTTTTCAATCTCAATCTGGGCCATCTACATATTCTAAATTTATTCTTTCTCTCCAGGTTCTAATATCACTTGATATAAAACTCTGCACCTTCAGCATTCATGTTTCAAATTTCATTATTATAGGAAATGAGAGTTGGTTGGTTCTTATACAGAACTTGGATCAATCAAACCACCAGGCAACTAGCTGCACATTGTTCACCATGAGCAGGGCACAGAAAGTTCTTGGGGCAAAACCTTAGAAATCATACAACAAGAAAAATAACTCCAACAGTTTGTTGACTAATAAATAAAAAATAAAAAAAGAAACAGATATTCAAAAGAATTGAACAGGCACACTGCATCAGAAAATAGGCTTCAATCGAATAAGAGCATTGTTTCAAAAACGACACCTCCATTTGACATAATACATTCACTCAATCAATAAATACACGAAGAAAAATTGAAAACTTACGCTCTTGATGTTTGAAGTTTTGAACTACTACTCTCGCACACTCATGTGTCGATCAAAACCTCCCGCTCCGATCAAACAACTGAATCCAATTGCCTCGCGGCGGTTTCGATTGTCTGAACAATCCAGGCTCCCGAAACCCAATCGGACGTCCGCCTCTCTCGACTCACAAACGCAGAACTTGTGTGGATCACCTGCTCGTGGAAACATCCGCACGTTTGTGCATCTCCTTGCACAGGACCAAGCCGATTCTTGTGCCATCTTGCTCGTTCTTAGCGCGCTTAGCCCGCCATCTGAGCCTGCGTCAACCACTGAAACCCACACAACACCTTCGCCTTTTTATGGCCCGAACTCAAGGCCCGCTCCATCAGTCCCTCTGCTTGCGTATGGGACCAAATACTCCCTCCAGTCCACACACAACAGAGTCCCGTGCCTCTTTTATGAACACCCAAGCCCAGTTCGCACACTCTGTGTGATCCGCCTCCAGTACGCTCGAAGGAGACTCCCGCACGATCAAGCTTCCGTCATTGTTGACGAATATTTTCGCATCGACTCGACCCCGATCGAGCCCGACAAAGCTCGATCAATTCAATTGATCATCGTCGAGGCAAAATTACTTTTAATCGAGCCTCATTTGAATTAAATTAAATCCAATTTAATGTAATTTAAACCAAATAAAATCAATTCAGACCCCGTCGAGCATCGTCGAACCTAATTCGACGTGATTCGACACCGATTCGAGTTCAATTTTATGGAATTAAGTTGGTCGAACCCAATCGGACCCAAACCGACCCAAATCGGTTCGGGTCGAGTCCAATCTAGACTCAATTTCGACCCTAGCTAATGAGATCATAAGCTGATTTGATTTCCAAAATCAAATTTCTTGATCTAGGGTTGAGATCTCTTCTCAAATCCCACTCAATTTCACTTCAAGTGGGCAGCCAAAATCTACTCAAGTAGATTTTCCCTTGTTACACGGAACGAGGAAGGGAGATGGGACAGAACGGGCGGCTATCCGCTCGGTGCTTGCGTCCCTAAGTAAACGAGATGGAATGGGGAGCCTCATTCGGCTCCCCTGTTTTGCTTTCCCGCTCCCGTCCCGACACAAAGAGAGAACGAGCGAGAGAGAGCGGAAGAAGGAGGCGGTAATCGCCCTCCTTGCGTGCGTCCGACCCCGTCCAGGTCATTCTCGGCGCTCTTCTTCGCTTGCGTTTGTCCCTCTGTCCCGAGAAGAGGAAGCAGAGCCGACTGGCTCTGCGTGTTCGTCCAGCCCGAGCGCAGAGAGGTCGGCCGACTCTCCTAGCCCCGACTCCTCTCAAGTCCGGATTTCTGCGACGACGACTTCTCCTCCTTCCTCCTTCGACTCCGGCGACTTTGAGGCGACAAAAAGCTGTTGGAGATTTCCAAACAGCAAAGGAAGGTTTCTAGCTCCTTCCTCTTCCAACTCCGGCGACCTCTTGACGACGAAATCAGTCTCGGGAGACTGTCGAACAGTAAAACCTGCTGTTTGGAGCGTGTAGACAGCAGCCAACAGCTTCCGGGAGCCTTCAAACAGCGATTTGGAGCCTTCGAAGCGTCCCGGACAGCAGCGGCAACGACCGGAACACCTAGGACAGCGACTTTGGAGCTTGGATTGGAGCTTGGAGCGACATTGGAGCTTGGAGCGAACCTTGGACAGCAACTTGGACAAAAATTGGAGCGCTTGGACAACCCGGGGAAGGTATACCACCAAAACTTAGGCGAAACCTTAAGGCTCCCAAGGCCAATTGCAATGTGGTTGACGATCCAAAGCCTTAGGTCCTTAGAAACTTTAATTTCTTGGTCCCTAAAACCTTCATGTTGGCTGTCCACTTCGCAAAGACTATGGAAATTGGTCGATTTCCATTAGGTGACTCTTATGTAAGGGTCCGAAGAGGATTTTGATGCGTATGAAGATGTTGGATTGGTATCCAACACCTTTTAAATTGTATGTCTTTGCATTCATGCAACCCTTCCATTACCTATGCTTGAACTACAGGGTAAGCCTTTCTTTTCAACCTAGAAATCAAATGTTAGGATGTACACTTCTCTTTATAGTGTTGCATGCTAGGTTAGGCTCCTTAGGTCGACGCGGTATGGCAAAATTGACATATGTTTAGGGTATGTATGTTTGCTAAAGTTCAATGTTTAATAAATTTGGCGGAAACTTGTGGTGGAGTTTTGATACAAATCGTCGTGAGATTTACTACAAGTCTCCAAAGACTTATGTTGTAAACCTCACGACATTCATAACCAACTAAATTCATGACAAGTCATTCCGTCAAGTTTACTTTGCTTAGAATGATGATTGCCACTTGTTTGGAACAACCCTAACCCCTAGAGGTTTGGAAGGAGAGTAAATGAGTTCATTTAATCCTAGATGATTTTGAGGTTTCATGGGCCTTCACAAGCCCATGAGTGCCCATGCCTAGAATTATCTAATCCCATTTTCGAAACTTCCAAATTGAGGGTTTATAATGAAATTATTGAAATGCATTTATGTGTTAAGGGTTGTTTGCTCGCTTTTCTTTTATACCCAAAATCTACGAATTTATAGGCATGTTTATTTAATTTCCAAATGCTTCTTGAAGCAAATGTGGTGTATTCCATGACATCCCGATGTTTATGGATCATACTCCACCAAGCATTGAAATTACCTAAGCATGATTAATCAAATTTGTAAATTAAGGGACTCAAGTGCAATGATAGTTGAACTTAGCATATATTCATCCCCTTAAACATACAAACGACATTCACGTTTCTAGGTTTCTTAGATGATGTTAAATCCAATCGTAAGACTTCTTAGAAATCGTAGGAGATCAATTCTCTCCTCTCCATATGAATCCAAAATGTTCATTCAAAATTTTGGGGAACTCTCTCCCCTATGTTTTTCCCATTCATACATGATATTTGGAGCATCCCCAAGGCTCCAAATGTTGGATTGTGTGAATCCTAGCTCTAATCTAGGAGCTATAAACCATCCCGTGTCTACTCTTAGGTCCTTCTTAGATCTTGCCAAAATGGATCTTTAGGAGGTTCCTAGAAACTTTCAAATCCCCAAAATCATACCAAGTTTGATTTGGGAAAACCCTCCAACGCATTAGGAAGTTTGCCTTCCCTCTTTCAAGCAAATCCAAAATATTTGTAGGAGAGTTGGAAGTCCTCTTCTTTATGTACATGTCCCTTGCGCTTAATAGTTGGGATGTTCTCTAAGTCTCAATTATTATAGTGCATGAATCAAGGTCTTAGGAAAACAAATCCTAAGCCTCTCTCCCATTTCCATTTGCTAACAACACAAAGTTAGCAAATAAATGTTTCTCCCTTCATAAATGATGATTTGGAATTCTCTAAAATTCCAACCTGTCATTATATGAAAATTTTGGAGCTTAGAGCCAAAAATCTAAGTTCTCCCTTTCTTTCGTTTTGAGACTAAGATCAATGAAAGAATTCTTTTTTAGGCTTAGGATTTTTAAAATCTAGCCTATTTCATTTGCCTAACCTATATAGGTAGATGACCCCCTTAATTTGTAGTCCAAAAATTACAAATTACATCTCTTATGTGATGTTATTTGGAGCACCCCAAGCTTCAAATACCTCATTGCATGTCTCCTAGTCTATCTTAGGAGCTATCACCCATCTCTTCCTTCCCTTTCGTTTGTTAAGACATACAATTGACAAATGAATGTTCCACTCCCCCATGTATGATAATTTGAAGTCTCCAAAGGCTCCGATCAATTATCATTACATGTTAGTCAAACTTTAGAAATAAATTCTAAGTAATCCTCCATTTGAATGTTGAAACAAAATCAACAATCCTTCTCTCTCATACATGTTTATTTGGGACATCTCAAGTCTCCAAATGTATCATTGTATGAATCATCTAGACTTTAGGACCAAATCCTAAGGAGTTTCTTCATTTGTTGAGTCATAAAATTAACAAATGAGCATCTATCCCTATTCACTTGGCTTCAACCAAGTGAATGACCTTCCCCTTGAGTATCAAGTATTCAAAGAGCATTCATGAGATTTTGTAACTTCAAAGTCACATCTCTCTCCTTTAACTCCAAAGTTATAAGGAGCCTAGCAAATCACTCATTCATTGGAACGCAAAACCAATGAATCCTCTAGATTTGGGATTTAAATCTAGGTCTCCCTCCTCCATTCATTTAGCCTAACTTAAGTGAATGATAACCTCTCTTTGGATACCAAATGTCCAAAGTGCACTTTTAATCGGCAATTTGCAAGTTGCATTCTAGTTATAATCTCTTATAAATCAAGATTATAAGAAACTTATGAATCTTCTCTTACCCTCCCATGTACAATCCATAGAGCGTTCTTGAAGCTCCAAGAGTTAGAGTACATGAATCATTATAGCTTGAAACTAAGTCCTAAGCTATCCCCCTTTTTGTTGGAACATAAAACCAACAAACCATCCTCTTTCTACAACCCAAACGTTGTAGGAAGACCCTCTCATTCTCCTAAAGCATAAAATTGGGAGAATGTGCACTTCTCTTTGAACACCAAATGTTCAAAGAATGTTTTAGAAGCTTGCAACCCAAAGTTGTATCTTCTCTTCTTCTTTTTACAACCCAAAAGTTATACGAAAGCTTCTTTCTCTCAACTCATGTTGAGAGTGAATCAATTTTCTTCCAAGTCACCTATTTGTTGAATAAAATCAACAAGTAATTCAATCAAAAATCATTTATTTGTTGAACAAAACTCAACATATAATTTCATGTTAAGCAAGGGAGTCAAAATCCTAGCTTTTCCTTCATTCTCCTAACCTAAATTAGGTGAATGAATTCCTCTCTTTGGACATCCGAAAGTCCAAGGAATCTTTGATGTGTGGCTCAAATTTATACATCAATCTCCTTTAGTTGTCTAATCCAAATTAGGCAAATGAAACCCAACTCCTTGAATACAAAATTCGAGGAGACACTCTTTTAATCTGTAGTCTCAAACTATTAATCTTCCCTCCCTTCTATAGGTTTCAAATACCTTAGAAGACGTTCTATCTTAGCCCAAAGGCTATAGATTCTCTCTCCTTCAACTCCAAAGTTGTAGGAGATTTTTCCCTCTCTTTAGCTCCAAAAGCTAAGGAGAATCCTTCCAACATTTAGCCCAAAAGCTAAACGACGGATTTCTACCTTTCTCTTCTTAGCTCCAAAAGCTAAGAAGAATCCCTTAACATGTAATCCAAAATTACATGTTGGGCTCCTTCCTTAGACCCAAACTCTAGGAGGATCTTTAGTGTGACATACCACACAAGCCTCACACACTTAGGTGCACAGCCCTTTAGGCATACTAGGATTAGGATTTTTTTCTTTGTGTGCGCATGAGATTGATGTTGTGGATTGATTGCCCTTGGATTGTCTGCGTGTGGGCACTTGCCCTTAAGTGGTTAGTATAGAGATATAAATGCTTTTTTGTGCAGGTGGCCATATCTAAAAGGGGGGCGCTCATAAATAATAATAAACTGCTTGCATGACAGGTGCTGCTTAAAACCCCCCAAAGATGTGGCCAATAGGGTAGAAGCAGGGGCCTAGTACTTAGCACTCTAAGTGCTAGGCCAATTTTGGGATGTTCATATTCTTGCTATATAAACTGCCTCCTAACTCTGTTTTGCAGATTTGAGTCTTTTTTTTTTATCATGTATTTGGTAGAAATAAGATGTAAAACTTGTGGGGTTTGAATTAGAAAGCAAGGAGGATCAAAGGAGAAAGTACCTTTTTGGAAATAAAGCTTGAAGATCCCCACAAGTAGAGTCTGTAATTAATTTGACTGGGTTGTATAATGGCAGGCAACTCAGCTGCCAAGCATGTTTGTAATAACTGGGACATTATTTACATTTCTGTCTTAATTTATATATAAGCATGTGTTGAAGTGTTTACTGGGTGCGCATTAGAAAAGCATGTTTTTCCTAGGTTTCTTCTTTTGTTTTTGTGGGTGTGGCCTGGACTTGATCACGTTAGGCTCTTAGGATAAAAACTAAGTTTTCTACCCCTTAACATGTAAGCAACCTAATAATAAAATCAAATTAGGCTCCATGTCTTTCAAGTAAGAAAAATTGCATGGCTCCCTCTAAGGAGCCAAGTTTTCAAAATTAAAACAATCATGCATAGCCCAAACATGTCACATGTAGAATGCCTCAACTTAAGGATTAGATAACAAAAGTCTTTTCTTTATGAGTCAGCATATGCATACCCACATAATAAGGCATCTTGGCCTCAAAGCCAAGCTATAAGACCTACCTTCTAAATAAAAACAACCCTACCACTCTACATTCGCATTGAGACTGAATAGCATGGTTTTAAAAGCGATTAGGAGGGTTAGCTGGTAGTCCCTTCCAGACGGGACAATAAATCCAGAGGTCGGGCGGGTTATGCCTCTTGTGAGGTGTAGCTTGTAAGTCCCTCTTTGCACTCGTTAGATCTAGGTTCGAGGTACTACCTATCGGTAGTCCTCACCTTAGTCTTAGGGTCCGAGGCACGGGTTGATTCCAAATCACCCTATAAGCCCTCAACTTTCGGGCAATTCCTCCAACAAGTGTTGTTGGGATGTAAGCCCCAACATTCTAATAAAAAGTTCAACTTAAATCAAAATTTAGATTGCTAAAATGTAAAGCCCAACATAGGATAGTTTGGGCACCTCTGAATTTCATCTCAGAATCAAGTGCCCCTACTTCAACTCCTTTGGCTTCCTTTTCCAAAAATCTAAATCTAAGTTGATCCACCCCTTGAAATTCCTAAAGGGCCGAAAACCCTTTAAGCAAGATTTTCATGGATTTCAAAACAAAACAAAACAAACTTTAGCCAACATTTAAATGACTTCAAAACAAAGAGAACCACTAGTTTAATCAAAAGTGTTCCCAAATCAAACTTGGGATGTAATTAACCATAGGGGCTTGCCCCTATGGGATGTCTGTACCCCAGAAACAAATAAACTCCACTCGACCAAACATCGAGTGGGGGAATTTCTGTTAAATAATTGTAAATTTTATTATTGAGTCCATAAGGAAATGATATTTTTATCCTTCGGGGTAATATATCGTATTCTTATGCCGTGCCTGATTATAAAATATGCAATCCGTTTGAGGATACAAAAAATTCTCCAACAGTCATGTTCCCTTCGATCCCTACAATAGGCTTTGATTTCCCTTTCGTAGATCAAGCTTCTGTAAAAATAGAGGAGGCAACAATCATAGGCGACATATACACATCCTGTTGCAGAACTATTTGCGCATGTGTTTGACTGGAGAGAAATTATAGCATGTAGCAGGGAACGGGACGAAAGCTTGATCGTGCGGGAGTCTCGTTCGAGCAGACTGGAGGCGGATCGCACAGAGTGTGCAAATAGGGTTTGGGTGTTCACAAGAGAGGCATGGGACTCTGTTGAGCAAGGACAGGAGGGAGTATTCGGTCTCATAAGCAAGCAGAGGGACTAACAAAACCGGCCTTGCATTCGAGGCGGAAGAAGGCAAATGTGTTGTGTGGGCTTCAGTAGTGGTTGACGTTGGCTTAGACGGCAGGCTAAGCGCGGTCGGAACAAGCAAGGTGGCACATGAATCAGGCTGGTCCTATGCAAGGAGACCGCGGATGTGCGAGTGTTTTCACGAGCAGGTGATTCACGCAGGATCCGGTCAAGGGTGGCGGACGTCCGATTGGGTTACGAGAGCCTGGATTGTTCAAACAATCGAAGCCACCGTGAGGCAAAGGGATTCGGATGTTTGATCGGAGCGGGAGGTTTTGATGGCAGGTAGAGTGTGCAAGAGTATCAGATCGAAACTTCGAACAGCTAGAGCACAAGTTTTCAGTTTTTCTTCATGTATTTATTGATCGAGTAGATGTATTGTATCGAATGGAGGCATTGTTCCTGAAATCGTGCTCTTATTCGATTAAAACCTATTTTATGAAGCAGTGTGTCTGTTCAATTGTTTTCAATTTATGTTTCTTTTTTTATTAGTCAACACAGTTATGCCTTAAGCTTTTAACAGGAGATGCAACCTCCGAGATTACTTTCTTTTAGGGTTCTTGGACGAAACCAGGAAGAAATCCTCCAGCCAAGATTGAACAGAGGAAGAAGAAAATGGAGAAATATAAAGAAGATGATATCAAGTATAAAAGAGAATGTTATTCTCTAGGGTTAACACACCACCATGATAAGGTTTAAAAATAATATTACAGAAATACCACTCTTAATAAGAAATTAATAAAAAGGTCAAATTAAAATAAAGAAATATGGAACAACCAATGTAACAAGTTCTAATATTCGTTTCTCAGAAAGAACCCAAATTGTAAACATGGACTTGAAGTTATGGATTAAAATATTACCAGCAGACACTGCAATATATGAAGGTTCGATGAATAATGCTTGGACAATGTCACTTAGATTTGTTCTTGTTTGTGGGAAGTTGATTCTGATGTTGTATTGTAGAGTCGTCCATTTTTGTATAAATCAAATTGAGCAGGACAAGTTTTAAGTTTGGCTCATTTGACTTATGTGAATGAAACCCTCTTGTCCTTTTGGCCTTTATACTCACATGAATTATGCCCATTTATGATCCTTTTTACAGAGAAAAAAATAACTAATGTTGATGATAAGACCCACACATGCAAAAGCATCTGCATAAACATTCAACAAAATTGATTAGCCATTCTATAGTTGGTTGTGGGTTAGTTGGTTGCTACACTAGCTAGTTGTGTTATTACCAACAGTTGTTGCTTTGGCAACCACTAAGCTATTGCACCATACAGTCAACAACTAGCTGCTACCAACTATGCAGAAATTATGCAACCACATAGTTTTTATCTGTTGCTCAATGAAGATTAGATTGGGTCCTTTAGGTAGCGAGCATCATCTTGACATTGCTTTCTTGGCTCATATTAAGAGATCTTTGAGCCCTCAAAGGATTTTGCCATTTTTCTTCTCTTTTCTTTTCTTGTTCTAAAGTTCATCTCTTGGTAATTATCTTCCCTTTCTCTTCACATTGATAGTGAAGGGTTTTTGTTGGAGGATATTGTGCGTTCTAAAATTCTCTTCTACACCTAATGAAGGGTGTCAATGTTGTAATTTTATGGATATAGCATCGAACTCTTTGCAACTGGTTTCCTTCGGGAGTGAGGATTGGCAAGCTTTGAATTCTTCTGTTCAATTTTGATGAACAATGACACTGGATTAACAAAGTCCCGAACAGAGTATCCAAAAGGCATTTTTCTCTTCTTTGTTGATAAAAACACTTTTATTAAAAGTAATCTACGAATCCATAATTCTACATAGGCATGCTCTACTTTGAGTTGAAGATATTGTATCAATGATGCCGGTTGAAAGAAAAATGTCTCTCTTTGACAATGATATTTTTTATGTCAAATATCAAGATATTGAATAGCTTTATGATTGAAGAGCTATTGAGACTACTAATATGGAGAAAGTTATAGCTCATCCCATAGGGTGAAGAAGAAGTTGTAGGTTGTGACACCTTCTAGCTCTGGGATTGTAAAGGAAGGGTGAGGGGTTCTTGCACTGATAGTCCGATGCGAGAATGCTTTCCTAGCCCAACAGAAGAGTGTTTGCCAGATATTTGGAAGTCAACCAGGTTGACTATTCTTTCATGGAAAGTGCTTAAGTAGATGAAGAAAGTTGACAAGGCTTGACATTAGTCCTTTGCCTTACATTAATATGGTTTATTTATTGAGTTGAGGGTGAAGGACAGTTCAATACTTTTGTGGAGATGAACAATGAATGAACGAGATAGTTCATCTCCAAGATTTGTGTTAGATGAAAATTATTCTAGGTTGAGTATTTTGGTTCCAGAGCTAATAGAAGGATTGAAAAATGGACACCTTGTCATTAAGATCCGTTCTAGACTATTTTGTCCCTGTGAATGAGAGGCAAATGGATGAAACCCTTAGACTATAAGATTTATATGCCCAATGATTAAAATCGGGTCATAAGATGGCTCAAAGAATAGTGTTGGGTATAAATTAAGATAAATGGTCAGATCTTTGTTGACACCACAAAATATGTGCTTGATTTTATGATAATATGGAATCGTGGAAGGTAATTCATGCATTTCGAAGGGATCTATTGGTTGAGATTTGGATGTACCATTGCTTTGGAAAGCCATTGTAGCAACAAGAATGTGGATGCATGAATCTTGGAGCTATGAATGCAAGGGCGGAAGCATGTAGAGTTCTAAAAAAAAATAATAATTACATGCAAGGGCATTTTAGTAGTTTGCCCCCTCTGAAAAAATTCTTTTGCCCCTTTTTTGCCCTAACATCCCACGACGCCTCTCATTCTTCTTCTTCTTCGTGAATCGCAAGCAGGCCGTAGCCCTCGACCCCTCTTCCCTCTTCTTCACGCGGCAGCGGGTAGAACTTTCAGGCCCCAGCTCCCTCGCAAGCAGGCCGCAGCTCCGCTCCAAGGAATCACGATTGTGTAAGTTTTTCTTCTTGTTTCTGAAATTTATTCAGATTTTTTTTTTCTTCTTTCAAGTTCCAGATTTTGGTTGCTAAATAAAATGATTTATCTTTTCCTGCAAAAAAATCAGCTGAGATTTTTCTTCTTGTCACCAATGAATTGTCACAGGCATTGCAAGGAAAAGACCAGTATATATTGAATGCAATGAAGTTAGTGCAAATCTCTAAACAACAATTACAAATGATGAGGGATAATGGATGGAATTCCTTATTAGAAGAAGTATCGCGTTTTTGTAATATTTTTGAAGTTGATGTTCCTGTTATGAGTTCTACATTCAAAGCCCGTCGACGATCTGCACGCAGAAATGATGACGCAACAAATTTACATCATTATCAAGTGGAATTCTTTTATACTATCATTGATATGCAACTTCAAGAGCTGAATAATAGATTCTCTGAAGCCAGTACTGAATTGCTTCTTTGTATGTCATATCTAAATCCAAGTAACTCATTCTCTGCTTATAATAAGGAGAAATTAATTCGGCAAGCAGAACTATATTCAGTCGATTTTTCTATTGTTGAACTTGTGGCTTTAGAGCACCAGCTATCAACATACATTCTTGATATGAGTTCAAGCGATGAGTTCTCATCTTTGGACAACATTGCTGATCTAGCAAAACAATTTATTAAGGCTAAAAAAGATATCGTGTACCCCTTAGTTCACCGGCTTCTTGTTTTAGCATTAACTTTGCCCGTTGCCACCGCTACAGTGGAGAGAGCATTTTCAGCAATGAAAATTATTAAACATAGATTGCGCTGTAAAATGGGTGATGATTGGCTCAACGACTGCTTTGTTCCATATATTGAGAAAGAAGTATTTGATTTAGTTCCAAATGAAGCTGTAATGCAACATTATCAGAAGATGCAAAATAGAATGCAAAGCTTGTAATTTTTATTACAATATAATATCTTGTTTGAATTTTGTTATAAATATATATTTTTATCTTTTTATAATTTTGTCCCCTTAAGAATTAAGGCTGGTTCCGCCCCTGTATGAATGGACAACAAATATGGTTAGTTAATTATAATATTTTTAAGGGAACGTATTATGATTATTCATGGTTTATAATTTTAAAAGTTAAAAAATAAAATATGTTTCCCTGACTAAATTAAGAGATCAATAACTTCAGCTTGACAAATGAACAAAAAAGGAGCTAACAAATAAAAGTGCAAGGATTCACAAATTGAGTATTAGAACTGTTCCGCGTGATCAACAAAGAAATCAAAGAGAAGTGAAGAGAAGAGAGCAAGAAAGCAAGGATAAGAGAAATAGTGTGAGTGCACTTGCAGCAACACTCGTTCATTTATCGCTACATTATATTCTCTTTGCAGTTAACAAATTCTTTTTTCCTTCAAAAATAGAGAAGAATTTCGGCTTAACAGGCAGTTAGGTTTGCCTTATATCAAGAATTTAAGAGGGCGTCAGTTTAGGTTCTGATCCAGGCCTACATTAGCAAGAATTCACATAGCATGTGGCGAGTCATCCAGATTAACAGATGCCAAACCAGTGAAATATTAACTATTTTTCAAATAAACGATAGCTATAATAGAAGCTTGTGGGTAAAATAAACACCAGGCGATATTGCAAGGAGAAGTTAAGAATACAGAAACATTTAATAAATAAAAAATAAACAGAAAATCTAATATGGCTTAAGTACATAAATTATGCTACTTTCAACATGCGTAACTTAAGAAGAAGACAAATATCAAAATTTATAATGCAGAAGATGCCTGGATTACGTTATCCTAAAATCTAGACACACTTGACAGAACTAAAAAGTCATTGCAACTTGAAACAAGTTTCGCACACCATATTACCAATGTGTTTTACCTGATAAAAGAAAAAAATATGAAAATAAAAATAAAAAATAAAAGTAACCATGTAATAATCTCTTGAACAGACATTGGTGATTAGCAGTTTTAACTTGTCAGAATCAGCTTGGTCATGAGAAACAAAGGAAGAAACTCACCTCCTTGAAATGAGGTTCCCACCATATTGTCAATGTGGTTTATATGGAAAAAGCAAACCCACAAAATAAAAAAACCAAATAAAACTCTCTTGCGGTGGCACTGGTGATGCGCAGTTTTCACTTGTCAGTAGCAATGTGGTACAAAAATTATTTTTCATTAAATCATTGTTCATTTAATGAACTGGATCCTCTTTCTAAGTAACCTAGAGAAGCTAACTAAAATAAAACTACGGAGTAGACCTAGTGGAAAAGTTGGCTATCCTTTTCATTCAAAAAGTATGAGGTAAGTCTAAATTTGATGTATTTACCTGCAACTCTGGAGCTTTATGAGGCTGGCCATACCATTCTTCATATTCACCAAGGTTTCGTAACCGAAAATCCTGAAAGTACAATTCCATTACAACCGTAATTCAGCATATCAACAAAGAAAATAAGTGAAATCCAAATGCTTAGCTTAAGGAATAGGAATGCCCGAATCATACAGCAGACAGATCAACAATCTTTAGCCCGTTAGGTAGGCCTTTTATAATCTCCTATAAAAGCAACCATCTGAAGTTACGTACACCAAAGACAGACATGATGTGATATAATCTAATAAGATGATGTAACAGCTTGCAAGATCAAAGACGCATTAACAATGTAAAAAATGGAACACCTGCGTTGTTCCATGCGGCAAACAACAAAATACAGCATCAACATTAGAAAAATCTGCATCTTTTACGGCAACCATCTCAGGCAAATCCTATAAAAAGTAGACCAAATATCATTAGATCAGAAATTATCAAAATTAAAAAAATCACTTTAACTTAGGAATAGTAAAACATTTAAAAGCAAAAACCTACCACCCAAGCACGTGTTTAAGAACATAAAGTAGATATTAACACAACTAAACTGTTACCCAAGTCTAGCTCCAATCGTGTGATTCAAGTTACCAAATATATGATATAGACATGGCGGAGCTAAGGAGGGGCATGTTCAAGTTACCAAAAATAAAATATATAGATATGGGGGAGCTAAGGATGGCTTGTGCCCCCATAGGCCTCCCCTCCCCAAGAAAAAAAATATATATAAGCATTTTTTTTAATTTTTTATATTATTATTAATTTTTTATTAAAATAAAATTATAATTAATTACCATTATTCTTTTATTCATCACTCAGATTTTTATATGAAAATAAATTATAATTAGATATTATAATTAAAACTTTATCATGATAAATTAAAAATTTTAGAATTTGATTTAAGATCAATTCTTATAAGCTTAGAGAGCATTTTCAACAATGACTAATATAAAAAATTGACTCAAATAGAATTAGAGATTAATTGATGAGTGATTAATTCATGCGATAAATATGTTTATTCTCAATTAAAAATTTTAGAATTTGTTTTAAGATCAATTCATGTGATATAAGCTTACAGAGCATTTACAACTGACTATTATAAAAAATCTATTGCAAATAAAATCAGAGATTAATTGATGAGTGCTCAATTCATGTAATAAATATTTTTATTCTAAATTAAAAATTTAAGAATTTGTTTTAAGATCAATTAATGAGATATAAGCTTAGAGAGCATTTTAACCTATGACTATTATAAAAAATAGACTGCAAATAGAATCAAAGATTAATTGATGAGTGGTATTTTAATCATTTATATTGAGAAAAAAAAAGATTTGATTATATTGATAATAAAGTAATTATTCATCTCTTTTTTAATATGAAGAATAAGCTTTATAAATTATAAGTTTTTATTATCTTATATTTATCTCTTTAAAATAACAAGTTTAAATAAAACATATTATAAAACTGTTAATGCTAGTCTCAAACATGAATAAAAAAAGAGAAAATATTTGAAAAATCTATTTTGGTGGCCCCACTTTAAAAATTTTCTTATTCCACCACTATACAAATAGATTTTTAGAAGGTTTCGCAACAAGCCACCTCAAGTGAATAATGCTTCACAATCCATACAATGCAAACTTTGGTGGAAAATCACATTATGATTTAAAAGAAGTCTTCATAAAATAACAGGATTATATAAAAAAGGGGCCGTTTGATTTGCTGAAGAATGGTACAAAAAATTACAATGTATTGAAAATATTTTGAAGTTTTTTGGATAAGTGTAAAATAAAAGCAAGTAATTGCTTATTTTTGTTCAGCTTAACATAAAATGAATATAGTGTAAAGCCAAACGATGGTGGTGGTCGATGGTGGCGATGAAGGCACTATCCAACAATGATAGCCGATTGTGATGGTGGTGGGCAGCAATCAGCAGAGGCAAAGAGCGGCGGGGACTAATTATGGAGATGGACGATTGCGAATGGCAGCAGGCAGCCAGTGGCTGGCGGTCAATGACGATAGCAAGCGACAAGCGGCGGTTGTGGCCACAGCAGCAACAACAGACAATTTACTTTACAATGTATTTAAAACTCGACAAATCTAATAATTTTAAGAAGCACCAGCATTGAACTAGAGGATAAATTTCAAATATTTCAAAATTTTACTCTGCATTTCTTTTACTTCAAATCAAACATCAATATTTTCAAAACTCTAATATCTAGAATACTTTATACACATTTTACTTCAAACCAAATAGCCCCTAAAGCAACTACCATTGATTACTCAAGTAGAAATTTACAAAGGGAATGAAGAAACAATCTCACAAATTTGTTTGTTATATAAGTTGACAACAAAAAGCTAGAGCTTAAAAGAATATCAATAAACAATGAGCATTTTGTGAATGAAATTTCTTCTAATCATTTTATAATTATGTCTAGAAGATGTGCATGCCTTATTGTAATTCTAGTTGATGGTATTTGTTGAAATAGGTGAAAAATTAGAATGATATAGAAAATATTTAGAATATAAAAGATTTAAGATTAATATAATAAAGATTAATGTATGAAATCTAATGAACTATTATGGAAGAAAACTAGAGAACTAGAGAAGTATAGAAGTAAATAGATACATTCTTTGTGATTTAGATTAGAGGTTAAAGAAATATTATAGGAGAGAACTAGCTAGAAAAGTAAATAGATAGAAAGAAGAACCAACTTTCATTATATGATATCCAATGAACTATTGCAAATATTTCTCTTGATGAATCATAGTTGGAAGCAATGATATTCAATGATTATGATATTGAAGGCCAAAAATAAACCTTTGAAGCTAATCCTAGTAGTTGAAGCTTGAATGCTTGATGTTGTAGTAAATGATTATTTGCTTATATTTTTGTGGTTATACTAAATATTTTGTACTTAACATTTTATATTATAAGCTAGATAAGTTATCATGTCATTCATTTATTATTGTTTGTCATTTCTAATATGATGTTACATTAATATTTATACACTATATAAAAAAATGTAATGTCGTGTCTGCGCCATCCTGTGTTCTATCTTTCAAAAAAAGTCGTGTTCATGTCGTCGTCTCTGTGTCCATGCATCATAGGTTGATATTAATGCAAAACCACCTTACATAATTGACATACAACACTAGGATAACAACAATGCACTAAGCATACAAAAACAAGGGTGTTGTATATATATATATATATATATATATATATATATATATATATATATATATATATATATATATATATATATATATATATATATATATATAATTTTTACGTTAATGTACACACAATCAATTAAACCCTCCGAGCCTCCTAATCAACCTATTCAACCACCTATGATAATGTAGGCTCCGAAAATTCGGCACACACACATAATCAAGGTTTAACAGGTAAAATTGTCTTGAAATTTTAATTTGAAACGTATGTCAGGCATAGAACTAAAGCTTCATAATAATAAAATAATACACCAGAATATTAAGGCATAGAATATTTTTAAAAAAAAAACACGAGGAACTTTACTTGAGTAATCAAGTGAGGAAATACTGATCCAAATGACTGACCAGCTTTCCTATCAGCAGTCATCAGCGTAATACAAAATTGAGGATGGTTTGCTAGAAGACGGACTATCTGTAAGATAAAACTAGATCAATAGCAAAAAATAAAATGCCTAAAGTAATTAGAGAAATAACATAAAATAAACGAAATTCAAAACTATATAATATGAGCAGTTTGTCTAAGATGAAAAATACAATAAAAATTGTATATCTGCACTTTAAAATAACGTAAAGAAATAGAAATTTAATAAATAATAGGATCACAAGGAAGCAATCCCAATGAACTAACACAATCATAGCTGCTTACGTTCTTAGTTATATATCATAACATGGAATCCAAAACAGATCGATGTGTGAGACAGCCTGACATAGACCTGACCTTTACTATAGTAGGCACAAATCTGGCCAGACTTGTCAAACAATAAAGAATCTCTCTCAAAGTCAGTCAACCACCAACCACCTAAACGAAGTATAAGCAATCCATGCATATATATATATATATATATATAGTTATAGACTGCTTAGATTGGCCTGAACATCTGTTTTCTTCTAGTTGGCTCAATCCTAACCAAGACACTTACAGGCAAAAACTTTTCCAATAAAATTCATCTGCATCCCTAGTGATCCCATTTCAAAAGAAAAATCTACAAACCACCAATTGTAACTTTTAAACATAATAGTTAAAGATTCATCCTAGTTTCCCTAAACACAGTTGTTCATAGTAGTTTTTACATAAATTAGATCACCCCTCTTATACATTGTCATATACCCTCCTTCCCTATGTAATCATTTATGTGAGAAAAATAACAATTATGTATTCTTAGTATTTTAGTAGGAGTATCATTGCATTCCTGTTTTTGTAGTTTATTTATCATTTTTAGTTTAAAGGAAATATGATCATTTGTTAATTGTAAAGGATAACTTTGACTAATGATCTTTTCGTGTCGGATATTCTATTATAAATAGAGGTCAAATGGTTCATGTAATAGTAGATTATAACTATATATAAAAATTGATGGTCTCTTTTACAAATCACTCCAAATTGTGTTCTTCTTTCTTCCCTCTTTAAATTGCGTACATAGAGTTCCTTCATCTTTCTCTCAAAATTTTGCAGCTCGTTTTGCTGCAAAGTCTCTATACCATTTTGGATCAAATCACCAATCAACATCAATTTGGTATCAGGTGCCTTCTCCATCAACCAATAACTTTAATGTAAATAAAACATCCGTTAAAGAAATAATATAGCCTCTTATGTGATACACTCATATCAGATCCATTATGACTTTCACCTTGTATTTTATTTTGAATATTTTAGAGCTTATTTAATTAAAACCATGACGCACAATATTGGAACTTCTTTTATTTTTTTGTTAAATTTCTATATATGTCGGTCCTTCAAATCATGCACTGATTGTATAATACAAATGAATAAGATTATTAACATTGCCTTCTGCATTTAGGCCACGGGTATGAGGCGAAGTTAAGTGCAATTTGCATTTGAATCTTGAGCTTCTGATACATTAAACAAAAATGGCAAAGAATAATGGAAAATACATGCAATATAAGCAAAATAGAAGATTATGTCCCCTACACCGCTTTATTGCATTTCAACCATTCCTTTACTGCATAATAGGTTCAATAATCTTATTGCAATAAATTATCATTTGATTCATTTTCTTAATCAGAATATAGAATGTCATGTCCACCTAATCCACATCTTGTCCATGAGCCTTATTCTACTGTTTACATTTACATGCTACAGTAACAATATTACAAGCATTTCTGGAACAGGGAATCATTTCGTATTTATCCTTTATTTTGCATAAAAAAAATACATCTTTTTCAATTTACTATATTCCCCTTAACTTCCAAAAATGTTCTACATTGTTTTATCAAACAAGCTCTCAATTCTAATATTTCTGTAGGTATCCATCATTGATAACGATGCATTAAAAGCAAAAAAAACCCTAACCGTGTGTATCAAACGTTGACCTTAGGTCCTTAATGCAAAGTTGATGATATTGTTGCAGGTCATCCATTCATCACGTTACTAGAATATCATTCATAATACACCATCACCTGCTCTTATGAGAAATCTTATATATCCTTGATGACCTTACTATAAACCCATTTATAAGAATGACCATGTCCTAACCCTTTAGTGATCCTCTATCAGATATGTTTGTCTAAGTTGTGCCAATCACTCAAATAAACTATACTTGGATTTCGGCTTTTCAGTCTCAAAACTTAATGAAACACTCAAGCAGACTCGTATCGAAATCTCCACAGAAAAAAAATCCAAATTACACACAAAACCTGCCTTTCATGCACAAAAGATGGTAATTGTTCATCTAGTTCATCTTCAAAAGTTACTTTCTCGCTGAATCCGCGGTGCCCTGCAACCACCAAGCATACTCTACCCTCATGATGCATGGCGTAGGGCAACTCACCCGGAAAATAAAAGGTTACTAAGCTTAAAACAAATCGCTAATAATAAGACTTCTATGTGGATGAAAAGAGATGAAAAGAAACGTACCTCAGCTCCAGTATAGCCACTGGCCCCTAAAACTCCAACACGAACCGCTTTAGTTGAGCTCTTCGGTCTCAAGTTTGCGGCCTGCAGACCTTGCGGCGAAGTAACCGCAGATCCCTTGATCCAAAATCTCCTTCCTTCTGAATTTCTCGGAGCATTCTACCATTCAAAATATTAAGCTCTCAGCCAATTAAAAAAAAACCACGACATTTCACACATTTGAAGAAGAGAAACTTTGTGCAAGCCTTAGGAAGGAATCCAACATCTCGGAAAACCGATCCCAGCGCTACCGAACTCATCCTCGTCGCTGTCTTGGAACGGAACAACAAATGATTCAACCTTACCGATAATACCGAACCTAGACTGCGTTCGCTCGGAAATTACTGGATAAATAGAAGGCGGATAGGGTTCTCTCTGCAAAAGGCGAGAAAAGAAACAGACGGCTGAGGAAGCCCGCTTTCTACTTCTAGGCATCGAAATTGATCAAGATAATCTAATTGAAACCTGCGAAGCTACTGGAAATCTTTCGTTAGTGGAGATCTCGACGGAAGATTGCGAACTGCACCGTGGAAGGAGATCGGGCGGGAGACCCCAAGCTGCTCAGTTCAGAGTAGACAGGGTACTTCTGTGCACAGGATGGTTGTCTTAGGTTTAAGCGAGATTTTAAGAAACAATTACTCTATTTTATGGTGTGCATGGTGTGCAATTAAATTTTCCGGACGAATTTTGAAAAATCCAACTGCAAATATAAATCCTATTTACCCTATAATTGATATTCTAGATTTACCCGATTTCTAATTGATTAACTCGTAACATTTAGTGAATTTAGGGAACTTTTATTTGGTCCGGTGAACGTACATAAAGTTACGTTCGGCCGACACTAAGATCGTAGGCACAAAACAAGAAATACCGAGCAAATACCTAGAAATACCAACAATAATGAGAAATACTATTATGTGAAGACAAAATATTGAGTAATACCGAGCAATACCGAGTAATCCCAAAAAATACCGAGTTTTTTCTAGAAAAACTCAGTATTTTTTGGGAAAACTTAGTATTGCTCGGTATTACTCGGTATTGATCTTCACAGAGCGATATTCCTCGTTATTACCAAACAATACCTAGCAATACCGACCAAATACCAAGCAAAAATCAAGTAACAATCCTCTGACCGAACGTAGAGCTACGTCCGGTCAGAGGACGTAATAAAAGTTTGAATTTAGGGGTTATTTTGTGGTATATATGCTATATTATTTAAACTTACCAAACATGGATTTTATTGATACTTTCAAATAAAATTTTAAAAAATATCAATTAAACCTTTTTTATATTATGATTGAAGGCTTCGTATGGGGCAACTTTTTTACTGTTTTTTAAAATAATTTTTAATATAATATTTTTTGTACAAAAATATTGATTTAGGAATTAGTTAAAATGTTGTCTCAAACGAAACATAAGGCTTTGTTTGGAATAATTTTCTTACCATTTTATTTTTCATATTATAATCATAAATTTTATTTGATCAATGTTTGTTTACTGTTTCCAAGAAATTTTTTATTAAAAAGCTACTTTCTATAGCAATTTTTGAAAAAGTTATTTTCTTTGTAACAGTTTTATAATTATCTTTATAAAAAATTACAATCTTCTTAAACAGACCTAATGGTTTTGTTTTCAACAATTTTCTTACTGATATATAAAGTTATTGTAGAGAATGTAACTTTTTAAATCTGATGTAAAAAGTTACTTTCTAGTATAATAATTTTTCAAAAGCTACAAAAAAATAATTGTCAAATAAAAATTATAGTTGTGGATTGAAAAAACATGATAGTAAAAAATCTATGGCAACAAAACCTAAATGTGCTAAAATGCAATCAACCCTAATATTGTGATATTTTAAAAATATAATTACTATATTTTCATATGCAAAACCTTTACAGCTTAGTAAAATAATATTAAATCAAAAGCATGATATTAAGAATATAACAATGTCAACTTGTAATATTAAACATAGGATTTGATAAACCTACATGTAAAAGCAATAAGAAAGCAGAGAGAACAAGGAAATAAAAACAGGAATTATTTGTATAGTTTCATTTATACTACAATGTTAACAGTGAGAGTATATTGTATATATATACAGCTGAGAGAAAATATCTATAGTCAAGTTACTTATGTATGAGTGGAGATGATTAAGGTTGCAGTGATCCAATGGCTTAGAGATTATTCCTCTATTGTAGCTCAAGCCAACATTTATGTAGATGAGTTTGCTTATCAGTTGTTCTTATAAGGATTTAGATTACATTTGGAATGATTTTCTTATTGCTTCTTAAAGCAGCTTCTTGGTATAAAAATTTTAATTTTTGTACCAGGAAGCTGCTGTAAGAAGAAATAAGAAAGTCGTCCCAAATGAAGCCTTAATGTGTTATAGTAAAGTATCGTGACACCAAGACACTACTTACACATAATGAGGAAAGATGGTAAATTTGCGATAAAATTTTGAATATCCTTATATTTCTTGGAGAGAGAGTTTAGGCCAAAGTATCAAATTACATTATGTTCATGAACAACTTTTTTATCCCTATTTATAGTTGAGAGCTCAACCAGCCATGAGTGGTGATGTGAAAGAGGGTATAAAATCAATGATTGGTGGCATTTGGAAGTCTCAAATATTATAGCTAAAAAATTTTGAAAAAATATGAAATGTGGCTATATCAATTTGTCCCTTGAAAGAATATGCAAAGTTTTCATGCATGGGATATTGATGTTTTTCAGAGCCCACAAGAGGATTATGATTTGACCTTTCCAGATGTTAGTACTACTTTGGGGATTGATGAACAAAGAAGAAATTTTTGTCATCTTGTATATGCACTAAATTCAATAAAACATCTATTGTAACTTACTCTTGGAACAATATTCAAAGTATATATTGGTTACATACTTACATTTCCATTTTACAAGATGGTACAGATGTACATGGTCAGGGCCACCTTAAGGCCAGGGAGGGCAATTGCCCCCCCTAAAAATTTTAAAATACTGTGGTCTTTAGTCAATTGCCCCACATAATTAAACACATTATATATGTGGATGTGTTATTGCTAGGGAAATGATGAACCAAATACAAAGAGAAATAGTAAAGAGAATCCAAAAAAAATCCTTACAACCAAAATTTGTTTCGGGGCGCTGCCCCCTTGGACCCCCTACATATCTATGAAGTGTATAATGATGAACAAATAGGGGTCGAGAGGCAGCGCACTCAAAACAAATTTTGGTTGTAAGGATATTTATGAAAAAAAAAAACTTTGTGCTTTTACTTGTAAGTTTGACATTGTTAGCTTCAATATTTTATTTCATTAATGGAATTCATAATAACAGTTGTTAGCCTCATTTTTTGGATAAGGTCAATGATCTAAATAAAAAATCTATCTCTAGGCATCAATCATTGAACCATACTTCAAACTCTAAATCAAACTTTGTGTTGTGTATTCGCATAGTTCCTTGATCGTTGACATACATAAATCATCACTTGATAGTCACCCCTAACTATCATATGATTATATAATCTATCACCTGACAATCACAAAATGATTTCCAGTTATATGATCATTGTAAAACTAAAATTTTCTCAATCATTAATCTTCATTGATCAATTCAAATTTTAAATCTAAATCAAGCATTAAATTCCTCAGTTGGCAGTCCCCCATGATTGTTAGCTAACCATTTGTTCAAGCTCAACACAATAGGAATCCTATTGGGTTGAGTTGTGACACCAATTACATACAAAATATCTCATATTCAAATGACTTCCTCTAGAAAAAAGAGAAGAATGCCCTTGTAGTTTAAACTATAATGATTCTCTTCTTCCGTGCCAAAAAAGAAGAAAGAACGAAGAAGATTAAGGATGATTCTATGAAGTGGTGGAGAGGTTCAAAATCTACAATTCTTGGTTGGACTTTGGCTTATGTTTCTTGATTTTCCCTTCATTCATTTGTTCCTCTCCTTTCTTGTTATTTCTCCTCCTCTCCAAAGGGTGCATCATTTTCTCTTCGGTGGTACTTGTTATCTGAGGTCATTGTATGATAATGCTTCTAAGACTTGGTGCCGGGGGCTTTATGTCGCTACATGGGATAAACTATTAGTGTTATTGGAAATGAGGTCGTGGAGGAAAGAGTGCATCAATCATTAATGCCTCGCAATGACCTCAAAGTCATTATGGTATCCAAATAATGCATCAACCAATTACATACTCTGTATAACCAAAAAAAGTAAATTCAAACAAAAAAACAAAATGCATATCAAACATAGTTTTATCTAATAAAAAAATATTTTTAACAAGTCATACCTTACATTTAACCCCCCTAGGTTTCCAAAGTGTTATCCAAATAAACTCAGCATGTTGCTATCAGAATTGATAATGCTTGCAGAATAGTAATCTCTCTTTATGGTTATGTCAACAACCTACTACCAGCCATATAATGCATAATTTACAAAAGTTCTTTCCTTGATTTTATCATGATTTAGAGATATAGTATAGTTTCGAAAGATCTCATTAGTCTGCTAAACCAATCACAACTCCTATTGGAGAAAAAGTATTAACACCAATAAACTCCGGCCTCACTAAGATTCAGATCCAGAAAACAAACAACAAAAGAGAACAAAAGCTGAAACAGAATACAATAGTCATACATGATCATATCTACAAAGCTAAAATGAAAAGAGAGGTGAGATAGCCTCATCAGTTCTCCATGATTTCATTCCTAGATTTTCTCATAGCAGCATCGCTGAGAAAGTGGTGCAAGCTTCTTTGATTCCATCAGATGCCAAAAATTTAAAATTTCTCAAGATTGGCTTAACAGGATCATTGATTCCATTCTGTGATGCTGATTGAAAACAAATGGGTGGTGTTCTTCTTTCTGAAACTCAATATTTGGTCTCGCCACATCTTTAACTGACAACAGTTGTTTCAGATCTTCATTTGGCAATCCCTTGCTCTCTTCTTCATCATCAGGATTTGCTTCTTCTTCGTCTGCTAATCTTTCATAGGTACTTTCAGCAATATTAGTTTTCATGGATCTTTCTCCTATCAAAATCACGTTTTTCTGCAGGACATCACTTCCAGCGTTAGAATGAGAATTCTGGTTTAGTTTCTCTGAAATTGCGTCATCATTCTTGCTATAACTCTCATAATGAGAATTGCATCTTCCAAAGTAATCAGATGAATACTCAAATCCATCCTGGCTTCCCTGAGACCATCTGTGGTTCAGGCTCCCAAATCCTTGAATCCCTCTTGCAACCTTTCGAGCTCTATCCCTCTCTTCTTTAAGCATTGGACCCTTCTCAAGTAACTTCTGAACCCTTTCTGATTTCTTCCTCACAGCCAATCCCCAATTAAACCTGAAACAAAACTTCTTGTTCATCAAAATTTCTGATTAAAAAAATCATTAATCTCAATCAAATCAAATATTTTTTTCTCACCCTCTCTCATCAATATGCTGGAAATTGCCCAATCTCTGTATGACTTCTCTATCACACAGGAATTCATCTGCAACGCTTTCTGGTCCATGAGTCAGAAGATGCTCGAGAAGTACTAAAGCATTGTATGATTCTCTCCAGTGCTTCAAATCAAACTTAGCGAGTCTGTTTTATAGCGTATAAAACTCACAATCCTCTAGAAAAAATAAAAATAAAAACTGAATCTCGGTCAAAAACAAGAAACCTACTAACCTCCTATGCAGAATATCCACTATTCTCCAGAAATCGTCGATCTCAAAAGCTGATCTTGAGATGAAGCTCATCGACTTTGCATCCGGCGCCCATGGATTTCCATTAGTTGCTTCCTCCGTCAGTCTACAAAACCCAATCAGAACTCAAAATATTCATAGAAACAAAAGAGAAAAACCTCCTAGATGTAGAAGAAAGGACTAACAGCTCAGCAGGAGTGACATCAGTGAGAGCCAACCGAGCGTGCTTGATCTTTTCTCTGAGAAAAAACGTAGCTTGCTTCTTGAACTCATAAAAGAAAGGGGCACCCATTCCTGTGCTTCTTGGGATCGACATGGGCTTGATCAGAACTATTTCGAAGAGAAGAAGAAGAAGAAGGGTTCCGATTGCTTAAGCAAAGGGAGTAGCTTTTCGAATTAGAAGGATAGATTTGTTCGAGGAAAGATGATTCACAGAGAGATAGAGGCAGAGAGACAGATCGGAAGGTGGTTGAAATTGAGATGAAGGATTTTGTGGAGGGGGAGGAAAGGATGAGAAAGATGTGAGTCAAGGTCTCCTCATATGTGATTTGAATTTTAAAACAGGTAATAGCCGTTTCTGCCGCCACGTGTAAATGAACCATAGGCATCTACTGTTGACATGTCTCGTTAAGAGATCAGAAGTAGTTGAACGGGGATCCAGAGTGTGCGAGGAAGTTTATTACTCCCTCCCACCCAAGTTCGAATCCCATAATCTGCCCACACAAAAAAAAAGAATTAGTTGAACGAATGATATCATGATATGACAATTTTGTAGCAGAACCACTTCACTAAGCGTATCTTTTACGGAAAAAATTTAAGCCAAACGCCATTTCCAACGGAAAAACTCATTTTCCATTTTCCAATTGAAAATGTAATAATATTTAAATTTTAACCGAATTTCATTTCCTTACATTCAAAATAACATATTATAATTCTCTTTTATTTTATTTCATATTTATTTTTAATCATATATTTATATTTATCAAATTTTCAAATTAGACCTACATGTAAATATTATAACAAAAATAAATCTTACTTGATGAATTAATTTGGAATATAAATATGCATTTAATAAAATAAAATTTTAAAATGAAAAAGTAATTATATAAAAATATATAATTTAATTTATTTAAAATGAAAATTATATAAAAATTTAAATTAATTTATTTTAATTTTGATATTTCATTTTACTTTATTTAAAATGAAAAATCTAGTTAAAATAAATTAATTATATAAAAATATATTAAAATTATAAAATTAATAACATAATATATTTGAAAAGAAAATTTAAAATATAACATTTTAAAAAAATTAATAGCATAATTCAAACATCGTCGTCCTCCAACTTCGGTCCCTCTAACCTCTAGTTGCCCGCCAACGACCTTGCTGGTGGAATGAACAAGCACACACTTTCTTGAGAACAACTCTCATATCACTACATTTTTTCAACTCCAACCATGTTGCGTGCTCTATATTATGTGTATTTATTACATCAACCCAAGGCCTTCCCTCCATGGAAGGGCCTCATTTGAAATAAAAAATAAACACTACTAAAATCATTTCAACTAGGTCATGCCCCATGATTTTTTCCCCTTTTTAAGACTTTCTACATAAAAAGCTCGGTATCTCTTCTAATTCTCATGCCCCTCCCTCTTATTTGTTTGTGTGATGGATTTTCGTACAAAAATTAGACGTTAAACTCTATATATCTCTAACAATGTGAATGTCCCGTCCGCAATAATTACTAATCTATATATTGCACTCATATTAAAATATATTACAAAAATTATGAAAGTTTTGATCCGAACATTTTGATAGATCTTTTAATTTTGCAATATTAAATTTATTGTGAGATGAATATAATATATAAAACTTAGTAATACATTATAATCATCTCAAATTAAATTAGATTAAAGCAAATATTGAGAGGGACATGAGGGGGACGTGCCTCCAAAATTTTATAATTTTTTTATTACTTGCGCCCTCAAAATAAATAGCATTTAAAATTATAAATACATATTAAAAAATATTGATGATATTTTTAAATAATTAAATGCACTCGTATAATTTTGATATTTGTTTTAATAAAAAAATTGATCATAATATACTAAATTATTTTTTCCTGGTATAAAAAGTAATATTAAAATTCTCCTTCACTAATATAAAGCCTATAGGACACTAATTTTAACATATTTATGATTGTTGAGTGCAGGAGTATTTACGGCAGTAGAGAAATATAAAATTTAACGTCTTAACTTTATACGAAATTTTGGCACGCAATCAGATAAGAGAGAGGGTGTAGCATTTATGAGAGACCAAGATTTTTACGTGAAAAACCCTTAAAAGGGTGGAAAAACCACAGGGCATATCCCAATTTGAATGAATCTACTATTACTCGCAGTCGATTACAAATGAGTCACTTCCTTTGGGGAAGGCCTTAGCATTATGTACATCTTATAGAGTACATTACATAATGTGAATACAAAAGAATCATTGTTGATGTATTTGTTTGGTCGGGTGGACTGTAGTCGGTGGGCAACGTAAGTCAGAAGGATCGTAGTCGGCGGGCAATGGAGGTCAGAAAGATCGTAGTCGGTGGGTGACATAAGTCGGAAGAATCATATTCAGCGGGCGACGGAGGTCGGAAGGATTATAGTCAGTGGACGATGTAAGTCGGAAGGACCGTAGCTGGCGGGCGATGAAGGTCAGAAGGAATGTAGTTGGTGGGTGACGTAAATTAGAATGACCGTAGTCGGTGGACGACAGAGGTCGAAAAGATCGTTGTTTGACGACAGAGATCAGAAAGATAGTGTCAGGTAGAAGTCCAGCAATGGACAGAAATCCAGCACCGGATAGATGTGCAGCAAAAGTCCAACAACGGGTAGAAGTTCGGTGACGGGTAAAAATCTGGTGACAAGCTGAGGTCCGGCGTTGGGTAGAAGTCCAACGTTAGTCGACGGCCGGAGAAAACTCTGGCGTTAGATGATATTCAGATAAAACTCTAGAGTCACTTATAGATCGGGCGGAGTTCCGGCGTCCCGTGGAAGTCGGACGGAATTCCGGCGTCGCTTGGGCAGAATTCTAACGTCACTTGGGCGTCGGGCAGAATTCTGATGGTGGTCGAGGAGGAGTTTCTTCCCTCATATCCTTCTCTTCTTCTTATCTTCTTCTTGTTTGGTCCCCATGGTCAAGAGAAATGATGGGTCTATTTATAAACTTTTGGAGTGGCTTGGCTCGTAAACAGGTGAGAGATCAGGGGCAAATGTGGAGTGATTAGGATGGACGGCTCATATTGATCGAATTCCTTGATCGTGTACCGTTCATTAGGCATTTGAAGGTCTTAATGATGTTGGAATTTGGCGATCTTGGACTCGTTGGATTTGTCTCGTCGAGCCGCTCGATTCGACTATAAGCACGTTATATTTGGAAACTATTTGGTAACTCAAATTGTGATTTGAACTTTCCAATAGCGTTTCGGGTGATTGATTTGGACTCATTTGGGCTTGGATTGAGTTGAATTTGGTGTCGTTGAGTTCGTATTTCCGAGACGCTCAGTTTGACTATAAGTTTGCTGAAATCAGAGTTTAGGTGATACCAGATTTAATTTTTGAAGTTTCATGTATGATTTTGCCTCGAGATTCGTGCCCGATCAAGATAATTTTTTTATGATATATCAATGATATGTTAAAGCAAAATAAATAAAGATAATAACATCAAATATCCTGGCTAGCTAAGAGGCTTTTGGAATTGATACATCATCAAAAAATTACATTGATCGAGCACGAATCTCGAGGAAAAATCAAGTTGGAAACTTCAAAAATTAGATCAAAGACCATCTGAGTTCCGATTTCAGCAAACTTATAGTCAAATTGAACGTCTCAGAAAGACAAACCCATCGACACCAAATTCGACTCAATCCGAGACCAAATGGGTCCAAATCAAAGGTCTGAAGTGCTGTTGAAGGGTTCAAACCACAATTTGGATTACCAAACGGTTTTCAAATATAGCTTGCTTATATTCGAATCGAGCGGCTCGACGAGACAAATCTAACGAGTCCAAGGTCATTTAATTCTGAAATCGTTAAGGCATCCAATTGACCAATAAACGGTCCATGATCAAGGGGATCAATATCAGCCGTCCATTCAAACACTCCCATTTTGCCCTTGATCCTCCACATATTTACAAGTCATGCCACTCTCAAAAAACTATAAATAGACCCTCATTCTTTACATGAAGGGGGGAAGCCAAGAGAGAAGAAGGAAGAGAAGGAAGAAAGCTCCTGCCGCCTAGCTCCTCCTCGACCACCGCCGGAACCTCGTCGGACCACCGTTGGAACCTTGTCGGACCACCACCGGAACTTCGCCGGACCACCGTCGGAGCCTCGCCGGACCACCGCCAGAGCTTCGCCGCACCACCACCTCCAGGCCCGACGTTCTGGCCTGACATTCTGGCCAGACGTTCTGCTGAAGGCCCGACGCTCTACTCAAGGCCCGACATTCTGCTGAAGACCCGACGCTCTGCTCAAGGCCTGACACTCTGCTCAAGGCCCGACAATTCTGCTCAAGGCCCGACGTTCTGCCGAAGGCCCAACGTTCTGCTCAATGTTGAAGTTCTGTTCAAGGCCAGACTACCAACTAACACTCAAACTTCCAGGTGACGCCGGGTCTAACACCAGACTCCTATCGAACAGTTACTAGTTGTAATCTGATCGCCCTTGGAGGCAATTCAACCCTTTGTAACCGGCTCAAATTCTAGTGGAATCATTTTCAACTGGGCTAGGCCCCGTGGTTTTTCCCCCTATTTAGGGGTTTTCCACGTAAAAACTCTGGTGCCTCTTATGAATGCTACACCCTCTCACTTATCTGATTGTGTGCTGGATCTTCGTACAAAGCTAAGACATTAAACTATATATTTCTCTACCGCCGCGAATATTCCAGGACGCAACAGGAATCATCTTATTTATAATCTTTTAAAATTTATTTCATATTTATTTTGTTTATATTTTTATGTGAAGTAAAAGTGTATTTTATAACATCAAAACATTTAAAAAAAAATATTTTTATCACTTTATCCTTTCTTATAACTCTCGCTAATAAAGTACTTATTATATATTCAAAACAGATAAGCTCTAAGTTTTCAAGTCTTTTAAGTATTAAGGACAGACCACACACCAAACAAGATAAAAAAGTCCACAAGGGAGCGTCCATTTGAATCCGAACAAAGCAGTTGTTAATAATCGTCATTAGCACTAAACTCAACAAGTTTTATTTTACTCCAACGAAAATAAATAATTTCATAATCACCCTTCTCTATATGATAAAAATATTCTGAATATTAATTCCACAAATTATGAGTGCCAATCACGTATTCCTCATTATGTAACTAGGGGTGTCAATATTTGACGCAACCCAAAAGTTTACTAAAAAATTTTGGCACCGAGTCAGTCCGTTTGATAAACGGATCAGATTTGAGACAAACAAAAAACCCAAAACTCATTGCTCACGCTCGTCCATTGAGCTCACCTGCTCGCCGGCTGCACTCTACAAATGAGATCAAAATACTATGTGCTTGTAATATTTTAATATGAGCCTAAATGAGCTCAAATCAAGCATGTAAAGCATAGTTTAAAATTTCTTTATATTGATTTAAAGTATTAAATTATCTCAAAATACTATGTTCTTGTAACAAAATGAGCGTATCAACGAGAAGAATCCAATGAGCATAAGATCATTCAATTATGATATAATTACTTCACAAAATACTAACATAATGGTCTATAATAAAGAGGCAGATAGTCCAATATAGTATTTTGGCATTTTGGTTGAATGTATTAAAATGCACTAAAGAAATTTTAAATAGACCCCTATTTTGGACATGAAGTCCTCTTAACTTGAAATTAGAAATAACTTAGGTATCTGAATAACTCTAGAGTTTTGCAAAACATTTGACGCCAACGGTCACGATTAGCAATTATTGTAGCCTAAATTCCATCACCTGATCATCATCATCTCTCCAATGTTGTCCAAGCAACATGGCTTGATTATTGTCATCTAACTTCGTCGCTCAATCGTAATCATTAGATCACCAGTGTCCAAATATCATCGCTTGATCGTTGTCATCTAATTGTTATTTCCCTTTAATTCATCTCCAATATTCACCACCTCATTCATAGAAATCAAATTTGAGTTATATACTTTGTGATCTCATTTTCTCTAATTGAGGGGAATATAATGCTAATGTAATCTTACTTATATAATTAATCATTTCAACTATGCAATTTATCATGAATTTTTTTCCTTTTTATATTTTTCATATAAAAATCCTGGTATCTTTTATGAGCATCTCTCAACTCTCTTATATGTATGTATGCAAAATCATAATATAATGTTAAGATAACAATTTTTTTTTCAAACTCTGTGAATTTTATAGCATACAAAAATTTGGCATATAGGTATATATTCTTCATATATACTAACCAAATAATACATGAATATATCTTATTATTTATGCTTCGTTTGGGATGGCTTTCTTACTGCTTCTTAAAGCGGCTTTTTAGTATAATTTTTTATTTTTGTACTAAAAACCCGCTTTAAGAAGTAGTAAGAAAACCATCCCAAACGAAGCCTTAACCATCCTTTATTTTTTTAATCACAGTAGCTAAATTATTTTTCTAACAACAACTTCCCGGATAATTTTATAAAATGCTGCAACAATCTCAAGTAGTCCCTAAGTTTTTGACTAAAGAGTTTAACATAATATTTAAATGATTTTACTTGTATTTATTTTTAAAATACCCAATTAAAGGGGAAAAAAAAAGTTGAATGGTCTAAAAGTTATTGAATTTATTTTAAAAAGTAGATAAATGTATGGAGTTATTAATAATCAATCAAAATTATATTGATGCTGAGAGGGTGAGGGCCTGAATTCATTTAAATTTTAATATTTATAATGTTTTAAATTTTATAAATAGAATATATATGTATAAATACTTATTAATTCACATATAATTAGATTAATGGTCTCCACACCCTGATACACGGTTGCAACTCATTTTTCTGAACCATATTAAAAATAATAATTTTTTTGGGTCTACTTTGATAAATATTTGTCCCAAAAAAAAAAAAAATATATATATATATATATGAAAAATATTATGTAAAATGATACAATGATTTTGTGAGGCCCTTTTGTTCTATTTCGCACTAATTCCTTTAAATTAAAAAATGTACAAATTTTTTAAATTAAAAATTGCATATTTACACATAATTAATTTTTAAATTATTCAAACTTATAGTTTTCTTCCTTTTACACTTAAAAAAATTACAACCATACCCTAAAGGGGAGAACCGCTTTAATTGTTTTGTTTTTTAACATTAGGGATTTTAGACACAGATACAAATCCATCTTTTTTTATTTCCAAAAGCAATATAGATTTTTCTAATTTATTTACTTTCAACATTCTTTCATAAAAAGGCCTCTACTGTGTTAAAATTAGGGACTGCTATATATCCACACATATTTAAGCAATTCAATGAGTAATATTATGTGCTTGAAAATTTAAGTCGGTAGAGTGTATATTTTATGTCTCAGGATGTACAAAAATTCAACATGTACAGATGAAAGTAATAAGATTGGATAAGTTTTTGTGTGAAAAGTCGGAAAGGGAAAAAATTATGGGGCCTGACCTAGTTGTAAAATCCACTAGATGGTAAGTGATACAAATATCTTGTTTTTTTCATGGTTGAAGAAGAGGAAGAGTACAAAAATCAAATTTGACAATTAATATCCAATAATATGGTTGAATTTTCTCAATAGGGATTATGGAAAGTAGTTGTCCATGGATAGACTTTGATACCCAACAACATGATTAAATCTTATCAATAATCTGCAGATGTAAAGATTTTTTATGCAGATCCACAGTGGCGATGATGATTGTCGGTGGCAATAACTAACAGTGGTTGTCTGCAACAATGACTGAAAAATACGAGAGATTTCTTTCTAATTTTCTCTATCATTCTTCCTCATGTGAATAGTAATAAAATATTTATAGATTTTTAAAAGTGACATGCTCCGTAAATATAGAAAAAATCTAGGGCAAAATCAGTGTGCTTCATCAAATGGTCTATCTTGATTCCTTCAATTATAGAGCTTTCTTCAAGCATTTTAATATCTTAATGATGTTAAAATTAAGTGATATTGGGCTCGTTGGATTTGTGTCATCGAGCCGCTAGATTCGACTATTAGCATGCCATATTTGGAGATTATTTGGTTACCCAATTAGTGCTTTGAATATTCTAAATATGTTTTAGTCCCTTGGTTCAAGCCCATATGGACTCGGATTAGGCCGATCTTGGTGTCATTGGGTTCGTCTTGTCGAGACGTTCAGTTTGATTGTAAGGTTGTTAAAATCGAAGTTTGGATGATCCCAATTTTAATTTTGAAAGTTTCTAGTTCAAATATACTGAGATTAGTGTTGGATCAATGTGATTTTTGTCGAAGTAGCAAGTAATTTAAAAAAAAAAAATTTCAAAGGCCTACTTGATTGAAGTTTAAATAAATCTAAGTTATTTAGACTTTATTTGAGACAACTTCCACACCATTTTTTAAAATTGCTTTCTAGTATAAAAAATTTCTTGAATTAAAAATTTTGTACTAAAAATTGTTTTAGAAAATAATAAAAAATCTGTCACAAACGAAACTTTAGTTGATTTCAAGATTTGCTTTTATCATATTAAAGAAATCGTCATCATAATTTTCAATGAAAAGATATTTACCACTTTATTAGTTTCCTAATTAAGTATGATTATGCACTTCATGATGATTAGTTTTTCTTGAATAAAATTTAATAACAATTTTTACACATTCTCACCTTAAATTTACCATTTACACCATTAAAAAATATTGCAGATAGGTTATGTAAGAGGTAACAAACAAACAACTAATGCTCCAACAACCCTATTCAATACTATTGAATAATAGTAAAAAATGTCATGCATTTCATATTTCTATCTTACAATTCAAATAAATTTAATTATAATTATTTTTCAGACTACATAAAATGGCATATGCAGCCTCATATGTCATTTGTTACATCAACTTTTTTTCTTTTTTTTTTTATAACAAAACAAGATAATCTATTAATATAATCAGAAAAGGTTACAAGATCAAGTGAAGAAAGAAAAAAGAAGAAAAAAGGAGAAAAAAGACAAGATACAATGAAATAAGGACTCAGTAATCAGCCGAGGCTCCCAGCATCCCCAAAGCCTCGCACGGACCATCCAGTAAGATGAATAAAGCGTCCAAAAAATCCACCAACTCGATGAAATTCACCAAAGGTTGCCACCACAAGGCGACGAGGACACGAGCCCCAGTCACATCATAGTCCATAACCAACGCGTCTCCACACTGTCCAAATCAATAACATAGAAACAGAAAAAAGGTAGCAAGAAACAGAATATATACAAAACAATTATCTTCTTCTCCGACCCCTCCCATGAAAACGCACACGAGAAGCAGCCGAAATTTGTTACATCAACTTGTAGAAGCAGATCTAACTATCAATGAATTTAACAAATTTCAATATTTTTCAAAACAAAAATTTGAATTCAAGTAAATCAAATGAGCTTTAGATTAATATAAATCTGATGCTCATTTTGCACATTCAGCTGGAATTCTATCATGCTAGCTCCCTTATGGAATGCTAATGGATGGAAGGGATCGAGAAGAAAGAAAGCATAGAGAATGTGATGGAATGATTAATGTGGCCTGTCATTTGTGCAAAATCATGAAAGTGTAAAGGAATGCGGAAGGCCCAATGATGTTCCTCAAAAAAGATCAAAGTATGCATGATGCTTCATAGTTATACATAAAACAGTCTTAATATGGATTAGCTGCTTTGTTTAGAACAAACCCTTTAATTATCATCTATATCATTCATGATTACATTAATGACTGCACTTTAATTTGGTTTCAAAGGCTGTTGTTGTGTGTTTCCCATCCTCATTTGAATGTATATGGCTTCTTAAATTTAATAAAGGATAGTTTAGTTATTTGGGGATAGATATAAGGTACTTTGAATAACAACGAGAAAGGTTTAATTTAGGATTTGTTTGTGGCGACTTTTTTAATGAGGATGAGTCTCAAAACTATTACACTGACTTTAAAATAAGCGCAGTATATGTGGAATCATTTAAAATTTATATCGCATTCATCTTAAAATAAATTCAATAAATTAATTTAAAACTTACCCCAATGGAAGCTCTTCTTAGAAGAAAGAACCTACTCGTTATTGGGCAAGTAGCTTCACATTTGAACTTTTCATATTCCGATTATCTAATTATGGAGATTGAATTTAACAGTTCTAATTCAAGCCACTAAACTTTTATTGAATTAATTAATTCCAATCATTCATTTTCAATTGAATAATTATCATCTAAACTATACACACAATTACTTATCCAACATAGAGAATCCAAACCACCTTTGTGTAGTTATTGAATCATGAAGTTCAAAGTTTCGTTTGGAACAACTTTCAAAATGCTTTGTATTTCAGGAGATAGCTATAATTTTTATATGCCCAATATTTTTTTATTGCTTTCAACAAATTTTTATATTAGAAAGCTATTTTCTGCACCAGCTTTAAAAAAATTAAATGTTTACGAAAAGATGCTACCATCCTAAACATGCCCTAAATCTTTCTCTTACTAAAACCACTTCATTTACGAAGATGAAAAAATTGAAAAAAATTTAATATTCCACCATCAATAACTGACTCTCTTATTGTAATATCCAAATATCCAAAACCCAAGTAATGGAAGTGATTTTTGTTAATGCTTGTTTAATTTTGATTTGATTTCATAATTATGAATCCTAGAGTGTCCAATGTATTCTTATTAAGTATAAGTCTAGATGAACCCAAGAGTTATTGGGAAAGAGAAATGTAAGTCATCAAATTTTCTTTGGGAGCACTATAGCACAAGGATGGGTAACATTGCGATATATACTCTTTAGTTGTAAAGGAAGAAAGAGAGGTGCTACGATGCCAAGAAGCGTCGTCACGATGCTGGTCGGGCTAAACTAATTATGATTTTTAAATATTAAAATATCTTAAACTATTTTCTTATCACTCTATCCCCAGCCCTTACCCAGAGAAGAAGAGAGCAAAAGGGTGATGAGAAGGAGAGAGAAAGAAGAATATAGATTTTAAAGGTCAAAGCGCTAGATTTGTCCATCGGGCCTATTCAGGATATTGTAGAGCACAAGATAGACCTCTGAACTCCTATCTCTGATTTTAATTTGAATGATTTTATTAAAAATATGAATAAGATATATTTTTTTATGTTTTTAAAATTTTTTCAACATGTAACTTTTAGTATATTGTTTTATATCATATTTTGAATATATATTTTGACTATAAAAAATATGGATGAGATATATTTAGGGTTTGCCGGCGTTGTGGATATCTGAGGAAGAAGTTCTTTATCTTGTTAAGCATTTTGATTATGCTTTAGTTGGGAAATTTTCATTCCGAAGGCCGCGGTTAGATTCGATTAGAAATTTTTTTTTCAACCTCAAACTGTCGGGTGAGTTTTGTGTCACTATTTTGTATCAAAGAAATGTTATGACTAAGCTTTCTAATGATTTTGGCTATGGTAGGGTTTTTATGCATAGATCTTACTTCGTTTATGGTTGTTTTATGAAGTTAATAAAATAGACTCATTTTCTTGATTTATCGGAAGAGTCCCTGATCGTTTCCATCTGGATCTCATTTCCAGAACTTCTCCCCCTTCTCTTTTCACCTCATATTCTTTCTGGTTTGGAATATATGTTTGCCCGATCACTTCATACGGATAATGCCACTATTGTGGGTTCTAGGCCACCCGTTGTGCGTATTTTGGTGAAGATGGACATTTCTAGATCCTATCCTGGTTCTGTTTGGCTTGGTCTTGAAAATTTTAGCTATATTCAAAAGGTGGTTTTAGAATGTTTGCCTAGTTTTTATTTTCATTATAAAGCTATGGGACATAAAAATTCTGAATGTGTTAAATTGCATCCTCAGTTGAGGAAGCATGACGTTTTTGTTCATCTGGATGCTGGTTATGTTCCTAATCCTGTTGTGGGGTCTAGAGTTTTGACTATAAATGAATTGAAATTAAATATTTGCCCTTATTACAGAGGCTGGGATTTTGGCTTTAAATGATATGGAAATGGATATTGCTCTTATTCTTACCAGGGATTCTTAAAAGATGTTTTTGAATGATCCTATCTCTCCTTTTGATAATGTGCATTTAGTTTCTTTTGTTTCTTCTAATATTGCTCCTTCTGAAGTTGTCTATGTTAACAATAATGCTAATTCTCCTTTGCTTACTCCCTATAGTGTTAATTCTTTAGAAAATTTGAATTCTGATGGTGAGAAAATCTCTCTTAACTCTGATAGCTATGGTACTCATTTAATTTCTTCTTATGCTGTTTTGAATGTGTCGAATGAAGATTATGATGTTGTGGGTAAAATCGTGGCATCTAGTTCTAACCCTATCTTGATTTCTAATTTACCTATTGAAGGCATTGATATTTCTAATAATGTCCCTATTATTGATCTATTGGTTTCTCCCATGCCAGATGTGTGTATTAACTTGGTTGGTGAGCACTATGTTGACCCTGTTGATTAATCTGATTGGATGGAGGAATTCTCAAGTAATATTCATTGTGATGGGGATATATATATGTTACATGTTCTAAAGTTTCTTTAGAGGATTTTAATTTGGGTGTGATGAAATTTGATAAAGCTGGTTTCTCTATGGGTTATAGAAAGAAAATTATAAAAAAAAAAGAAAGTTCAAAAAACTTTTTAAGCTTGCCTTTGTGTTGTTGTTGTTGTTGTTCCTTTGTTCTGTTGGCGTGTTATTTTGTGGGGTTTTGGTTGTGACTGTTCTTATTTTTTGTGGTTGGTGGGGCCTTTGTTGTCCTGATTCGTGGGCTTTTCTTTTGGTGTTTGGTCTTAATTGGCTTGTGTTCTTTTGGGTTGTGGTGTTTTTCTTGTTCCTCCTTTGGTTGTTCTGGGTTGGTTTGGTGCTGGTGTGTTTTGTTGGGGTCTTCCTCCATTGGCCAATTATTTTAATGCTTGGTATCTCTTGCTCTTTCTAGATTTTCTGCAGCTTTAGATGCTTGGTGGCTTTTGGGTTGCTCCTTCGCAGCTGGGGGTGATCTTGGATGGTTGTTTGCTGAAGCTCTTCTGCTCTTCCAAATGTCCTTTTTTTTGGGTTGGTCTCTCGCTAGTTTGGCATGCCTTCCTTTCTTTATGCTTGTTTTCTATACTAGTTTGAATCATTGACTCATATGTTTTACTTCAAACGTTGTATTTTTATAGAGCTTATGATTCATTAAGGACTTATAACCCTTTTTATATTAACGTGTAGGCACCTATGTGAGTTTTAACAAAAAAAAAGAAGAAGTAAATGTCTAATGGTAAGTGTTTTGTGATGTAATTGAAATCTCTATGAATGTCATTTTAAAAGTATAAGTAATAATTTTAAAATCATATACATACTTAAACTCTTGAAAATCATATTTTACTAGCACTTTATGCATTATTTACAAGTCATTGAGTTTTAATTAAATTGATATTTAATATTTTAAATGGACATTGATATTTGTGATGACTAGGAAAAAAAGTCCTCTAGGCTAGTTGTGCTCATTTTATAAATTCTTGGCATTTAAAGAAAAATGAAAAGACCTAACATAGTAGAGAGGTGTAGAGACAGATTCTTCTTGATTTGAATTATTAAGGTAATATTTTGTAATCTAATTTTTAATTCTTTTGATATACAGATTGAAAGTAAACTGAATTATTATGTTTTTGATGAAATGTAAAAAATATTGAGTTGTTTTTATTATTTAAATTTTAATAGCTTCGATTATTTTTGTTGATGGTTGGTTGAGTGGCAAATATAAGATTTAGATATTCAATCATTCAATTAGATTTTATGATATCACACTTATTTTCTATCAATCATTAATAGAAATAATTATGTTAGTGTTCTCACACAATGTTTTATAGCAATAATTTTATAAAATTATGTTATGTTGAATTAATCACATATTTTAAAATATTAAATTTTTTATAAAATTTATATTATCTTAAATGTTTACATTTTAAATTTTTATATTTTATATAAATAACTTCTCATTTTATTATATATTTTCAAAGAACATTATGAATGTATTTTTCGTTTTATACTTTGCATAAAAGAAAAAAATTACGAGTACAATAGCTTTAACAATTATATAAAAAATTTAATAATTTCTTTTCAAAATAATGAATTTTTTTTTATAAATTTTAAATAAAAATAATTTGCTGTCACCATCTTATTAAAAGAAATATGTAGGAGACAGGCCACGACATAAAAATTTTCCTCTTTAATATTAGCCTTGGTTGAGCCCCTTTTGTATCTCTCTCTCGCTCTCTCGCTCTCTCGCTCTCGCTCTCTCAAACAAACAAACAAACAAGATAATAAATAAAGAAATCTTAAACGTTTCTTCTTTCTAATGAATACTCCTTTTTAATTTCCTGGCTTCTTATTCTCCTCTGTCGCCTTCTGCCTAGCTTCTCTCTCCCCACTCGCTCGGAATTCCGCAGTAACTTCTCCTTCATGGCAATTCCAAATTCATTACTCCGTCTTTACTGACCAAGGAAGAAGAGATGTTCATCACCATCATCATCATCATCTTTCAATATTCACTACAGCTAAGCCTTCTCTTTCTTCTTCCTCTTCCTCTTCTTCTTCTTCCACTGTGGAGGAGGACTTGGCTTTGTCTGCTTCGTCTAAGAAAATTGGAGATATCAATGGAGATGATGAGGCGGAGGGTTATCACACTCCAAACATCACCGGAGCATAGAATTCGTCCATCGGTAGATTGCCCGCCTGCACCGAAGAAGCCAATCGAAGGTAGCCAGAGGAGGAAGAGGAAGGTTTCATGGAGTAATAGAAGAGAATGTTTGCATTTGGAGCTTATGAGTTCTTATATGGAAGTTGATGGTGTTTGGCTGATGAAGAAGAGGCTTAGAAGGGAAAGAAATTAATTAATGAAAGTTATTAGCTAGTTAGTTTTCTTAGTTTTCTCTACCATGTAAGTTACATACTTGAGAATGGATTAACAGTTCCATTTTAATCTCTTTTGTTTATGATTCTTTTCTTTTCTCTTTGTTTCTTCCTCTTCTGTGAGCATCAAAAAAATGACGGTGATGTTTTTAGTTTCCATTAGATATATATTTGGCTTGTAATTTTCTTAATTGTTAGATTAAAGTTGATATCAAAATCTTATTAGCCATAATAGAGCTGATTCAAATCTTGAATAATGCTGAAAAGAGATTTTTTTTTAAACTTTTATTATGTCTAAATTTATTGGTCGAATAGACCAAGCTAGTTCTCTAATTTATACTTCTTCATAATTTCCTCCATGGGAGAATTTACTTACAAATTAGACCTACATGTAAATATTATAACAAAAATAAATCCTACTTGATGAATAATTTGGAATATAAAAATGCTTTAATAAAATAAAATTTAAATGAAAAAAAATTATATAAAAATATTAATTTAATTTATTTAAAATGAAAATTATATATAAATTTAATATTAATTTATTTTAATTTTGATATTTCATTTTACTTATTTAAAATGAAAAATCTAGTTAAAATAAATTAATTATATAAAAATATACTAAAATTAATAAATTAATAACATAATATATTTGAAAAGAAAATTTAAAATATAACATTTTAAAAAAATTAATAGCATAATTCAAACACGTCGTCCTCCAACTTCGGTTTCTCTAACCTCTAGTTGCCCGCCAACGACCTTGCTGGTGGAATGAACAAGCACACACTTTTTTGTGAACAACTCTCATATCACTACATTTTTTCAACTCCAACCATGTTGCGTGCTCTATTTTATGTGTATTATTACATCAACCCAAGGCCTTCCCTCCATGGAAGGGCCTCATTTGAAATAAAAAATAAACACTACTAAAACATTTCAACTAGCCATGCCCCATGATTTTTTCCCTTTTTAAGCACTTCTACATAAAAAGCTCGGTAATCTCTTCTAATTCTCATGCTCCTCCCTCTTATTTGTTTTGTGTGATGAATTTTTCGTACAAAATTAGACGTTAACTCTATATCTCTCTACCAATGTGAATGTTCCCGTCCGCAATAATTACTAATCTATATATTGCACTCATATAAAATGTATTACAAAAATTATGAAAATTTTGATCCGAACATTTTGATAGATCTTTTAATTTTACAATATTAAATTTATTGTTAGATCAATATAATATGTAAAATTAGTAATACATTATAATCATTCAAATTAAATTAGATTAAAGCAAATATAGAGAGGGACATGAGGGGACTTGCCTCCAAAATTTATAATATTTTTATACATGCGCCCTCAAAATAAATAGCATTTAAAATATAAATAAATATTAAATATTAAAAATATTGATGATATTTTAAAAAATTAATTTTATGCACACATTAATTTTGATATTTGTTTTAATAAAAAAAAAATTGATCATAATATACTAAGTTATTTTTTCCTAGTATAAAGCAAATTAAAATTCTCCTTTCCTACACTAATATTATGATTGTTGAGTCCACGAGTATTCGCGGCAGTAGAGAAATATAAAATTTAACGTCTTAACTTTTTACGAAAATCTGGCACGCAATCAGATAAGAGAGAGTGTGTAACATTTATGAGAGACCAAGATTTTTACGTGAAAAACCAGAAAAATGGGGGAAAAATCACATGGCCTAGCTTAGTTTGAATGAATCAACTATTATTTGCATTCGATTACAAATGAGTCCCCTCCTTGGGGGGAAGGCTTTAGCTTGATGTACATCTTATAGAGTAACATTACATAATGTGAATACAAAGAATCATTGTTTATGTATGTTTGGTCGGTTGGACTGTAGTCGTTGGGCGACGTAAGTCAGAAGGACCGTAATCGACTGGCGATGGAGGTCAAAGGATCGTAGTCGGTGGCGATGAAAGTCAGAAGGATCGTAGTCAGTGGGCGACGGAGGTCGAAGGACTGTAGTAAGTTGACGACGTAAGTCAGAAGGACATAAGTCGACGGCGACGAGGTCAAAGGACTGTAGTTGGTGGGTGACGTAAGTTGAAGGACCGTAGTCCGGGTGACGGATGTCGGAAGGATCGTTGTCTGACGACAGAGGTTAGAAGGAAGGCATAGGTAGAAGTTCAGCAATGACAGAAACCAGCACCTAAAAGTGTCCGACAAAGTCCAAAAAAAGGCAGAAGTCTGGTGTCGGGTAGAAATCTGTGATGAGTTGAGGTCCGGCGTCGGTAGAAGTTTGGCATCAGTCGACGACCGGGGGAACTCTTGCGTTAGATAAATTCGGACAAAACACTCCAGAGTCACTTGGAGATCGGGCGAGATTCCAGTGTCCCGTGGAAGTCGGGCGGAATTCCGGCTTCGCTTGGGCAGAATTCTGACGTCACTTGGGCGTGGCAGAATTTCGGTGGTGGTCGAGGAGTTTATTCCCTCCTATCCTTTTCTTCTTCTTCTCTTCTTCTTGCTTGGGCCCCCTTCTCAAGAGAAATGAGGGGTCTATTTATAGATTGTTGGAGTAACATGACTCAAAAATAGGTGAGAGATCAATAGAAATGTGGAGTGATTCGGAAGGACGGCCGATATTGAATCCCTTGATCATGTGTCATTCGTCAGACATTTGAAGGTCTTAATAATGCCGGAATTTGGCGATCTTGGGCTCGTTGGTTTCATCTCATCGAGCCGCTTGATTCTAAAATAACCACGTCATATTTCGAAACTATTTGGTAACTCAAATTGTGATTTGAACTTTCCAATAGCACTTCAGTGATTGATTGGACCATTTGGGCTCGGATTGAGTCGAATTTGGTGTCGTTGAGTTCGATTTCCGAACGCTCAGTTTGACTATAAGTTGCTGAAATCGAGTTTAGTGATACCGGATTTAATTTTGAAGTTTCCTGTATGATTTTGCCTCGAGATTCGTGCCCGTTCAAGATAATTTTTTTATGATATATCAATGATATATTAAAGCAAAATAAATAAAGATAATAACATCAAATATCCTGGCTAGCTAAGAGGCTTTTGGAATCATCTTATTTATAAATCTTTTAAAATTTATTTCATATTAATTTTGTTTATATTTTTATGTGAAGTAAAAGTGTATTTTATAACATCAAAACATTTAAAAAAAAATATTTTTTCACTTTATCCTTTCTTATAACTCTCGCTAATAAAGTACTTATTATATTCAAAACAGATAAGCTCTAAGTTTTCAAGCTTTTAAGTATTAAGGACAGACCACACACCAAACAAGATAAAAAAGTCCACAAGGGAGCGTCCATTTGAATCCGACAAAGCAGTTGTTAATAATCGTCATTAGCACTAAACTCAAAAAGTTTTATTTTACTCCAACGAAAATAATAATTTCATAATCACCCTTCTCTATATGATAAAAATATCTGAATATTAATTCCACAAATTATGAGTGCAATCACGTATTCCTCATTATGTAACTAGGGGTGTCAAATTTGACGAAACCAAAAAGTTTACTAAAAAAATTTTGGCACCGAGTCAGTCCGTTTGATAAACGGATCAGATGAGACAAACAAAAAACCCAAAACTCATTGCTCACGCTCGTCCATTGAGCTCACCTGCTCGCCGGCTGCACTCTACAAATGAGATCAAAATACTATGTGCTTGTAATATTTTAATATGAGCCTAAATGAGCTCAAATCAAGCATGTAAAGCATAGTTTAAAATTTCTTTATATTGATTTAAAGTAATTAAATTATCTCAAAATACTATGTCTTGTAACAAAATGAGCGTATCAACGAGAAGAATCCATGAGCAAAAGACATTCAATTATGATATATTACTTCACAAAATACTAACATAATGGTCTATAATCAAGAGGCAGATAGTCCAATGTAATATGTGGCATTTTGGTTGAATTTATTAAAATGTCACTAAAGAAATTTTAAATAGACCCCTATTTCCACATGAAGATGATCATAACTTGAAATTAGAAATATATTGGGTATCTGAATAACTCTAGAGTTTTGCAAAACATTTGACGCCAACGGTCACGGTTAGTAATTATTGTAGCCTAAATTCTATCACCCGATCATCATCATCTCTCCAATGTTGCCCAAGCAACATGGCTTGATATTTTCATCTAACTTCGTCTCTCAATCGTAATCATTAGATCACCAGTGTTCCAATATATCATCGCTTGATCGTTGTCATCTAATTGTTATATCCCTTTAATTCATCTCCAAATTCACCACCTCATTCATAGAAATCAAATTTGTGTTATATACTTTGTGATCCATTTTCTCTAATTGGGGAGAATAAGTGCTAATGTAATCTTGCTTATATAATTAATCATTCAAATATGCAATTCATCATGATTTTTTTTCCTTTTTTTGATTTTTCAAATAAAAATCCTCGTATCTTTTATGACATCCTCAACTCTCTTATATGTATGTATGCAAAATCATAATATAATGTTAAGATAACAAATTTTTTTTCAAACTCTGTGAATTTTGTAGCATACAAAAATTGGCATATAGGTATATATTCTTCATATATATTAACCAAATAATAACATGAATATATCTTATTATTTATGCTTCGTTTGGAATGACTTCTTACTGCTTCTTAAAGCGGCTTTCAGTACTAAGAAAATAATTTTTGTACTAAAAAACCGCTTTAAGAGGCAGGAAGAAAACCATCCCAAACGAAGCCTAAACATCATTTTTGTAATTACAGTAGCTAAATTATTTTTCCAACAACAACTTCCCGGATAATTTATAAAATGCTGCAACAACTCAAGTAGTCCCTAAGTTTTTGACTAAAGAGTTTAACATATATTTAAATGATTTTACTTGTATTTATTTTTAAAATATCCAATTAAAGGGGAAAAAGGAAAAAAAGAAGTTGAATGGTCTAAAAGTTATTGAATTTATTTAAAAAGTTGATAATGTATGGAGTTATTAATATCAATCAAAATTTATATTGATGCTGAGAGGGAGAGGACCTGAATTCATTTAAATTTTAATATTTTATAATGTTTAAATTATATAAATAGAATATGTATGTATAAATACTTATAATTCACATATAATTAGATTAGTGGCTCCACACCCTGATACACGTTGCAACTCATTTGATGAACCATATTAAAAATAATAATTTTTTGGGTCTACTTTGATAAATATTTGTCCCAAATGTGCATATATATATATATAATAATATATATATATATATATATATATATATATATATTTATATGAAAAATATTATGTAAAATGATGCAATGATTTTGTGAGGCCCTTTTGTTCAATTCGCACTAATTCCTTTAAATAAAAATGTACAAATTTTTTAATTAAAAATTGCATATTTACACATAATTAATTTTTAATTATTCAAATATAGTTTATTCCTTTTACATTTAATCCAAACAAAGTAATAATATGTAAATAAGAAACCTTTAATAGTGTTGCTGGCTAGAATAACGCAGCTGTAGAGTTAGAAAAGTTTCGTCTGGCGTTGCACGAATATCTAGCACACACAAACAGAAGATAAAAGAACACTAGGATTTTTACGGGAAAAACCTGAAAAGGGGAAAAACTACGAGGCCACCTAAGTGAAAAGTTCCACTAGTGTCTTTTGGATACAAGAGGCTGATTCGTCTCACAAGTTAGATGATAGATTAAAATGAGTTTCTTCTGAATTAAAATTCAGTTACAAAGTTTGTGCAAAGTTCCGGATCACCGATATGGCAGAATTCGGCAGTATTCAGGCGGCGGAAAAAACTCCGGCGGTGGTCGAGGAGGAGCTGATTCTCCTTCTCCTTCTCTTCTTCCTCTCTTCTTCTTCTCATCTCTTGCTTGGGTTCCCTCTCATGAAAAATGAGGGGTCTTTTATAGATTTTTGGAGTTACTATAACTCGTAAATAGGTGTGAGATCAAGGGAAAATAGGGATTTTTGAATGGACGGTCGTAATTGAATCCCTTGATCATGCCCGCTCGTTAGACATTTGAAGGTCTTAACGATGCCGGTATTTGGTGATCTTGAGCTCGTTGGATTCGTCTCGTCGAGCCCTCGATTTGACTATAAGCTCGTTAAAATCAGAGACCGTTTGGTAACTCAAGTTGTAGTATGAGCTTTCCAACAGCACTTTGGGTGCTTGATTTGGGCTCATTTGGGCTCGGATCGAGTTGAATTTGGTGTCTTTGGGTTTGTATTCCAAGACGCCCAGTTTGACTACAAGCTCGCTGAAATCGGAGTTCGGGAGCTCCTAGATTTAATTTTTGAAGTTAATGGTTAGATTTCACCTCGAGATTCGTGCTTGATAAAGTTAATTTTGTGAGATATGTCAAATAGATTTATATATTTTACGACTCTCGACTCTATTTTAATTTTTTTCATAAATTCAAGAGTTGAAAACAATATAATACATACTCAACAACGTTATCTTGAAGCTGTATATATAAAAAAAAATTACAACCTTACCCTAAAGGGGAAACCGCTTTAATTGTTTTGTTTTTTAACATTAGGGATTTAGACACAGATACAAATCCACTTTTTTTTATTTCGAAAAGCAATATAGATTTTTCAAATTTATTTACTTTCAACATTCTTTCATAAAAAGGCCTCTACTGTGTTAAAATTAGGGACTGCTATATATCCACACATATTTAAGCATTCAATGAGTAATATTATGTGCTTGAAAATTTAAGTCGGTAGAGTGTAAATTTTTATGTCTCAGGATGTACAAAAATTCAACATGTACAGATGAAAGTAATAAGATTGGATAAGTTTTTTGTGTGAAAATCGGAAAGGGAAAAAATTATGGGCCTGACCTATTTGTAAAATCCACTAGATGGTAAGTGAACAAATATCTTGTTTTTTTCATGGTTGAAGAAGAGGAAGAGTACAAAAATCAAATTTGACAATTAAAATCCAATAATATGGTTGAATTTTCTCAATAGGGATTATGGAAAGTAGTTGTCCATGGATAGACTTTGATACCCAACAACATGATTAAATCTTATCAATAATCTGCAGATGTAAAGATTTTTTATGCAGATCCGCAGACCACAGTGGCGATGATGGTTGTCGGTGGCAAAATACTGACAGTGCTTGTCTGCACAAATGACGAAAAATACAGAGATAGTTCTTTCTAATTTTCTCTACATTCTTCCTCCTCATGTGAAGAGTAACAACATATTTTATAGATTTTAAAAATAACATGCTCCGTAAATATAAAAAAATCTAGGGCAAAATCAGTGTACCATTAAAGGTCTATCTTGATTCCTTCGTTTATAGACTTTCTTCAAGCATTTAATATCTAATGATGTCAAAATTAAGTAGATTGGGCTCGTGGATTTGTGTTATTGAGCCGCTCGATTCTACTATAAGCATGTCATATTTGGAGATTATTTGGTTATCCAATTAGTGCTTTGAATATTCTAAATATGTTTTAGTCCCTTGGTTCAAGCGCATATGGACTCGGATTAGGCCGATCTTGGTGTCATTGGGTTCGTCTTGTCGAGACGTCAGTTTGATTGTAAGGTTGTTAAAATCGAAGTTTGGATGATCCCAATTTTAATTTTGAAAGTTTCTAGTTCAAATATACTGAGATTAGTGTTGGATCAATGTGATTTTTGTCGAAGTAGCAAGTAAATTAAAAAAAAATTTCAAAGGCCTACTTGATTGAAGTTAAATAAATCTAAGTTATTTAAACTTTATTTGAGACAACTTCCACACCATTTTTTAAAATTGCTTTCTAGTATAAAAATTTCTTGAATTAAAAATTTTGTACTAAAAATTGTTTTAGAAAATAATAAAAATCTGTCACAAACGAAACTTTAGTTGATTAAGATTTGCTTTTATCTATTAAAGAAATCATCATCATAATTTTCAATGAAAAGATATTTACCACTTTATTTTTCCTAATTAAGTATGATTATGCACTTCATATAATTAGTTTTTCTTGAATAAAATTTAATAACAATTTTTACACATTCCACCTTAAATTTACCATTTACACCATTAAAAAATATTGCAGATAGGTATGTAAGAGGTAACAAACAAACAACAATGCTCCAACAACCCTATTCATACTATTGAATAAATTAAAAAATGTCATGCATTTCATATTTCTATCTTACAATTCAAATAAATTTAATTATAATTATTTTTCAGACTACATAAAATGGCATATGCAGCCTCATATGTCATTTGTTACATACTTACATCAACTTTTTTTCTTTTTTTTTTATAACAAAACAAGATAATCTATAAATATAATCAAGAAAAGGTTACAAGATCAAGTGAAAGAAAGAAAAAGGAGAAAAAAGAACAAGATACAATGAAATAAGGACTCAGTAATCAGCCGAGGCTCCCAGCATCCCCAAAGCCTCGCACGGACCATCCAGTAAGATGAATAAAGCGTCCAAAAAATCCACCAACTCGATGAATTCACCAAAGGTTGCCACCACAAGGCGATGAGCCCCAGCCACATCATAGTCCATAACCAATGCGTCTCCACACCGACCAAATCAATAACATAGAAACAGAAAAAAGGTAGCAAGAAACATAATACAAAACATATATCTTCTTCTCCGGCCCCTCCCATGAAAACGCACACGAGAAGCAGCCGAAATTTGTTACATCAACTTGTAGAAGCAGATCTAACTATCAATGAATAAACAATTCAATATTTTTCAAAAACAAAAATTTGAATTCAAGTAAATCAAATGAGCTTTAGATTAATATAAATCTGATGCTCATTTGCACATTCAGCTGGAATTCTATCATGCTAGCTCCCTTATGGAATGCTAAGGATGGAAGGGATCGAGAAGAAAGAAAGCATAGAGAATGTGATGGAATGATTAATGTGGCCGTCATTTGTGCAAAATCATGAAAGTGAAAAGGAATGCGGAAGGCCCAATGATGTTCCTCAAAAAAGATCAAAGTATGCATGATGCTTCATAGTTATACATAAAACAGTCTTAATATGGATTACTGCTTTGTTTAGAACAACCCTTTAATTATCATCTATATCATTCAGATTACATAATGACTCACTTTAATTTGGTTTCAAAGGCTGTTGTTGTGTGTTTCCCATCCTCATTTGAATGTATATGGCTTCTTAATTTAATAAAGGATAGTTTAGTTATTTGGGGATAGATATATAGTTACTTTGAATAACAACGAGAAAGGTTTAATTTAGGATTTGTTTTGGGCACTTTTTAATGAGGATGAGTCTCAAAACTATTACACTGACTTTAAAATAAGCGCAGTATATGTGGAATCATTTAAAATTTATATCGTATTCATCTTAAAATAAATTCAATAAATTAATTTAAAACTTACCCCAATGGAAGCTCTTCTTAGAAGAAAGAACCTACTCGTTATTGGGCAAGTAGCTTCACATTTGAACTTTTCATATTCCGATTATCTAATTATGAGATGAATTTAACAGTTCTAATTCAAGCCACAAAACTTTTATTGAATTAATTAATCCAATCATTCATTTTCAATTGAATGATTATCAATCAAAACTACACACACAATTACTTATCAACATAGAGAATCCAAACCACCTTTGTGTAGTTATTGAATCGTGAAGTTCAAAGCTTCGTTTGGAACAACTTTCTTACTGCTTTGTATTTCAGGAGACAGCTATAATTTTTATATGCCCAATATTTTTTATTGCTTTCAACAATTTTTCATATTAGGAAGCTATTTTTCTGCACCACTTTAAAAAAAATTACTTTTTTATGAAAAATGCTACCATCCTAAACATGCCCTAAATCTTTCTCTTACTAAAACCACTTCATTTACGAAGATGAAGAAATTGAAAAAAAATTAATATTCCACCATCAATAACTGACTCTCTTATTGTAATATCCAAATATCCAAAACCCAAGTAATGGAAGTGATTTTGTTTAATGCTATTTAATTTGATTTGATTTCATAATTATGAATCCAGATAGTGTCCAATGTATTCTTAAGTAAAGTCTAGATGAACCTAGAGTTATTGGGAAAGAGAAATGTAAGTCACAAATTTTCTTTGGAGCACTATATCACAAGGATGGGTAGCATTGCGATTATACTCTTTAGTTGTAAAGGAAGAAAGGGAGGTGCTACGGTGCCAAGAAGCGTCGTCGCGATGCTGGTCGGGCTAAACTAATTATGATTTTTAAATATTAAAATATCTTAAACAATTTGCTTATCACTCTATCCCAGGCCTTACCCCAGCCCTTACCCGAGAAGAAAGAGCAAAAGGGTGATGAGAAGGAGAGAGAAGAAGAATATAGATTTTAAAGGTCAAAGCACTAGATTTGTCCATCAGGCCTATTCAGGATATGTAGAGCACAAGATAGACCTCTGAACTCCTATCTCTATTTTAATTTGAATTATTTTTATTAAAAAAATGAATAAGATATATTTTTTTATGTTTAAAATTTTTTTTCAACATGTAACTTTTAGTATATTGTTTTTATATCATATTTTGAATATTTTGACTATAAAAAATATGGATGAGATAATTTAGGGTTTGCCGGCGTTGTGGATATCTGAGGAAGAAGTTCTTCACTTGTTAAGCATTTTGATTATGCTTTAGTTGGGAAATTTTCATCCGAAGGCCGCAGTTAGATTCGATTAGAAATTTTTTTTTTTTTCAACCTCAAACTGTCGGGTGAGTTTTGTGTCACTATTTTGTATCAAAGAAATGTTAGACTAAGCTTTCTAATGATTTTGCTATGGTAGGGTTTTTATGCATAGATTTCACTTCGTTTATGGTTGTTTTATGAAGTTAATAAAATAGAATCATTTTCTTGATTTATCGAAGAGTCCCTGATCGTCTCCACTTGGATCTCATTTCCAGAACTTCTCCCCCATCTCTTTTCACCTCATTCTTTCTGGTTTGGGATATATGTTTGCCCGATCACTCATACGGATAATGCCACTATTGTGGGTTTTAGGCCATCCGTTGTGCGTATTTTGGTGAAGATGGACATTTCTAGATCCTATTCTGGTTCTGTTTGGCTTGGTCTTGAAAATTTTAGCTATAATTCAAAAGATGGTTTTAGAATGTTTGCCTAGTTTTTATTTTCATTATAAAGCTAGGACATAGAAATTCGAATGTGTTAAATTGCATCCTTAGTTGAGGAAGCATGACGTTTTTGTTCATCTGGATGCTGGTTATGTTCCTTAATCCTGATAATGTGCATTTAGTTTCTTTTGTTCTCTAATATTGCTCCTTTTGAAGTTGTCTATGTTAACAACAATGCTAATTCTCCTTTGCTTACTCCCTATAGTGTTAATTCTTAAGAGAATTTGTATTCTGATGGTGAGAAAATGGAGAAAATCTCTCTTAACTCTGATAGCTATGGTACTCATTTAATTTCTTCTTATGCTGTTTTGAATGTGTCGAATGAAGATTATGATGTTTGGGTAAAATCGTGGCATCTAGTTCTAACCCTATATTGATTTCTAATCTACCTATGAAGGCATTTTATATTCTAATAATGTCCCTATTATTGATCTATTGTTTCTCCCAGGCCAGATGTGTGTATTAACTTGGTTGGTGAGCACTATGTTGACCCTGTTGATTAATCTGATTGGATGGAGGAATGCTCAAGTAATATTCGTTGTGATGGGGATATATATATATGTTACATGTTCTAAAGTTTCTTTAGAGGATTTTAATTTGGTGTGATGAAATTTGATAAAGCTGGTTTCTCTATGGGTTATGGAAAGAAAATTATAAAAAAAAAAAAGAAATTTCAAAAAACTTTTTAAGCTTGCCTTTGTTTGTTGTTGTTGTTTTTCTTTGTTCTGTTGGCGCTTGTTTTGTGGTTTTTGGTTGTGATTGTTCTTTTTTTTTGTGGTTGGTGGGGCCTTATTTTTCCTGATTCGTGGGCCAGCAAGAGTAGGAGCATTATCAACTGCCTTAGAAAAAATAATGGAACTCTTTAGAGGATTAATGCCAAGCCCTGTAGCCTCCTTGAAAGAAGTGAGAATTTTCTTAAGGCTATCCAGGTTCTGAGAAGAAGCTTCCCCAAACACCAACAAATCATCCGCATACATGAGGTGGGTAATGTTAAAATTATTATACTTGAGCCCCACAAAAGAAGAAAGAGAGTTAAGGCAATGAGACAAACCGTCCATTGCAATACAGAAAAGCAATGGAGAAAGTGGACAGCCTTGCATGAGCCCAGAAGAAGATTTAAAGAAACCTTCCAAAGATCCATTTAGACAAATGGAAAAGTAAACATCAGAAATGCATCCGTCAATCCATTTGACAAAAAGATCCGGGAAGCCTTTCTTTCTCAGCCTGTCCAAAAGGAACCCTCTAGAAATAGAGTCAAATGCTTTTTTGATATCAATTTTAGCACAGAAAAACTTGTGGTGCCCTTTAAAGAGTTTCAGCACTTCAGAAGCAAGAATAATATTATCAGTTGAGATTCTCTTAGAGATAAAGCCAGATTGATTTTCACAAATAATGTGAGGCATAATAGGTTTAAGCCTTGTAGCAATGATCTTGGCAATAATCTTGTAAAAAACATTGCAAAGAGAAATGGGTCTAAAATCCGAGATAGAGTAAGAATGGGATCCTTTTGGAATCAAAGTGATAGCGGTAGCCTTAGCCCCTTTGGGCATATTACCCGTAAGGAAGAAGGATTTAACAGCAAGGCATAGATAATTTCCAATGATGTGCCAACATTTTTGGTAGAAAGCAAAAGAAAAGCCATCTGGCCCAGGAGAAGACTCAGGTTTTTCCGCAAAAACAGCATCCTTAATTTCATTGTTCGAAATAGGAGAAGTCAAGGCATCTACAAGATGAGATGGAACCCTGGTACCAATCGGAATGTTGTCAAAACTGTCCTCCAGAGGAATAGGAGCATTGAATAACTCAGAGAAATGATTCACAAAAGCTTCAGCCATATCACTGTGTGAATTGATGATCCCAAAAGGAGAGTTAATCTCCTTAATATTGTTCTTATTCTTTCTAGCTCTAATCTTGGCAAAAAGGAAGCCAAGGTCATCTTCACCTTGAGAGAGCCAATATGCTTTAGCTCTCTGAGTAATCCAAGAAGACCAATTGCTTTGTAAAACTCCTAGGATAGTAGAAGCTCTTTTGAGGGAGGCATTAAGCCCAGGATCAAGGGGGTTGCTTTGGATTTCATTAAGATATTGCATGTGGTTTTTCTTAGCCTCCAGAATAGCATTAGACAAATAAGAAGAAGAAGCCCAATTCTTCTCTTTAATGGTTGTTTTGACTTCTCTTAAGATCTTGTAAAAAGCATGTATAGGGCTAACAGTGAAAGGTTTATCCAAAGCTTTGAGCAAGATTTCCCAAAAATCATCAAATTCAAGCCAGTAATTCTTGAACAAGAATCTAGAAACGGTTCTAACCACTTTATTTGCCATCAGGATGAGAGGTGAATGATCAGACCCAAATGGAGAGTCAATCTTGTAATAAGCAGAGGGGTAACAATCCAGAAAATCAGAATTCACCAAAATCCTATCAAGCTTGATATGGATGGGGAGATTAACTCGTTGATTATACCAAGAAAACTGAAGACCAATCGAAGCCAGATCATGTAAGCCGCATTCAAAAATAAAGTTATTAAGCTCCCCAAGTTTCCCTAGAAAAGGGGGACACCACCTGCCTTCTCATACTCATACCTACAGCAATTTAGATCCCCCATTAACACCCAAGGGGAATTGATATTTAGGGAGAGCGACATGAGGTTGTCCCAAAGCACTTTCCTGTCTTCAATTTGGTTAGCGGCATAAATAACAGATAAGAAAATAGGAGGAGAAGAACCAGAAGAGAAAATCCCATGAATGATTTGGGAGGAAATGAAAGTAGGTGAAAAAGACACTTGCTTAGCATCCCATTTGATCCAGATCCTACCAATATTAGAAAAACTGAAGTTGTCACAGCAATTCTCATTCTCAAAGAGGGAATGAGAGTAAGCAAACCACGGATCCAAGGCCCACGAGGAGTGAACTTTAGCTTCCAAAATTCCAACAAGCTTAAGACTATGCGAATTAATCAGGTCTTTGCACATACTAACTTTAAGAGGGTCGTTAAACCCTCTTACATTCCTCCTCCCACCCAAGTTCGAATCCCATAATCTGCCCACACAAAAAAAAAGAATTAGTTGAACGAATGATATCATGATATGACAATTTTGTAGCAGAACCACTTCACTAAGCGTATCTTTTACAGAAAAAATTTAAGCCAAACGCCATTTCCAACGGAAAAACTCATTTTCCATTTTCCAATTGAAAATGTAATAATATTTAAATTTTAACCGAATTTCATTTCCTTACATTCAAAAAAACATATTATAATTCTCTTTTATTTTATTTCATATTTATTTTTAATCATATATTTATATTTATCAAATTTTCAAATTAGACCTACATGTAAATATTATAACAAAAATAAATCCTACTTGATGAATTAATTTGGAATATAAATATGCATTTAATAAAATAAAATTTTAAAATGAAAAAGTAATTATATAAAAATATATAATTTAATTTATTTAAAATGAAAATTATATATAAATTTAATATTAATTTATTTTAATTTTGATATTTCATTTTACTTTATTTAAAATGAAAAATCTAGTTAAAATAAATTAATTATATAAAAATATACTAAAATTATAAAATTAATAACATAATATATTTGAAAAGAAAATTTAAAATATAACATTTTAAAAAAATTAATAGCATAATTCAAACACCGTCGTCCTCCAACTTCGGTTTCTCTAACCTCTAGTTGCCCGCCAACGACCTTGCTGGTGGAATGAACAAGCACACACTTTTTTGTGAACAACTCTCATATCACTACATTTTTTCAACTCCAACCATGTTGCGTGCTCTATTTTATGTGTATTTATTACATCAACCCAAGGCCTTCCCTCCATGGAAGGGCCTCATTTGAAATAAAAAATAAACACTACTAAAATCATTTCAACTAGGCCATGCCCCATGATTTTTTCCCCTTTTTAAGACTTTCTACATAAAAAGCTCGGTATCTCTTCTAATTCTCATGCTCCTCCCTCTTATTTGTTTGTGTGATGAATTTTCGTACAAAAATTAGACGTTAAACTCTATATCTCTCTACCAATGTGAATGTTCCCGTCCGCAATAATTACTAATCTATATATTGCACTCATATTAAATTGTATTACAAAAATTATGAAAATTTTGATCCGAACATTTTGATAGATCTTTTAATTTTACAATATTAAATTTATTGTTAGATCAATATAATATGTAAAAATTAGTAATACATTATAATCATTTCAAATTAAATTAGATTAAAGCAAATATAGAGAGGGACATGAGGGGGACTTGCCTCCAAAATTTTATAATATTTTTATTACATGCGCCCTCAAAATAAATAGCATTTAAAATTATAAATACATATTAAATATTAAAAATATTGATGATATTTTTAAAAAATTAATTTATGCACACATATAATTTTGATATTTGTTTTAATAAAAAAAAAATTGATCATAATATACTAAGTTATTTTTTCCTAGTATAAAAAGCAATATTAAAATTCTCCTTTCCTACACTAATATTTATGATTGTTGAGTCCACGAGTATTCGCGGCAGTAGAGAAATATAAAATTTAACGTCTTAACTTTGTACGAAAATCTGGCACGCAATCAGATAAGAGAGAGTGTGTAACATTTATGAGAGACCAAGATTTTTACGTGAAAAACCATGAAAAATGGGGGAAAAATCACATGGCCTAGCTTAGTTTGAATGAATCAACTATTATTTGCATTCGATTACAAATGAGTCCCCTCCTTGGGGGGAAGGCTTTAGCTTGATGTACATCTTATAGAGTACATTACATAATGTGAATACAAAGAATCATTGTTAATGTATTTGTTTGGTCGGTTGGACTGTAGTCGGTGGGCGACGTAAGTCAGAAGGACCGTAATCGACTGGCGATGGAGGTCGAAAGGATCGTAGTCGGTGGGCGATGTAAGTCAGAAGGATCGTAGTCAGTGGGCGACGGAGGTCGGAAGGACTGTAGTAAGTTGACGACGTAAGTCAGAAGGACCATAGTCGACGGGCGACGGAGGTCAGAAGGACTGTAGTTGGTGGGTGACGTAAGTTAGAAGGACCGTAGTCGGCGGGTGACGGATGTCGGAAGGATCGTTGTCTGACGACAGAGGTTAGAAGGAAGGCATTAGGTAGAAGTTCAGCAATGGACAGAAATCCAGCACCTAATAGATGTCCGACGAAAGTCCAAAAAAAGGCAGAAGTCTGGTGTCGGGTAGAAATCTGGTGATGAGTTGAGGTCCGGCGTCGGGTAGAAGTTTGGCATCAGTCGACGACCGGGGAGAACTCTTGCGTTAGATAATATTCGGACAAAACTCCAGAGTCACTTGGAGATCGGGCGGAGTTCCAGTGTCCCGTGGAAGTCGGGCGGAATTCCGGCTTCGCTTGGGCAGAATTCTGACGTCACTTGGGCGTTGGGCAGAATTTCGGTGGTGGTCGAGGAGTTTATTCCCTCCTATCCTTTTCTTCTTCTTCTCTTCTTCTTGCTTGGGCCCCCTTCTCAAGAGAAATGAGGGGTCTATTTATAGATTGTTGGAGTAACATGACTCATAAATAGGTGAGAGATCAATAGCAAATGTGGAGTGATTCGGAAGGACGGCCGATATTGAATCCCTTGATCATGTGTCATTCGTCAGACATTTGAAGGTCTTAATAATGCCGGAATTTGGCGATCTTGGGCTCGTTGGTTTCATCTCATCGAGCCGCTTGATTCTAATATAAGCACGTCATATTTCGAAACTATTTGGTAACTCAAATTGTGATTTGAACTTTCCAATAGCACTTCAGGTGATTGATTTGGACTCATTTGGGCTCGGATTGAGTCGAATTTGGTGTCGTTGAGTTCGTATTTCCGAGACGCTCAGTTTGACTATAAGTTTGCTGAAATCGGAGTTTAGTTGATACCGGATTTAATTTTTGAAGTTTCCTGTATGATTTTGCCTCGAGATTCGTGCCCGGTCAAGATAATTTTTTTATGATATATCAATGATATATTAAAGCAAAATAAATAAAGATAATAACATCAAATATCCTGGCTAGCTAAGAGGCTTTTGGAATCATCTTATTTATAATCTTTTAAAATTTATTTCATATTTATTTTGTTTATATTTTTATGTGAAGTAAAAGTGTATTTTATAACATCAAAACATTTAAAAAAAAATATTTTTATCACTTTATCCTTTCTTATAACTCTCGCTAATAAAGTACTTATTATATATTCAAAACAGATAAGCTCTAAGTTTTCAAGTCTTTTAAGTATTAAGGACAGACCACACACCAAACAAGATAAAAAAGTCCACAAGGGAGCGTCCATTTGAATCCGAACAAAGCAGTTGTTAATAATCGTCATTAGCACTAAACTCAACAAGTTTTATTTTACTCCAACGAAAATAAATAATTTCATAATCACCCTTCTCTATATGATAAAAATATTCTGAATATTAATTCCACAAATTATGAGTGCCAATCACGTATTCCTCATTATGTAACTAGGGGTGTCAATATTTGACGCAACCCAAAAAGTTTACTAAAAAATTTTGGCACCGAGTCAGTCCGTTTGATAAACGGATCAGATTTGAGACAAACAAAAAACCCAAAACTCATTGCTCACGCTCGTCCATTGAGCTCACCTGCTCGCCGGCTGCACTCTACAAATGAGATCAAAATACTATGTGCTTGTAATATTTTAATATGAGCCTAAATGAGCTCAAATCAAGCATGTAAAGCATAGTTTAAAATTTCTTTATATTGATTTAAAGTATTAAATTATCTCAAAATACTATGTTCTTGTAACAAAATGAGCGTATCAACGAGAAGAATCCAATGAGCATAAGATCATTCAATTATGATATAATTACTTCACAAAATACTAACATAATGGTCTATAATCAAGAGGCAGATAGTCCAATGTAATATGTTGGCATTTTGGTTGAATTTATTAAAATGTCACTAAAGAAATTTTAAATAGACCCCTATTTTCCACATGAAGATGATCATAACTTGAAATTAGAAATATATTGGGTATCTGAATAACTCTAGAGTTTTGCAAAACATTTGACGCCAACGGTCACGGTTAGTAATTATTGTAGCCTAAATTCTATCACCCGATCATCATCATCTCTCCAATGTTGCCCAAGCAACATGGCTTGATTATTGTCATCTAACTTCGTCTCTCAATCGTAATCATTAGATCACCAGTGTCCAAATATCATCGCTTGATCGTTGTCATCTAATTGTTATATCCCTTTAATTCATCTCCAATATTCACCACCTCATTCATAGAAATCAAATTTGTGTTATATACTTTGTGATCTCATTTTCTCTAATTGGGGAGAATATAGTGCTAATGTAATCTTGCTTATATAATTAATCATTTCAAATATGCAATTCATCATGATTTTTTTTCCTTTTTTGATTTTTCAAATAAAAATCCTCGTATCTTTTATGAGCATCTCTCAACTCTCTTATATGTATGTATGCAAAATCATAATATAATGTTAAGATAACAAATTTTTTTTCAAACTCTGTGAATTTTGTAGCATACAAAAATTTGGCATATAGGTATATATTCTTCATATATATTAACCAAATAATACATGAATATATCTTATTATTTATGCTTCGTTTGGAATGACTTTCTTACTGCTTCTTAAAGCGGCTTTCTAGTACTAAGAAAATAATTTTTGTACTAAAAAACCGCTTTAAGAAGCAGGAAGAAAACCATCCCAAACGAAGCCTTAAACATCATTTTTTTGTAATTACAGTAGCTAAATTATTTTTCCAACAACAACTTCCCGGATAATTTTATAAAATGCTGCAACAATCTCAAGTAGTCCCTAAGTTTTTGACTAAAGAGTTTAACATAATATTTAAATGATTTTACTTGTATTTATTTTTAAAATATCCAATTAAAGGGGAAAAGGAAAAAAAAAGAGTTGAATGGTCTAAAAGTTATTGAATTTATTTTAAAAAGTTGATAAATGTATGGAGTTATTAATAATCAATCAAAATTTATATTGATGCTGAGAGGGAGAGGACCTGAATTCATTTAAATTTTAATATTTATAATGTTTTAAATTATATAAATAGAATATGTATGTATAAATACTTATTAATTCACATATAATTAGATTAGTGGCTCCACACCCTGATACACGGTTGCAACTCATTTTGATGAACCATATTAAAAATAATAATTTTTTGGGTCTACTTTGATAAATATTTGTCCCAAATGTGCATATATATATATATATATATATATATATATATATATATATATATATATATATATGAAAAATATTATGTAAAATGATGCAATGATTTTGTGAGGCCCTTTTGTTCAATTTCGCACTAATTCCTTTAAATAAAAAATGTACAAATTTTTTAAATTAAAAATTGCATATTTACACATAATTAATTTTTAAATTATTCAAATTTATAGGTTTATTCCTTTTACATTTAATCCAAACAAAGTAATAATATGTGTAAATAAGAAACCTTTAATAGTGTTGCTGGCTAGAATATACGCAGCTGTAGAGTTAGAAAAGTTTCGTCTGAGCGTTGCACGAATATCTAGCACACACAAACAGAAGATAAAAGAACACTAGGATTTTTACGTGGAAAAACCTGAAAAGGGGAAAAACTACGAGGCCACGCTAAGTTGAAAAGTTCCACTAGTGTCGTTTGAGATACAAGAGGCTGATTCGTCTCACAAGTTAGGATGATCAGATTAAAATGAGTTTCTTCTGAATTAAAATTCAGTTACAAAGTTGTGCAAAGTTCCGGCATCACCTGATATATGGCAGAATTTCGGCAGTATTCAGGCGGCGGAAAAAACTCCGGCGGTGGTCGAGGAGGAGCTGATTCTCCTTCTCCTTCTCTTCTTCTTCTCTTCTTCTTCTCATCTTCTTGCTTGGGTTCCCTCTCATGAAAAATGAGGGGTCTATTTATAGATTTTTTGGAGTTACATAACTCGTAAATAGGTGTGAGATCAAGGGAAAATAGGGAGTGGTTGAATGGACGGTCGATATTGAATCCCTTGATCATGCGCCGCTCGTTAGACATTTGAAGGTCTTAACGATGCCGGTATTTGGTGATCTTGAGCTCGTTGGATTCGTCTCGTCGAGCCCTTCGATTTGACTATAAGCTCGTTAAAATCAGAGACCGTTTGGTAACTCAAGTTGTAGTATGAGCTTTCCAACAGCACTTTGGGTGCTTGATTTGGGCTCATTTGGGCTCGGATCGAGTTGAATTTGGTGTCTTTGGGTTTGTATTTCCAAGACGCCCAGTTTGACTACAAGCTCGCTGAAATCGGAGTTCGGGAGCTCCTAGATTTAATTTTTGAAGTTTATGGTTTAGTTTCACCTCGAGATTCGTGCTTGATAAAGTTAATTTTTTGAGGATATGTCAAATAGATTTATATATTTTACGACTCTCGACTCTATTTTAATTTTTTTCATAAATTTCAAGAGTTGAAAACAATATAATACATACTCAACGAACGTTATCTTGAAGCTGTATATTATAAAAAAAATTACAACCATACCCTAAAGGGGAGAACCGCTTTAATTGTTTTGTTTTTTAACATTAGGGATTTTAGACACAGATACAAATCCATCTTTTTTTATTTCGAAAAGCAATATAGATTTTTCAAATTTATTTACTTTCAACATTCTTTCATAAAAAGGCCTCTACTGTGTTAAAATTAGGGACTGCTATATATCCACACATATTTAAGCAATTCAATGAGTAATATTATGTGCTTGAAAATTTAAGTCGGTAGAGTGTATATTTTATGTCTCAGGATGTACAAAAATTCAACATGTACAGATGAAAGTAATAAGATTGGATAAGTTTTTGTGTGAAAAGTCGGAAAGGGAAAAAATTATGGGGCCTGACCTAGTTGTAAAATCCACTAGATGGTAAGTGATACAAATATCTTGTTTTTTTCATGGTTGAAGAAGAGGAAGAGTACAAAAATCAAATTTGACAATTAATATCCAATAATATGGTTGAATTTTCTCAATAGGGATTATGGAAAGTAGTTGTCCATGGATAGACTTTGATACCCAACAACATGATTAAATCTTATCAATAATCTGCAGATGTAAAGATTTTTTATGCAGATCCGCAGACCACAGTGGCGATGATGGTTGTCGGTGGCAATAACTGACAGTGCTTGTCTGCAACAATGACTGAAAAATACGAGAGATAGTTCTTTCTAATTTTCTCTATCATTCTTCCTCCTCATGTGAAGAGTAACAACATATTTATAGATTTTTAAAAATAACATGCTCCGTAAATATAAAAAAATCTAGGGCAAAATCAGTGTACTTCATTAAATGGTCTATCTTGATTCCTTCGTTTATAGAGCTTTCTTCAAGCATTTTAATATCTTAATGATGTCAAAATTAAGTGATATTGGGCTCGTTGGATTTGTGTTATTGAGCCGCTCGATTCTACTATAAGCATGTCATATTTGGAGATTATTTGGTTATCCAATTAGTGCTTTGAATATTCTAAATATGTTTTAGTCCCTTGGTTCAAGCGCATATGGACTCGGATTAGGCCGATCTTGGTGTCATTGGGTTCGTCTTGTCGAGACGTTCAGTTTGATTGTAAGGTTGTTAAAATCGAAGTTTGGATGATCCCAATTTTAATTTTGAAAGTTTCTAGTTCAAATATACTGAGATTAGTGTTGGATCAATGTGATTTTTGTCGAAGTAGCAAGTAATTAAAAAAAAAAAATTTCAAAGGCCTACTTGATTGAAGTTTAAATAAATCTAAGTTATTTAGACTTTATTTGAGACAACTTCCACACCATTTTTTAAAATTGCTTTCTAGTATAAAAATTTCTTGAATTAAAAATTTTGTACTAAAAATTGTTTTAGAAAATAATAAAAAATCTGTCACAAACGAAACTTTAGTTGATTTCAAGATTTGCTTTTATCATATTAAAGAAATCATCATCATAATTTTCAATGAAAAGATATTTACCACTTTATTAGTTTCCTAATTAAGTATGATTATGCACTTCATGATGATTAGTTTTTCTTGAATAAAATTTAATAACAATTTTTACACATTCTCACCTTAAATTTACCATTTACACCATTAAAAAATATTGCAGATAGGTTATGTAAGAGGTAACAAACAAACAACTAATGCTCCAACAACCCTATTCAATACTATTGAATAATAGTAAAAAATGTCATGCATTTCATATTTCTATCTTACAATTCAAATAAATTTAATTATAATTATTTTTCAGACTACATAAAATGGCATATGCAGCCTCATATGTCATTTGTTACATACTTACATCAACTTTTTTTCTTTTTTTTTTTATAACAAAACAAGATAATCTATTAATATAATCAGAAAAGGTTACAAGATCAAGTGAAGAAAGAAAAAAGGAGAAAAAAGACAAGATACAATGAAATAAGGACTCAGTAATCAGCCGAGGCTCCCAGCATCCCCAAAGCCTCGCACGGACCATCCAGTAAGATGAATAAAGCGTCCAAAAAATCCACCAACTCGATGAAATTCACCAAAGGTTGCCACCACAAGGCGATGAGCCCCAGCCACATCATAGTCCATAACCAATGCGTCTCCACACCGACCAAATCAATAACATAGAAACAGAAAAAAGGTAGCAAGAAACATAATACAAAACAATTATCTTCTTCTCCGGCCCCTCCCATGAAAACGCACACGAGAAGCAGCCGAAATTTGTTACATCAACTTGTAGAAGCAGATCTAACTATCAATGAATTTAACAAATTTCAATATTTTTCAAAACAAAAATTTGAATTCAAGTAAATCAAATGAGCTTTAGATTAATATAAATCTGATGCTCATTTTGCACATTCAGCTGGAATTCTATCATGCTAGCTCCCTTATGGAATGCTAATGGATGGAAGGGATCGAGAAGAAAGAAAGCATAGAGAATGTGATGGAATGATTAATGTGGCCTGTCATTTGTGCAAAATCATGAAAGTGTAAAGGAATGCGGAAGGCCCAATGATGTTCCTCAAAAAAGATCAAAGTATGCATGATGCTTCATAGTTATACATAAAACAGTCTTAATATGGATTAGCTGCTTTGTTTAGAACAAACCCTTTAATTATCATCTATATCATTCATGATTACATTAATGACTGCACTTTAATTTGGTTTCAAAGGCTGTTGTTGTGTGTTTCCCATCCTCATTTGAATGTATATGGCTTCTTAAATTTAATAAAGGATAGTTTAGTTATTTGGGGATAGATATAAGGTACTTTGAATAACAACGAGAAAGGTTTAATTTAGGATTTGTTTGTGGCGACTTTTTTAATGAGGATGAGTCTCAAAACTATTACACTGACTTTAAAATAAGCGCAGTATATGTGGAATCATTTAAAATTTATATCGTATTCATCTTAAAATAAATTCAATAAATTAATTTAAAACTTACCCCAATGGAAGCTCTTCTTAGAAGAAAGAACCTACTCGTTATTGGGCAAGTAGCTTCACATTTGAACTTTTCATATTCCGATTATCTAATTATGGAGATTGAATTTAACAGTTCTAATTCAAGCCACTAAACTTTTATTGAATTAATTAATTCCAATCATTCATTTTCAATTGAATGATTATCATCAAAACTACACACACAATTACTTATTCAACATAGAGAATCCAAACCACCTTTGTGTAGTTATTGAATCGTGAAGTTCAAAGCTTCGTTTGGAACAACTTTCTTACTGCTTTGTATTTCAGGAGACAGCTATAATTTTTATATGCCCAATATTTTTTTATTGCTTTCAACAATTTTTCATATTAGGAAGCTATTTTTCTGCACCAGCTTTAAAAAAAATTACTTGTTTATGAAAAGATGCTACCATCCTAAACATGCCCTAAATCTTTCTCTTACTAAAACCACTTCATTTACGAAGATGAAGAAATTGAAAAAAAATTAATATTCCACCATCAATAACTGACTCTCTTATTGTAATATCCAAATATCCAAAACCCAAGTAATGGAAGTGATTTTTGTTAATGCTTATTTAATTTTGATTTGATTTCATAATTATGAATCCTAGAGTGTCCAATGTATTCTTAAGTAAAGTCTAGATGAACCCTAGAGTTATTGGGAAAGAGAAATGTAAGTCATCAAATTTTCTTTGGGAGCACTATATCACAAGGATGGGTAGCATTGCGATATATACTCTTTAGTTGTAAAGGAAGAAAGGGAGGTGCTACGGTGCCAAGAAGCGTCGTCGCGATGCTGGTCGGGCTAAACTAATTATGATTTTTAAATATTAAAATATCTTAAACTATTTGCTTATCACTCTATCCCCAGGCCTTACCCCCAGCCCTTACCCGGAGAAGAAGAGAGCAAAAGGGTGATGAGAAGGAGAGAGAAAGAAGAATATAGATTTTAAAGGTCAAAGCACTAGATTTGTCCATCAGGCCTATTCAGGATATTGTAGAGCACAAGATAGACCTCTGAACTCCTATCTCTGATTTTAATTTGAATTATTTTATTAAAAAAATGAATAAGATATATTTTTTTATGTTTAAAATTTTTTTTCAACATGTAACTTTTAGTATATTGTTTTATATCATATTTTGAATATTTTGACTATAAAAAATATGGATGAGATATATTTAGGGTTTGCCGGCGTTGTGGATATCTGAGGAAGAAGTTCTTCATCTTGTTAAGCATTTTGATTATGCTTTAGTTGGGAAATTTTCATTCCGAAGGCCGCAGTTAGATTCGATTAGAAATTTTTTTTTTTTTCAACCTCAAACTGTCGGGTGAGTTTTGTGTCACTATTTTGTATCAAAGAAATGTTATGACTAAGCTTTCTAATGATTTTGGCTATGGTAGGGTTTTTATGCATAGATTTCACTTCGTTTATGGTTGTTTTATGAAGTTAATAAAATAGAATCATTTTCTTGATTTATCGGAAGAGTCCCTGATCGTCTCCACTTGGATCTCATTTCCAGAACTTCTCCCCCATCTCTTTTCACCTCATATTCTTTCTGGTTTGGGATATATGTTTGCCCGATCACTTCATACGGATAATGCCACTATTGTGGGTTTTAGGCCATCCGTTGTGCGTATTTTGGTGAAGATGGACATTTCTAGATCCTATTCTGGTTCTGTTTGGCTTGGTCTTGAAAATTTTAGCTATATTCAAAAGATGGTTTTAGAATGTTTGCCTAGTTTTTATTTTCATTATAAAGCTATGGGACATAGAAATTCTGAATGTGTTAAATTGCATCCTTAGTTGAGGAAGCATGACGTTTTTGTTCATCTGGATGCTGGTTATGTTCCTAATCCTGATAATGTGCATTTAGTTTCTTTTGTTTCTTCTAATATTGCTCCTTTTGAAGTTGTCTATGTTAACAACAATGCTAATTCTCCTTTGCTTACTCCCTATAGTGTTAATTCTTTAGAGAATTTGAATTCTGATGGTGAGAAAATGGAGAAAATCTCTCTTAACTCTGATAGCTATGGTACTCATTTAATTTCTTCTTATGCTGTTTTGAATGTGTCGAATGAAGATTATGATGTTGTGGGTAAAATCGTGGCATCTAGTTCTAACCCTATATTGATTTCTAATCTACCTATTGAAGGCATTTATATTTCTAATAATGTCCCTATTATTGATCTATTGGTTTCTCCCAGGCCAGATGTGTGTATTAACTTGGTTGGTGAGCACTATGTTGACCCTGTTGATTAATCTGATTGGATGGAGGAATGCTCAAGTAATATTCGTTGTGATGGGGATATATATATATGTTACATGTTCTAAAGTTTCTTTAGAGGATTTTAATTTGGGTGTGATGAAATTTGATAAAGCTGGTTTCTCTATGGGTTATGGAAAGAAAATTATAAAAAAAAAAAAGAAAGTTCAAAAAACTTTTTAAGCTTGCCTTTGTTTTGTTGTTGTTGTTCCTTTGTTCTGTTGGCGCGTTGTTTTGTGGGGTTTTGGTTGTGATTGTTCTTTTTTTTTGTGGTTGGTGGGGCCTTAGTTGTCCTGATTCGTGGGCTTTTCTTTTGGTGTTTGGTCTTAATTGGCTTGTGTTGTTTTGGGTTGTGGTGTTTTTCTTGTTCCTCCTTTGGTTGTTCTGGGTTGGTTTGGTGCTGGTGTGTTTTGTTGGGGTCTTCCTCCATTGGCCAATTATTTTAATGCTTGGTATCTCTTGCTCTTTCTAGATTTTCTGCAGCTTTAGATGCTTGGTGGCTTTTGGGTTGCTCCTTCGCAGCTGGGGGTGATCTTGGATGGTTGTTTGCTGAAGCTCTTCTGCTCTTCCAAAGGTCCTTTTTTGGGTTGGCCTCTCGCTAGTTTGGCATGCCTTCCTTTCTTTCCGTTTGTTTTCTATACTAGTTTGAATCATTGACTCATAGGTTTTACTTCAAAGGTTATATTTTTAGAGAGCTTATGATTCATTAAGGACTTGCAACCTTTTTTATATTAACACGTAGGAACCTATGTGAGTTTTAACCAAAAAAAAGAAGAAGTAAATGTCTAATGGTAAGTGTTTTGTGATATAATTGAAATCTCTATGAAAGTCAATTTTAAAATCATATACATACTTAAACTCTTGAAAATCATATTTTACTAGCACTTTATGCATTATTTACAAGTTATTGAGTTTTCATTAAATTGATATTTAATATTTTAAATGGACATTGATATTTGTGATGACTAGGAAAAAAAGTCCTCTAGGATAGTTGTGCTCATTTTATAAATTCTTTGGCATTTAAAAAAAAAATTGAAAAGACCTAACATAGTAGCAAGGTGTAGAGACACATTCTTCTTGATATGAATTATTAAGGTAATATTTTGTAATCTAATTTTTAATTCTTTTGATATACAGATTAAAAGTAAACTGAATTATTATGTTTTTGATGAAATGTAAAAAACATTGAATTGTTTTATTATTTAAATGTTAGTAGCTTTGGTTATTTTTGTTGATGGTTGAGTGAAAATTATAAGATTTAGATATTCAATCATTGATAGAAAAAAAATTATGTTAGTGTTCTCACACAATGTTTTTCTAGCAATACTTTTATAAAATTATGTTATGTTGAATTAATCACATATTTTAAAATATTAATTTTTTTTATAAAATTTATATTATCTTAAATGTTTACATTTTAAATTTTTATATTTTATATAAATAACTTCTCATTTTATTATATATTTTCAAAGAACATTATGAATGTATTTTTCGTTTTATACTTTGCATAAAAGAAAAAAATTACGAGTACAATAGCTTTAACAATTATATAAAAAATTTAATAATTTCTTTTCAAAATAATGAATTTTTTTTTATATAAATTTTAAATAAAAATAATTTGATGTCACCATCTTATTAAAAGAAATATGTAGGAGACAGGCCACGACATAAAAATTTTCCTCTTTAATATTAGCCTTCGTTGAGCCCCTTTTGTCTCTCTCTCTCTCACTCTGTCTCTCTCTCTCTCTCTCTCTCTCTCTCTCTCGCTCTCTCAAACAAACAAACAAACAAGACAATAAATAAAGAAATTTTAAACGTTTCTTCTTTCTAATGAATACTCCTTTTTAATTTCCTGGCTTCTTATTCTCCTCTGTCGCCTTCTGCCTAGCTTCTCTCTCCCCACTCGCTCGGAATTCCGCAGTAACTTCTCCTTCATGGCAAATTCCAAATTCATTACTCCGTCTTTACTGACCAAGGAAGAAGAGAATGTTCATCACCATCATCATCATCATCTTTCAATATTCACTACAGCTAAGCCTTCTCTTTCTTCTTCCTCTTCCTCTTCTTCTTCTTCCACTGTGGAGGAGGACTTGGCTTTGTCTGCTTCGTCTAAGAAAATTGGAGATATCAATGGAGATGATGAGGCGGAGGGTTATCACACTCCAACATCACCGGAGCATAGAATTCGTCCATCGGTAGATTGCCCGCCTGCACCGAAGAAGCCAATCGAAGGTAGCCAGAGGAGGAAGAGGAAGGTTTCATGGAGTATTAGAAGAGAATGTTTGCATTTGGAGCTTATGAGTTCTTATATGGAAGTTGATGGTGTTTGGCTGATGAAGAAGAGGCTTAGAAGGGAAGAAGAAATTAATTAATGAAAGTTATTAGCTAGTTAGTTTTCTTAGTTTTCTCTACCATGTAAGTTACATACTTGAGAATGGATTAACAGTTCCATTTTAATCTCTTTTGTTTATGATTCTTTTCTTTTCTCTTTGTTTCTTCCACTTCTGTGAGCATGAAAAAAATGACGGTGATGTTTTTAGTTTCCATTAGATATATATTTGGCTTGAAATTTTCTTAATTATTAGATTAAAGTTTATATCAAAATCTTATTAGCCATAATAGAGCTTATTCAAATCTTGAATAATGTTGAAAAGAGATTTTTTTTCTAACTTTTATTATGTCTAAATTTATTGGTCGAATAGACCAAGCTAGTATTCTAATTTATACTTCTTCATATTTTCCTCCATGGCAGAATTTACTCGCCAAATTAAATGAAAATGGCCTCAATTAAGAAAGAAATTTTATTTCCTTGGCTGCCTGAGAAAGAAGGTTCTTTTCCTGCATTGCAAGTAATCAAGTTTTAGCATCTAATCCACAAAGCAAAAAAAAGAGAATAAAATCAGTATTCTTAGCCTTTTGAGTAGGCTTGTTTCTCTTTTATCTCTCTTGAAGACAAAATAACCTACAAAAAACTAGATTATATATATATGGGGGAAGACTATCGATCTATGGAAATGAACTGGAATGCTTCTCTTTTACTTTAGTGTAGATTTTTTAATTACTGGTTCTGTTATAAGTTTCTTTTGTCCTCTTTTGCTTTTGATGCTAATTTGCGTTTACAATAAAGGATTAAAGTAAATGAAATAGGATGCAGCACTATAAACATGCACAGTTGAGCATTTAGTTTTCTTGCCAATTAACCTTTCTCTTAGGGAGTGTAGAGCAAAGTTAGATTACATGTATCATAGCTAAAATTCATTTTTAGATAAAAAAATTAAATTTATAAGAGAGATTCAATTTTTTACTAATATGTTTTTGACATTAATCTATGATTTTTTTTTTGAATTAGAATTTTTTTATTAAAAATTGCATTAGAAAATAGTAAGAAAGCTATTACAAACAAAACCTAAATCTCATAACTTTATATGAAAATTTATCTCAATGAGAGCTCTCAATATGGACAGCTACTACCTCTCAAATGGAAGTTTTTTATCATAGAATATCAAATCCAAGCACTAGGGGCATCACAAATCCTTAGCACATACGTTATCAAAGTTGCGATCTCACTTCAAATGAAAAACTAATTTGGTATGTACATCTGCAAGTCAATGAGTGTCAATATTTGACACAACACGAAAATTCGATTTGAACCGAACCCGATTTCAAAACAAGTAGGGTTCGGTTTGACCCGACAACCTGGATTGACCCGAAAAAATGGGTTGCGTCAGCTCTCGCGTCGCGTCGCTCCTCCGTCCGCATGCTGATATCCGTCGTCCATGATCCGCCTGATCGTTCGCCCTTCGCCCTCCTTTGTCCGCTCTCAGTCGTCCGCCCTCCGGCCTCAACCATCTGCCCTCCGCCTTTAGCTGTCTGCCCTCCGTCCTCCGCCGTTCGCGAGCCGCGGTCCACCAGCCACACTTCGTCGTCGCTGACCTGGGTTGGTGGGTCGTGTCGGGTTAACCAGAGTCAGAAGCGAGTCGGGTCCTGGTTGAAAAATCTGACCCGTTTGCAAAAACATGTCCGATTTGAGTTGACCCGTTTAGACCAAGGTCAACGCGGGTTCAACCTAAACCCTACATGTAACCCAATTTTGACACCTGTATGCAACTCCAAACATGCTCAAAATAATTTTGATACCCTTAGAAGCAACATATAATATATATTGTGAGAATAAAGTTTTCATTGCTAAATCAAGCAAATAATTTTGGCCAAATCCAAATGCCCATAACATGACTTCCACTAATGACACGATAAGAGAAAAGAATAAAGGTCTAACAATAATTATTCATGGATGCTGCTACATCATTCTCGGCGTAAAATTCGGCAAGAATTTTTGGTTAACTTGTACTTTCTTCAAAGTTAAATATTCTTCATTGTAACACACAAGCTGACCTTTATGCTAGACTTTATTATTATTTTTACAAAGATATCGGTTGTTGCAATATTTAGCACAAGTAAACCAGTTTCTCATATTTCTTTTTTGGGTTAAATTTCAAAATGGCTATTCTTATCTGTTTATTTTAATCCTAAAAATATAATATTGTTCTAATTTAGGTTTTATTTGGGATAACTTTTTTTTACTACTTTTTAAATCAACAATAAGAAAGTTGTGCCAAATAAAACTTTAGTCCATCGACTTTATAATATTGATCTTAATTTAGTCTCAAAAAAATATTTTAAATTAAATTTGCTTAGTCAATAGACTAAATTAGGATCAATTTTATAGCACAGTTACAACATGAAAGTCTATTTTGAATCAATTTTATACAGTCGAGGGAATAAGTTGAGGCAACATGAAACACTAAAACTAAGGCTTCGTTTGGGACGGCTTTAAGAAGCAGCAAGAAAGTCGTTCAAAACGAAGTCTAAATTAGTCATACATAATAATCTGGAGGCCATTTTAAGAATTCTCTCTTTTCTTATCATAAAAGTTAGTATTGTGATTAACCTAAATTTACAGAAGTACAGAACTAATGGTCAAATGTAAAACTACAAATTCTACTTTAGTTTCAACCTAGTGGAAGTAAAGGTTAAGTAATAATAAATGAAGGGCCAAAGTGGTTGATTCATCATTGGGCTGCACCTTCTAAGGCAAGCTTGCAGGTATTGGTGCGTTGGTATACACATGTAACGGCAGTCTTTGTTCCCTATGTACCATGGCAGCCATTATTACTCTCACAATGGAGATATGGACCTAATTTTCATATAAAACAAATTGGTAGCTTCAATATTTAGATGATTTATATGAGGCCAAATTAGGTGGGGACATTTCAATAAAATTTTTTTTAAATAGGCTTTAAATTTGTCGGATTTAGTTTAAGATTAGTGCAATATAAAAATAATTTATTTTGTGATTATATAATATATTCATTTTAAAATAAATTCAAAAGTTATATAATTTATCTTGATTAAATTTAAATCAGAATATCCACTTCTAAGTTTATTTATTTATATTCCACACAGTAGAGCTACATTTCACCTCTAATTTCAGGTTCTCATTATAGTATAAGCTCACCCAAACTTTGCCCGTTTAAACTTGAATCTAAGGTCTCATTTGGGACGGCTTTCTTACTGTTTCTTAAATCAAATTTCTAGTAGAAGAAACAAAATTTTTTATACCAGAAATCTGCTTTAAGAAGTAGAAAGAAAACAGTCCCAAATGAAACCTAAATCTAAATAACAAACTAATAAGAATTGAAGTCCATTTTTTTCTTAATCAACAAGAAGTCAGCACTCAGCCTTCTCCTTCGACTTTTTAACAAACAAATAAGAATAGAAATCATAATGTTAAATTACCAGTCTTTTTTAGCACTCCATATATAATTATTCATTGCCTTAACCAAACTAATAAGAAGGAGAGGGCCAAAAGATATGATCATAGCTAATGATGTTATTGATTGGAGATAACTTGGTTAATACAATGCTAACAAGAAAATCTTAAGCCCTTCAATACATAGTAAGGAAATGCTACCTAGGATTCAATTAAGATAACTTAGGTTTTGTTTGAGACTGCTTTTTTACTGCTTCTTAAAACAGCTTTTTAGTACAAAATTTTAAAATTTTTACTAGAAAGCTGTTTTAAAAAGTAGCAAAAAAGCTGTCCCAAACGAAACTTAAATTTCTTATTGCTTTAATTTCATATTGTAATCATAATTTTGGCTTGATCATTTTTTTTATTACCTTTAATAAATTTTGGTGCTATGAAGCTACAACAACTTCTAGAAAAAGATATTTTTTTCATAATAATTTTATAATTATCTTTATAAATAGCTGAAGTCGTCCAAAATAGAACATAAATCATTCACAAATAAATAAATAAATGAAATTCTAAATCTTCTATTATTTAAAGGGGAATATGGGGTGACTTTGGACATATACCTTATATTTTCTTATATTATTTTGATGATAAATGAGAACTTCTTAACTTAATCGAAGGAAAAAAAAGTACTTGTTCACATATTTTCATTTTTAAAAACTATTGATTTATATAAATCTTTAAATTCTTAGGGTCTTTTTGGGATTAATTTTGTATTTTTATTTTTTGTTTTTATTTCTAAAAATATATTTGATTTATATTTTTAACTATTTTTATCTTTTACTATTGATAATAAATTAATTATTATTTAAAATACCCAAAATAACTTCTAAGCCTTTTCTTCAAAATTTTTAAAATAAAAATCAACCTGTCCACTGCATGTCGATCATCTTTGCTGTTGGCTACTATTGCCACCCATCATAACTGACTTGTGCAATATTTAAAACAAAAATAACAAATACTAAGTATGTTTTAGGCTTCATTTGGACAACTTTCTAGAGTAGTTTCTAGTACAAAAAATTTTAAACTAAAATTTTTTGTATTAGAAAGCTGCTTTAGAACGCAGTAAGAAATTAGCTATCCTAAACAAAGCCTTAGGCTTCGTTTGGGACGGCTTTCTTGTTACTTCTTAAATTTTTTGTACTAGGAAGCTGCTTTAAGAAGCTGAAAGAAAGTCATCCCAAATGAAGCCTTAATCTCCTATTAAATATAAATAAAAAATGATCCCCCATCCCCATAGCACCCAAAAACATAATTGCCTACAGCTCTGAGGCATTCTCCATGGTTCAGAATTTATTTCAAAAATAAATTTCATTAAGATTACTACTCTATACTATCATATGTTGACAAAAGCCTTTCTTTTTGACATTCTATTAATGCACTAAATTGTCAAAATCATTGACGAAGTTCAGGAAAAGAGAAAAAAAATATTCTGCCTTCAGCGTAAGCGAGGTTTGTATCATAAGCTGTGCTATGTACCCATGCTTTCTTCTTCGCCACTATGCACAACTTCATTGAGAAGAATAAGGTGGCATACTAATTAAAGAAATCAAGAGAATAATTAAGAAGCTAAAAGTAGAAATCAAAACTGCAGTCCAAGGAGAAAGTACAGAATAATTATAATTAGGAATCTTCATCTAATTAAGAAGTATATGTTCTTCTGCAAACAAGATGCCAAAGTTAACTCCATGATGAAAGAATGTTTAAAGATATTGGAGCTTGGAATTCATCAATGTAGATGCTTTAGAGCGAGTTCAAATTCAACAAATAAAATTAATCTCTTTATAATTGTAAAGTTAATATAAAATAATATATATAAACTTGTTGCGTCCTAGAATATTCGTGGTGGTAGAGAAATGTAAATTTAAAATCTTAGCATTCTAACTTTGTATGAAGATCCAACATATCAATAGATGAAATATAAGGGTGTAACATTCAAAAGGGACACTAAAGTTTTTACATGAAAACTTCTAAAATGGGGAAATACTATGGGGTCATTCCCAGTTTAAATAAATTCACTAGTAATCTCAGTTGATTACAAATAAGGCCCTTCCTTCTTGATGTAGCAAATATAATATAGAGTGCATTACATAGTGGGAGTTCGAAGAAAAAGAGTTGACATGTTCATTAGGTCGGCATGATCTTAGTCAGAGAGTCATGTATATTAGGGGTGTCAATTTTGGGTTATGGGTCGGGTTCGGGTCGAACCCGAAACTGACCCGGGTTCAAACGGTTCAAAAATTTGAACCCGGACCCGACTCGGGTAGGTAAACGGGTCGGAAATTCGAATCCTGACCCGACCCGGCGGGTTGCTAGGTTGACATGACCCGACCCGCGCGGCAGCAAGCGCGGCACGGCGCGAGGCGCAAGCGCGGCAGCGGGCGACGGCGCGGAGCGCAGGGTAGCGGGCAGCGGGCAGCAGCGCGGGGTAGCGGGCAGCGTGGGGCAGCAGCGCGCAGGGCAGCGCGGGGCAGCGGGCAGCGGGCGGGAAATCCAATTTTTTTTTTAAAATAAACGGGTATTCGGGTTGACTCGGCAACCCGTTGGGTCAACTCGAACCCGGCCCGTTTTTTCAAACGGGTCGAATATGGAAACTCGAACCCGACCCGTTTTTCAAACGGGTCGAATCCTGGTCGGGTTTTCGTGTTGTGTCAAATATTAGCACCCCTAATGTATATATGTTGGAAGGACCGTAATCGAGCGACAGTGGTCTGAAGGATCGTAGTTAACTTGGACAACAGAGGTTGAAAAGACCGTAGTAGCTAGGGCGACGATGGCTAGCTATGATGGTTTGAAAGACCGTAGTCAACGACGGACGACGAAGGTCGGAAATACTAATCGGGTGACGAGGGTAGGAAGGACCGTAGTTGGCGAGCGACGGGTGACGTCATAAGGACTGTATCTAGATGTTTATTGAGTATTTAAATAAAATTATTTTAACCGTCTTCATTTATATAATTTAACATAAATAATTTAATTATATCAAAAACTATCTAATGCTTTGCTTTTCAGACCGTAACCATAATTTTCATTTAGCTGCTATTTTTTCGCTTCTTTCATAAAAAATGGTGCTAGAAAGCTACTTTATTTTCTCTGCTGCAACTTTACAAAAGCAATAAAACGGTTGCAGTTTTTCGTTAAGAAGGTTATAAAAATGCTGTGGAGAAACTATTTTTTTTATTACTCCAAAAAATAACTTCGTAGCATAAAAAATAATGAAAAAATAGTGGTTAAATAGAAATTATAGTTGTATTCTATAAAGCAAATCATTAATAAAATTGTCCCTAAGGAAACGTAATTCCTTAAAAGGTATGATAAGATTCTATGATAAATGGTTACTCCCCAATCATCTCTTGATCTCCCCGTACGTCAAAGCATTGTCCAATTCTTATGCTTGTGCTGACTCGAATTGAATTATACAGATAGAACTAAACAACATTGCATAAGCTTTAGTTCACTAATGAACTTCCATGAGCTCGTAACTAGTTGCTAATTTATTCACAAGCGTGTGGTGTAAGGGCCCTGTCTAGAGGAAGAAGATGGTAGCGAGAGAGAGAGGGGTCTGTCTACAGTGTCGAAGTAATGCATGTGAGAACAAGAAGAAAAAAAGTTTTTTTTTTTTTGTTAAATACATAATACTCTTAATCATAGCTTAAATACATATAAATATCAAAAACTCTCTTGGAATACAGACTTAAGAGTTAGATTAATCTTAGGCTTCATTCGGGACACTTTTAATTGCTTTCTAAAGCAATTTTTTAGCACAAAAATTTTTAATTCAAATTTTTTTTACTAAAAACTTGCTTTTAAAAATAGTAAGGAAGCTATCCCAATGAATGTCTTAGGCTTTGTTTGGGATTGTTTTCTTACTGCTTCTTAAAACAACTTTTTAGTACAAAAATTAAAATTTTTGTATTTGAAAGCTACTTTAAGAAGTAGCAAGAAAGCCATCCCATATGAAGCCTTAATCAAAATAGCCTATCACACTCTTTTATTTGGAGGATTATATGCATGAACCAAATAGCAGCTAGAGATGTAGGCTTCTTTTGAGACGTCTTTCTTATTGCTTCTTAAAGCAGCTTTTTAATACAAAAATTAATTTTTTTATAAGAAACCTTCTTTAAAAAATAAGAAAGACGTCCCAAACAAAGCCTAGCCATTCTTTGAGATAGTTAATTTAGATATATAAGTTGTTAGGAAGTGAAATGTAGAGGATCAAGGTTAGGCAACTGTGAGTTAAATCGATTGATATCAGCTTACTACCTGAGCTATTTAGGAATTGAAGCAGATTAAATTAAAATTTGATTGATCAAAAAAAAAAAAAAAGCAATGACTGTCCTACAAATTCTTAGTTTAGGAGATGCACTATAAATATTTCTATTAATTAGATGTCTGTGAACCTATCAGACTATTAGGAGAGGTGATAGTCAGCTAATACAGTTTAATACTCCACAAATGTTACGCTCACGCAAAAATATTTGCAAGAAGGAATAAACTGCACCTGCTTCTCTGCAAGTAAAACTACCAACATTTTTAAATAACAATAATAACGCCTCCTGTTCTCATTCAAAAGTATGAATATGAAGGGCATCTATTTGGTAGTATCTGTTCAATGGATGAGGCTGCTGCCTGCTGCAATAGTTTATCTTAATGAAAGAGCTTTGATATATCATCACAAATTTATCTTGATCAAGCATGATTCTCAAGACAAATTTGAGTTGTAAAATTCTGAAATTAAATTTGGGACCTTTCAAACTTCGATTTCAACAAACTTATAGTATAATTGAACGTCTCGTAGAGACGAATCAATGACACTAATTCGACTCAATCTGAACTCAAATGGGACCAAATCGAGGACCCGAAGGGTATTTAGAAGGTTCAAACAATAAATTAAATGACCAAATGATCACCAAAGGCAACACGCTTCCAGTCAAATTGAGCGGCTCGGCGAGACAAATCCAACAAGCTTAAGATTGCTGAATTCTAACATTATCAAGACATGCAAATACTCGATAAATGCGTCAAAATAAAGGGAGTTGATATCAGCCGTCCATTGGAAACACTCTCAACTTGTTCTTGATCTTCTTCTTATTTACTGAACATATCATTCACAAAAAATTATAAACAACCCTCATTCTTCACATGAAGGGAGAGGAGGCAAGGAGGAAGCAAGGGGAGAAAGGGAGGAGAAGAGGGAGATGAAAGAGAAATCAAATATCTATCTTGCCACCAAGCTCCTCCTCGACCACCGACTATCTACCAATCGTCGTCGGACTTTATCCCGACCAACAACTAACGTCGATTGTAATATGATAGATTCTAATATGTTGTTGTATATATTAAATAGCTACTAATATCTAAACATTTTAGTGCTTATAAATGGACCACACTAGGTATCCTTCTACCTCAAAATGACTTATTTGTCATTCATTATTTTTAAATCATGCCCAATTATATATATATATATATATATATATATATATATATATATATATATATATATATATATATATATATATATATATATAATTGTTTACAAGCTGGGTTGATAATGCTCGTTTGAAAAGTTAACAAATATCTAGAAATTAAGGCTCGTTAATAGCTCGATAAAGCTTATTTGTTTAAAGCTCGATAAACATAAAAGGAGTGATAGCCTGAAGAACCGTGAGGTAGCAGGACAAGACAGAGCAAGACGACATAGTGAAAATAAGAATTGTATTTTCTATATCACCTAAGTACAAGCTACAGTCCTTTAAATAGACAATAATAGAGTACACGTAAGCAATATATCAAGAATAAAAGTAAATACAAATAGATGCTTCTAGAATTATTTATTACTAACATCCCCCTGCAAGCTAATGCTTTCCGAGGAAAGAATTAGCTTGTTTTTAAGTTCTTTGAATCTTGCAGTAGGTAGAGATTTGGTGAACAAATCGGCTAACTGATCTTTAGTTGATATATGGTGCACATTGATACTGTTATTTTGAATACATTCTCGTATAAAATGACAGTCAATTTCAATGTGTTTAGTCCGGGCATGATACACCGGATTGTTGGCTAAGGCAATAGCTGAAGTGTTGTCACAATAGAGAACCGTCGATTCAGTTTGAGGACAATCCAGTTCTTGAAGTAGACGACGAAGCCAAATGATTTCTGTGGATGTAGCAGCGAGTGCGTGGTATTCTGCTTCTGTAGATGAACGGGCGATGGTAGACTGCTTCTTGACGCTCCAAGAAACGAGTGAGTCGCCAAGAAAATTGCAATAGCCAGTCGTCGACTTCCGATCCTGTAGATCACCAGCCCAGTCAAAATCAGAATAAGAAGTTAAAGTTAGAGAATTACCTGAGATCGGAAGACCATAATGAACCGTTCCACGAATGTATCTGAGAATGCGTTTCAGAGCAGCAAAATGAAGTTCTGTGGGTTTATGCATAGCCTGACTAGCTCGGTTAACAGAGTATGCAATGTCAGGTCTAATAAGAGTAAGGTATTGCAAAGCCCCTACTAATTGACGGTATAATGTCGGGTTTGAAAAACATGATGATTCAGTAAGATCATTGTTTTTGGGATTAGAGGGGGTTGCCAAGGCTTTACAGTTTGTCATTCCAGCCCGAGCCAAAATGGATTCAGCATACTTTGATTGATAGAGCAGTAACCCGTTGTTGGTTTTCTCAGCAGTAATTCCTAAGAACTGATGTAAAGAACCCAAATTTCGCATGTTGAACCGTTTGTGCAGACTGTCCAATAGAGCGGTAATGGTAGAAGAATTGTTCCCTGTTAAGATGATATCATCTACATACACTAAAATGTACATTAGAGAACTATTTTTAGAGTATATCAATAAAGATGGATCCGCATTACTGGTTTTAAACCCGAAATGATATAAAAAACCTGTGAAGGTTTCAAACCATTTCCTAGGAGCCTGTTTTAAGCCATACAAAGCTTTATTCAACTTGCAAATATGAGTTGGATTATCTTTATCAATAAATCCAGGAGGCTGCTTCATATAAACCACATCATTAAGAGAACCATGTAAAAAAGCATTAGATATATCTAATTGATGTAAAGGCCAGTTTCGGTGTAACGCAATAGTAATAAGAATTCGAATAGTAGTAATTTTTGCAACAGGACTAAAAGTATCCGTATAATCTATACCAAATTCTTGATTATAACCAAGCGCCACTAATCTAGCTTTATATCTAGCAGTTTGATCATTTGAATTTGTTTTTGTGCGAAAAATCCATTTACAGCCTAAAACATTGAAGTTAGGATTCGGGGGAATTAGTTCCCAAGTACCTTGAACCTGAAGCGCTTGAAATTCTGTGGACATTGCTTGACGCCAGTGTTCTTTTTTGATGGCTTGACTATACGAAGTTGGATCAGACTAATTGATTTGATGAGTTAGATTGAAAATTTTCTTCGGCCGCAGCGTTCCAGTTTGAAGCCTGGTTTGCATCGGGTGAGGGATTTGTCTTATATTGGCAGGTTTTGAGATGGGAACAGCAGCCGGAGAACACACAGGTGTAGAAACAGTAGGTGACTGGGTATGTGTTGGCTGTGGAACAGTGGAAGGAGCACCGGCAGCAGTTGTAGTAATAGACTGTGTAGGAACTAATAGTAGAGGTGGCATATACATACCTGCATTTGTCTCAGAAATGGAGTTAGAGCTACATGTGTGATCGTGAAAGGGAAAAGTGTTCTCATTAAACAAAACATGTCGAGACGTTTAAACTCGTTGAGTTTTAGGATCCAAACACCTATAACCTTTTTGATTAGTAGCATAGCCAATAAATACACATGGTAGAGACATAGCATAAAGTTTGGACTTGGCGTAAGGACGTAACCACAGATAACATAAACAACCAAAAACTTTAAGATGCTTGTATTCAGGCACTTTTCCAAATAGCTTTTCATAAGGAGTGCTGGGAGTTAATGAAACAGTGGGCAAGCGATTAATTAAATAAACAGAGGCATGTATAGCATCAGCCCACATAGATGGAGGAACATTTGAATGAATGAGTAAACTTCGAACCATTTCTAATAGATGCCGATTTTTCCGCTCGGCTATACCATTTTGAGCCGGAGTATATGGGCAAGAATACTCATGCTTGATGCCCCATGTGATGCAGTAGGCTTTAAAATTATTATTGAGATACTCACCTCCTCCATCCGTTCGAATTGTACATAATCGGGCATCAAATTGACATGTAAGCATTTTATGAAAATTAATAAACACAGAAGTAGCCGCAGATTTCTGAAAAATAGGAAAAATCCAACAATATTTTGAGTAGTCATCTATAAACGAGACAAAGTAACGGTAACCTTGTACTGATGTAGTCGGGGAAGGACCCCAAACATCAGAATGAACTAATTGAAACGGTTTACTAGTATGTGAAGCAGAAGCTAAGAAAGGTAATTGTTTGCTTTTAGCTAAATGACAAGAATTACAATGTTTATTAGAAGAAATAGAAGAGATGCAAGAATGTCGTTTGGACAGTTTTTGTAAGGTTGATAGAGCTGGATGTCCCAGTCTTTTATGCCAGAGATCAGGAATTGTCTGAACAGAGATTAGCGCAAGCTTTGCTGGTTGTAAGATGGACCGAACTGGATATATGCCGTTATGGCAAGGACCGTGAAGAAGAAGCTGATTGGTCTTCGAATCCTTAATTTGATAACCATTAGTATCAAAACTAATAATGCAATTGTTATCTTGTATTAATTTATGAACATATAGCAAATTGAAAGATAAATTTGGAACAAAATGTATATTATGTAATACCAGGTTACCTGTAGGAGTAGGTAGAATACCTTTCCTCGTTTGATTGATGGGAATTTGATGACCATTTCCAAGAGTGACTTGAGAAGTACCTATGTATGGTTCGGATGAAGTAATTTGAGAAGAGTCAGCAGTTAGGTGAGCGGACGCTCCGCTATCAAGAACCCAGCTCGAGGAACAGGAGTCTTCTGGTATGGTGAATAACGCAGTCTTGGAGGTATCGTCATTGTAGCTGAAGTCTGTTCTATACCAGCAACGAATGGCCGAATGACCATTTTTTCGAGCAAATTTGACAGGTTATGTTTCTGGGAGCTCGATCACCGCGGTTGTTGGTAGAATTTGATCTGCGTCCTCTTTTTCCTCGATATGTGTTGGTTCTTGCACGACCACGACCACGAGAAGCAAGTAATGCCGTGGTGTTGTCGGAAAGATTTAGTTGCTGAAGATCATTTGCCGCTTCTTGAAGAAGATTTTGTTCTTCTGTACACAGTAGACTGTACAGATCATCCAAACTGAGAGGTTGGAGATTTGTCCGGATTGCCGTTTTAAAGGCTTGATACGTTGCAGGAAGCCCATTTAGGGTATAAAGGATCACATCTTCCGGATCGATGTGACATCCAGCGGCAGCAATAGAATCGACCTTGGATTTGATTTCAAGAAGATACGCCGTCATCGTTTTATCACCTTTTGTTAGATGATGTAGATCGTTCTTCAACTGAATAACCCGCGAACGTGTTGTAGATTGCAGCCAATTCGCCAGAGTTTGCCAGATATCTTGACAATGGTTTAAAGAGAGGACGTAAGGAATGATTGAAGGAGAAATTACCGAGAAAAGGGCAGCAGAAAGATTTTGATCGGTGAGAATCCAAAGATCGCGAGATGAACTGGATTCAGTTGGACAAGCCAAAGATCCATCCAAGAACCCTTTGAAACCATTTGCCGTAAAAATTTTCTCTACTTGAGATCGCCAAATCGGATAGTTATCGGGCGACAAGGAGGTTGGAACCAATTTCTTGAGGTTACTCATCAGAAACATGAGTTGAGGAGGAAAAAGAAGTTGAGTGGACAAGGTAGTGGATTCCACATGTGTGGAGGAGCTTGAGGAGTTCGTCATCGGAACGATGCGGGGCAAGCAACCGAGAAGAAACGAAAACAAACAATCAATCTGATACCATGATAGCCTGAAGAACCGTGAGGTAGCAGGACAAGACAGAGCAAGACGACATAGTGAAAATAAGAATTGTATTTTCTATATCACCTAAGTACAAGCTACAATCCTTTAAATAGACAATAATAGAGTACACGTAAGCAAGATATCAAGAATAAAAGTAAATACAAATAGATGCTTCTAGAATTATTTATTACTAACAAGGAGCAGAACATGAGCCAAATAAAAATTAAACGTGAACATCTATCATTTTAAATGAACTAAGTTTCTACAAAAATAGAAATGCTTGAATGGAGCTCAAACCAACCTTTAACAAGATGATAATAAATGAGCTCAAACATGAACAATCACCTTCTCGACTCGACTCAGCTCATTTACATCCTCTGGCCTTCACCTCCTTCCTTCATGTTGAAATTTATTATTATTACTGTGAATATAATTACTAAAATGATGATTTGATTATTTATAACTTGACCAAGATTATTAATTTGGATAATCTAATTATAAAAAATTTAAGACCAAACTATAGAGTTATTAATTGTGATAATATGATTGTTAAAACAATTTATCCAATTAAATAAAATTTGAGCAAAATTGCTCGTCTGGTGATTTGGTTATCAGATTTTTAGACGTGCAATCACATAATTAAAAGTTTTGTTTGGGATAATTTTCTTACGGTTTTTAAAATACTTTTTTAGTACAAAATTTTTTAAAATCAATGAAAAAATAAAGACAAAAATTTTCTAAACTAAGTCTTAATTATAATAATTTTAACTGTGGATATTAATTGTTTGAAGTTGCAATATTTTACTCTTCTAATTTGTTCTTGGAATGTAGTGGATCCACTTTTTAAAAAAGAGATATATAAGTTTTAAATATTTTTAAAAACTTTCTCATATATTTTAATAACTTTAGACTTTTTTATAGAAGAAATTAAATAGACTAAGTTGTGACGTAAGAGTATCTAATTTAGGCTTCGTTTGGGACGGCTTTTTTATTGCTTTCTAAAATGGAGTTTTAGTACAAAAATAAAAAAAATTTGAATTAAAACTCCGTTTTAGAAAGCAATAAAAAAGCCGTCCCAAACGAACCCTTAATCAATAATTTTTTAACTAAAAAATTTCTATGAATTCACGCTATTTTTATTTTTTCTTGATGAGTCATTTTTTTTATAAAACAATCATCTCTTATTTATTATAAAACTGTTATATAATTTTAGCTGGCCGGCCTACATGAATGGAACAAGGTTAAATTACAGTTGTTTTATTCCAAATTGAGCACCATTTGGTAAAAAAAAAAGAATAGGTAACTCAATACGTTAGCATGCAAGATAATTATCGTGGAGATTGACACTTAATGACATGGCCTAAATTTTATTCTTTGAAGAAATATCTGAATGAATGGCCATAAACATAATGAGGGAACACAAAGGACAAGAACATTAAAAAATATTGGCTTCGACCAACAAAGATCATAATCAATATTAACAAAGATCATAATCAATAAGAATATATATAATTTTAATTTATACATTTTCAAAAGTTTAAGATTTAAATTTATAGATATTTATAAAAATATTTCTAGCTTTACCATGACTTGCAAATGATGCAAGAACAACAACATCAAGCCTTTATCCCACTACATGGGGTCGGCAACATGAAACTTAGGGGTGTCAAATCGGGTTTCGGGTTGAACCCGCAACTGACCCGGATTCAAATGGGTCGATCTTAAACCGACTCGGGTATGTAAACGGGACGAAAATTCAGACCTGGACCCGACATGTCAGGTTGCCGGGTTGACCCGTCTTGTCGTGTGTTGCTGTGTTGACCCGACCTGACACAGTTCTGCTTCTGGAGGGGGAGAGGCGGCGGGACGGCGGAATGGTGGGCTGCGGGCAGCGGGCGCTCGGGATGGCCGGCGGCGGGCGGGCGGGGGCTCTAGCGAGCCGGCTCAGACACGAGCGAGCAGGAGCGACCGCTCGGGCATCCGCGGGCACGTGTGGGAAGGTGCGCGGGCAACCTTGGGTACGCAAGCGGCAGTTGGCAGACTCGGGAAGCCTCAGCGGCGCGGGCAACCGAGGGCAAGTGTAGGGGAAGCCGGGGCAGGTGCGGGCAATCTCGTGCAGCGCAGACAACTCATTTCAAATGAGTTTTCGGGTTGACCCCGCAATCTGTCTGATCAACCCGAACCCGACCCTTTTTGAAATCGGGTCGGGTCCAACCCGAAATTTCGGTTCGGGTTAGGGTCGGGTTTCGCATCGTGTCAAATATTGACACCCCTAATGAAACCTTTTTCTCTATTGTGTCAGGATAATAGTCAGATTCTTATTTAAATCTACTTAAAAAAGGTCATTTTTAAAATTAGTAAATTAGCATATGGTAGTAGGTTTTGGCCAATATTTGTAAACATATATTTAGTTTTGTTGGTTATCAAAGATCAACAAAGGGTGATGGTAAGCAGTAGGAGCTAGAGATAAGTAGATATAAGAAGTTAAAGATGAGACATTAGTCAATGAGCATTTGATGTCAATGAAGGACAAAATTTGATATTTATAGGCAATAGAATCGATCATTCTTCTTATAAAAAAACTTCTGACCTATCAACTAAATGCCAAAAGTTAAAAATTGATGGGCATTGGACTTATATTGTCGGTGGATGTCAAATATTGGCAAACTTTGAGCATTGAAAAAGCATCGAACATTGGGAGGTTATCCATTCAATAGTTCCCCTTTTGAATTGAACAAAAAACCTCTCCTCTTGCTTGAAAGTTGAAACAACTCAACTCCTTATGAACCCTAACCTTCAACTTTTCATTGACAATGGAGTATTACAAGACAACATCTCATTTCAATGCATTCATCATTAAGACATTAGTTGGTTCATTAGGGTTTTGTTACTTTTACAGAGGTTCCCAAAAGGATCATATTTTATTCACCTCCATTATCTATCACCATCATGCTTACAACTCCAAATGCCAGATTGATGTTGTTATAAGGATTATATTGATTTGAAAATCTTTTTAAATCTAGATTAGCCTTGATTTGGAAGGCATTGAGGGCTCACTATGTAATTGATTAGGGAGTTGATTATTTTCCTAATTAAGTTAATTTGATTGGAGATTTGATTGATACATTAATTAGGGATCTAATTATTACATAAATTGGGAGATTTAATTAGTATATATTAGAGATCTGATTAGCATGATTAGATTAGGCTATATTATAATATTAATTAAGTTTTCCTTTACAGATTTTTTTGTCTTTAAATAGGACTTGAGGGCTATTGTATTATATGAATGAGAGGAAGAGAGCCAAATTACAATCCCTATTTTCTCCAATATAATGAAGTCATCATCTGCTCCCCATGGACGTAGGCATCTTCACCGAACCATGTAAATCATCATATTTTTTCTGTTTTTGTGTGTGATTTATGATTTGTGTTATTTCTATTAGGTTTGCACAATGATTGGTATCTGAGTGAGATTCCAAATTTCGGCAATTTTTGGCGGTAATTTGAAGAATGGAAGATTAATTTGTTGGTGTGGTTCATCTAGGCAAAAAGAAGAGAGCCAGATTGATGTAATTGTGACTACATGAGACAGTTGTAATTTTTAAGAGGCTATGAGATCTAGTGGAGATATGGATACATCCACCTCGACTGTGAAGAAGATGCCAATCCGTCAGGTGGTTACACATCTCATCAAAATTTATGTCATGAAATTTTATGACAAAGGGAGCTTTGGCATGCGACGATGTGAGGTGATGGATATGATGTGCTCGTTGAATCTGAAGGAAGGTTTGGAGAGCGATGAATGTTCTGAATATATTTCATAGGAAAATTGGTTTAAGATGAGCTGGAGTGCTTGTGGCTTGATCACAAATTGTCTACCACAGGAGATCAAGTATGAGATGATGATAGAGACTTATGCAGTGAAACTGTGGAAAACTTTAAAGAACAAGTATCTGACTAAGAGCATAGAGAATCATTTCCATATAAAATAATGTCTCTATAGGTTTCAAGTGAGACATGAGATTATTGTTGATGAGCATTTAAATGACTTCAGAAAGCTATTGACAAATATTTTGAATTTGAATGAGGAGGTTGGAGATGAAGACAAAGTGCTTATTCTATTGAATTCACTCCCCGACGAGTATGAAAAGTTCATGATGACTTATTAATGGGAATGAGGTCTAGAACTACGGTGAAGTGACTAATGTGTTGTTGAATCACAAGTTCTGATGTCGGGACAAGGAGTTTACAAAGATGAATTTAGATGAGGCTCTCATACTCCAACAAGGAAGATCTGAAAAGAAGAAAAAGGGCAGCAGCAAGTGAGGCAAGTCTCATGGGCGCAGTCTTGGAAAGAATCAATCTGATTTCTATTTAGATACCAGTTATTCGAAGAATGATTGCCCAAAGCTGAAGGAGAATGGAAAGAGAGTTTCCACTGAGGCTAAGACAAACCTTAGCATGGAATAGAGTAATGAAAACTCAAATGTATAACTATTTATAGTTTCTCATATTTTGTATATAGATGGTTCAGACTAGATTTTGGATATTGGTGCTAGCAAATTTTTCCCACTAGAGAGTAGTAGTTCAATACCAACAGGGAGCTTGATAGTGGTGTTATGACCATGAGAAATGATCAAGCCTATCATACAATTGGTGTAGGGAGCATCTTCATTAGAATGTATGATGGTATTGCGAGAGAATTGATTGATATGAGACATGTTTCATATATTATGAAGAATTTACTGTCTGTTGGGGATTTCGAGACCAAGGGCTATAGAGTAGTCATTAAGGTAAGAGTTCTGAAGATATATCATGGAGCACTGATTTTTCTAAAGGGAGTTCCTCCCCACAACATTTATTATCTTAATTATCTTAAGGGAAAAATAATGATTGAAATAGTTGATATTGCTGAAGATTTTTTTGATGCCACTACATTAAGGCATCTATGGCTAGCTCATGTTGGAAAGACTTCTTTTAAGACGTTGGTAAAGTAAGGATTAATCAAAGGTTCAAGCACATGCAAGTTTAATTTCTATGAGCATTATGTGTTTGAAAAAAAAACATAATTATACTTTAGTACTATCATTCATAGTACAAATGGTATCCTGGAGTATGTTCACATATATATTTGGAGCCTGACAAAGACAACATCATTCAACGGGTGATAGTACTTTGCCTCTTTTATTGATGATTACTCAAGATATATTTGGGTGTACACCATGAGGAACAAAAGTGAGGTATTGTAGATTTTTAGAACTTGAAAGAAATAGATTGAGACTCAGATTGAGAAAAGGATCTGATGTATCTGCTCAAATAATGAGGATGAATACACTTCGAATGCATTCTTTTCTTGCAGAGTGTTAGAGATCTGTGATAGAGTGTCACTTCATTGTTAGAGAGACAATGCAGTTGAATTGGGTGATAGAGAGGATGAGCTAGACTTTGGTGGAGGAAATTTGGTGTATGTTATCTAATGCTGGGTTGGATAGAGTCTATTGTGCTGATGCGATAGATTATGCCTGTCACTTAGTGAACCGTCTGCCTTGTGCAATAATTAAAAAAAAAGACTACAAAGGAGATGTGTTTGGGGCATCCTGTTAGAGATTATGAGCACTTGAGAGTGTTTGGGTGTCCAACTTACTATCATGTTCAGAATAATAATCTTGAATCGCGTACAAAGAAGGTGATTTTTAATAGCTTTAGGTGTGGAGTCTAGAGTTTCAAACTTTGTAATCCGATAGAAAAATATTGTCATCAGCATGGATGTTACATTTAATGAGGTGAGCATATTAAAGCCTCAGAACTCTTAATAGATAGAGAGTTCTAATGGGACAACATATGCACTATAGAAGTTGGAGTTTGATGTAACTCATTTTCTTCCACAGAGGCAGATCATTTCTACCCAGGTACCTGATCCAACTACAAATTAGGAGGTACAAGATGATGTTGAGGATGAGATTCTTACTCAGGAATCTATTACGAGGAACATGTCCAAATGCTAGAATGTCCCAAAACTAGCTTGGTTGAGGTATCATATTGCATCTACACTTAGTCATAGAGGCTGAAATTCCCAGTCACTATAAGGAAGCAGTGGACAGTCTTGATGGTGATCTTCAAAAGAAGGCTATGGATGAAAAGATGAAGTCACTTCAGAAGAATGCTACTTAGAGGTTGGTGAAGTTTCCTCCATGAAGAAAAGTCATTGGATGCAAATGGGTGTATGCAAAGAAGAAAAGATTTCACGAAGCTGATATGCGGTACAAGGCTATGTAGGTGGCAAAAAGCTTTACGCAACAGGAAGATAATGCTTATGATGATGTGTTATCCCCAATGGTTAAGCATCCCTAGACCCATGATCGCTATGCACTTGTAGCACAATATTGCTTGATTTTAAAGCAGCTCGATGTGAAGACTGTGTCCTTACATGGAGAATTGTAGGAGAAGTTCCACACATTACAATTGTCTAGATATGAAGCTTCAAAATACTTGGTTTGCATATTAGATAAATCTTTAGTTGGAGTAGTGAGTAGGTTCACATACTGTTGAAATTTGGTGAACATTAGAGCTCACAATTAATTGTCCAATTATTTTGAAGAACTACATTCAACTTGATCCCTAAGAAGAGGGGTACATAAGCAATCATCTGAGTGCAATCATTATGATATTGAAATTTGGGCCTCGTTTGGGACAACTTTTTTATTGCTTCTTAAAACAATTTTTTAGTATAAAAATTAAAAAATTTTAACTAAAAAATTGTTTTAAGAAACAATAAGAAAGCGGTCCTAAACGAAGTCTTAGTTTATCATCTTTTTACTTCCTAAAGTAAAAGATGAGGAGGTGAAGATTACTGATTTGAAAATCTTTTGCCAAAGATGTACCTCTCCACCATGAGATGATGCACTGGAAATATTCAGATCAAGATGTGACTCGAAAAAAAAAAAATGTACCGAAGAATAAATTTAATATACGAGAGATTCTCTGAGGACCTCAAAAACAAGAAATTAATCAGCTGGAACCCACATATTCTCTCAAATTCATGGAGGTGTTGTCCTATTCCCTCATTGTCCGCCATAGTACACACATCCATCATGAAATTTAAAAAAAAAAATTCAGAGTCAGAGCCAGTACATTACCAAAGCCACGCAAATGTCTTATAAGATAACCTTTGCTCAATCATACAGAGTCACATGACATCCAAAGACTCTTACAGGCTTTTTCATACCAACTCGAATGACGAAATGAATTACTCATTCAAACCAAATTTATGATACAAAGTAGCTTAATTCCCTTAACGACTCATTATTTAAAACTCTCGTCCTCTTCATCTATTTCAAGGCTTATCAAGCAAATCACCGCTATTAGCTATTCTTTCAGAGCCACGAGATCCCAATTTTCCTATAGTTGTCAAAGCAGTAGTAGGCAAGCCTTTGAAGCTGCTGCTTCCTTCTGTAAAGTTTCGAGAGCGCCTGGCTTTTCCTGGATTTGAGCTGCTCTTGGCGGCGACCAGTCGAGCAATGTTGCTCCGGCAAAAAGGGCAGACTGGTGCAGATTGGGAAGAGGTTGTAGGGTTGGGCCGGTTATGGCAACAGAGAGCTAAAGTGCAGTGAGCGCACATTTGGTGCCCACACTCCTGAACTTCAATGGTGCAGGCTTGATCAAAGCATATGCAGCAAAGCTCATACTCATTGACCTGAAATATATTAAATCTTCAAGACTTGATCAAATCATGACCAGTTTTTCATAAAGATTTTTACTTTTTTTTCCATTTGAAGAAGTTCAATCAACAATATCCAAACGAAATCTTCGTTTCAGCAGTGGCATTAGAAACTGGCATATAAAGCAGCTGTGAAGCGCTAGTGTGAGCTTGTTAGATGGATGAAAGATGCCCATATGTTTATATATAGAGGTGGAAGCAGAGGGGAGTTGGACTGGCTCTGGCCCCTCTCTAAATTTGATACAAAATTATATAGTTATTATACTTTGAATATTTTCTCTTTAAATTTGATGGTAATCATGTTTGTTATAAAAGCTGTCTTTATAAAATTTAAGATAAACCTATTTATCTCCTCCCACTTGAAACACTAATTCCGCCATTTTCTAAATATATGTGTAGTAGCTTCATTTGGTTTAAGAGAATTGAAGATGAAAATGAGACGTTGACATTTGTTTTAACCCACTTGTTTATTTGATTGAGGAAAACAGGGTAAATTACTATTTTCTTTAATGTTATTCATACTTTCCCTTTGTTTAATATAATTTAAAATTAATTATAAGGCAAACAATATTTTCTTTTTGCATAATTTCTCCAAACCAAACACAACATATGATATGCCCTCAGCAGAGAGAGAGAGAGAAATTATTCTGTGCGGACACTAGACCGTCCCGAGATGAATCAGAATGTGCCACATCACCTGATATATAGTGGTACAAAGCCGTGGTACACAGTAAAAAAGTAATGTGGCACGTTCTGATTCGCCTCCGGACGGCGTCCGTATCCGCACAAAATAATTTATCCAGCATAAAAGGGGAAGTGATTACTAATAAAGTATGAAATAATACCTCAGATGCGCATTCATCGTCATCATCATCGTAGTCTTCATTTCTATCAGCCTCAGGATGGACAGGAGAAGCAAAGGAATATGCCGTGCCTTTGAGGATATTCTTCTCCCTTGCTCGGTTTGCGTCCACGAGAGCTTCCTCAAGCAAAGCCTTTGCATCAGCGTTTAGTTCACTAATAAACTTCAACGGAGAAGGCCAGACCAGTGGCTCTGCTGATCCTGGATTCAGCAGAGCAGCACAAGCTCCATGCCTTCTCTTCAATGCAACAAAGTACGGTATCCTCCTGGACAATTAAGAATGTCCACATGATATTTGTTTCAAACAGAGCACCGGTTGTGCTAGAACAATAATATGAAGTAATGAAACAATGTAAAGTTCCCAAATTAAATTAGATCCATTGTATAAAAAAGAGGATTGAAGAAGAGACTAAGGTTTTGTTTGTGACGATTTTTTTACTACTTCATAAAGTAACTTTAAAGTGCAAAAATTAAAATTTTTGTATTAAAAAGCTGCTTTAAGAAGCAGTAAGAAAGCCGCCCCAAACGAAATCTCAAGGGAGTGAATTAAAGGGGGACCAAAGATCGCAACCGCTTTTATGCATGAAAAAGTAGGTGAAAATATCCCGATCAAAATTTTATTATGATAAATTTTAAAAACATAAGGGATTTAAAGCCCATTAAAACCAGGTTTTGGTCACATGATCAAATTATTCTCCTTTTTCAATTATGCGATGTAAAGAGAAAAAGCCCATTCGTGTCAGCTGTAGTTGCTTGTAAAGTTGTTGTAGAACTATTACGAGGAAATTAAATCTATGAAAATTATTGTGAGTATTATAAATTTTCTCTTTAAAAAAATCTAATAATAGCTTGTTTCTCATAAAAAAAAATTTAAAAGATAACGAAAATTTTGAAGCCAAACATTGTAAGTATCATCAACAAAATTAAACGATGAAAAAGCTGCCCCAAACGGATAAAAAATTGAAATTTCATGTGCTTAACAGACTAGCCAATGAATGCCTACCCTGATGCATCTTTTTGAAGACGATCAGCACCCCAGGACAGTAATTCACGAACGCAATCCATAGATCCTCCACGAGCAGCCAAATGAAGGGGGCTACTCCCTGGGCAACTGCAGTTGCTTCTCTCTTAAGCTAGTGAATAGAAGTAAAACCTATTCCTTCAAAATTTAATGCAAATAATTGTGTAAGTGAAAGATTTTACCCATATCTGGCTGTCAAAGCACATACAAGAGCTCCATTGTTCAATAGTATACGAACACATGATCGATGCCCTTGCCTTGCTGCTAGGTGCAAAGGCGTTGCGCCGCTCCCATCGCTAACATTGACGAAACGAGCAAAACCCCTAAACACAGCAAAAAAAATAAAGAATTTAATATGTCGATTTATTTTATAGCAAAGTTAAACTTAAACAAGACGATTCAAGCAAATTCCAAACCAATCTACCAGGAATCAGCTACGGTTGTAGACTGGGCAGCAGATAGAATGGTTTGCAAGCAATCAGAATTGCCGTAGTAGGCTGCATAATGCAAGCAAGTTCTTCCATGCACCGAATCAAACTTCAAAATCTGAACATAATAGAAATGAGCCAAAAAATCCAGATCAATCTGCATAGTTTCTCAAGCCTACAATAACAAAAAGAAAAAAAAAATCAAACGCAGGGAAAATATGTTGTACATTTGCTCCGGCTTCGATTAACTTCTGTACGCATTCAATTTTTCCGTGTATTGCAGCCAACATCAAAGGAGTCTTTAAAGTACAATCACCAAGAACAGTAAGACAAGGGTCAGATTAACCAAAAGCCTATTCAAGGAGCAAGAAAATAAAAATATCAGGCATTTTCACCTGCTTATGCCTGTTTAGCAGATCTGGGTTCACAGATCGACCCAGAATCAAGGAAAGCAACTGCAAGAAAGCAGGCGCAGTTCGAGTGAGAAAAAGAAGATCGACAGAGCAACAAAAAATCTAAGTGAACGGAATCCTCAGAAGCTGTTGATACCTCTAAGTGTCCATTCGAAGCCGCGATGTGGGAAGCGGAGCATCGACCATAGAAAGTGGTTCTGTTGAGAATGGCTGGGTCTATGGTCAGAGAAAACTCTACGGCTTCCAGATCTGCAAACTGTACGGCTCTCAAGAAATTGAATTCGGGGCTGTATCTGATGCAGCTCTGGCCCTGACCCATAGTTGTCTTCGCCGGCACCGTGGCCGGCTGCCACCGCTCAGGCCGGCGGCGCAGTTTAACGTTACCTTGCTCTGCCAGTCAGATGAAGGAGAGTGCGATGATTATGAGATTTTTTTTTTGGAGCCATAATAAAGCAAGCAAATACTGTTTCCGTTTCTTGTCACCATCGGTTAGCTTACCTTCGATGGGTCAATTTCAGCTCTAGGACTTTTTTTTACTTGACTTCTTCGTTAGTTTAGAGGCTTCTTTCAGAGATGAGTAGTGGGGACCTTGGTTCCCCATAAAAATATAGTAAAAATGTAATTTCATATAAGAAAAAATAAAAAATTATTGAAAAATATATTAAAATGAATTTTAATAAAGGGAAAATTTACAGTAAAAATTTAGGGGCAGATTTGATTTGCTTAAAAAACTGGAAAATAAAAAGAAATGGTAAAACTAATATAAGATTTATAATATTAAGTTGTTTTATTGCGTGTAAAATTAATATTGGCGATTATTTTTTTATTTAATTTGAATTAAAATGAATGTAATATAAAGTCCAACAATAATAATGATTGATAATTGAAGGTGGTGGAGACTTGCAATCAATAATGAGCAGTGCTCATGGAGCAATAATGGTACGTGCCACTGATCACCAAGTAGTGATAGATGACCAACAATGATTGGTGGCAACAACGAATGAGCGGTAGACCACAACCAGGGACAATAGGCAGGTAGCTACTGCATGTTTAAAATTGACCAAAATCTAATACTTTCTGAATATATCAAAATTGAATTAGAGGATAAATCTCAAATGCTTCAATTTTTTTTAGAATGTTAGGGGCTTTAAATGTGAGCCATCAGAAGGAATTTCTTCGTATCTACTAATGAGCTGTACGTGCGAGATCAATGCTGCAAAATTTTACTCAGCATTTTTTTTTTTCAATTCTCAATTTTTTTGCATTTAACATATTTAAAATCCCTTGTACTTGAAACCAAACATTAAAAGAACAAAATTTCAAAGGAATTGGCGGTTAGGCTTAACGCAATACTACTTTATGCTGCCCTTTTTTTTCACCATCAAATTACTTTAAGCTTTTTTAGGTTGCATCAACTCAATCTTCAGTGTTTTTATTATTCTTGTTAGGTGGTGCGGTATATTTGGCAGCAAAAAATTTTTAAGGGTATTGCATTAACTTTAAATTACATTGGGGTGTTTTTGCTTAATTTTTTTTATTTGTTATGGGCAGAATATTTTTTTTATTATTTATTAATTATAGTGTTGAGGATCATTATTTTGTTATTTGTATATTTTATGACTTTTAGGGGAAATTTTATTTTATTTACTTTCCCCTTAACTTTATATTGGTATGCAATTTGGTTGATTAGTTACTAATATTGTGTGTTTAATATTTTTTGGGGAGTTTTTAAAATTTTTATAGGACTTTTTTTATTTAAGGTGTTATAAAATATTTATGTTATTCCTTTCAGTGTGGTTTTTTCAAGGTTTTATTTCGAATTTTTGTGTTTTATATTTTTTATTAAGTTTTTATACGATTATTTAAATTTTGATACTCAAATAATAAGCAAGAACATTCATTGTAATTTCTTAAGTTTTAGTAGTGATGGCAAACACAAACTATTATTATTTTAATTTTGCTGTCATGTTGGTTGCGATATGTATGATTGAAATTTTTTTTTTATCAATGTTTAACTATATATACTATGTTCGTGCTAATTAGATAATTTTTTTTAAAAGACATATTTAGTAAACACGTGAAAAAATATATAATGTTTAATATTTTGCTTCAAATATTATATATATAGTGAGCATGCACATTATAGGAAAATCTTGTATAACCGTCGGACTTTCCGGCGGAAATAAATACATACGCCGGTAAAAGCAGCAAACAAACCGGCATTTTTTTTTCGCCAGTAATATAACAACGGCCTTTCTGGCATTTACCGGTGAATAATCCACCAGCCTATTCATCGTTATTTATAAGAATGACAGTTTATTCCAGTGAATTGTCCGTCGGAACTTAAAGTGGAGTATTAAACCGATATTCCATTGGTCTACTTAAACTTGATGAATATTTTCCGAGGGATAGTTTGACGGTAACTGTTCTGGCAACAAATACACCAGAAATTTCTGTCGGAAAATGCCCTATTTCACACCCCGCGTCGTCTTTCTTCTAATTTTCTTTTCTCCTCGTTTCAATTCACTCCGCTCACATCAGTCGCCTCAGCTGAACGCCGCCATTAAAGGCATGTTATGAATTCTAACATTCTATTTGTGTGTTGAGTCTTCCGATTTTATCTTCCTACATGAGTTATGCCCGTCATTAAGAGCTACTTCAATTGATTTTTACGAGTCCTATTTAGACAACCTATCAAAGAAATGAAATCACATTTGTAATTCATGATAGTAAACTTTATGTCATATCTTTAAATTACAAACACATACTTTGTCATCCCTTTACATTCATTTCATTATAGTGAAGTTTTATAAGATTCTCATTATTGCCAAGGTTTAAATTTGGTGGCTTGTTAATTCTTAGGTATTAGGCATTAGCTATGGCAAAAACCAAAAAAAATATTAACTCCAAGGCTCAAGCCAATACATTGTGTCATATTGACTTTTAGTTTAGTTTCATATTCAATAGTTGAAAATATGAAGCCGAAATATCCAAGTTGGCACTCGCGTATAAGCTTAAGCTTTTAGATTAAAATTGAATTTCATCACTAGCAGATATGACCAACCTTTGGTCCCTAACAGGTGGTATCGAAGGTAATGTTCGATCAAGAATATGTGTGTACCTCTTAAAATTTGTACTTTATATCAGTTTTTAGTTGGTTCTATTATGGTTGATTAAATTCAATAGAGAGCAACTCCTGTGATATAAAAAGTGTTGTGAAAGCCTGATTTATTAGCAGTGAAATGTTCTTTAGAATTTTAACTTAAAAGGAAGAAAACATCACAAAGAAGAAGATTTTCTTTTGCAAATTGAAGACTATGATTAGATGCGCGCAATTTTTGAAGAAGCATTCCGCAATCCAACCAAAAGCAAAGCATCTATAAATCATTTCATGAAGAGCATTGCACTGATGATAAAATAAAGGGAGCCTTAGAACTTGCATTAATGAATGATTTAATTCAAAATAAAATAAAATAAAATAATCTGAAGATAAATTACAGCTTGAGAGTGTTAATTAAAGACAATTTCAATTAGAAAAGTTGAGATTGAAGATTTAAAGGCCTATCCTATAAAGTTAAGCTTCAAAGTTTCTGAGTTTAGTCTTATGAATGCTTATTTTCATATTTTTCAAATCAATGTCAAATACATGTATTTGTTCATGTTTCATATTCATAATTATTTTTTTGGTTACATATTTTTATTCTTTGCATCATTATTATGTCAAATATTTTATATTTAAATAAAATTAATATTTATTACATCATCCGGATCAATCTCAGTCGAACCATCGAACCGTGAACTTCATCGGTTCATTGTCCGGTCCAATTGTCACAACCTTGTATATGACAATTAATTAGCTTATAATTTCTTCAAAAATAAAATCTACCATTCTATTAAAGTTTATTGTAAGGGCCCAATCTCTATTTCCATCACAAAACGTAGGGGTGTCGATTTTTGACACGACGTCCGGAACCTGATCTGGAAAAATCCGGGTTCGGGTCAACCCAAATCCGAAACGGGTTGGGTTCAACAAATCAACTCATTTTAAAAATCGGGTCGGGTTCGGGTTGACCCAGCAACCCGAAATTGTCCCGAATAGACACGAAAATTCATATTTGATCCGAAAACCCGAGATTCACCCGTTTTTTACCCGAAAATCAAAGATTGGCCCGGTTTTTGACCCAAAAACTAGTAATTTTGGGTCAACCCCGGGTCATTCGTGTTGGGTCGGGGTGACCCGGACCCGAATTGGGTCGTGTTCGGGTCCGGAAACCTGAACCGTTTTTAAAAACGGGTCGGTTTCGGGTTGACCCGAATAGTGCCGGGTCAGTTCCAGGTTCGACCCGAACCCAACCCGTTGACCCGAATTGACTCGCCTAACAAAACGTGTAGTTACTGCAATGAGGATTGTCAAATATTAATCATATAGTATGATGTATAATGATTTACTCAATGATTATTTAATACACTCTATTGCAAATGAAGTATTTGACTTGATTCTTATGATTATAATACAACATTATTAAATCATGCAAATAGGTTCATAAGCTTTTAAGAATTTCTCATCTCATTTCATTGATGATGATAAAATATAAAACTTTGTCCTGAATTATATATTTTTATTTTATTTTCTTAAATATTAATTTGTTTATATAGTTAGTTTGTACACCTTAAAATAAATAAACAATAAAGAAATAAATAAAAAGCTTATTCCTCCCTAGACATTTTCTATGTTGAATATTTTTATGTCATGTCTTAGTTTCTAAATTTTTTTGAATATTTATTATTTTATTTTATTTATTTCATCATATATGCTAACTCCTAGAACGTCGGTGGTGAAAGTAGTCCTTTTCATGTTAAACTATTGGTCTAATATTGGGCTTCGATGCTTCATATCGGAAGTTTGCTACGTGAAATTTCGGGCTGCTTAGAAACTTGTGCGGTGGTTATCAAATATTGAAGATTTTTCTCCCGAAAAAAAAAAAATAAAGATTTTATTCTTACGTTTTCCCCTAAAATAAAAGGAACGCAGTTTTATTTAGCATATATATTTTAATTATTCGAGATTGCTCATAAAAATTTGATTTTAACAGGCATGAATCTAACGCATTTTTAAATTAAAAATTTTAAAATTAAATTTAAGATAATGTGAACTATGATTTCAACCCACTTATAATTAAATTGAATATCTTGATGTGATAAACTCACTGACATCAAAAGTAATACTATTAAATTCCGAATGAGATCAACTCAAATACTTAAAGCATATTATATTTGTTTGGGATATTGATTAAATGATCAAATGATATTCAAATCTCACATACTTATTGTTAAATCAAGTGTCTCGACAAGATGAATCCAACTAGCCACGTTCATTTAATTCTAACATTATTAATATTCTTAAATGTTAAAAAATGATCTATGATCGAAGCAATCAATACAGTCCGTCTGATGGAGTGTTCTTAATTTTGACTATATTTATAAGGCATGTTACTTTAAAAAATATAATTACCCAATGATAACTGATGTAAAAAAAATGAAAAAAAAATGTTACTTTAAAAAATCTATAAATATGTTACAATTCTCTAAATGAGAGGTTTCAACTAGGGGTGTCAATTTCGGATCACGGGTCGGGTTTGGGTCGAACCCGGAACTGACCCAGCACTATTCGGGTCAATCCAAACTCGATCCGTTTTTGGCAAATTGGTCGATTTTTTGGACCCGAACCCGACCTACTTCGGGTTTTGGTCAACCGAACACGACTCGTTATCCACTGAAACACCAGGTTTGCAGTTGTCAGCGAAGAAGAAGGGTAGCGCAGCAGCAGGATGCGAAGCAGGTGTGCAGCGGTGAGGTGAGCAGGCGGGCTGTTCCACAACGGACAAGCGGGCAGTTGCACGGCGAGCAGACCGTGTGTCACGACCCGACCCGAGACGAGACGGATCCCGCCCGCGCCGGATCGCGACGGAGAGAAAAAAATAGCTAACCAGGATCTGGCTTTGGATTAGGTTACTGAACTGATCTTCCAAATTCTTAACTCAACAGAAACACACAGAACAACAGAGCTACTAAAACATCAAATGCAGCGGAACAAAACATCTATCTTTTCATTTCCTCAAAATAATCATCTACAGAACAGTACATGGCTTTCAACAGAAAGAAAGACAGAACAGGAAAGCCATGACTGTACAAAAATCAAAAGTACAAAAGTACCTAATCTGATCAGACTCTGAAATCTAATCCTGGACCTCCTTGCCCTTCCCAGAACCTGAAAACCACCAGAAAGCAAGGGTGAGCTCAACAGCTCAGCAAAGCAACAAACCTCCAATCTAAATCCTCAGAAAACAAAACCAAACTTATCAGACAGAAATCAGATCAGAAGTCGGAACAGAATCGGAAATCAAAACCTACGGACAGATATTAAATCACATCAGAGTCGTACGGATCATACAGATCGTATCAGAACAGAACAAATACAGAAAGTAGCACAGATACATATAGCTAAATGCCCTGACACTGACGGAATCTCTACGGATTCCGGCCCCTTATGCCTCCCTTCCCAGACACTGACTGAATCTCATAGGATCCAGGCCCCTTATGTCTCCCTTTGTGCTCACGGCACCAAAACAGATGTGCTTATAGCACCAAAACAGAATTCATCGGATCCGGAACAGAACAGATATCAGATTTCAGATTGAGCTCATTTCAGATTTCCCGTTTCACTAACTGAATCTCATAGGATTCAGGCCCCTTATAACTCCCTTTGTATAGCTTATACACATAGCATTTCAATTCAGAAGAAATCCGGACAATTCAGAAATTACACAAAAATCGGGCAGCACAACGGCAGTATACGGAATTTACACAAAATTCCTGCAAAGAAAATTTACCGAATTCGCACAGAATATAGATATCAACATTTCAGAACATTTATTCTACTGCACAGATAAATTCCAATTTCACAGAAAAATCCGGTCGACTAAAAACACAGTCGAATCAAAAATACCCGGACGAAAATCTTCAGAAAATAACCAAAATGTGCACACCCGGCACGGCAACGATATACAAAAAGTTACGCGGTAAAAACTGAACCGTTCAAAAGATACGGACGAAAATCGCTAACGGAAACAAAATCCGGACAGAAAATACCGCCAAACACGACGGTTCTGAAAATTTAGAAAGTCGGATTGTGCCTTACCTCGTGCACAGCAATTTCCTCAACAGTCACTTCGGACGAAAACGGCTCCGCGTCGTCCGAAAATCCACTTTTCCACTTTTTCCTTCGTTTTTCTCTCTCCTCAGCTTTTTCTCTCTCTTCAAAATATCTCATTTCTATATATATCCAGACTGATCGTCCCGGACGATCGAGCTTCGTACCGGACGATCCATGAAGAGAGGAATTCCGTCCAGACGACAAATCACATATCGTCCCTGGCGATGGGTTCACGGGAGAATTTTCGTCCAGACGATCCCGATTTCGTCCAGACGAACCAATCAGCCAAACAAGGTTTTCTGCACAACCTGTACCGATCGTCCCGGACGATCCAACTTCGTCCCGGACGAACCTGGAGCAAAAACTGATATTACAATCTCCCCAACTAAAAAAAAATGTCGTCCTCGACATTATCCAATCCAAACTCAGTCAAAACAAGTACGGGTACGACTGTCTCATGTCAGACTCCTTCTCCCAAGTTGCTTCCCGTGCAGTCCGGTGCTTCCACTGGACTTTAACCATCGGAATCTCTTTATTTCTTAACTTTCGGACGTCGTACGCCAAAATAAGCTCTGGCTCTTCCTTGTACGCCAGATTCTCCTGAATCTCCACCTCATCAGCTGACAACTTCTTCCCAGAGTCTGAAACCCACTTCCTCAGAGTGGATACGTGAAACACATTATGCACATCAGGCATAGATTCAGAAAGCAATAACTTGTAAGCAGCTTTTCCAATTCTTTCCAAAATCTCAAATGGTCCAACATACCTTGGACTAAGCTTGCTTACCTGACCAAATCTGCTCACACCTTTCATCGGGCTGACTTTGACATACACAAAGTCACCGACCTGAAACTCAACAAATCTGTGCTTCTGATTATAATACTTCTGCTGACGATCTTGAGCGGCTTTCAATCTTTCTCTTATCAAATTGATCTTCTGAGCAGTTTCATCAGCAAAAGTGGCCCCCAAAGCCTGTCTATCTCCGAAGGAGGTCGGAGTCAAAGGAGTACGACACTTCCTGCCATACAAAGCCTCGTACGGTGCCATACCGATACTGGACTGAAAACTGTTGTTATAAGCAAACTCAATCAACGGAATATGATCCTCCCAACTTCCGCTAAAGTCCAGAACACAAAGCCTCAACAGATCTTCCAGTACCTGAATCGTCCTCTCAGACTGTCCGTCGGTCTGAGGATGAAAGGCTGTACTGAAATGCAGTTTCGTACCCAAGCCTTGCTGAATGCCTTTCCAAAGTCTGGAAGTAAAACGTCCATCTCGATCAGATACGATCACACGAGGCACACCGTGCAATCTGACTATCTCCTTCACATAAATCTGTGCCAAACGATCAACTGAATCCGTCTGTCTGATCGGAAGAAAATGGGCTGACTTCGTCAATCGATCTACAACCACCCAAATGGCATCATGTCCTTGTCTAGATCGAGGAAAGCCCATCGCAAAATCCATCGTTACCTCCTCCCATTTCCACTCAGGGATAGGCAACGACTGCAACAGTCCACCTGGTCGCTGATGCTCTGCCTTCACCAACTGACAGGCTTCGCATCTCGACACAAACTCTGCCACATCCTTCTTCATCCCAGGCCACCAAAACAAAAGCTTCATGTCAGCGTACATCTTACCACTGCCTGGATGAACAGTGTAGCCAGAATGATGAGATTCGTACAGAATCTCCTGCCTCAAATCTCCAGACACAGGTACCCACAACCTGTTCTTACAGAAAATAACACCAGAATCAGAAATTCGAAGTTCAGGAGTCTTACCAGATCCAATCTGAGCTATCAACTTCGAATAACCAAAATCTGACTTCTGGGCTTCTTGAATCCGTGCTTCCAAAGAAGACTGAATACTCATCTGAGCCAACTCCAAATCACTGGAGGAAACCACCTCCAACTGCAATCTCTCCAAATCACGAATCAGAAAGTCATCACAGGTAAGCTGAATACCTGAGAATCCAGAAGACTTCCTGCTCAGAGCGTCCGCTACCACATTCGCCTTCCCAGGCTGATACTGAATAGTCAAATCGTAGTCCTTGATCAACTCGAGCCACCTCCTCTGTCTCAGATTCAGATCCTTCTGAGTAAAAATGTACTTCAGGCTCTTATGATCAGTAAAGATCTCACATCTGACGCCATACAGGTAATGACGCCAAATCTTCAAAGCAAAAACAACTGCAGCTAACTCCAGATCATGCGTCGGGTAATTCTTCTCATGTGGTTTCAACTGTCTCGAAGCATAAGCAATTACCTGACCATGCTGCATCAGAACACAACCCAATCCTTTCAGTGAAGCATCACTGAACACCTGAAAACCCTCCGTACCTGACGGAAGTGCCAATACTGGAGCTGAAGTCAAACACTCCTTCAATCTCTGAAAACTCGCTTCACACTCCGGTGTCCAAACAAAAGGTATTGACTTCTGAGTCAGTCTCGTCAGAGGAGTCGAAATCTGTGAAAATCCTTTCACAAACTTCCTATAGTACCCGGCCATGCCCAAGAAACTACGTACCTCAAATACCGTAGTCGGCCTTGGCCAATCAGCAACAGCCTGAATCTTCTGGGGATCTACAGAAATGCCTTCTCCGCTAATCACATGCCCCAGAAATGAAATGCTCTTCAGCCAGAATTCACACTTAGAGAACTTGGCATACAGCTGATGCCTCCTCAAAGTCTCCAACACAATCCCCAAATGTCTGGCATGCTCATCCTCAGATGCAGAATATACCAGAATATCGTCAATGAAGACGATCACGAACTGATCCAAACACTCCCTGAATACTCGGTTCATCAGATCCATGAAAATCGCAGGCGCATTGGTTACCCCAAAAGGCATAACCAAAAACTCGTAGTGCCCGTACCGAGTACTAAAAGCAGTCTTCACCACATCAGTTTCCTTCACCTTCACCTGATAGTATCCGGATCTCAAATCAATCTTCGAAAATACCGAAGATCCGGAAAGTTGATCAAACAAGTCGTCTATCCGAGGCAAAGGATACTTGTTCTTGATCGTGACCTTGTTCAAATCTCTGTAATCAATACACATACGGAGTGTACCGTCCTTCTTCTTCACAAACAGAACAGGTGCTCCCCAGGGCGAAACACTAGGACGTACAAAACCTCTGTCAACCAACTCCTGAAGCTGAACTTTCAACTCAGAAAGTTCTTTCGGTGCTATCCTGTACGGAGCTTTCGATATCGGAGCGGTACCCGGAAAAACATCGATAGAGAACTCCACATCTCTATCCGGAGGTAAACCAACCAACTCCTCAGGAAAAACATCAGCAAACTCCCGTACCACAGGGATCTCAGAAACAGAACCAACCTCCAGGTTCAGATCCCGCACCGAAGCCAAAAATACCGGACATCCCTTCTTCCACATCCTGCTCACCTCCAACGCAGAAATCAGACTGGAGAGAACACCTCGTAATCCCTGAAATACAACTCTCTCTCCAGCCATAAGCAAACTCACTTGCTTCTTCAGACAGTCTATCTGGGCCTCATACTGACTCAGCCAATCCATGCCCAGAATCACATCATATGACGAAATCGGCAATCGAATCAAACTAGACTTCCACTTCTTGCCAGAAATCTCGATCTCACACAAACAAAACTGTCGAGCAATCAATGGATTCCCAGCCGGTAAAATCACAGACAAAGAAACCGGTAAAACCATCGAATCCAAATGTAAAATCTCAAAACAATGCTCGGACAGAAAAGAATGACTCGCTCCAGAGTCAAACAAAACACGACAGGGCTGATCAGAAATGTAAACCGTACCTGTCACAACATCCGGAGCATCACGAGCCTCCTGCTGACTCAGACTGTAAACTCGTGGCTGAACTGGAACAGGAGCTGAAGCAACAGAACTACTCTGCTCCCTCTGAATCGTAGGTGGTCTCCGTGGTGCAGAACTAGAACCACCACCTCTACCAGTAAATCCCTCAGGGCGTGGAGGAACAGTCCTCGGTCTTCCTGCTGCTGAACCAACAGGTCTGACAAAGCCCTCAGATCGCTGCTCATATCTCATCTGTGGACATTCTGCAATCCTATGTCCCGGCTGACCACATCTGAAACAAAGACCAGCTATCCTGTAGCACTGGCCATGGTGTCGCCGTCCACAACTCTGGCACACAGGTGCCGAACTGACAGATCCAGAACTAGTCGTACTGGTAGCAGTACCAGACGATCCTCCGCTCTTCCTGGAATCTCCAGATCCAGATCCAGGAACAAATCTCCTCTTCCCAGAGGAACCACTGCCAGAAGTATCTCCTCCAAACCTCTTCCTACTCGCAGACCACCGCTGCTGAGTAGCCGTCATATCATTCTCAATCAGACGAGCTCGCTCCACAAGCTCAGAGAAATCAGTAATCCGGAACGGTATCAGAGGCTGCCTCAAAGTGTCTCGTAAGCCTCTCAGAAATCTGTAGCACCTCTCAGCAGACGTGCTAACCAACTGCGGAGCGTACCTGGCTAATGCAGTAAACTCAGCCTCGTACTGCATCACCGTCTTGCTCCCCTGAACAAGTCTCAGAAAACTCTCCTGCATCTGCTGTCGTGCAGAAGGGGGAACAAACCAGTCTCGAAATACTTCAGTGAACTCCTCCCAAATGATCAAAGAGTTCAATCTGCCTTGAAATCTGGCTGCTTGCTGGCCGTCCCACCAGTGCTCAGCCTCTCCGTCCAACAGAAAAACAGCTAACGGAACTTTCCTGTCTGCAGGACACTGCATCCCGTCAAAAGTCTTCTCCAATCTCCTCAGCCACTCCTCGGCTGCTCTGGGCTCAACAGCGCCCTCAAACCTCGGAGGTTTCAACCTCAAAAATAACTGCAAATGTCGATCAATGTCCTCAGATCTAACAGTCGAAGCTCTGCTCTGAGTCTCGCTCATCATCTGAGCAACAAGTGAAGCAAACTGAGAAAGCGTATCAGCACCGACCACTGGGGCTGTACTCCCCACTGGTGCTGCCTGATCGTCACTCTGACCGTCTGTCATGTCTGGGTCTGGCTGATCCATACAGAAAAATCCAGAAAATCCGGAAAACTATCACAAAACAACACAAAATAACACAATAAAAAGCCAAACGACCCAAAACTACCTCCCAGACAGACTCACTGATCACTTCCTAGAGCTCCGTTTTACAATCCAACCTGTTTCCAAAACCAGTGCTCTGATACCACAAAAGCTTGTCACGACCCGACCCGAGACGAGACGGATCCCGCCCGCGCCGGATCGCGACGGAGAGAAAAAAATAGCTAACCAGGATCTGGCTTTGGATTAGGTTACTGAACTGATCTTCCAAATTCTTAACTCAACAGAAACACACAGAACAACAGAGCTACTAAAACATCAAATGCAGCGGAACAAAACATCTATCTTTTCATTTCCTCAAAATAATCATCTACAGAACAGTACATGGCTTTCAACAGAAAGAAAGACAGAACAGGAAAGCCATGACTGTACAAAAATCAAAAGTACAAAAGTACCTAATCTGATCAGACTCTGAAATCTAATCCTGGACCTCCTTGCCCTTCCCAGAACCTGAAAACCACCAGAAAGCAAGGGTGAGCTCAACAGCTCAGCAAAGCAACAAACCTCCAATCTAAATCCTCAGAAAACAAAACCAAACTTATCAGACAGAAATCAGATCAGAAGTCGGAACAGAATCGGAAATCAAAACCTACGGACAGATATTAAATCACATCAGAGTCGTACGGATCGTACAGATCGTATCAGAACAGAACAAATACAGAAAGTAGCACAGATACATATAGCTAAATGCCCTGACACTGACGGAATCTCTACGGATTCCGGCCCCTTATGCCTCCCTTCCCAGACACTGACTGAATCTCATAGGATCCAGGCCCCTTATGTCTCCCTTTGTGCTCACGGCACCAAAACAGATGTGCTTATAGCACCAAAACAGAATTCATCGGATCCGGAACAGAACAGATATCAGATTTCAGATTGAGCTCATTTCAGATTTCCCGTTTCACTAACTGAATCTCATAGGATTCAGGCCCCTTATAACTCCCTTTGTATAGCTTATACACATAGCATTTCAATTCAGAAGAAATCCGGACAATTCAGAAATTACACAAAAATCGGGCAGCACAACGGCAGTATACGGAATTTACACAAAAATTCCTGCAAAGAAAATTTACCGAATTCGCACAGAATATAGATATCAACATTTCAGAACATTTATTCTACTGCACAGATAAATTCCAATTTCACAGAAAAATCCGGTCGACTAAAAACACAGTCGAATCAAAAATACCCGGACGAAAATCTTCAGAAAATAACCAAAATGTGCACACCCGGCACGGCAACGATATACAAAAAGTTACGCGGTAAAAACTGAACCGTTCAAAAGATACGGACGAAAATCGCTAACGGAAACAAAATCCGGACAGAAAATACCGCCAAACACGACGGTTCTGAAAATTTAGAAAGTCGGATTGTGCCTTACCTCGTGCACAGCAATTTCCTCAACAGTCACTTCGGACGAAAACGGCTCCGCGTCGTCCGAAAATCCACTTTTCCACTTTTTCCTTCGTTTTTCTCTCTCCTCAGCTTTTTCTCTCTCTTCAAAATATCTCATTTCTATATATATCCAGACTGATCGTCCCGGACGATCGAGCTTCGTACCGGACGATCCATGAAGAGAGGAATTCCGTCCAGACGACAAATCACATATCGTCCCTGGCGATGGGTTCACGGGAGAATTTTCGTCCAGACGATCCCGATTTCGTCCAGACGAACCAATCAGCCAAACAAGGTTTTCTGCACAACCTGTACCGATCGTCCCGGACGATCCAACTTCGTCCCGGACGAACCTGGAGCAAAAACTGATATTACACCGTGACTGCGTGATTGTCACGACTCTCCAAGCGAGACTGGGACAGCGGAGCTGCGTGGGTCGCGACTTGCGTCACGCGTGATTGCAACGCGGGCAGCTTCGGTCAGGCTCCGTCAGGGCGGGCAGTGGGTCATTCCGGATCATTATCAGGTTTTCGGGTCAACCCGAACCCAACCTGATTTTGCAAATGGGTCGAAAATCTTAACCCGAACCCGACCCGGTTCGGGTTAGGGTCAACACGAACCCAAAAATTTTGGATCAGGTTCGAGTCAAATTTTCGGGTCGTGTCCAATATTGACACCCGTAGTTTCAACTTTAATTTAGTAGTTTTTTAAATATATGATTTAGGAAATTCTTTCTCAGATTAGATATTAATTTTATAAATAATTAAATTATAGATGATTTGTGCATAATTATATTAAAAAATTTGAACACTTGAAACAAGCTTTCAATCCATTCTATGCGCCTCGATAGCAGAGCCCTACATGGGGTCCTGGTTGGGTACCCATTGGGTACCCACACTCTGCACTGGCGGGCTTTGCTCACCCACACCCACCTATAGTGACTTTCCGGATGTCATACCCACCCACACCCACCCACTTTCCAAGCTTATTGAATGCAGCCTGCCATAGAATAATGGCATTGAGATTTTTTGCCATTTTATCTGACTGTAAACTTTCAAGCCACATATCAAAATTTATCATGGTCATGACGCGGTTCAGTGTTGCGCACTGTGTAGTAAGGATTATTATAATATACTGCAAGTATATGATGATTAGTAATGTAAATTGGTTCTCCTCTGATGTTGAGTACCCACCCATACCCACCCATACCCACCCACAAGGCTGTGGGCGTACCCATACCCACCCATGCCCATTGGGTATGGGTGGGTACGTGGGTGGTTGTGGGTATGGGTGCCCAATGTAGGGCTCTGCTCGATAGGCAAATTTTGCATGTGGGCCGCTTGAAGAGCCACTATTCCTTTCTCCAGTGCATAAAAAAACCGTGAAGCTTCGGAGGACGAGATAAGCCAAACAAGCCAATCAAAAACTTCCGGAAAATAAGAGTCCGTACTCGTAATAATATAGAATAAAAATTAATAAATTATGATAAGATATTTTTATATAAATTATATTGAAATAAATTTAACAATTATTAGATATATTGTAAGATTATCATAATATAAATTTTTTATATATAGCATTAAGTTTAAAATACAGTTGATGTTATTTTAAATTTCTTTTTCAATAATATAAAAGATATGATAAACCTCACGTGTTGTACGGAGCAACAAATTAAAAATAGGGGGGGGGGGGGGGGGGGGGGGGGGGTTGAGAAATATTACATGGATGAGATTTTGATCATTTTGAGTGTATAAGCTTTTGACACATCTTTTATCATTTAAATTTTAGGGAGAAATTATTTTGTGCGGAATTTGAATGAAGCTCTACGTCCGGATGTCAATGAAATAGTTACGCGTGGATTGCCTAAGTGTAAGTTGTTGACGAGGATAACCGGCTCCGATTTTAATCTGTCTTGTCAGCCCGACACCCGCCCACCCAAATGAAGGTAAAAAGGTGAAAATGGCTCGAAATTTTTCACTTTTCGAGCGCCTATTTAGTTTTCAACATCTAGCATTCGCAATTCACTAAAGTTCATGCATTTGCTTCTCCTTGCAACTTCCGGCATTCTATCATTTCTTGTTCAAATGGTGACAATCCACATAGGCAACTTACACGTAGGCAATCCACGGGTAACAATTTTATTGGCGTCCGGATGCAGAGCTACGTCCGGATTCCACACAGGAAATAAAAATGGGTTTAAAGTATTTGAAATAAAAATGTTCAGGTTAAATGGGAGGTGGATTCTAAAGTTTGGAAAAGGCTTTATAAGGTTAAATGGGAGGTGGAACCTTTTATTTTTTGGGGCCTTGGTGATGGTAACGTTCTATTTTGGCAAGATAGATGGCTTGGTAAAGACTCTATTGATACGCTGTTAAATTCTATCTCTACTGATACTGTGAAAGTTAATTTTTTCTTTTCTGATAATGGTTGGGACTATGATTAATTATCTAATACAATTCCTGATAGCATCTGTCATCGTATTTCTAACTTGCCCATTAACACTACCCCCAATGATTTCATGCTTAGTGATTTTTCCGAAAATGGTAAATTCAATTTAAAGTGTGCTTGGCATTCTTTTAGAGAGAAAGGTAACATTGATAGAATTTTATCTAAAATTTGGCATAATTCTATTCCTGCCACTGTTTCTATTTTTGTGTGGAGGGTACTCCACAAATTCATCCCTACGGATGATAATCTTATTAAAAAAGGTTTTAGTCTAGCTTCTAAATGTCAATGATGTTATCACACTGAATCGATGCATCATATTTTTGTTTCTGGCTCTGTGGCTGTTAGAACGTGGACTCATTTTGATGATATGTTTAATTTAAATACTTTTAATGCTCATTTATCTCTTAATGCCCTTCTAAATTCTTGGGTGAGTGATACTAAAGATCACATTCGCAATATTATTCCTTCCCTTATTTTGTGGTTCCTTTGGCTGGAAAGAAATAATTCTATTCTTAATTCTGTTAAGATGAATCATCTTATAGTTATCCAAAGGGTGAAAGACAAGATCCTTGCTCTTGTGGATGTTAAACGGATCACTAGAAAGAATTTTAAAAATTCTTACGATGTTGGTTATTCTCTTGGGATTAATTGGGAGGGTGTTCGTTCTCCTCCTACTGTGGTTTATTGGAACAAACCCCGGGTTAATTCTTTTAAACTTAATGTTGTGGGTGCTAGTACTGAGATTGGTAATGGGTGTGGTGGTATTATAAGAGACTGGAATGGTCACCTTTTCATGGCTTTTGCGGGCTCTGATCTGAATGGTAATGAGGTTTCTGCTCTTCTTAACTCCATCTTGTATGGTATTAAACTTTGCATTTCTCTTAATATTTCTAATGTGATCATTGAAGTTAGTTCTGGCATTAACATTATGTCTCTTCTGGAGGATGTGTGTTGTAGTCCTAATTACTTCTATCTTGTTAGGGATATTAATAATCTGCTGTTGCTTTTAAACCTGTCTTTCAGCGAGGTCACTGAAGCTGGTAACTTGTGCCTCTTGGTTGGCCCATTGGGGTTGTAGTCTTAGGGGATTTATTAATGTTATTCACTCTAATATTCCAGGTCCAGTGGCTGGGATGATTAAATTGGATGTTTTTGGTTGTCCTTATATCAACTTTTAACATTTGTTTTGCTCCCGTCTTTGCTCTTGGGGGCTGTTGTTTGGGTGCTTTATATTTGGCTGCGGCTCTTGTGATCCTTGACTTTTTTATGGTTCCTATGTGGTTTGGGTTTTATTGTGATTATTTCAATTTTGTTAATTTTTTTGGGTGTTCTGTTTGTGAGGTGGGTTACTGGAGCAATGATTTTGGTGGATTGACTACTGACGGTCTGTCCTTTTGTTGCTCTCCTACCTATTGGGGTGTTTGGAGGAATAAAGGGGCTCTGATGTAGTTTGTTGATAATACTGGTTGGCTGTTTATTTGCTTCAGGTCTTTTGGTTATTGCACTGATAATATAACTATCTGGAAGTATTTACGTTTCTCTGCTTTGCTAGTTATAACCGTTATGCTCATGGCTGGTATTTCGGGAGCTGGGCTTTCTTCCTTTTCTGTGTGGGGGTTGGTTGGTCAGTGTGATGTGGTTACTGCTCTGTTAATCAGGCATTGTGATTTTGGTTTTGCTGGGTTTTGCTGGAGGTTCTGTTCGGTGATTGTGTCTGGCATGCTGGGTAGGATTGAGCAGCATTTGGATATTCCTAATGAAGCTCATTTTTCTATTTACATGCTGAGCTCTTATAGTAACCTTCCTAAGTTTGGCTTTATTGTTTTTAAGAGTGTTTTTCTTGGTGCTATCTATAGGCTGCTGTCCGATTTTATCTTGATCCTCATTTTTTATGGTAAGTGCTTTGTTAGTTAGTGGTTGGTGTGATTGTTGGATTGCTTCTATGGTTTGGATTGTGTGTTTTCTGATCTTTTTTATCCTGTCTTTGGAGATGGATCTCAATTGGAACTTTTATTTCTATTACGTTTTCTTTCATTATTTTGCTTATATTTATATTGCTAATACTATGTTTTGGCATAGTCTCTTGTTTGTTGTCTCTTTTTTGCAGTGCATGACAATCGGGCATGGCGTTTTCTTGGACTGAAAGACTGTACTTCTTGGGCTACACTTTGATCTTTTATTTTTGGATGCATGTCTATAGCATCAGTAGATTATTATTAAGGAATTTTGTAATTATTGGTAGAGGTGAACATTGGCTCCTAGGTTGTCCTTCTATTGATTTTGTACTTTTCTCGAGCTGGTGTTTTCCTTTTTTGTTATATACTTTGCTTTTTATTTAACACGTAGGCCCCTCCGGGGGTTTTTATTAAAATAAAAAAAAAATGTTCAGGAATTTGTGAAAGATATTTTTGAAGAAGCTTCCAACAAAATGCCATAAAAGTAAATAGTTGAAAAGTCTATCAAATTGCTTGTTGAACCAAAAATGCCTATCTGCAGCGATGGAATTGAGGGTGACACAATGAAACTTTGCTATCTGCAGTCAATGCAAAGTTCAACCTCGCTCTCTCCTTGTTGGTGAGAGGCACATCAGCTCCATCCTCTTCATTGCCACCTAAAAGCTCATTATTGACATAAATCTCTTGAAATTTGGGTCTGAATATCCTGATTGAATTCTGCTCAGAATGAATCTAAAAAATTTTGGATTATTTTTTAGCTTAGTACATTACAAAGATTTTTTTTTTCATTTATCTAAAAATAAATCTAATAATCATCATAGTAAAAAATTTGATCAAAATATTAATTGTAGAAATGCTTGGTTTTAATACTTGTTGAAATACTTATTATAAGATTTTATATTTATTTCATATAAAAAAAATTGATTAAAAAGTTAATTTAAGTTTTATTATATATTAAAACCAAGTATAAAATTTTGATGACTTGGATTTCTAAGCTTCGCTAGGCTTATAATTTTACTATGCATTGCTATGCTAGGCTTAGCTTTGTATGGCTTTATTTTTCCTGACTTAGATTTACAAAGTCCAATATAATTTTACTAGGATATAAAGATAAGGGTAGCTACATAGGGTTTCATTTGGTTAGGCTGTTAGATTTTTAAAAAGTAGGTTAAAACATTAATTAAGGTTTCATTTGGGACGACTTTCTTACTGCTTCTTAAAGTAAATATTTAATACAAAAAATTTTAATTTTGTACTAAAAAAATTACTTTAAGAAAAAATAAAAAAGCCGTCCCAAACAAAACCTAAATTCATTATTCTTAGCTTTACTTTATTTAGCTTAGCTTAGATTGGTTAGACATTTCTATGCTTGTCATCGCATGGCTTGGCTTGGTTTTGCTTGTTTATGCTTTAGCATTGCAGCCATTGCTTGACTTAGGCTGCGTTTGGGACAGCTTTTTTATTGCTTTGTAAAACGGAGTTGTAGTACAAAAATAAAAAAATTTGTATTAAAACTCCGTTTTAGAAAGCAATAAAAAAGCCGTCCCAAACGGAGCCTTAATTTAAGTTGGATTACATAAAAGCTTGGCTCAATTATGTAATTTCAAATCTTATTTTGCATTGCTTGATTTTGTTTAACATAACAAGGCGTGAATACGAGTAAGATTTTTATAATTTTTATTAAACTAGGCTTAAAATCAGCAACTTTATTTAACATAACTTGGAATTGTCAAGTTGAGCTTAGCTGAACTTGGCTAAGGCTTCCCTTTGTTGGGTTAAGTTAGGTTAAGAAAGATTAAGATGCTTAGCTCGAATTGGCTATGCTTGGCTTTACTTAAATTAACTTACTTTTGATTGACTAGGCAATATTAGGCTTGGCATGGCTTGATTTGTCTATGCTAAACTTTGCTTGCCATGGTTTTAATTGGCTTGGCTAGCTTTGGCTCAATAGAGTTGATACGTCGTCAAAATTAGCTTGATTGGGCACGAATCTTGAGGCAAAAGCTAGTTGGAAACTTCGAAAATTAAATTTAGGAGCAAATGAACTCCGATTTCAATGAGCTTACTGTCGAACTGAGCGTCTCGGAAATACGAACCCAACGACACCAAGTTCGACCCAATCCGAGCCCAAATGGGTCCAAATCATGAACCTGAAGCGCTGTTGGAAGGTTCAAACCACAATTTGAGTTACCAAACGGACTCCGATTTTGACGAGCTTATACTCGAATCGAACGGCTCGACGAGACGAATCCAACGAGCCCAAGATCGCCGAATTCCGACATCATTAAGGCCTTCAAATGCCCAACGAACGGTGCACGCTCGTAGGATTCAATATCGGCCGTCCATTCAACCACTCCCTATTCGCCCCTGATCTCGCACCTATTTACGGACCATGCCACTCCAGAAAATCTATAAATAGAGCCCTCATTCTTCACAAGAGAGAGATCCAAGCAAGAGAGAGAAGAAGAGAAGAGAAGGAAGAGTTCCTCCTCGACAGCCGCCGGACCACCGCAGAACCTCGCCGGACCACCGCCGGACCACCGCAGGAATCTCGTCGGACCACCGCCGGACCACCGCAGAACCTCGCCGGACCACCACAAAACCTCGCCGGACCACCACCTTAAGGCCCGACGTTCATCCCCGACGTCCTGCCAAAGACCCGACGTCTTGTTCAAGGCCCGACACCCAGTCCCTACATCCTGCCAAAGACCCGACGTCTTGTTCAAGGCCTGACACTCAGTCCCTACTTCCTGCCAAAGACCCGACGTCTTGTTCAAGGCCCGACGTTAAGTCCTGACGTCCTGTTGAAGACCCGACGTCCTGCTGAAGACCTGACGTCCTGCTTAAGACCCGACGTCCTACTCAAGGCCAGACCATCAACATCCGATCTTCCAAGTGACACTGGGACTAACACCTGACTCCTTATCTCCTACCGCCTACGGTCCTTCTGACCACTGTCGCCTAATACGGTCCGTCCGACCTCCATCAGCAGACAACGGTCTTCGGCCGACTACGGTCTCCGGCCGACTACGGTCTCCAGCCGACTACGGTCTCCGGCCGACTACGGTCTCCTGCCGACTACGGTCTCCGGCCGACTACGGTCTCCGGCCGACTACGGTCTCCGGCCGACTACGGTCTCCGGCCGACTACGGTCTCCTGCCGACTACGGTCTCCGGCCGACTACGGTCTCCGGCCGACTACGGTCTCCGGCCGACTACGGTCTCCGGCCGACTACGGTCTCCGACCGACTACGGTCTCCTGCCGACTACGGTCTCCGGCCGACTACGGTCTCCTGCCGACTACGGTCTCCGGCCGACTACGGTCTCCTGCCGACTACGGTCTCCTGCCGACTACGATCCTTCAGGCCAAACAAACCTGTATATGTAACTCTTACCATGTAATGCAATCTATATGATGTACATTTGCTACATCAATCCAAGGCCTTCTCCTAAGGAAGGGCCTCATTTGTAATCGACTACAAATACTAGTGGATTCATTCAAACCGGGCCAGGCCCCGTGGTTTTTCCCCCTTTTCAGGGGTTTTCCACGTAAAAAACTCTGGTGTCTCTTATGAATGCTACACCCTCTCACTTATCTGCTTGTGTGCTGGATCTTCGTACAATGCTAAGACGTTAAACTAAATATTTCTCTACCGCCGCGAATACTCCAGGACGCAACAAGAGTAATTTAAATCCTCATTACATTATTTGATGTTACATGTTAGGCTTCGTTTGGGACGACTTTCTTACTGCTTTAAGAAGAGTAATAAAGCCATCCCTAATGAAATCTTAGAGTTAGGATTGGCTATGCATAAAATTTTCCTAGTCACAAGTCCATTTCTATTAATAGTAACATGAATGCATTGCTCATTTCTAAGTCCCCTATTATTGGCAATGTTCTTTTGATTAAATTAATCTCTTTTCTTATCGTTCATTATTTTAACTCTGATATTAACGAAGCCTTCTTTAAGATTAATTATGAGAAGTCTTTCGGTCTAGACGGCCTCACCTCTAAGTTCTTCAAGGATGCGTGAGATTCGATAGGTAAACAATTCATCCATGTGATTCTAATCTTTTTTAATTCTTATAGATAAACTGATACGGTGAAGTACTGACTAATAACCTTTACCCTGAGACATCATTATTTAATTTTCCTTTGCAATATATTATATGTTATTTGTCAAACTCTTTGTTAAAATGTTGAAAAAAGTTTTCCTAATAATCATTTATCCAATTCAAGTTACTTTCATCTAGAATAGACACATTGTGGATAATATTTTTATAACTAATGAGCTCACTTGCAATTTCAACTCTCTTAATTCAACTTTCTTAATCTCAAGTTGTTCTTAAAAAATTATTCAATAGTGTTTATAATGGTTATGTTTTGCATCATCTCTCTTTAAAGGGGTCCACACTTCATTTTATTAAATGGTTATATGCTTTTATTAATGCTATTCATTTTTCTATGGTGATTCCCATAATCCAATGGAACAAAACCTTTGGAAAGTGTTCACATCTCCTGAAAGAAATGAATCAGATTGCCTCTTTTATGTGCTTGTGGCTAACTTTTAAAATAGATAAATATGACCAATCTCTTCCTCTTCATGAGTGAAGGATGTTTATTCTCTTTTAGATCATCTATAAATTTGTTTGGTTGAATACCTTTTTCATTAAACACTCCCTCTATGCTTAAATGGCTTATTTCCGGGGCTTAAAAAATAGATAGGTTCTTTCTTTTGGGCAAGAGTTTGATTGTGTTACACCTTTGAGCTCTCGACAATCAAAAACACTATCTTTTTTTTGGGGGGGGCGTTAAGGGATCGAACGGGAGCCGGCGAGAGACGTTACCTTCGCTCAACCACTGAGCTGGCCCGCACGTCCCAACACAATCATTTTTTACCGCTTCCTTTATACAATGTCGTTAGTTTAAAATTTAATTGCTGATGGTGATGCTTGAAGCTAGTACTAATCATCACCATTCTATCATTCTGGAACTTTATCTTTTTATTGTTTCAGTTCTCATTTCTTCTCTTTAGAGAGAGAGAGAGAGAGAGAGAGAGAGAGAGAGAGAGAGAGAGAGAGTATGACATAACAATAAGCAATTCGTTGGTACTGACATGGTTGTTAAAGGTAGACTCTAGTTGCCTAGAAAACCATTTAAATGGAATTATCATTGACTTGCTCATGGTTTTAACCATAATCAATTTATTTGAATTTTTGGCTCAAACATTGTCCGGTTGGTCCCCTCAAATCTCAATAGATTTACAACTTCTTCTTTTTTTTTTTTTCAATTTTCCTGAAGATTACAGATATAATTTTCTTTTTATTATCTTCAATCTATAAATCTTAAATTTTGCATTCTCTCTACGAGTGAAGCAACTCATCCACCTAAGCATCTTCATCTCTACAACACTTAACTTTATGCTTCTCTTTTAATTGTCAACATTCTGCATCATAAAGCATTGCAAGTCTCAACACCATCATATAGAGTTTTCCTTTAAGTTTGAGGGATACTTTTCTATCACACAAAAGGTCCGATGCATTCCTCCACTTCAACCATTTAACTAGAATTCTACTAATAATACCCCCATCTATTTCATTATTATTTTAAACAACAAACTCAAAATATCTAAAATGTATACTCTTTTTAATGACTTAATCGCTCAAAATCACAATCCCCTACTAGATCTATTATACTCCATTTATTCAATTTTAGATCTACTTAAATGAAAACCTTTAGACTCTAAAGTAGACCTTCATAATTCAAGTTTTCTTTCAACGCAATCTCTAGTCTTATCAAAAAGAAAAATATCATCAGCAAAAAGCATACAACAAGGAACATTCTCTTGTAAAATGTCTAGTAAGAATATATATGACTAAATCAAAAGGATATGGGCTTAAAACGGATCCTTGATGTAATCCAACTGAAATAGTAAAATACTTATAAAATCACCTTGTGTTTGAACACAAGTAACAACTCCTACATATATATCTTTAATGACTTGAACATAATTATTATTAACTCATTTCTTTTCTAGAACTCTCCATAGCACTTCTCTTGGAACTTCTCTAAAATTGATTTTGAGAAGTACTAGTATTTCATCGTAACCTATGCTCAATAAATCTCTGCAATAACTAACTTTAAAGTATGACACATTACCTTTTCAAACACTCTTGTGCACCATATTTATTCTTAGAAATAGAAATCAACACACTTTTTCTCCACTCATATAACATCTTTTTAATCTTCAAAATAATATTTAAAAATTTTAGAAGCCAAGAAATTATTTCATCTCCTAGATATTTCCACACCTCCATTGGAATATCATCAGATCCAACCGCTTTTCCACAATTCATTTTCTTTAAGACCTCTCTAACTTCAATTTTACTAATACAAAGACAAATAAAAATCTCTATTATAATTTAGAGTTCTAAGGTCACTAAAATTAATTGTATTATCACTATCTTAATTACAAAGTTCATCAAAATATCTCATTCATCTTTACTGAATATTCTCTTCTAATAAAACACTTTTAATTTTCATCGTTAATACACTTCATTTGAATTAAATCCTTTTCATATATTATTGTTTGGCTAATAAATATCTTTCACTCTCCTTAATATCTAATATATTATATAAATCATTAAAAACTAAATTCTTTATATCGCATATTACTTAAATTCATTACAAGTCTCCGTGTATCTATTTCAAATTTTCAAGCTTTTACATCCAAACCAATTTTTATAACAAAATATTTTATTTTTTATCTTTACTTATATATTTTGATTCCACCACCAACTATTTTTATTATTAAAGGCTTTTTCTTTTGATACTTCATGTCTTCAATTACATAATGTGCAATATTCTTAATATCACTAGCTATTTTATTGCACATAATAAGAGTAAAAATACAATCAATTGTTCAGATATATTTCATATTTACAAACAACCACACAAGACATAAAGAGTCAAAGCAGTCCATTAAGAAACTAAAAAAAAAAAATTATATAATGCATAATTCAACAGCTGTGAAGGGCAATGAGGATTAACTCTACAGCTCAAAGAAGCTCTCTTCTCTAAAACTTCAAGCGTTATTATTAGGGAAGGAAAGTAAAGGTTTAAACCGAATAATAACTCATGCCTATATTGCCTAGTCATCTCTCCAGCATATATATAAAGCACATTGTTTGTAATAGACCCAAAAAAAACGATTTATGCTTTCCCACGTAATAATTAGAACCTTCTAATAGCAGAATTCAACAAAACTTATCAAGCTTCTGATAGGAAATACTCCAATAGAAGATGAATTCTCTTGGCTGAACTTAAAATCCTCGAATCAATCCTCTCTTATACCTCATGAGGATCAAAATATGTCGAGGCCAACTTTTCATTCTTCCTATGAGCTACCATCCTTTGGTTGTAGGGGCGTATAACTTCAATATATCATATATCCCACCTCAAACTGGATGTTCTTCCTATGCTAATCCGCCTGCTTCTTCATTATCTGTTGAGCCTCAACAAGTACCTTTTCAACTCATCCAGCACCTTGTCACTTTCCTCAAACTATTGCTCTACTGCGGAAACTGGCGTGCTCCTCTGCCCAAAGTGTACCAAGTGAGGAGGTTATCTTCTCACATAACACTTTAAAAGGAATTTTTATTAGGTCCGGACACCTGACGTAGCTCTACATCCGGACGCCAATAAAATATCGCCACGTGCTCTTACTCTTTACCGCGTGGCCCGACGATACGACCCGGACCGGAACCCAATATTGCTATGTATTAGCTGATTTGTACAGATCATGATATTGCTAGGTTTTGCTCGGTATTGCTCGATAACGAGAAATATCATTTTGTCAAGACCAATACCTAGCAATACCGAGCAATACTTAGCAATACACGAACATAGCAATACCGGGATTCCGTTCCGGGTCGGGTCTTCGGGCCGCGCGGTAAAGAGTAAGAGCACGTTGCGACATTTTATTAGCGTCCGGATGTAGAGCTACGTCAGGTATCCGGACCTAATAAAAATTCCTTTAAAAGGGGCCATTTGGGAGGCTAAATGATAAGTGTTGTACTAATATTCTGCCCATGCTAGCCACTTAGCCAAAGGCCTAGGTGTCTCAGAAGCAAAACATCTTAGGTATTTTACCTAGCACTTGTTAACCACTTTTGTCTACCCGTCTGTCTGGTGGTGATAAATAGTGCTCCTCTTCAGCACTATTCCCTGCAATATGAACAACTTCCTCCAAAAATGACTAAGGAACACCTTATCTCTGTCGGATACTATAAACTATGGTATCCCATGCAATCTGACCACCTCTCTGATGAAGGTCGCTACTACTGTCACTGTTGTGTAAGAGTGTCATAGGAAAATAAAATAAGCATACTCGCTCAATATGTTAACCACCACCAAAATCATTGTAACTCCTTAGATCATGATAGCCCATTTATAAAATCCATGGTGAACTCCTCCCACACCGTATCTGGTAGATCTAAGGGTAGAAGTAATCCCCCAGGGCACATGGCCATGTACTTGTTCTGCTAGCATACCTCACATCTAGCCACCATATCTTTCACATCTTTGTGCATCCTCTTCACATCTAGTTCAATTGTTAATCTCTTGTATATCTTCTACACCCCAGAATGACCCCTCACCGCGATCCATGGAGCTCCTATTGCAGCTATAGGATATGAGCGGAGGTCCGAGTCATCACAAATCTCTCTTGGTATAGCAATCTCTCCCTGTCTAAAGAATAGCTAGGGTGAGTATTCCCATCCCATAGTAGATCTGCTGTAATCCCTCTTTAATAGCCCCCAAATCCAACATCAATGATATCGACATAGCTAATCGAGTCGAGTTAGGGCCAACTTGTTTGGACCCGAATCAATTCCGGGTTCCACCCGAACCGACCCAAATACTTATTTTGACACCCCTAATTAATTCGACTGCTGGACCCCACCCCCAAAGGGGGTGACAATGACTAGGGCAGAACCCCTGTTTCGCCACTGGTAGACCAAGGCCGGTCCAGGCTGGATTAGTCCAAGGACCGATCTATGAACTTCCAACACTAATGTCAAAGCTTACAATGAGTTTGAACATAGCCTCATGACCATCCTAGAATGTACAAGGAAAAACAATTAGAGCAAGAAAAAAATTATATCATGATGAGCTTAAAGACCATTAAATTTACTTCAAAATTAATGTTATATATGAAAAGTTTTACACTGCACCAATCTTAAAACAAATCTAATAATTTTAAACCCATTTTGGCATAAAGCTATCCCAACATAATTTTCATTCATTAGATACCTCAGTTCAAGCAATCAGGTTTTAGATGGACTTTCTACATTTAAAAAAAAATGCACCAAGTTTTATTACTAAATTGAGAGTTAAGACGGCATGAAAGTCCACTGATTACCACACTTCAATGTGAAATACAAGTTTATACATTGCAATACTCTTCTAAACATGTAATTAGAAAATTAAGCTTAACCAATTAAAAAACATTGCAATACCCTTCTAAACATGAAATCGATGAAGTAGGTGTACGTGTGTAAAGCGCTTTGTTGGCACATGTTTCCTACACAAAAATTCTGATAACTTTGAATTTTGGAAAAGCAAAGCTCCTAACAAGAATGATCAGACATTTAAATAATTCTAACTCCAAAAAGCCTCAATCGTGACAACAGGCACAGAGTTTTGAGTCCTTCAATCGAGTTTTAAAAGAAATTTCAATTGAAATAAAGTCATAACCATAAAACCACCACATCCAAACATTATGCAATAAAAGAAAAACCCCAAAGGCCGGGTTTGATGGGAGGAATAGAGAGAAAATTTGGTTGAGAATACCCTCTCCAAATTTTGGTCAAGGTAAATTTAAAATTCTTGAATTTGCTATGATATTAGTGTAATACAAGAATTGAGTGAATATACATGCGTTACACTCATCTCAAAATAAATGCAAACCAATATTCATTTTCTCAAACCACAAAGCCTTTCTCCAGTCCACTTTTCCCTGTGAAACGCATCATAGCAGTGAAGAATAGCCTCAAGAAGGTGCAACAAGAGTCCAATTTTGGGAATCTCATATTTGATATTCTTATAAATCTTATCCAAGCAAAAAAGGATACAAGTTGGGCACAAACGAATATCTAAAACACCTACTACTAAATAAAAATCCTCTAAGGACAAGAATCATTGAAGGTCGAAGGAGAAAGTTACAACCGAAGGGATCTGGAAATCGCGAAGGGGAAATGGAGCTAGCTGAGGTGGTAGAAGAGATCGGAAGGGTGAAATTGACTTTTTCTTGTCTAAACAGAGGTAATAGATGGGGTAAGCAGCAATTTTTGGTCTTTTCAGTTACGAAAACAAATTTTAGAGAAGTTGTGTTAACAAACAGATAGCTGTAACTGTTTTCGGCAATTCAAACTGGAAATGGCATAATTAAGTCCAAACAAACGAGGCCTAAGCAAGTACTATAGATCCCTTATGATGTTTCCTGAAGAACACTGTTCCCACACGTTACTTTTTCATTCCATGATTTAATGTAACTTAACTGTAGCTTTCACAAACTGAAAACTTATAACTGAGTCAGATGGGCAAAATAACAGAATTATAGTTACCCCTAATTTAACCTTTTCCCCTTGCTTATCTCTAACAAAGTAAACAATGAGAAAAAAAAATCTATAACAAAGTAAACAATGACAAAAATAAAATCTATAACAAAGAGAACTGGGAGAAACAAATAAGATACTATGCAAAAGGTGATTTTGGCATGCTGGCTGGAAACTGTTTGAATACTTTATCAATTCTTCATGATTCAGTTAGAATAAACCATGGAATGCATAACAAAACATAATAATAAGAATGTAGATCTACAAGAGAAGGGAATTTTGCTTGATGTTTGTATGTCAAATGGCCAAGCGGGAGCACATGACAATTGGGGTAGAAAAGTGAAACAAGAAGATGGTGAAAAATCTGTGGCTAACAAAGGAGTGATTATTGTGTCCGGACACCAAACGTCTCTAGAGACCAATAAAAATGCGCCACATCACTAGGCGCTCGGTACCGACAGCAGTACCGCTGTCCGGACACAATAATATTTCCTAACAAAGAAGCTAATTGACATCAGCAAGACAACAACTGGCAAAGTTAAAGCGCTGGCTCTAAGGCGAAAATATAAAATAAATATTAAATAAGAGGAAATGTGCGTAAGAATGGGCTGAAAATATGTCATGCGCTTTTTGTAAAAATCACATACAGAAAATAGTACATCACATGGCATACGCTTGTTTCCATTTGAGTTTCTGAAATGAAATAAAAAAACGGTAGCATAGTCATAAGACGGAAATTTAAATGTGAATCGTTAACATGTCAAGACGGTGGTTTAGAGAGAGTTGGAATTCTAGAAATGAACAAAAGTTAATGTGAAGCAAGAAAAATAATTGCAATAAGAAGATTGTTGATCCTACATGAGAAGAAATAGTGGCGGAGTGCGGAGATGCAAAGGACTTTTTTAAATATATGCATTTTTAAATAGTATCAAAAACCAAAAGAATCTTGCGGTAATAATAAGAAACAAATTGAGAATTGGAGAGCTAACGGGGCACAATCAAGGGATTCAATATCGGTTGTCCATCCAAACTACTCCCCATTTGCCCTTGATCCTACTATTTACGGGTCATCCTCCAAAAACTATAAATAGCCTCTCATTTCTCTTAAGAGGTGACAAAAAACAAGAAGAAGAAGAAGAAGGAGAGAAGAGAAGAAGGGAAGTAGCGAAGAAACTCCTCCTCGACCACCGCCGGGGTTCTGCCCGATTTTCAACTGACGCCGGAGTTCCGCCCGACTTTCAAGTAACACCAGAGTTCCATCCAACTTCCAAGTGACGCCGGAGTTCCATCCGACCTCCAAGAGTTGATTATTGTAATCTGACCATCCTAAATTTTAAGGACGAGTTCGCCTCTTGTAACTCAAGCAAAAACTAGTGGAACTCTTTCAATTGGATGTGGCCCTATGGTTTTTCCCTTTCCATGGCTTTCCACTTTAACTTTTTTACAATAGATATCTCATGAATATCAAACCGTTTCCAAACAATGAAGAATATTAAGTTTATACCATATAATTTTAGTAGACAAGTGAATTTTACATTAACAATTATCAATCAAATTATTAGTATATAAAGTAATATCTAAGTATAATATTAAGTAGCCTAGGTCTATTTACAAAAGAAAGAGAATATAACTTTTGGAGATAAAGCTAAGTTATTAAAATAATAAAAAGAATATCATGAAAATTTAAAGGTACTACAAAATTGTAATTAGATCAGCTATATTCTATGAATTCGAATGTTGGACAGTAAAAAATGTAAATGGAAAATTTAAGCATAGAGGAAAAAAAAATAATGTATGACAAAAAAAGGAAGGATAAACCGAGTTAGATTTGAGGGTTGATAGGGAGTAACATATATTGAAGATAAGCATAAACAGTAACATAAGTTAAATTGTATATATAAAACAAATGATGAAAAATACACCCATTAGATGGGGAAAAAAAGTTTCTAAGAATAATGAAGAATAGTATTGAGACATAAAGTGGCATTTTCAGAAATGAATGTATTAGGTTGAACAAAGCATGCAACACTTAAATAACTAAATGTGTATGGTTCAACACCTCACGCAACACTTACAAAAGCACAGGTATAATGAAAATTTATAAATCAAACTCCAAATAATTGAGATAAGACTAATGATGCAGCATCTATAGCTTTTTCCTACATCTTCCTCTCCTTCCTACATCCAAAATCAAACCAAGGACTAACCATGCAATCCACAAAATCCTAAACATTCCTCACAAAAATAAACTCAAATTATTTTTCCACCTAGCTTTGTCATATCACTTCATGGTTGGGACTATGAGCGATATCGAGTCAAGTTTGATTGATTTCACCTCAACATGAAATATAAATTTGATTTTGATTCAAGCCAAGTATTTGCAAGTTCAAAATAATCAATTTTGAGTAGATTTCTGATGAAACTCGAGTCAAGCATATCACTTAAAAAAATTTTAATTTTAAATTAATATTACGCAAACATGTGTGTAAGTCCATGCAAATTAGATAAACTCATAGATATATGTATGCCTAAATAAGAAATATAAATTTATTAAAATGTATCAAGTATAAATAAATATGTATATGCATATTTATAAGAGTTCGTCTATGTATGTATGTATTTCTTATTAAATGAGCATATATGTGTATGGAAACATATGAGTGTGTGAATATATATTGAGCAAATTTCAAATTACATTAACTCAATTCAAGTCATTCATTCTCAAGTCCAAGGAAATTGGTTTTGGCTTTGGTTTGATTAAATTTGGAGCAATTATCAAGCCAATTATAAGTTTTGATCATAACTATCAGTCCTACTTAGAAAATTTTGCTAAAAAATGAAAACATGGAGGATAGGATTTGAGAAAAGAAGATGCATCATCAAGGCTGGGAAGTTGGAAGACCATCAACGCAAGGAAATGATGGGAGAGAGAGCAAGAGATGAGAAATGTGGGGGTATGGTAAAGGAGAGAAAGGCATGTCACTAGAGTTGCAATCTTGAAAATTAGAGACCGAATGTAAAAGAGATTAAGTTATGATGTGAGGAAAAATAATGTGCCCAATTTGATTGCATCTTTTTTGCAAGGAAATTTACCTTTACAACATAGCAGACATCAAAAGGTTAAAATTCATGCGAAGTTTTATAGAACAGCTATTCACTTCAAACCAAACAACACTTAAAAGGAAGTAAAATATTGAACAATTCTTTTAGTTTTGGTGCTTAGGAATAAAGGAAATACATTACTTAATTATCATCACGCTAGAAACATAAATGAGGGAAAAAGTAAAAGGTTCGCTACTAGAGATGATCACATCAAAAGGAGTGAGGTACAACTAGGCCATTTCCATCTACCTTAGGGAACCATATGAAGACATGACAATAAGCCAAGTTCGGGTTAGTAATGCAAAAAAATAATAATTATTGCTCAACTTGAACTCGTATCAAAATTTAAATTAAGTTGATTCAAACCAGTTTAGTTCGAGATCATTTAATTATGAATTAATATGAAATTGTTTGAGCCAACTTTAAATTGAATCTAGCTCCAATAATGTTTCAACTTCTTTTCAAAGCCAACAAAACCTTATAATTTAATCTTTTAGACTATAAGCTTCAATATTTTCTAAATTCTCTCAAGTATGAAAAAAAAAAGCCTCAAGTACACCACTAGGTATATCTAGGTTGTAAAAAGCCTTAAAAAACTCCAAACTACCACACCTTTATGTATCTTAAACAGATTTTTTTTCCACCACTTCAGATTCTGCTTTCATATTAGGGTGATCAGACCTAATATTTCTTATGAGTGTATTTTGCTACATATGTCCACTAACCTTTTCTTCTCCTTAAATGAACCTCCCAACAGGATTTATCCCCTTGGATCTAAATCCATGATGGCCACTTCTTAATTTTGACAATTAGATCTATCAATGAATTAATAAAAACTATTTCAATTCAAAAATATGCACTAATGCTTAGAACAAAGAGATAAGGAACATAGGAATGAGGAATGCCTACTTTTAGTAATTGATTACCATCATAGACAAGAAAAATGGTGTATAAATTATACTTGGGCTTCAAATCCATGTCGGTGTATTTCAATGAGAACACCAAGAAAATCAAATTCAAGATTGTGATAATTATATCGGAATCAAGCACATAGTGAAGTGATGAGTGAGGATAATGGTATCTAAACTTAGAAAAAATATTTTAGCATAAGGGAAGCAATTTAAACATAATTTTGTGGTAAGGATAATAAAATTAGTGCAAAAGAAATGAGAAGCCAAGAAGAATCTCAATGTAATTGTTATTGATCTTTAGAGAGCATATGACTAAGTATCGAGAACAATTTATTATGTACAACAACAACAACAACAAGCCTTTATACTACTATGTGGGGTCAGCTATATAAATCTTTTTTCTTCATTGTATCATATTAAGAGTCAAATTCACATTTAAATCTAATAAAGAAAGGTCATTTCTAATATTTTCTAACCAAGTATTTTTAGGTCTACCTCTACCTTTCTTATCATAAGTCAAATCCAATACATCTACTTTTCTAATCGGGTCATCGGAAGGCTGACCAAACCATCTAAGACGACTCTAATCTTATCTTCTACTAGAGCTGCTCCAAACTTTTCACAAATATGCTCATTTCGTATCTTGTCTCTAAGAGTAAACCCACTCATCCATCTGAGCATCCTAATCTCTGCAACACTTAACTTAATATTATGCTTCTCTTTTAATGGCCAATATTTTGCACCATAAAGCATTGCAGGTCTCACCGCCATCTTATAGAAATTTTCCCTTAAGTTTTAGAGCTCCTTTTCTATCACACAATAAGCTGATGCATTCATCTACTTCAACCATCCAAGTTGAATTCTACTAATAATATCCCCATCTATTTCACCATCACTCTAAATAATAGATCTAAGATATCTAAAACGTGCACTCTTATTAATAACTTGATCGCCCAAAATCACAATCCCCCCACTAGATCTATCATTACTAAAATTATACTTCATATATTCAGTTTTAAATATACTTAAATCAAAATTCTTCAAACTCTAAAGCTGACCTCCACAATTCAAGTCTAACTTCAACTCTCTCTCTCTAGCCTTATCAACAAGAAGAATATCATCAGCAAAAAGCATACAACTGGAGTCTAATGAGAACAATTATTATGTATTAAGAAAAATATTGCATGAGTCAGAAGTACGTTTAAATTATTAAATGTATCATCTATGTATGATGAAGCATTGATTAATATTAAAACTAACTGTAAACAAAAAGGTTCCTAGTCATAATAAGATTATATCAATGATCAACATTATGCTTATGTATATTTGAATTGGTTATGGAAATACTTATAAAGAATAAACTAAGGTACATTGATGTATGTATAATTTTAATCGGAGATACCATAGCTCAAATAAATGAAATGTTAGTACAATAAAAGAAATATTTAAAACACAAATAACTTAAGAAAGTACTAGAAGATTAAGTGATAGTAGTAAAAGATTAAGTGATATCGAGGCATCATATGCTCAAGTATGTTAGATCGATCATAGAGAACAATGGAGACTCAAACAAGCCAACTCAAGATTGGTATAAGATCAAAAAGGAGGTAACATATTTTTTATTCTATAAAGCGTGGGCATAAATGGTGACATTGACATGCAAAACAATTAGAAGGATACAATATATCAGTACATATAGATAAGTTTAGAGTTATAAAATACAAACATCTAGTACATAAACAAATGTAAGCAGAAGCAGTTGCATATTATCTATAAACACACATATTACAAGCATCTGTGCATACAATTTGCCAAAAACGACCAAAAAACATATAAAAATAAACTTTTGCAATATTTTACAGCTAAAACAAGTAATTAGGTTTTTTGAATTCTTAATAGATATTCATTAAGGTATCTTGTTTGCATCTAAAATTCTAATTCAATTAAGAGACATGGAGCAATCCGAAATATTTGAGTTGCCAAAAATCCGCTTTGGCTTAAATTTATGACCTAGCTCTAAGTTGCTGGAACCTTTTTGGCAATTCCAAAATTGCAAGTTTCATTATGTCCTCCCTTGGCCATGGATTCTCTCACAGCTGATAAAACTCACTTCAGTTTTGCAAGAGTTTGAATGCAAATTGACAAAGACACCTCTATGGCTCATGAAATTATCATTTCGGTCTGGGGGTAAAGAGCAGAAGTTGCAAGTGTAATACGATTTGAAGCCTACTCCATTCTCTAGTTGTAGCTCTTTTGTTCACCCTCCCAGTTTATGTCCAATATCACCTGAAAAAAAAAAAAAAACATGTTTCCTCCCTTATGACTATAGGTTGAAGTAATAGCAAGCGATTGAGGAGACTTAAGGATTGGAAATATGATAGGTACCACTTGAATATTCCAAGTGATTCCTATCGGATCTTCGCCAAGACACAGATATTCCGCTGTTTTCAATAGAAAACAGCCACCAATAGTAGAAAAACTGAGAAAGTAGGAAGACAACGTTGGAAAAAACAATAGCAACAATGGTATTCCACTAGTAGACGATCAAAACAAAAGTAAGATACAATGTTCTTCAATTCGAGAGGAAGAACAACTCTCCTACAATCTCCGGCAATGCCAAGAGCCCAAGCAAGAAACCCTAGAACACAAAACTTCTTTCAAAAACAAGATGATCCCTAATTCCTCTCATAACTCCCTATTAATACAATCTAATACAAAATAAAAGCAAAAGGACTTCTCTACCCTTCCTTCTCCCTCCAAAAACACTTAAACCATGTTTGAATTTCAAGTGGACCCCACCCCAGCCCCCTTTCCTCTTTCCGCCTGGCCTCTGGCCCGTCTCCGCCTGGAGTAAACCCGGACCGGCTGGGCCGGTCCAGGTTGAGCCGGTCCATGCTGGACCGGCGTAACATTACCCCCCTCCCAAAGTACCACCTTGTCCTCAAGGTGGAAGGTCGGAAACTGCTCTGCAATCCTCTCTAGTGGCTCCCATGTGGCCTCATAGTCTGGGAGGCCGCTCCACCTAATCTTCACTTCCTTTTCCCCCTTCGCATTGATGCGCACTCCTTCTACTTCTATAGGCTCCAGTGTCACTTCCATGTCCTCCCTCAATATGCTGGGCAACTCTGGGCTTACTGCATGCTCCCCCACCACTTTCCTTAACTGTGAGACATGAAAAACGGGGTGTATTCTGGCTGTTGGAGGAAGCCTCAATCTATATGCCACCTCCCCGATTTTCTCCTCCACTTCAAAAGGGCCAAAATATCTCGCTGCGAGTTTCTCATTTCTCCTTTGGGCCATAGTCCTCTGTCGGTATGGTCGGAGCTTCAAATAGACCTTGTCCCCGACTCTAAATTGTATATCTCTCCTTTTGCTGTCTGCCTGCTTCTTCATAATCTGTTGAGCTCTAAGTAAGTGCCTCTTGAGCTCGGCCAACACCTGATCTCTTTCCTTCAAATGCTGATCCACTGCAGATACTGGAGTGCTCTGATGGCTGTAGTGTACCATATGTGGGGGATCCCTACCATATAACACCTTGAAAGGTGTCATCTTAGTAGCCGAATGAGACGAGGTGTTGTACCAGTATTCTGCCCATGCTAGCCATTTGGCCCACTGCTTCGGTGTATCTGACACGAAGCACCTCAAGTATGTCTCCAAACTCCTATTCACCACCTCTGTCTGCCCATCAGTCTGTGGATGATAGGCTGTGCTCCTCTTCAATACGGTGCCCTGCATCCTAAACAGTTCCCTCCAAAAATGACTCAGGAACACCTTGTCCCTATCAGAAACAATGGACTCTGGTACCCCATGCAGGCGGACTATCTCCCTCACAAACGCTGCTGCTACCGACACTGCTGTGTACGGGTGTCTCAAAGGAATGAAATGAGCATATTTGCTCAGCCTGTCGACCACCACCAGTATAACTGTGTAGCCTTCTGATTTTGGGAGCCCATCAATGAAGTCCATAGTAATCTCCTCCCAAACTTTCTCTGGTAGGGCCAGAGGCTGCAGTAATCCCCCTGGTGCCATTGTCATGTACTTGCTCCGCTGGCAAGTATCACACTTAGCCACCATCTCCTCTATGTCTTTCCTCATCCCCCTCCAGTACAATTCAGCAGCTAACCGGCTATAAGTTTTCTGCACTCCTGAATGCCCTCCTATGGCACTCTCATGAAACTCCTGTAACAGCTGGGGAATATGGATGGAAGACCTAGTAATCACACTCCTTCCCTGATAGAGCAGTCTTTCTCCCACAACTGAATAGCCCGGGTGGCTGTTCTCATCTGCTAACACCTCTTCTTTGATCTTCCTCAACTCCTCATTCTGAATGCTCTCCTCTTTGATGGCTCCCCAATCTATCAATACTGGTACTGATACAGCGATCCCCTGGAGCTCCCCCATACAGCGTGATAAGGCATCCGCTGCCTTATTTTCTAGCCCTGGTCGGTAGTGTATCTCGAAATCATATCCCAACAGCTTGGACAACCACCTCTGGTGCTCCTCTGTGACCATCCTCTGCTCTAACAAGTACTTCAAGCTCCTCTGATCAGTTCTGACAATAAAGTGTCTGCCCAATAAGTAATGTCTCCACTTCTGGATGGCCAGTACAATCGCCATCAGCTCTCTCTCGTAGACCGACTTCAGCCTAGCCCGGGATGACAGGACTTGACTGAAGTAAGCTATGGGCCTGTGCCTCTGCATCAACACTGCTCCCAATCCATAGCCTGAAGCATCTGTCTCCACCACAAACACCTGACTGAAGTCTGGCAGAGCAAGCACTGGCACCGTCGTCATGGCCTTCTTCAGCTTCTCAAAGGCCTCTGAAGCTGCTTCTCCCCATAAAAACCCGTCCTTCTTCAACTGCTCTGTCAGAGGCCATGCTATGGTGCTGTATCCTCTCACGAACCTTCTGTAATAGCCTGTCAGTCCCAAAAACCCTCTGAGTCCCTTCAAGGTCTTGGGTTGAGGCCAAGCCAGCATTGCCTCTATCTTGGATTGATCTGCAGCCACTCCCTCCTGGGATATCACGTGCCCCAGGTACTCCACCCGTGCCTGAGCGAAGTCACACTTCTTGAAGTTGGCCTTCAACTGATGCTCCTTCAGTACACCCAACACCACTCTCAGGTGCTCTAGGTGTTCCTCCTCAGTCCTGCTATAAATTAGGATGTCATCAAAAAATACCAACACAAACCTGCGGAGGTGTGGCTTGAAGATCCGGTTCATCAAAGCTTGGAATGTTGCCGGAGCGTTGGTGAGGCCAAAAGGCATCACCAGAAACTCGTAGTGACCCTCATGAGTCCTGAAGGCCGTTTTCTGCACATCTTCCTTCCTCATCCTGATCTGGTGATAGCCTGACTTCAGATCGACCATGGTGAACAAAGCTGCTCCATGTAGCTCATCCATCAACTCATCAATCACCGGGATAGGAAACTTATCAGGCACAGTTTCCTTGTTGAGAGCTCTATAATCTACACAGAACCTCCAACTCCCATCCTTCTTCTTCACAAGCAGCACTGGACTAGAGAAAGGACTCACACTGGGCTGAATGATCCCTCCTTCTAGCATTTCTCCCACCAATCTTTCAATCTCATCTTTCTGCACCTGAGGATATCTGTAAGGTCTCACACTGATAGGAGATACTCCTTCTTTCAGGATAATCTGGTGCTCCTGCTCTCTGTCAGGTGGTAGTCCAACTGGAGGTTGGAACACATCCTCAAATTCCTGCAACAGGGGTTGAACCAAAGTGGGGATGGGTCTTCCCTCCCCCTCCTCCTGCTCCTCCAAGCTCTGCAATTCCACCAAGAATCCTCCTCCTTCCTCCTGTATGATTTTCACCATGGATCGGAGTGACACTCCAGCTCTGGACAATCCTGGTTCTCCCCTCAGCTTTACCTGCTTCACCTCTACGCTCAGCTCCATCACCATGGTCCCCCAATTCACCTTGGTTTCACCCAAGGTCTGTAGCCACTTCATGCCCAAAATAACGTCTGTGCTACCCAACTTCAGGGGCAGAAAATCCTCTACCACCCTGATCTCCTGTAGCTTCATCTCCACCCCTTTGCAGATCCCGGTGCTGGACTCAATCTTCCCTGTCCCCATCATCACCCCGTAGCTGCCTGTCTCAGTAGGCTCCATCCCTAGCTCCTCCGCCACCTGGGTGGATATGAAATTATGGGTTGCCCCACTGTCAATCAGAACCACAACCTCTCTCCCCCGAATCTCCCCCTTCACCTTCATTGTATGGCTAGGAGTGAATCTCATCACAGAATTGAGGGAGACCTCGGCTACCTCCAACTATGGATCAATCTGCTCCTCATCAGTATCATCACCCTCTTCAGGCGCCTCGTCTATATAGACGGTGAGAGCCCGAAGAGCGCGATCCTTGCATCTATGTCCTGGAACAAACTTCTCCTCACATCTGAAACAAAGGCCCTTGGCCCTCTTCTCCTGCATCTCCTCCTCAGTCAATTTTTTGAAGCTTCCAGCAGATCTAGTCACCCCGCTCTTCTCCTTTCCACTCTCTCTAGGTAGAATGGGGCTTGGTCCCTTTGGAGCCAAGTAAGTGGTAGTTGTCCTGGTGGGCCCTCCTGAGTGATTGTTCCTCCACGTGCGGGCGTTGGTCTTCTGGTTCTCCACCAACTGAGCTAACTCCATCGCCTCCCTCAGATCTCTTGGTCTCATGACCTTCACTGCATCTCTGATCTCGGGTTTGAGGCCCTTCATAAAGTTCCCCCCCAGCGTACTGTTTGATAGGCCCTCAATGTCTCCCACCAAGCTCTCAAATTTCTTCCTGTATTCCTCCACTGTTCCCTCTTGAGTGAGGGCATAGAACTGTTCTGATATCTCCCATGGGCTACTCCCCCTGAATCTCTCCCTGATAGCTTCCTTGAAGTCCCTCCAAGTCCTCACCGGCTCCCACTTATCCATGTACTTGAACCAAGCAAAAGCCGCCCCTTCCAAGCACATACTAGCCGCCATCAATCTCTCCTCCTCCATCAGGCCATTCACTGCAAAATACCTCTCCACCTTGTGGATCCACTCATCCACATTCCCCTCTTCGAAAACTGGCATTTTCAGCTTTCTGGCCCTCGTGTCCATCCCATATGCTCTGTTCCCCCCATGGCCTCCTCTGTCCCAGGCAATGGGGTCTTCCCAAGTTCCTCTTTCTCCATATCGAGGCTCATCCTCCCTTCTCGGCCGCCGATAGCCATCTTCCCCTCGCGCTCCGCCATGGTGGTTATGGATCCCCCATGGTCGGTCCACGGGATCGGGCCTCCGACGACGCCAATCCTCCTCTCTGTCTTCCCTCCTGATGGACTCCCTAGGTGGCATCCTTCCGTTGCTGTCAAGCAGCTCCACATCATCCTCCCTTTCTGGATTCACCTTCTCCTTACCTCTGCTCCCACTACCTTCTCCTCTTTCCTCCGTTGGCACTGCCCTTGCTTGCCCTTCCAACAACTTCTTCATCATCTCTTCCAGAGCCATGAATTTTCCCTCCACATTCTCACTAAATGTGGCCATCTTCTCCTCCAGATCCGCCTTAAGTTGACCCATCTCGGTCTCCAAGACTTCTACACGCTTAGATGCCATGGGAATCAACGAGATGTCTCCGGATCCAGGAAAATTCAGCAAAAAACTGCTGCGATACCGTGGGAAAACAGCCCCCTACCGCCCGGATCTTGCTCTGATACCAATTTGATAGGTACCACTTGAATATTCCAAGTGATTCCTATCGGATCTTCGCCAAGACACAGATATTCCGCTGTTTTCAATAGAAAACAGCCACCAATAGTAGAAAAACTGAGAAAGTAGGAAGACAACGTTGGAAAAAACAATAGCAACAATGGTATTCCACTAGTAGACGATCAAAACAAAAGTAAGATACAATGTTCTTCAATTCGAGAGGAAGAACAACTCTCCTACAATCTCCGGCAACGCCAAGAGCCCAAGCAAGAAACCCTAGAACACAAAACTTCTTTCAAAAACAAGATGATCCCTAATTCCTCTCATAACTCCCTATTAATACAATCTAATACAAAATAAAAGCAAAAGGACTTCTCTACCCTTCCTTCTCCCTCCAAAAACACTTAAACCATGTTTGAATTTCAAGTGGACCCCACCCCAGCCCCCTTTCCTCTTTCCGCCTGGCCTCTGGCCCGTCTCCGCCTGGAGTAAACCCGGACCGGCTGGGCCGGTCCAGGTTGAGCCGGTCCATGCTGGACCGGCGTAACAAAATACTACTGCTCATCTTCTGACAAAAACTTTATCTATACTATCCCAACCTGCTCTCAAGGTTTAAAAAGACAAAATCAAGAATCAAAGCATTTTGTCTCAGCAAAGCAAAGCGTAAGCCTCAAAAAAAAAAATGCATGAACTTACAAATAATTCATGAAAATGACAAAAATAAAATAAAATATCAACATATTTATTTGATTTATCATTATAAAGATGAAAACTATAAATCTCAATGATAAATGTTATTATAAAATAAAATTTTGAAATGAGATTCAAAGTAATAACTCATTTAAACTTAAATATACTATAAAGATCAAGATCTATGACGGTTTCTTACTTACTTTCATATACTTCATAATAGACCTCATATCTAATAATTATATCATTCTTGAATTGTCTCATTATCATCTTCTAATATAACATTATTTTTAACTCCCCATATTAATTAACATTGGATTCAATATAATATAAAATGAAGCAACAAATTAATAACACAATAACCATATTTACTCGTTCTATAACTAATTAGTTCATTCTCTTTGTATTATAATAATAAAAAAATATATAAAACTTAATGAAAATGAGGTGTTGCCTCAAAACGCCCCGTGACGTACGCCTTATTTAAAAAAGGTCGTCTCACTGGCAATAGTAAAGCTTAAGCCTCGAGGTGCTCATTGTGTGCCACAATTTGAGGCACGCCACGAAAGATTTTTTAAACCACGCCTACTCCCTCCTCTTCGAGAGGCAAACAATATATCAATCTAAATCAAACAATCCCTACTTCATCTACCAAAAACATCCCAAACTTGAACCTCTATTTTGAAGAAACCACCAAATTTAAAAACCAAAACATGATTACCAACAATACCAAAATAAATTCCCTATTTTACAAATTAATTTGGAGAAAAATCTGCAAAACCCTTCCGACCACCTATCTCTCACCTCTCATACTACTAGCACCTCTACCAACAAGCAATCAAAGTTAAATACAGCTAAGAAACCAACCATCCCACCATCAAAAGCCCAATGATGTATCCAGTTATGGCTTCATGGAACGTTAGAGGATTCAACAATCTTTATAGGGTCTGTAATTAAAGCGACCTTAATAAATCATTAAACCTATACCTTTTATATATCCTTGAAGCGAAGATTAATAGTTCATGTTATTGGATTTGTGGTTTTCCGACTCTCACAAGCTCATTACCAATAATGATTGTTTCAATAATTTCAGTCAAGCTCAGCCCGATAGAATTTGGATAAAGTTGAATACTTCTAATGCTTCTTTTTATCCAATAATTTCTAATGGTAGCTCATCCATGGACAATTTACCTGTGGAGCTCTTTCACCTTCTCTTCTTTTTATGACTTATGCTTCTTATTGTCATATTGAAAGATCTCATCTCTAAAACATCATCAAAAACATTTTTGTAAGTGTGAATCAACCATGGATTACTATGAGAGACTTTAATTACTGCAGAGATCATTATTAAAAATCTGGGGCCCCCCATCCTTAACAGCAAATTCTGGGAATTCAATAATATGATTTTTGAAAATGGTGTCAAAAGAACTGGCTTATGTGGGGCTCTCTTATACTTGATTCAATCATAGAGCACACAATCTTATTCATATCAAGCTTGACAAAGTCCTCATTAATGATGATTGATTGGACATTTGGACCTATTTCCCCTATCTTACAATAGAGTTGGAAGTCCTAAATGCTCAAACCATTCCCCTTTAGTCATCCAAATTCAAACCTCTCACAACAAAAGCCATAAATTCCTTTTCAAAATCTAATGGACTAAAAACCATAGAGATAACAATCATATTCAGATTAAGCATGTCAGTATGTATTAATGATAATTGGCTGGACCTATTTCTCTTATCTTACTAGAGAGTTGAAAGTCACAAATGCTCAAACTACTCCCCTTTGTTCATCCAAACTCAAGCCTCTCACAACAAAAGCAATAGACTCATTTTCAAAATTATTGGCCTAAACAACAACACTTTTGGGAAGCCCTTCGCTATACATTTTCTCATCAAACTCCTAAAGATCACTTTTTTTCCTTCTACTCCAAATTACAAAAACTAAACTACAGAGATAACAATCCTATTCAGATTAAGCATGTCAGTATGTATTAATTATAATTGGCTGGACCTATTTCTCTTATCTTAATAGAGAGTTGAAAATCATAAATGCTTAAACTACTCCCCTTTGTTCATCCAAACTCAAGCCTCTCACAACAAAAGCCATAGACTCATTTTCAAAAATTATTGGCCTAAACAACAACACTTTTGGGGAGCCCTTCACCATACATTTTCTTATCAAACTCCTAAAGATCCCTTTTTTTCCTTCTACTCCAAATTACAAAAACTGAAATCCATTATTCAATGGGTTGATTTGTACTCTTCTAATCATATCTACAACTCCATCAAAGATCTTCAAAGCCAGCAATTCTCTTGTCCCACTATGGTCAACAATGATCCTCAAAATCACATTTTAAATGTCAATTCCAAAGTAATAAGTGAAGCTCTTGCCAACTTCTATTCTACTTGGGCTGCCTGGATTATTCAAAGATCAAAAGCTAAATGATTGATGAATGGAGAAAAAGATCTAAAGCTCTTGTATAGTAAGATTAAAGTAAGAAGAAATCATAATTTCACCAGACAGATCACGACTGACTTGGAGACTTTCTATAAATCTACTACTATTGTCGGGGCCTCCATTTCTCACTTCAATCATCTTTTCAACACTTATAGCTCTTTTGAATTCTTCTCCTCCACCTGCTGGCAACAGCATTCCCCCACACCTCATTCCTCTCCTTATTGCTCTTGTGACTAATGAAAATTAAGGATATCATCTTCTTCGCATCCAAGAACCCCACTCTTGGTCCTGATGCTTTAAAATTTGAATTCTATGTTACCACTTGGGATGTCATTGGTGACTAAGTTTGTCAGACAGTAAAACATTTTTTCAGAAGCAATCATCTAATAAACAAAGTCAAAGCTATTGGTATTTCTCTCATTCCTAAAACTCGTCATACCAACAATATCTCTAATTTCAAGCTCATCTCTTTATGCAACTCTTTTTCCAAAATAATTGCCAGAATTATTGCTTTGAGCCTCAAGCACATTATGCCTCAGATTATACACCAAAATTAGGTTGGCTTCCTTCACAAAAGGGTACCATCTAATAACATTACCATGGCTATTGAAATTTTGGGTGAATTTCATATGGCAAAGAAAGATAGGATGTTTTGTGCAAAATTGAATATCTATGAAGACTTCAACATTATTTTTAGATAATTCCTCATAGCTAGAATGATTCAAATGGGTTTCCCCTCAATTTTCATTGATTGGATCAAGGTGTGAATTAAAGATGTTCACGATACTATAAGCATTAATGGAGCTCTTGGGGATTTTTCAACTCTTCTTCTGGGTTGAGACAAGGCTGCGCTCTTTCACTTATCTCTTTTGTATTGTGATGGAGTGGCTCTCCAATCTTTTAGAATACTACATAAATGATAATTTCTTCTCTAGTATTCTGTGGATAACTTTCAATTTTCTCACTTCCTTTATGCCAATGATCTCCTAGTATTTGACAAAGATAATAGTGACAACATTAAAGATCTCAAAAATATCCCGTCTCATTTTGGAAAACTCTCAGGCTTACACATCAATGTAGCCAAAGGCCCAAAAGTTCTATCTTCTTTTAATGCAAACCACAAACCAAGGTGAACTAAGTGAAATCTTAAATCTTCATTTAGTTAATGATTCTATGATCTATTTGGGCATTCATATTTCCATAAAGAAGCTCCATAGTTTGGATTTCCAACTGCTAATTCACAAAATTTCTTACCTGTTGGATAGTTGGAAAGCTAAAACCATTCTTTTGCTGAGCGATTGCATTTTGTGATATTCACTATTTAAAATATTATTGCTTACTAGATTTGTGGGGCCATTATAGCTCAAGCATGTTTTAAATCTGTCAATAAGAAGTGTGCTAGATTCCTAGGTCATATTAAAACAAAGAAGTTACATCGTATATCTTGGGATAACACATGCAAGAATTTGGTGGCCTGGGCATTTCTGCTTTCTTTGCCTTAATACTTGCCAACAACTACTCTCTTATTTGACGCATTTAAAATTTTAATAGCACTCTTACTTATTGGTGGAAATATAAATATGTTACTTCTTGGAAGCCTAATTCTCCTAAAACGTATCCTTTTTCAAAAAATCTCAAATAGCTGGCTGATTCTGTTAAAAGCAACACATCTCTCTGCATTTTTATCAATAGTGCTACCATTTTGTTCCGGGACCCTTGATATAACCGCAAAGCTTTATATGAATTGGTGGATGTAGCTAATATGTTTATTGCATTCCCTGTCAACTCCCGTCTTTCTGAAATCATTGTTGACAGCAGTTGGTGCCTTCCCCCCTCAATTCCTCCTCATATCTGTGACATTAGTCTGGCTATCCCTATTTCTACTGTAAAGATGGACTGCATGAAATTATTTGTTCTTGAAAAGCCTACCTTCAAGAAGTTAATTGATCAATACTATGTGAATTTGCATCAAGCGACCTAGAACAAATTTATTTGGAATAAACATTATTCTTTGAAATTTTTAGCTTTTGCTTGGTTGTTATCTTTTGGCTGGGGGTCTAAAAATTGTTTATACTCTCATTCATCGTGGCATTCTAGCTCATGCAACCTATAACTTCTACAATGGTGCTAGCAAAAAGGTTAATCACATCCTTTTTAATGCAATTACAAATTTGACATTCTCTGCTTTATTATTCCCTGCTCCTCTACATTACTCTTAAGGCCAAACTTGCTGCAGCTTTTGGGTTTCATTTCGAATTTTAATGGGGTTTCTTCTAATATATCTCTATTTAACTAAAATTGTTGAAGCACTAAAAGTTTAACTAAAACTTTCAGAATGGGACTTAGTTGAAATGAAAAAAATTCACAAAGATGGTTTAGATAAGGCTGATTTCTACAAAATCTTATATGAAGGAAATAAAATAAATAGATTGTTAAGGAGTTTATAACCACTTCGAAAGGACATATGTGGCAATGGTGATTAATAAGATCTTAAAATATTAAATTTTATCGGACGAGTAGCAAACACATTTCTTGTATGGATAACACTTTAGTTGTTCATGTTTTTTTTTTTTACTTATTCATATCATAATAATAATAATCTTCATTATCATCATTATCAACAATTTTATCCCAATTATTTGGGATCAACTTTATGAATCAACCTCCATTCATAATTATTGAATGTTATATCAAATGCTAACTCAATTATACATGTGTAAGTCATTTTATACAAATTATGGCCATCTTATATTTTTTTCTATCCACTTTACTTTCTAATCCATTAACAGAAGTTCTATTTACTTTATTTTTCATCTTCATCCCTAGCGGAGTCAAAAGGGTAAGGCTACAATCTTTGTTTGTAAGCTTGCCACTAATGGGCTTTAAAAAAAATACACAAAATTAAAAATGTCGGTCGAACTAGGGATAGACTTGTAAACCTAATAATACTTTAAAAATCATGCCACAACCCAATACCCACATTTGACAAAATCGACATCTACCGTTGGACGCCAAAACCATCATCACTTAACATCGCTACTCTACTCGCCACTAACAACCTTTACCCATGATTGCCACTCATACGATCGACGCATTATCGAGCACCGCCACAATAATTCCTAATCCAAATTGATCTACTTATTTATTTTAATATTTTATTTAGATGTTCCTAAATGACCCTTAATAGATAACCCTACAAAAACCCTTACAAATTAAGGCTCTAAGCCTTTACAGGACTTTAAATAGCTTAGCTAAACGAGCTTAAAATATGTTTGTATAGCATATTTAATAACCATATATTGCCCTCCATTGTATATGCCAAAATCAATTAAAATTATTTTATACTACCTATATTCAACAAGTGCTAATTCACATTATAGCATATAGTATTGCACCTCATATTAAATCTCATATGAGATTATATATATATAATTTTAATCACTACTACATATAATTTTATTTAACATATTCCTACATTGATTGGAGGCATTTTGAGAACTTTTACAAATGTTTCTAATTTTAATCACTACTACATCATATAATTTTATTTAATAAATATAGCATTGATTTATTCTTAATCTTAATGAAATTAATTCGCAAGATACTCAATTATATATTTTTAATATCACTAAAAGTCATCGAAAAACATTTTGATTAACTTTATATTTTTTTATAAATTCCTTGATTAAAAAATTATCTTCATATAGATATTCTGAAAATAAAACAAATTGAATCTCTAATACCAACCTAATTTTGTAAGTGTATGTTCCACTACCCTACCATATAATTATTGTCCAACTTTGATCCCTTTTTTATTTTTATTTTTATTATTATTTTTTTTTATAAATGGATCACCTTCCATTTACCATGCTAGAACATCTCTTCCCAAAAACGAGTACCACAATACATATTTTCTAATAATATCTCATTAGGGCTTTGCTAAAAAATTATTAACCAAATTACTGCATATCTGCCACAATTCCCATAATCTCAATAGATATCTCATTTAAATGAAGCTCCAACTTCTCACTTTTTTTAAGCAAATTCAACTCTACATTTTTTATCATCCTATAGTATATTTCAAGATTATGTTCATTTTTAACATTCAAAGAAAATTATTCCTTAGAATTTTCATTAAATGATTTCTCACAATAGCAATTTAATTGTTCTAACATGTCTTCATTTGTAACTAAGATTTATCTTCACTCTTGATACATCTAACTTTCTAAAAGTCCTTAAATCTTCTTTTCCTACTTAGCTATTAATGCATCTTGTCTTTTCCTTCTTGAAAGCCTTGCATAATAAGCAAATCATCTAAAATAGCAACTTTGAAATTGTTAACTGCAATTTTTGCATAATTTCTAGCTTATAATTGTATGTTTCAACAATACTTTCCATGCCATAGATTAAAAGCATATTTCTTTTCTATAGTAGCATATTATACTTTCTCACTCCGCCATCAGATCTTATATTTTGACTTATTTCTACATATTGTTAGATGAAAATAGAGGGCTACTTTTCTCGATTTTTTCACAATTTGTTAAAAGAGATGCTTTTTTTTAAAAGCAAAATACATACTATAACGCATAGGGAAATATTAAATTTTTTTATGGCATACAGGAAAATCAAAACCTGTACCAAATGAATCCAAAAACTTTATAACAATCTTCTTGAGACAAATGGCTATTGTAACATACATAAAGTTTGGTTTAACATAAATGCTAAGATTTGCTTTTCCTGAAAAAACTATCTTAGAACATTAATAACTTCATCACAATTATTTAACCAATGATGAAAAATATTTAAAAGGAATTTTTCTTTAGAAATTATTCAACTCAAAACAAATATTCATATATCATTAATTTTAATGTAGACTGAGTTTCAATTTATGTAAGGAATTGTTGAGAGATATAATGATTTGAATTTCATGACAGGGTCGACCATTTTTTGTAATATAAACGAGAAAAAGGAGAAGTTTAAAAAAAGATAGCATATTAAAGGAGAATGTGGATGGAGTGAAGTTGATGTAGTATGCCCACTTAGACTGACATGGCATATGACAAGGATACTTATGTATGAAAACATATGAACAAAGATACATAATATGGCCCACCTGTAGAGAAACATCCTCAAGGAATTTTAGCTAAATGATTTTCTAAAAGCACCCATTCAAACAACCAAGAGCTCCTTCCCTATTATAACAATGCTAGGGTTCAAAAAACTTTGCCATTAAATTGGGTTTCTTTTCCTAAATACTTCCTCACTCATAAAACAACTTTCTCAAATAAAAAATTATAATATTATTATACAAAAACTTTTTTATATCATTTGATTTGGCATGAATTAAAACATCAGGCCTAAGAAGGATTGCTCTAAAAAATTATTGGAGTTTATGCTAGAACTATAATCAGTCAATGGAGTTACTTGTGGGTAAAGCCATCCATTAAATGCTAATACTCTCCCCGAAATTATATAGCCTACAACACTTCTCTCCTTTTCTAGTTAATCCCAACAGTATGTAGATAGAATTTGTGTGGTTAAAAGAAAATTTAGTTCAATTTAAATTATATAATCCGCATACATGTCTTGCAATAAAGTTTTAAAAAAGTAATAGGTTGATTAATAAGGGAGTTTTAAGTCAATTTTGCATTAAGTTCAACTTGAAGCATCCTTGGATCATTTTTAAAACTTTTTAGATCGATAAATCTAGTAGCAATAATTATCTCACCTCTTTTATACTTGCATGTACGATTGTGCATCAAAGAAAAACAAGAAACAAAAAACACAGAGGACCGTTAGCCAGGCCATACAAGAAAACAGATTAACTCCTACTTAATCTGACCAATTATGGGATGAGAGCTAATGTCAAACCAAATCACCAATAAAAGTGTCTAAACCCAACCTAATAGTATGATTATCATTCTAATAGCAAGCTTCCTTTTCAAGCACAATTTAACCATTTTTAAAAGACCAAAAACAACATATGGAACAATTTTTTTAATTGAAAGAAAATGAATCAATTGTAACACTATCGATTCAGCTCAGTTATGTTCTATTTAATCAATCTATTCATGTACAAGAAAGTTAACAAATAAATAAATATTTCCCTAGTCATCTCCATTTTTCTCTAGAAACACAAATAGCATTGTCTTTTTATGCATCAAAAGGGAAGATCTAACCTAAAAACTATATTTACAAACAAAGAATCATTTAGTTGTTGATATAATACAACTGAAATTTCTCATACTTTCAAACAAAACCATAAAACCAAGCTTTAATATAAGCAACTCAAGTAGGTGGCTTTGTGTAATGGTTCATCCAGCAGCTCCAGAAGAACTCAAGTAGTATTTGGATTCAACAGTCCTGAAAATCTGCCTTTACATCCAATAACTTTGGGCAATTTCAAAGTAAGCATATATTATCAATTGTCATGTGCTACATGACACAGTGGGCAAGCCTTAAGCAATGATCCGCTGACTCCATTCTGCACTAGAAATTAAAGATTCGAAGCCATAGAAACATCTTTAAACACAAAGTAAAGCCTACCTACATCAAAACACCCTAAATCAAACATTTATTGGCTAGAGCCTCAAAGATTAGATATATTCTTTTTAAATGACATGAATATTTAACTAAAAAAAGATTAAACTTACTCAATATTCTCTTGCAATAACATCTTTAAATGTAATTTCATTCCACAAAGATTATTAATATTGGATCCAATAGATATACATGGTTCTGATCAGTTACTTCCCCTTCAAGGCACATTGAAAAATAGAATGTACATATAGCGCATAAAAATTTGACAAGCTAATGATTCTGATAATGAACAATTTAGTATACAGTGAAATGGCTAAAACCATAACAATGCAAAACCCCTAAGTATACATGGTTTAAATGACCACTAATAGTAGACTCGCTCTTCGCTAGTAAAGTTTACGAAAAATTGAAAACACAATACATCAAGCTTACAGACAACAGGTAGAGGAAAGGTAATTATATATCTTCAAATATCAAATACAAAAGACATTGAATACTCTTTAATTGAAGCATCCCATAACATAAGTGATTACTAAAAAAGCCAATATGAGGAAAAGATGAGCATACCTTAGAACTAACAGCCTATTACCATAAGAAAAACAAACCTGAGCATATGAAGTCCCTCATGAAAAAACCTTGCAGATATCCTCATAATCCACAGCCTGAAGGACCCTCCCATCATAAACCCCCTTCTCAATTTGAACCTTTGCACAAAACCTCTCAGTGTCAACAGAAAGTAGCCTTGCAGTTGAACCTCTATAAGCCCCATTCACAATCCTGACAAGACCTCCAATCTGTGGAATAACCGTCTCCAGCTCCTCCTGATCAATCCTTAACACATGCTTGTTCTCCAGAATCTCAATCTCCCCTACATACTTATCAATTACTTTCCGTATAACTCCTTTCTGCTTATAGTATCCCTTATCTGCCAACGTCTTACTCATTACCTTCACCACAATCCCCTCACATAACCAGTAGTCCTTCCTATTCATTCTCTCCTTTGCCTTCTCCTCCTCCTTCATCAATTCATCCAGTGCCGATTTGCCACCACTACCTGCATTACCAGAATTGCCTTTTGCAGAAGCAGTCTTGGCCTTCTTAGCCTTCTCCTCAGACTCAGGATCCTCACCAAACCCTAAGTTTGAGTTGCTACTTATAGGAATGCCGCTCCCATCCGCTGCTACGTTAGGTTTTGAAGATGCAACCAAGGAGGGCTGGATTGAAAACATAATCTTTTCCATAGATTTAGGCGGTGGGAGCTGGGAGTCATCAGATTGGGGAGGATTATTATTCTCTTCAACGGAGTCAGATGTGGAAGGGAGAAAGGCTACAGCGCGCTCAATCTGTTGGGCTATGGCACGTTCCTGACGCTCTTCCTCGACGAGATCAGACCGGATGCGCTTGTTCTTGAGGCGGTCCTTGAAGATCGTCTCCGAGTCCCGATCAATGTAAGTGATGAACCAGCCCTTGGGGGTCTCCTCGACCTTGCACTTGCTGGTGCGGCCAAGATACTTAACGAACTCGGTGAGGGTAGCCCACTCCGTGGAATTCATGTGAACGTGGTGACGATCCGAGATGTACTCGTTGTAGACGACAGTGGCAGCCACGCGGGAGAACCGGTGGGAACGGCGCATATGGTCGAGGAAAGTGCGCTCAAACTCCTCCGAATATCCCCCAATGACCCGATTAGGATTCATGCCGAAGACCTGCATCTGGCGCTGATGGCTCTCGCTCAAGCAGTGACACTTGAAGCCATTCTCATCCCGGCACTGCTTCTGGCACATTTGGCAGTACCATCGCAGTTTCTGCAGCCCTTTTGCTTTGATCCTGTTCGCAATCGCCTTGGGTGTCAGAAAATCGTTCTTCCCCATGCCTTGATTTCGTTGACTTCCCGAGTTCAAAAATGACAACTTAAATCCTACAGAACCTTAAATTCCGAATTTAGTAAATCCTGGTATTGGGCGGATAAAACTTAAATCCGCTCGTCTCATGAATTCCTCTTCATCTTCACAAGCCCTGTTCCCGTCGATGCCTTCTTCAGCGAGCTCCCGTTGCGTCTTCCTCGTCAAGGGTTTCGGGAAATAGAATATAGGGAGACGGGGCTTTGAGGTACAGAGGCATGATTTCGGATTTTATTATTAACTTAATAAAATTATTAATTAAAACAAAATTGATTTTAATAAGTAATATTAATTAATTTAAAAAAATATTTTTTTTTTCATAATTTAGTTTGATTTAAAAAATTAATATATGTAACTAATTTAATAAATTAACAATTAATGATTAATAGGAATCTTTTTTTTGGTATTATTAATAATTTACTTAATTAAAGTAAAATTGTTTAAAATTTATTAACATTAAACCAAATAAATTTGGTAGACGACAAGTTTACAAAATATTCACATGATCAGCAAAAATCTCGATGAAATATTTGAATTGAAAATTTTCAAATTTAAATTCATGATCATCTAAACTTTAACTTCAGTAAATCTATAATCAATCTGAATGTCACAACGAGACAACCCAAATAAGCTCAAAACTAAACACTTGAAGTACTATTAAAATTTTTTTTATTAGAAAGCCAAATGATCTTCAAATTTAACAAGCTTACAGCTAAATCGAGTGGCTCTGTAACAATTCAAATTTATGAAAATAATTGAAAATGCAAAATTTAAAATTTTATTTTATACTGGAGTGCATGAACGCTAATCCTTTGTGAAGTTAGAACTAAAGCATAGCGGCGCCAGAAAACACCGTTACTGCATTGAAACTCTATTTGTACAGTAATTCTGAATTTGATGTCTCCTTCCCTCACTACCCAGTCAATTAGTTGTTTTGTCAATTGTAACCCTTCCATAAGTCATCTTATTAATAAGAGTTTGGATCAGCCCTTATGGAAATTATGTTTAATTTCTCTAGTTTGCATATGGTTCATTGGGAATAATTTAAAGATCAAATTTTATGAAAGTTATAATGACCTCTATAGGTGATGAAACTATGAGCTTTTATCTTATTTTTTACATTCTTAATAGGTGCACTAAGGAGTCCAAACGAATTTTAATTAGTTTTGATTGTTTTTAAGATGCTTCATGATCTTCATTGTATTTCTAAGTATATTTAACGTTTATCGATCAGCATCATTTAATATAATTTCCAACAAATGTTGACCAACCAATGCACCATTCATGGTAGCCATCAACTAAAATTTGTTTATCAATGTTTGTCAAATGACAAATGATATCTACCTATTAACTTCTTACTTTTGATATCATTCATTGCCCTTTGTTATCAACCAAGGTTTGTTGATTGATATTCTCTGACTATTACACTACTGACCACAGCTATACCCATTTGTCGTCAATTAATCTCCACTATTCAATATCCTACTCATAAACGCTGCTTGTCGACCTTCACAAACATCAAGTGTTTGTTTACAAACATCGCCCACCTACCTAGGTGATCAAAGTATTGATTCGAATCATTTCCCTTCGCCAACATTATTCACCAACATCTACCCTCTCATCAACATTGCCACATCCATAAATAGTCTCAATAGTCATGCTTTGTAGATTGCATTCTAATTGAGCAAGACCAACTGATTTCTCTATTCAAAGTTCAATTTTAGATATCTTCATCATCTAGAAAGATATAATTTTGTCTTTATATATATATCTTCATCTTCAAACAAGTTAAGACATAACTCTCAATCCCTATCGACTATCGTCACAAATATTTTAACATAAAATATTTAATATATGCATCTTATATCATTTTTTATGAATTGTTATCCCATTTATAAGAGAAGAAATATTTATGTTTGCTAAACAAAACTTTTTGATCTAAATATATAGTAGCTAAATTTAATATTTTATTTAATGTTTTTTTTAGCATCGATTAGCATTATATAGCAAATTTGTCAGTAACAATTGAGTAATTGGTGTATAATTTATAGCATATTTGAAAATTAGTCAAAATCAAATGATTTTTTGAATTCACAAAAAATGACCTAGAGAGTAAATTGTAAATTTGCAGATAAATTAATCCTATTTATTAGCAGAACTGGTGAGAGGGGGAGATTAAGGCTTCGTTTGGGACGGCTTTTTTATTGCTTTCTAAAACGGACTTTTAGTACAAAAAAAAAATTGTACTAAAACTCCGTTTTAGAAAGCAATAAAAAAGCAGTCCCAAACGAAGCCTAAATAAAAAAATAAGCTCAAATAGAGAGAGAAAAGATAATAATGATATGATTTATCAACCCCAATATACAAAGAGATATACAAAGTCATTTAAAATGGAACAAATAAAGTATCGTATATTGTTTAATTTTATTTACTAAAGAAATGCTAAAATATATAATTTGTTCAAACTTTCGACAAATGAAGCGTCCCACAACTATTTTGAGACTTCTAATAAGAGGTTTTGAATATCTTCGTTTATATATACTAATAATGGACATTAAACAATATTATTGGTGGGCTGGGCCGGCCACGGCCGAGGTCTATGCGCATAAACTAGTTCTTTGTTGGGCTCAGCCAAGATTGGGCTCAATTATATGTTTAAACAGTTCTAAGATGATATATATATATATATATATATATATATAGTTTAAAATTTTGAAAATATATCTAAATGAATAAATATCAAATCCTCCTTAAATTTTAGATGTTGTTATATAAATATTATGTAATTAATTTACTATTAATTAGCAATTCACTTGTTCTGGATTATTAAGAAAAAATTACTACCGGTATTTGGTTGAGGTACCTAAGATGTACCTGAAATTTACATAATTTCGTGCCAAAAAAATGAAAATAATTGGTTATTCTGCTTTAAAATTTAAGTTGCAAATTTATAATAAATAGAATGCTTATAGTCACATTATTAGGGATATGTATGTAGGAGTTATTACTTGTGTTCAAACACAAGTTGGTTTGACCAAGTATTTTCCAATTTCAATTGGATTACATCAAGGATCAACCTTAAACCCTTATCTTTGTGCTTTAGTCATGGATGTTCTTACTAGACATTTGCAAGAGGATGTACCCTAGTGTGTGCTTTTTGCAGATGATATGCTTCTTGTTGATAATACTGGAGAGGGAGTTGAAGGTAAACTTGAATTATGGAGTTCAACCTTGTAGTTTAAAGGTTTTTGTTTGAGTAGATCTGAAACCGAATACATGGAGTGTAATTTTAGTAGTAATTGATCTAGTAGGGGTTTGTAACTTTGAGCGAACAAGTCATTAATAAATGCACCCGTTTTAGATATATTAGGTCGAATGTTCAGAGTGATGGTGAAATAAATGCGGATGTTATTAGTAGAATTCAATTGGATGGTTGAAATGAAGGAATGCTTCAGGTTTGTTGTGTGATAGAAAAGTACCACTCAAGGTTAAGAAAAATTTTTATAAGATGGTGGTGAGGCTTGCAATGCTCTATGAGGTAGAATGTTGGCCATTAAAAGAGAAGCATAATTTTAAGTTAAGTGTTGCTGAGATGAGGATACTCATGTGGATGATTTGATTTACTCTTAGAGGTGGGATACAAAACGTGCATATTGTGGAAAGGTTGGAGTAGCTCCAATGACAGATAAAAATTAGAGAGAGTCGCCTTAGATGTTTTGGTCATGTAAAACGGCGGCCTTCCATTGACCCTATTAGGAGAGTAAAAGTATTTGATTTGACTTATGTTAACAAAGTGAGAGCTTGACCTAAAAAGATTTGGTTTGAAGATATTAGACATGATATTTTTTTTATTATATTTAAATAGGAATTTGACTCTTAATATGACACAATGGAGAAAAAAGATTCATGTAGCCGACCCCACGTAGTGGAATAAAGATTTGATGTTGTAGTTGTTATTGTTTTTATTGCTATATATATGAAAGCTAATGCATGCAGACATGTAGCATTGATCATATTTACTTAATTTGGTATGATTTCTTTTATCAGAATTAATTATTTTTAAACAAAAATATATATGGAGCAGAACTGAGAGTAAGAGTTTCAAGGTTTAAGGGCATCTCCAAACAAATGTCATTTGGGCATTTGTAGTTCGCGCGAGCGTTCATTTATTGGCGTTGCATTTTTCATGAACATATTTTTTTTATAAAAAAAAAATAGAGAAATAATATATGTACACTGAATATTCCTTTTTTATGTCAGAAACGAAGTTTAATATATTATGTTAATGCATTTAGTTACATCTATAATTTTTTATGTTTTGAATATAAGTAAAAAAAAATATATATTTGATTTACAGTTAGGTTAGAATTATGATAAATTTCTAAATAATTATTAAAAATAAAAAATTATAATCATATTTCTCGTAATATTTTAAGTGTTTTAAATCAAACAATATAAATCATAGTAGCTTAAGTATTGGGTCTAATATAATATATTGTCAAGAGGTGCTCCAATAATTTAAATTTTTTCAATAGAAAATTTAAAGAATTAGAAAAAGATAAATGGCGATGCTGTGTCATATATATACTGTATTTACTATAAAAAAAATATAATTTTCGACATGACATGAAAGCTATTGGTAAAATTTGTGCTTCATAATTAAATATTTTTACTTCTATGTTGTATCAGAAATTTTTCTATTTCATAGTGCATGGTTAGCTGTTGTGCTGATTATTATTTAATTGTTTTTGAAGACATCTTTCACCACTAAAATCATAAGAGGTGGCTGTACGTAGCACCCTGATTGTAAATGAAATCACAAAATTTTCTCATCTCAAGTTCTTAATATATATCAAGAACATGCTGAAATTTTTTTATTATGGATTCATATAAATATTAAATTATATATTAGATGCTATCTTATTTTTTAAGCTTATTAAATTGTAATCAAATTAAAAATTAATTATTATTTTACTTTTAAATCATCTCATTAATTTTTGTATGGAGTTTATTATGTGTACAAAGCAAACATTTTATTTTATTATTATGATGAGCTAGGCTCATGATCTTCAACATTCAATATTGAGTGAAAGAAGACTCTTGATTCAATGGATTTAGGCATGCCTCTATCCAGGTTGGCGTTCACAAATCCTAAAATTGTTCAAAGCCAATGGTCTAGATGGATCTACTCCTTACCTAGTGAAACATAAGCTATTGGCCATAAGTTACCCACTCTTAAACAAAATTATGTTGTGTTAACCCCATCAGAATCTTGCACTAGCTAGCCTTATTAACTATCATCACATCGCTCATACTATCTTGCATCCTAACTTTCTCAACCTATTTCTCTCACCATCAAATGCTATACCTCGAATCCACCAATATATTGAGGAGTTATCAAACTTAAGAATGATCTGCATGACATATCCATGAAAAATCAAACACTTTTGACCTAATGCTCTAGTCTAAAATATTGGAGCAGCTAGTTCACACGTCAATCGTGGGGTATATCCTCAATGGTTTGCTTACTTCCTATAAGCCTTCAAACATACTATCCATAATGCATTAAACAATCATCCTTAATAACCTATAATTTCTCCTTTATCTTGAAGAAATCAACTTAGCAACTGAACAAGCCAAAATGACTCCACAATTTGAACCTCACTTAGCTCCTACCACTCCTCTCTATCTACCCTTTCCACCTTCACGTCACTTTAGAATGGTCATCATCATAATCCTAATACATCAATCTAATAAAGCCATCATTTACACAACAATTAGTCAAAACAATGGAATGATACTCCAAATAGCGCTAACTTGTTGGTATCGTTCCAATTTGAATTATTGACCGACCACCCTCTTAGCATACACCACAACGATTGACTAGGTTACCATTAACTGCATTCTTGACATTGGAACCTCCACCCACTTCATGTGAGACCTCGTTCCCTTACTTTTTCTCTCTGATTTGGATTTTCCTCCCAGGATCGTCCAGGACGATTTTGGACATCGTCCAGGCCGATCTGTACTGTTCAAAATATCGTCCTGAGAATAGCCCTGAATGCAGTTCAGGCCGATGTGATTTTGTTCTGATCGGCCAGGACGATGTGGTGATCGGCCAGGCCGATCAGACTAAAGTTATAAGGAAATCAGCTCGTTTTGAGGAGAGAGAAAATCATTTTAAAAACAAAATATCTGATTTTAGAGAGAGAAAGAGAAAGGGAAAAGAGGAAAAGCTGGGTTTTGGAGGCCGCGGAGCGCTTTTCGTCCGACGCCGCTGTTGGAAAAAGTGAAGATCTCGTGGTAAGGACTCCGAATCCTATTTCTGTTTTCGAAGATATTGAGTTTTGACCGAGTTGTGCACAATTTTGTGTTTTCGTAGTTAAACTTTTGACCTGATTTTGTATTGACACAACTTTCACCGCACAACTTTTGGTATGTTATAGATATGACTATTGTACACGATTTGAGTATTTTCTGCGACGATTTTACCGGTCGAAATTGATTCTACACGATTTTAATTGAATAGAAATATATCAGGACGTGATTTGACTTGGATTCTATAGAATAATAGTCTTGTATTGACGTCGTGAATATTCGATTGTAATTTGGAGAAATTTGGAATTTGTGCCTTTTTGCAGGATTTTTGTGTAAATTTGACTGACTGCCGTTACTCTGCCCGATTTTCGTATGATTTCTGATTTGTCTGAAATTGATAGATTGAATTGATATGCATATGACTATTGATATGATTGTTCTAGATTGCTTTAATATTGATTATTGATTGATTATTGAAATGATTCTTGAATTGACTATTGATACTGGAACACAAGTGGAACCTGGTTGAATGTTGGTTGGAGATTGAATTGACCTGTACATGATGGTGGGCCGACGGGCTTTCCTTTAAACCACTGATCATTGATATAACGATTGGGAGTCATAAGGGGTTTATAGATATGCCGACGGGCGGCCGACGGGCAATAGAGTGACGACTCTTTTTATTGAAACCAACGTATGTATATCTACAACAGCAATATGGATTCTACAACAGCAACATAGCCAGTTGTTTGTACTTGTCCAGTATTATTATATTGAAATGCATGTTTACTGTATTGACATACGGATTTACTATTTTATCGATTTCTGTTTTATTGATTTGATCGGATTTACTGTATTGTACGATTTCTTTGATTTCATCAATTGATTGCCGAGCATTGATATTACTGAGCATACATATGGATATGAATGAATATGGATATTATAGATTTATTGATATTACTTATAGACTCATTGATACTATTGATCCTACATTGTATTAATTGCTACATTTGAGTTATTCATAGGATATTGTATTGATTTTCCGATTGATTTTATCAACTTGATAGTATATATTAGATTTGATTTGGTTTGATTGATTGATTTAACGGATTGATTTGACGGACGGATTGACTGATTTGATGGATTGATTGATTTTCTTCGAGATTGATTTGAATTGATTGAGCTTGGTTTATTGATTTGCCTGCTGCTGCATTGACTGGTTTTATTGATTATGGATTTCCATATTGTATAGATTGATTGACCATTGACTGATATAGATTTGATTGACTGACATGCATATTGATAGTATCGCCGTGCTTTTATTTCAGTTATAGGTATTAGGTGACCTGCTGGGCTTTGTAAAGCTCATTATATGTGGTTGATATTTTCAGGTCAGGGCAAGGGAGCAGAAGATAGGAATTGATCCAGATCTTCAGGTTTTTGTCTTTTGATTGATAGTGATTCTTTTGTACTCAGGATAGATTTCAGTACTGGTGATCGTAGAGTAGTTCCTGAGTATTGTACATGACCTTTTGAGATATGAATCGACTTGTATATTGATGTTTTAAATTTTATAGATGTTTGATAGATTGTTAATTGAAGGTTTTAGATAGCTCTGGTAAATTGTTCGAGTAATTGATTGACATTCTTTCCAAGTTAGATCTTGGGGCGTGACAAGGTTTTTGGTATCAGAGCAGTGTTATTGGAAGAATGGATTGTTACCAGAGTTGTAGGATTGGATTGAGAGTTGGGTGGATTGGGTAGCTTTAAGAGCATCATTGGCATACATCATTGCATGTGTGTATCATTTCTTCTGAATTGTGCAGGTGAAAAGATATGGATCCTCCAGCAGAATTAAGTGTACCGAATGAGCAACACAGTGCAGCCCCAGTACCTTCAGAGAGTATGATGCAGTTGGCTACTGCGATTGCACATGTTATGGGTGATGCGCAGAGCAAGATGAGTGGGAGTAAAGAGGAAGAGACAGACAGACACTTGCAGATGTTTCATAAGCTAAAACCTCCGTTGTTTAAAGGGGCTGTGGGACCCCAGGCTGCTGAAGATTGGATCATGAGGGTAGAGAAGATCTTTGACAGCATGCAATGTCCAGGGAATAGAAAGGTACCTTTGGCTGTGTTTCTTTTTGAGGGAGAAGCGGAGAGATGGTGGATTGGACAGCAGAGAGAGAAATTCCAGGGGAAGACTAATGCTGAGATCACCTGGGATGAGTTCACTGTAGTGTTTAGGATGTGGTTTGTACCACCGTCAGCTCAGCGACAGATGCAGGAAGCTTTTATGAGATTGGAGCAAGGCCGCAAGTCAGTGATGCAGTACGAGGCCGAGTTTACTGCACTTGCGAGGTATGCTGTTCATTTGATTCCTACTGCTGAGGAAAAGTGTTATAGATTTCTGCACGGATTGAACAGAGAGCTGAGGCATCCACTAGTACCTTTTCGGATACATGAGTTTTCTGAGCTGGTGGAGCGAGCCCGATTGATAGAGATTTATTTGGCGACACCGGTATCGAGGTACGAGGATACCAGGAGGAGGAGAGATGAGGTACGACGAGATGATTCTGGTAGAGATAGAGATAGAGAGAAGAGAAGCAGGTACGATAATTTGAAGGGATCTGCATCGCGATCTATATCGGTAGTATCGTCTGGTAGTTCTGGAGCGTGCATTCAATGTGGTAGACGACATGCAGGTCGGTGCTACCTGTTGACGGGACAGTGTTTTCACTGTGGACAGCAAGGGCACAGAGCAGTAGATTGTCCTCAGAAAGGACTGGGTGGAAGGATTGATTCTGGCACGGGTACAGGACAACAGAGGACTGTTGGCTCGAGGGCTTACAGTGAGAGATCAGGGAACCGGATGGATGATAGGGCTGTTAGAGATCAGGGGGAGACAGTTGCGTCACGACCTCCTGCACTTCCTCTAGTGGTGCCACGCATCTACAGTCTACAGAGTTTACAGCATCGTGAGGATCAACAACGACCAGAAGGTTCTACTGGTGAGATTGATTTGACTAACCAATTGATATTGACATTTAATCATGCATTGACATCTGATTGATTGCATTGTGTGAATTGTATGGATTTCGACGAGTTTTGATTTTGATTTGGATTTGGATCAATTTGTTTTGCGTTGTTTTTGCTTCGTACCTGTAGGGAAATGTCGGGACGACATTTTTCTAAGGTGGGGAGATTGTGAGACCTCGTTCTCTTACTTTTTCTCTCTGATTTGGATTTTCCACACAGGATCGTCCAGGACGATTTTGGACATCGTCCAGGTCGATCTGTACTGTTCAAAATATCGTCCTGAGAATCACCCTGAATGCAGTTCAGGCCGATGTGATTTTGTTCTGATCGACCAGGACGATGTGGCGATCGGCCAGGCTGATCATGTAATACCCCAAGATCCGTGTAGCGAAAGGATTCGTCTGACCGTTCTGATCGAACTCCATTCTAGTTGCCTTGCTCGGACCTGAAATTTTTAAACCACATATAATGAGCTACAATAGCCCAGCAGGTCACCAAAGCCTACAACTGAAATCAAAGCAAGGCGATGCTATCAATATGCATGTCAATCTATCAATCTGAATCAATCAATGGTCTATGAATCTATGCAATCCGGAAATCCATGAATCAATGATCATCAATTCTATGCAGTGGAAATCCATAGTCAATAAAACCAGTCAATGCAGCGGCAGGCAATTCGATAAATCAACGCAATCAATCAATATCCGTCAATCAAATCAATACGGTCAAATCAATACGATCTAATCAATGAAGTCAAATGAGAAAAGCGATACGAGACAAGGAATCTATAAAACAGTCAATACGGTGTAGAACAATAGCAACAGGGAATCTATAAAATCTAGGCAGCAATACAATGAATCTATACGATGTCCATGTCCATGCTATCAATGCAGTATCTATATCTATCAATGTCCATATCAATGCTCAGCGATCAATCATCAATGAATCTATACAATATCTATGTCCATAACAATAATCAATGGTCAATAGTATCAATGCTCGACGATTATCAATGAAATCAATGAATCCGTACGATAAGAAATCAATTCGATAAATCCATTAAATCAATAAATCAATCGGAAATCAATAAATCAATACATATCAGGAAATTCATACGATGCAAGATCATACAATGTCATACAATGGTCTTACTCGACAAGCCCAAACACTAGTCATGATGCTGTTGTAGTTATCAATCGTTCAATATCAATAGTGCTGTTGTAGTGGTCAATCTATATCAATAGTGCTGTTGTAGTTCATTCAATAATGCTGTTGTAGTGGTCAATCTATATCAATAGTGCTGTTGTAGTTCGTTCAATACACGTTGGTTTCTATAACCAACGTTCAACTAGGTTTCCACTTGTCTTTCAGGATCAATCAATCAATCAATGCAATAATCGATGCAATAAGCAATATTAAAGAAATCTAGAACAATCATATCAATAATCATAGGCATATCGATTCAATCTATCAATTCCAGACAATTCGGAAATCATACGAAAATCGGGCAGCGTAACGGCAGTCGGTCAAATTTACACAAAAATCCTGCAAAAAGACACGATTTCCAAATTCTACCAAATTACAATAGAATATCTATAACATCAATACAAGACTTTTATTCTATAGAAACCAAGTCAGAAAACATCCTGATAATTTCCTATCCGATAAAAACCGCGTAGAACCAATTCCGACCGGAAGAAAATTCGTAGAATACAGTCAAATCGTGTAGAATAATCATATCTATAACACTCTAAAAGTTGTGCGGTGAAAGTTGTGTCAAATCAAAATCATGTCGAAAAGTCGACTACGAAAACACAAAACAGATCTCAACTCGGTCAAAACACAACATCTTTGAAAACAGAAATAGGATTCGGAGTCCTTACCACGAGATCTTCACTTTTCCCAACAGCAGCGTCGGACGAAAAGCGCTCCGCGGTCTCCGAAAACCAGCTTCTCTCTTTTTTCCCTTTCTCTTTCTCTCTCCTCAGATATTTTCATTTTTATAAAATGATTTTCTCTCTCCTCAAAACGAGCTGATTTTCTTATATCTGTGAACTGATCGGCCAGGCCGATATTCACATCGTCCCGGGACGATCAGACCAAAACCTGATCATCCTGGACCTCACCCAGGGCTATTGTCTGGCCGATAATTTCTACAGTACCTATCGTCCTGGACGATCTCACGATCGGCCCGGACGATCCTGTCCAGAAATCATCCAGAAAACACTCCAGAAATCAGCTGTTTTCCATGCACTGATCGGCCTGGACGATCTCAACTTCGTCCTGGCCGATTCTGGGAGGAAAATCCAATTCAGAGAGGAACAGTAAGGGAACGAGATATTACAGATCAGACTAAAGTTATAAGGAAATCAGCTCATTTTAAAAATAAAATATCTGATTTTAGAGAGAGAAAGAGAAAGGGAAAAGAGGAAAAGCTGGGTTTTGGAGGCCGCGGAGCGCTTTTCGTCCGACGTCGCTGTTGGAAAAAGTGAAGATCTCGTGGTAAGGACTCAGAATCCTATTTCTGTTTTTGAAGATATTGAGTTTTGACCGAGTTGTGCACTGTTTTGTGTTTTCGTAGTCGAACTTTTGACCTGATTTTGTATTGACACAACTTTCACCGCACAACTTTTGATATGTTATAGATATGACTATTGTACACGATTTGAGTATTTTCTGCGACGATTTTACCTGTCGGAATTGATTCTACGTGATTTTAATTGAATAGAAAAATATCAGGACGTGATTTGACTTGGATTCTATATAATAATAGTCTTGTATTGACGTCGTGAATATTCGATTGTAATTTGGAGAAATTTGGAATTTGTGCCTTTTTGCAGGATTTTTGTGTAAATTTGACTGACTGCCGTTACTCTGCCTGATTTTTGTATGATTTCTGATTTGTCTGAAATTGATAGATTGAATTGATATGCATATAACTATTGATATGATTGTTCTAGATTGCTTTAATATTGATTATTGATTGATTATTGAAATGATTCTTGAATTGACTATTGATACTGGAACACAAGTGGAACCTGGTTGAACGTTGGTTGGAGATTGAATTGACCTGTACAGGATGGTGGGCCGACGGGCTTTCCTTTAAACCATTGATCATTAATATAACGATTAGGAGTCATAAGGGGTTTATAGATATGCCGACGGGCGGCCGACGGGCAACAAAGTGACGACTCTTTTTATTGAAACCAACGTATGGATATCTACAACAGCAATATGGATTCTACAACAGCAACATAGCCATTTGTTTGTACTTGTCCAGTATTATTATATTGAAATGCATGTTTACTGTATTGACATACGGATTTACTGTTTTATCGATTTCTGTTTTATTGATTTGATCGGATTTATTGTATTGTACGATTTCTTTGATTTCATCGATTGATTGCCGAGCATTGATACTACTGAGCATACATATGGATATGGATGGATATGGATATTATAGATTTATTGATATTACTTATAGACTCATTGATACTATTGATCCTGCATTGTATTGATTGCTACATTTGAGTTATTGATAGGATATTGTATTGCTTTTTCAATTGATTTTATCGACTTGATAGTATATATTAGATCTGATTTGATTTGATTTGATTGATTGATTTAACGGATTGATTTGACGGACGGATTGACTGATTTGACGGATTGATTGATTTTCTTCGAGATTGATGTGAATTGATTGAGCTTGGTTTATTGATTTGCCTGTTGCTGCATTGACTGGTTTTATTGACTATGGATTTCCATATTGCATAGATTGATTGACCATTGACGATATAGGTTTGATTGACTGACATGCATATTAATAGCATCGCCGTGCTTTGATTTCAGTTATAGGTATTAGGTGACCTGCTGGGCTTTGTAAAGCTCATTATATGTGGTTGATATTTTCAGGTCAGGGCAAGGGAGCAGAAGATAGGAATTGATCCAGATCTTCAGGTTTTTGTCTTTTGATTGATAGTGATTCTTTTGTACTCAGGATAGATTTCAGTGCTGGTGATCGTAGAGTAGTTCCTGAGTATTGTACATGACCTTTTGAGATATGAATCGACTTGTATATTGATGTTTTAAATTTTATAGATGTTTGATAGATTGTTAATTGAAGGTTTTAGATAGCTCTGGTAAATTATTCGAGTAATTGATTGACATTCTTTCCAAGTTAGATCTTGGGGCGTGACACTTCACTCCAATTGTCGACAACCTCCACAACCTAACCCTTTATCATGGAGTTGAAACTAGTAAATGCATGTGACAATGGAGAAGCAATCCCCAATTACTCCACTGGAGAGGGCATTCAATGAACTCCGAACTATAAGCTTCTCTTATTCCTATCCAATTTATTTCATACTACTAATCTCTCCCATAATTTCATATCAGTTCATAAAGTAGCAACCGATAATATAAGCAATCCCCATTTCATCAATATTTAATTTGACAAAAGCCAATAAACAACCTTTCTTGAATTCAAATAGAAGGTTTTACAAACCAATTGACCTTATTCACTTAAATTTTTGGGGACCCTCTCTGATTACTTTATTCAAGGGTTTCAATATTATGCCATATATATTAGCATTTTTTCTCACTTAGGCTGTATGTAACCTATGATGCTTGAATTTGAAATTACAAATAAAATTATGCTAGCTTTTCAAAATCATGACCGATAATTAGCTTAATAATCACTAATTAAAACTCCTCCATTTTGACAGTCTTAGTAAATTTGTCTCTTATGCCCTTAATCAATATCAAACCACCAATAGAATAATTCAATAGTACAATTGTCCTTACACACTACAACAAAATAGTATTGCTGAATGAAAACACTTCCACCTAAAAGATAACCAAAACACTCCAACATTAAGCAAAAATACCATATCATTTATGGGCCAACACTCTCTTCATCGTATCTTACCTTCTTGACCACTTGCCATTAAAATTGCAAACCAAAAATCACCCTTTTTGGCTGCTATATAATCAAAACCCCTCATTCATATTCCAGAGTCTACACCTACCTCTACTTTCCATGGCTCATGCCTTACTCACGTCAAAAATTCTTTTAGACATCAATTGCTCCCATTTTTTATGGCTACTTCACTATCCACAAAGGCTATCAATGCTACAACCTTGCCATCAATAAAGTAATTATTTCACATCTTGTTGTATTTAATAAAAGTGCATACCCTTATCAACCCACTCTAACATAAGTCACAAAAAAACTTTTAGCTACAACACCCCTCATATTAACTCCAACACCCATCCTTAGTCCTCTCTACCTTTGATCTTCAAAAACTTTATTAAATGTCACACTAAATATCCACCATGAACCTATGCTAGACACTTCCTTTATAGCTACTATGCATTCTCCCTCTAACCCACTCTTAAGCTCACCATTGAATCTCAATCAAACACCTCCTTAAAAAAAATCATCCCATGCTAATAAGATATAAAACATGATCTCTCAATCCCATGACCATTCTCAATCTTAAACATTAAGTCAATCACCCCTTGAACCTATATGTTTCTCTCTTTTTATAAAGCATCAACATTGGAGATGAGCCATGCCACAAGAGTGAAATGCTTTCCACCAACAGTGTTCTAGGACTAGACACTTCTTCTCCATCATATAAAGTCCCTAGCTATCAATGGGTGTTCAAAACCAAATTAAATTTATAGATGTAACCATTGCATAATGCAAAGCTCACCTCATTGATTAGTGATTCAATTAAGAGCCGTGCTAGACTATATGGAGACTTTTAGCTTGGTTTCCAACCAAGACGCCCACATCTCAATGACTTCTTATGATTACCTTAAATCATGGTTGGAGTATTAAACGACTTCATATTTTTAATACTTTTTCCATGGACACGTCAATGAAATAATGCATATGCCAACCCCCTGCTTTCATGATCCCCAATATCTATATCATGTGTTATTGTAAAAAAAAAAAAAAACCATCTTTGGCCTCAAGAGAACACCATGCCAATGATATATACCATATTTTTTGAATTGAAGAAAGGGCCAGTGACTCCATTGAACAAAAATCAATATTCGGGTGCTACAATTATATATCTTAACAACGATTTGATTTCTTGTAGCATCAAACAACAAAAAAATTGTTTCCTTCAATTAAGATGTAATTTCATGTATTAGCAATATCCACAACCAACATTACTTGGTTGCATCTCTTACTACAGGAGTTTTAAGTACCCATTAATCATCCCACACGAATCCAATGTGACAAGAACTCCACAGTTTCTTATTTATAACAAGTTAATCCTTCAATGCAGAAGAAAATACATATAAATTAACTATTATTTTAGCAGGATCACATCACTTTCAATGACTTTATAATCAAACATATCAACTCTCATGATCAAATCGCTAAAATTTTCACCAAAACACTCACAACCACCAGGTTACAAGAGTTACATGACATGTTGACTATTTGACCTCTCATATCATCCATTTGAAGGACATTAATCCTTACAAAATCACGTGAGCATATTGCCAAATGATATAGATCTTCCACTTCATTTGTAGTATATATGCATCTCAACATAATCTATCCCTCTACTACCCTTTGATCCATATCATCACGTGTAATTGCCCTACTCACAACCATCATTTCTCTTTATTTCTCTTTATTTCTCTTTGTATACTTGAGAGACTATAGCTCACCATAGGATGTGAAGATTTAATTCTCCCCAAGCTAATACAAAAAGCATTTTCTTTGCTTACTCTTCTCTAGCCTCTCCTCTTATTCACCTATCTATTAGTCACCTTATTCAACATTCCTTCATATTTAACATGGATAAAGAAAAAAAAAATCATGGATATTAAAAGTACCCTGACTCTATTCTCTAATGTTTGATCTATTGGAGGACCAAAATGCTCAAAATCTGAGGGCATTTTAATTTGGCACAAAATTTAGAAAGAACACAGCTCATTTTTTTATTGCATGTTTCAAATATGTATCAAAATATTCTTCATGATGCAAGGCATGAAAAGTGAATAATTCTCAGTCTTTTATTTTTATAAAAAAACTCAGCTGAATTTTTTTACTTTCAAAATTCAATTCTGAATTGAAGCACCAGGAGTTTTCATTGTCCTATTGACCTTTTATTTGGGGTAGCATATATAGGACAAAATAACGAGCTCAAGATGATTTATATATCGAACTCTTCTTTACAACACATATCATTGAAATTCTAAAATTTTTAATTAATGAAAGAACACTATTAATTACATGCTATCTAGTGAATGATTTATAATTTAAATTATTTTTATATGATTTTTATTGATGAAAATAAAGAAAAATAAAATGCTCATATTTCTTTAACATTTTTTTCTCTCTATTTATCATCCATAAATTTTGGAATCACTCAAGTTAAAAAAAAAAAAATATTGACATTAGGAATTACTTTAAGCTCTCAATCAAAGATATTAAAGTGGCAAATGATGAAACTAGATTTAGGCGTCATTTGGGATGACTTTCTTATTACTTCTTAAAGCAACTTGTTAGTACAAAAATTTTAATTTTTTGTACGGGAAAGTTACTTTAAGAAGTAATAAGAAAGTCATCCCAAAATTTTGTACTAAAAAGTTGCTTTAAGTAACAATAAGAAAGTTGTCCCAAACGAAGTCTTTAAGCTTCATAGGGATGAATATCAAATAGTGTTCTTTCATTAATATTGTTTTGGAAGAATAAAGATTCGTCTGAAATAAATTTTTTACTGTTTTCTAAAGCAAATTTATAGTACAAAAAAATATTGAGAGCAAAGAAAAAAATAATGACAAAAAGCTATCCCAAAGAAAGCCTAAAACTTTGGATTTGATATCAAGTCATTTTATTTAGAATTTTCATAACAAACTTTCACATATTGTTTCCTTTATCTCAACCGCCAGATATATCTTATGACCTTAGGGAATGCTGAATATTCCTTTTGATGTTCTTAATCCACAACGTGGAAATTACGAGCCGCTGGCCAATTTTTGTTGGGATACTCCTCTTCAACTTTAGATGGAAGAAAAGTCTTTCATGTTGCGCCTTCCATCTCTTGCACTACTCATATAATCATTTCAAAATACTAAATTATATTATATTATTTATTTTACTTCTAGTTCTATTTTGAAGCCTCTATTTAAGGGTTAGCAAAATAGAATTAGAAGATAAATAAATAAATAAATAATTTCTTAAAAATTTTGAGCAGGTTTATTTATTGAGGATCAAATTTAGCTCGATATGTCGCTACTAAGTTAAATATGAGTGCTACAAAGTTATGGTTGAACAATACAGACATGATTTATCAGTTCTTCATTTTAAAAATATTAATATAAAATATATTTAAAATTAAAAAAATAATAATAAGATAATAAAAATACTAATTATATTTATATCTCAAACTTTCAGTTTTTTATTATATCATTACGTCATTTCTATAGATGACATCAGCTTCTATCTTAACTTAAATAATAAACTCTTCTCAATTTTTGTCTTATTATTTATGTGTATTATATTAATCCTTAATTTTATTTCGATGAAAATATCTTCATAATAAGCGAAAAACTTAGCCTAAATTTAGATGGGCAAAATTTTTATAATATATATTATTAGAAAATTTTTTTATATATATTTTCTATAATTATATAAGTTAGACTTAATATTTATCTATCAAGTATTTTATTAAATTTTAATTAGACTTAATATTTATTCTATCTATTAATTTAAAATTTTAACGATTCAGAAATGTATTAAATTCTGCTTGCAGCCGAAGTGCAGAGTCCCTTAAAGTATCTTCATTTTTTTAAATGTCTCTTTTGACTCAACAGGCCAGCCTTTGATTAGTGAGGATCTGTTGGTCGTACTGACTGGTATTCATACTGTATTCTCTTACTTTTTCTCATCCAAAGCTTTTTTGGGGCATCTGAACCATATGGGATATATATATATATATATAGAGAGAGAGAGAGAGAGAGAGAGAGAGAGAAGTTGGCATCAGTAAAGAGACAGCCATGATAGCCAGTAGGCCATGCAAGGAAGTGCAAGTAAGTATGACCAAATGAAAATGGCCGCTATCATCATAATCCAAAGGCATTTTGCAACCTCCAATCTCTGAAAAGCCACCTAATTTGGATACATTAATTGTTTAAGGCTATGGTTTATTAGCCAAGATGATCTTCTTAGGTTTCATTTGGGATAATTTTAATTTTTACCGTTTCTTAAAGCAAATATTTAGTAAAAATTTAAATTGATGTACTAAAAAATTACTTTAATAAGCAGTAAGAAAATAGCCTCAAACGAAACTTTAATGAGATAAGAAATGATGGCTTGGCATTGCACTTTTCTTTCAAAATTTTTATTGTTTATTTCTCTCAACATATATATATATATATATTGATACGTCACGCAAAAATTATCTTGATCGGGCACGAATCTCGAGGCAAAAACCAACCCGGAAACTTAAAAAATTAAATCTGGAAGCACCCGAACTCCGATTTCAGCGAGCTTATAGTTAAATTGAGCGTCGATCGGAAATACGAACCCAATGACACCAAATTCAACCTAATCCGAGCCCAAATGGGTCCAAATCAAGGAACAAAGAAAAATTATCTAATCACAATTTGAGTTACCAAACGGTCTCCGATTTTAACGAGCTTATAGTTGAATCGAACGGCTCGACGAGAAGAATCCAACGAGCCCAAGATCACCGAATTCCAACATCACTAAGGCCTACAAATGTCTAACAAACGGTGCACGATCGAAGGGTTCAACATCAACCGTCCATTCGACCACTCCCTATTCGACCCTGATCTCACACCTATTTACAAGCCATGCCACTCCAGAAAAACTATAAATAGAGCCCTCATTCTTTACAAGAGGACTCAAGTAAGAAGAGAGAAGAAGAAGGGAAGAGGAAGAGAAAGGGGAAAGGATAACCATCTCCTCCTCGACCACCGTCGAAGTTCTTCATGCCGCCTGAATACGCCGGAATTCTGCCGGATATTCAGGAGATGCCAGAATTCTGCCCAACTTCCACGGGATGCTGAAATTCTTCCCAATTAACAACAGAGTTCCCTCCTGACGCCGAAACTCCGCCCAAGTGATGCCGGAATTCTCCTCGACCACCAACAGACATCGGACTTCTACCTGACGTCAAGCATTCACTCTTCGCCAAGTCTCTACGTGACGCCAGACTTTTACCGGTTATCGGATTTTTGCTGAATGTATACTCAAAGATGAATTTCTTTTCATTGTTGGACTTCTACCTGACGTTGTTCTTCTGACCTTCGTTAGACAACGATCTTTCTGTCCTCTGTCGCCCGCCGACTACAGTTCTCTTAACTTACGTCACCCACCGACTACAATATTTTTGACCTCCGTCGCCCGCCGACTACGGTCCTTCTGATTTACGTCGCCTGCAGACTATAGTCTTTCCGACCTACGTTGTCAGACAACAATCTTTATGACCTTCATCGCCTACTACGGTCCTTCCGACCTACATCAGCAGACAATGGTCGTCCAGACCCCAGGACTCCTGCTGATTATGGCCTTGCCGACCAAACGAACATGTCAATAGTGACTTGTTGTATTTACATCATGTAATGTACTCTATAAGATGTATATCAAGCTAAGGCCTTCTCCCAAGGAAGGGCCTCATTTGTAGCCGACTGCAAATACTAGTGGATTCGTTCAAACTAGGCTATGCCCCGTGGTTTTCCCCCCCTTTTTTTTAGGGATTTTCCACGTAAAAATCTTGGTGTCTCATAAATGCTAGACCCTCTCTCTTATCTGATTGCGTGCCGGATTTTCGTACAACACTAAGACAATAAACTTTATATTTCTCCACCGCCGTGAATACTCCTGGACGCAACAGTTTGGCTCCGTCTGTGGGAAAATAGTTCCCGACTGGGGGGCAACTTTTGCTCCAATCTCAAAAGATCGCTCTTATCAACTTCCTGACATTAATCATTGTTGCATCAGATGCGAATTGGGGGGAAACTTTGACCCCAATTCTGGTCAAAAAGATCCTCCGATGCTTTCTATATCAAGATGATATTTTAGGAAAATTCCAGCGACAGTAAGGATACTTCCAATCAATTACAAGCTTTATATAGTTCCTTGCTGGACTTCTACTCCTTGGGCAAGGTCTTAATCTCGACCTTAAAAAGGCAGTAACGGTCTAAAAATAGACCATTCTTCACCTTTGATTCGGGATACAAGAGGCGTTCGCCCCCTCCCAATCAAGGTAAAACCGATCCCAGGGGGATTCGATTCGACCTCTTCCATACAGGTTAACGTCGTCGAGCAGGGCTCCGACATACAACCTCGGAAAGGTCTCACATCCTTGGTGGATTCTCTCGACCTCTTCCATACATGCTAACATCATCGAGTAGGGCTCTGACATACAACCTCGGAAAGGTCTCACATCCTTGGTGGATTCTCTCAGCCTCTTCCACACAGGTTAATGTCATCGAGCAAAGGCTCCGACATACAACCTCGGATAGGTCTCACATTCTTGGTGGATTCTCTCGACCTCTTCCACACAGGTTAACGTCGTCGAGCAAAGGCTCCGACATACAACCTCGGATAGGTCTTACATCCTTGGTGGATTCTCTCGACCTCTTCCACACAGGTTAACGTCGTCGAGCAAAGGCTCTGACATACAACCTCGGATAGGTATCACATTCTTGGTGGATTCTCTCGACATCTTCCACACAGATTAACGTCGTCGAGCAAAGGCTTCGACATACAACCTCAGATAGGTCTCACAACTTTTGTGAATTCTTTCGGCATCTTCTACAGAGATTCTTAACAAGCTAAAAAGCTTCAAAAAAGTATATTATGTAATATATCAGAGCATGACTCAAAGATGCATAAATAATTCAATTTCTCTGAGAGATAACATCTCAACTTCATATTTAATATCACTAGAGTTACATTGCAAAAACTGTACAAAAAGTACATTTTTGTAAGAAAAAAGTACTTTGACATAAGCTGTACAAGTTACAATCGTCAAACAACAAGCAACTTCAAGACAATCACATATCCTTAATGGATCTGAAAGGCTTCTTCTATACTGGACATAAGTATCTCCTACAACTTCTTCTTCAAAGAAAAATTATAATTTGGTCTTCATCAGGCCTTAGCTCAGTTAACACTATACATGTGTTTCCAGAATGTCGGCATAACACACTGCTCCGACCCCTTGACTCAGGGATATCTGATGTCGGCAAACTTCCGTATAGATGCTTATTATCTTTGCAAAATGCAACTAGACCATCGTCATCATCGGCTCTTTGTCTGATGTTCATCGTCGGTCCTTTACTTCGTATAAGCCATCATCGGCTTCTCGCTCGATTGCTACTTGCAACGCACCCTTGAACTCTCTCCTTTGACTCTACACTCGATCATTGACTGTTGATGGGCTTCAACTCGATCATCCATCGCTGATGAACTTTCGCTCAAATGGCGTTGAAATTCGCCCAATCTGCTCATTGCCTCTAGTTCTCCTCCATGACATTATCACTGCAAATCTTCTCAAATCACCCTTGCATATAAGCAACAATTGATCTCGTTCTGTTAGTGGTTATCTATTTAGAAGATAGCCTCCCATCGCGACTCCTTCTACACAAAAGAGGGGCACTGAAGCTTGATAGGGGAATGTCACCTATCTCCGACACTGGAATGCCTCCAATGCAAGAAGAAGAGCGAGAACAAAGAATAAGAAGGAAAAAAATTCTACTTCTACACAGAGGAGGGGCGCTAAGTCGAGTAGGGACAATTTCACACTAAAAAATAACGGAAAGCCTCCACTGTCAGAAAGCCAGAGGGGGGGGGGGGGGGGAAGAAATCCCCTAACTTCTGCATAAGAGGAGGGGTTCTTAGTCGAGCAGAAAAAATTTCCCACTCAAAAATAACGGAAAGCCTCCACTGTTAGAAAGCCAGAGGGGGAGAAGAAATCCTCTAACTTCTGCACAAGAGGAGGGGCGCTAAGTCGAGCAGGAAAAATTTCCCACTCAAAAATAGCGGAAAGCCTCAACTATTAGAAAGCCAGAGGTGGGGAAGAAATCCCCTAACATTTGCACAAGAGGAGGGGCGCTAAGTCGAGCGGGGAAAATTCCCACTCAAAAATAGCGGAAAGCCTCCACTGTCAGAAAGCCAGAGGGGGAAAGAAATCTCCTGACTTCTCCATAAGAGGAGGGGCGCTAAGTCGAGCAGGGGAAATTTCCCACTCGAAAATAGCAGAAAGCCTCAACTGTCAAAGAGGGGGAGAAGAAGAGAAGGGGTAAATTTTCTAAAGGCCTTAGAAGTCTATTTATACTTTTTTGGAGAGAAGAGGGGAAGTTTCTAGAGTTATCCAGAATTTTTGAATTCTTTAATTTTTTTGAATATTTTTGGAATTTTTAGGAATCTTTTGGGCCCCACACGTTCAAAAAAAAAATTGAAATACCCATAATCATGCGGTCGTGTCGTTTCGTGCGCGGCGCGCGGGCTGCCGCCGGTTCTGCCGCCTACACGTGCCCGAGCCCGATTTCGGCCCAGATGGTCCAAATTCAAAGTTTTTAGGGTTCCCAAACATGTTTTTTGATGTTCCGGACTCAATTTTGACACTTTCGGAGCTCAACGGGGTATTTACAATCAAGTTTGAGCAAGCATTTAATTTTTGGAACGCAATTTTTTGCGTTTTGGCTAATACAAATTATTGATGAATATATTTTTGAACTTCTAGAGCTTTGACATCCGAAAATAGGGGGGCAACTGATACGTCACACAAAAATTATCTTGATCGGGCACGAATCTCGAGGCAAAAATCAACCCGAAAACTTCAAATATTAAATCCGAAAGTACCTGAACTCCGATTTCAACGAGCTTAAAGTCAAACTGAGCGTCTATGAAATACGAACCCAACGACACAAAATTCAACCCAATCCGAGCCCAAATGGGTCCAAATCAAGGACCCGAAGTGCCGTTGGAAGGTTTGAATCACAATTTGAGTTACCAAACGGTCTCCAATTTTAACGAGCTTATACTCGAATCAAACGGCTCGACGAGACAAATCCAACGAGCTCAAGATAGTCAAATTCTGACATCACTATGGCCTTCAAATGTCTAACGAACAGTGCACGATCGAAGGGTTCAACATCAACCGTCCATTCGACCACTCCCTATTCGCCCCTGATCTCTCACCTATTTACAAGCCATGCCACTCCAGAAAAACTATAAATAGAGCCCTCATTCTTCACAAGAGGACTCAAGTAAGAAGAGAGAAGAAGAAGGGAAGAGGAAGAGAAAGGGGAAAGGAGAACCATCTCCTCCTCAACCACCGTCGGAGTTCTTCCTGCCGCCTGAATACGCCGGAATTCTGTCGGATATTCGGGAGACGCCGAAATTCTGCCTAACTTCCACGGGATGCTGAAATTCTTCCCAATTAACAACAGAGTTCCCTCCTGACGCCGAAACTCCGCCCAAGTGATGATGGAATTCTCCTTGGCCACCAACAGACGTCGGACTTATACCTGACGTCGGACCTTCACTCTTCGCCAAGTTTCTACGCGACGCCGGACTTCTACCGGTTATTGGATTTTCGTAGAACGTAAATTCGAAGATGAATTTCTTTCCATTGTTGGACTTCTACCTGACGTTGTTCTTCTGATCTTCGTTAGACAACGGTCTTTCCGGCCTCTGTCACCCGCCGACTACAGTTCTCTTAACTTACGTCACCCACCGACTACAGTATTTCCGACCTCTGTCGCCCGTCGACTATGGTCCTCCTTATTTACGTCGCCTGCAGACTATAGTCTTCCAGATCTACGTTGTCAGACAACGGTCTTTATGACCTCCATCGCCTACTACGGTCCTTCCGACCTACATCACCAGACAACGGTCGTCCAGACTCCAGGTCTCCTATCGATTATGGCCCTGCCGACCAAACGAACATGTCAATAGTGACTCTTTGTATTTACATCATGTAATATACTCTATAAGATGTACATCAAGCTAAGGCCTTCTCCCAAGGAAGGGCCTCATTTGTAATTGGCTGCAAATACTAGTGGATTCGTTCAAACTGGGCTAGGTCTCGTGGTTTTCCCCCCTTTTTTTATGGATTTTTCACATAAAAATCTTGGTGTCTCATAAATGCTAGACCCTCTCTCCTTATCTGATTGCGTGCCAGATTTTTGTACAAGACTAAGACGATAAAATTTATATTTCTCCACTGCCGCGAATACTATATATATATATATATATATATATATATATATATATATATATATATAGGGGAAACCCACCAAAGGTGCCTACGTGTTAATATAAGAGAAAAATTACAGAGTCGTTAAGGGAAACTCAAACTCTCTACCGCTCGAAGAGCTACAATAAAAAAGATAAAAAGATAAAAAAGAAAACCTAAGAGTTCGAGTTTCCCACCTAAAAAACAATACAAAGGAACCTAGTAACATTCTTTCCACCAAAATGTTCCAACTCATCACCCACTCCTGCAACCGCAAAAAATATACAAGAAGCACGAAATAGAAATTAAGACAAAAAACAATCTAAATATATAATATAGAGAAGCTAAGAAAATGATATGGTTGTTTTAAATTCCTCCCGTAAAGCTCCAGATAATCCCAACAATCTGAAATGCACAGTATATCCGCACAACGCCTGCATCAAAACTAAGGCAAAAGAGCAGTAACAGAAAGGGCAAAACCCCCACGGGCCACCCCAACAGGAACAGTGCAGCAAAATAAGCCAACCATCACATAAACAAACAAACCCAACAGAGGGGGAGACAATGAATTCATTGCCTGGAACCACCAACAATCACTGAAGACGAGTAACCCAAAAAACATGCCATAGACAAAAAACCCACAGAACAGGAACCAAGCACCGCCCAGACCAGAAGGATCAATTAACATAAGACAAACCAAGTTGATCCAATTTAATCAAACTTTGAATCGGGACAGTCAGCTGCTTAAGAGATAAATCAGTAATACCAGAATAATGTCAACCCATCTTGGCCAGAGCCTGAGCACAGGTATTAGACGCATTAGACACATACGCAAAAGAGCAGTTAACAAACTCCAAAATATCCCTGATATTTCTGCGAATATAAAACAAAGAAAATAAACAATTGCTGCCGTCCAACTCAAGCAACAAATTTAAATCAACATAAGGATAACTTTCCAGAATAATATTCTGAATATCCATACCAGCACAAAGGGTTAAACCATGAAGAACCGCAATTAAAAGGCCACTAATCTTGTCGTTTTCCTTGATTTTACCAGCAAAACCCAAAACAAAAGCACCATTGCGATCTCTAATGACACCACTCTCAACATATGATATACCGTGCAAAAAATAAAAAAGAAAAGGAAAAAATTCTTAACCTCGCAAGAAGTAAGAAAACCATTGACACATGCATAAAAATTATTTTAATTACAAAATTTTATTTTAAGAAACTTATTATTTTATAACTTTATGCATGTAAAAATTCTAAAATGAAAATTAAGGATTCGTTTGGGATAGCTTTTATGCTACTTTATGAAACTACTTTTTAGTACCAAAATTTTTAATTCAAAAAATTTTATACTAAGAAGTTGTTTTAGAAACCAGAAAAGAAGCTGTCCAAACGAAGTCTAAGATTTCGTTTGGGATGATTTTCTTATTGCTTCTTAAAGCAGCTTTTTAGTAAAAAAAATTATTTAAAAGGCTAAAATTTTATCAAGCAATAAACAAAAAAAATGAATTAAATAATATAAAAATTAGTGAAAAAAATGTTATTTACGTAGCACAATAACCTCCCTATTATGATAAGGATAGTGCCCATGATCGAAATCAGTGATAAAAAGATGCTGATGTAACAATAAAATCTTTTAAAAATAATAATTTTACATGTCTTATTTAATCAACAACACATCATTAATGTCCAGCCTTATCATTACAGTGATAAAGTTCTTGATGAGGAACGTAATCATATAAAATGTTATCATGGAAGAATCTTCTAATAAAATAGATAAATTTTTGCTTAATCTCTAAGAGAATAAAAAGTAAGACAGTTCGGTTCACGAGTGACCTCCATTTAAGTATTTAACATAACGTGACAACTGACAAGTCCGGCCGGCGACAATATCGTGACAAATTAGGAAAACCCCAAATAAAGCATGAATGCATGTCCATATCACATATGATGTTACATGCATGATTTTTTCCCCTATGTATCACGAGGGACTTAAATTCTATTAAGAGAGGGAAAATTAGTGAAAGGTGTGGGCAAAATTAATTGTTCCAATGATTTTGCTTTTATATTTATATAATTAAATTTACATAGGTAATAACATATCATATCGAAAGACGGACTAATGTTTAACTATCGATTCAAAAGAATATAAATAAAATTCTTTTCATGATCAAACTCAGCATAGAGCCATAGAGAATATACTATTCATCCCGAAAGATAAAACGATATTCACTTATAATTTTGAAAATGAAATTCATGATGGATAAAACTTTAATCTACGTACAAAAAATTTTTCCCTTCTTTAACAAACTAAAGCAGGGTTTATTATTTTTACTTAAATAAAATTTATTTAAGTTTTAAGTTTATAATTTATTTGATGATCAGGATAATCTCTCGAGAGAAAATGCAAGAATTGTGCATAAGTGCAAACAAGACTTATGTATGCCTAGAGTGGATAGTTAGCTAACAACCTAAGCATTTTTATAAAACCATAATTTAAGATCTCATGTATGTAAGATAGATAGCTCTTGTTTAACAAGAATTAAGGATTTAGGTTTAGACTCTAATCAGGATCTTGAAGATGTTCAAGATTCAAATTAAATGCACCTAACTAATAATTTGAAATAATTTTTCCGTATACTCTAAACCTTTTAAAATCCTACTAAAACACACAACATGACCAACTTTTAAAGAAAAATTCGACAGTATAACAATCTTAAACCCAAAGGGAATAATAGAGAAGCTTCGTGGCATAGCCCCTTGAGGCTTGTGTGTTTTGTTTGTGTACATAACATAAATCTAAAATACATGCTATGCTTGTACAAATTTAAAGTCTTAGTGTTTAAAAGTATAAATATCATTGAATCCTAAGAACCTACCATATATATCAAGACCAAGATACATACACAACCAAGAAACAAATTTTTAATCGTAGATCAATTACAAACCATGAATGTACATGTATAAGTGAATGAAGTAATATAAAAGAAAGTGATAAATGTTATTGTAAAGTATAAATAATGGTCTACAGGAAAAATAAGGGTGGTCAAGCTCCATCGACTATAAACTTCAATTTCTACACATATATAATGACACAAATCTTTATAAATGTAATTATTTATTTATCTCTTAAATATGGAGGCATTAGGCTTCGAGTCTTCTATAAAATTCAAAAATATAATGACCTTTAGATCGAGAAAGAATGATCATTTCTCTTGCACTTATATATTCTATAACAAGCAAATTACATTTAAGATGTTCACAAATCCACTTAGTTTAATGTGAAACACTTAAGAAAAAGAAGTTAAACTCTTAAACATTGATGCGTCTTTTACTGCATTGGTTGAAATTTTATTAAGAAATTTTACAGTTAAGCATGCTCATCCCGGCCAAAAATCCTGGGATGAGTGACCTCCTGGAAAGTTACACTAATAGGACAAAACCGTGAGGCCCTTAAGCAAAAGCAAACAATATCTCAATAGTTAAGAGTTTGAGTTGTTACAAATGATAGCAGAACAATACACTAACCAAAAGATAGGAGCTAAGTGCCATACAAGATAAAGTACTACGCCATGTGAGCCACCTTTAATTTGAACCTTATATGGGAGAAAGTTCTATATGGTTAGAGTCATCACTTGAACTTATAGGGGTCACCGCTAGAATCTTATCTAATTAGTGGATGATTATGAGATAAGGATACTAACGAGGATGACAATTATTTAAGTGGAAGAGATTATGAAACTTTTTAAGTAAAAGAAACTAAACTCTTAAACATCGTGACACCTTTTGGTGTAATAGTTATAATTTTATCATGAAACTTCATAATTAAGTGTGCTCATCTAAATAAATTTTTGGATGAGAAGAAGTTACACTCAAGACAAAATCGTGAGACCCTTAGGATAAAGCGGACGACAATATCTCGATAGTTAAGAGTTTGGGTTGTTACATTTACAACTCTATACATTTACATTTATACTTTTATTTACATTTTCTTTACAAAATTAAATAGGACTATACTACTGCAGGGTTAACATGCTACAAAATAATGGTGCGATGCAAATAAAGAATATACAATGTGTACGTATTAACCTACATGACATCCTAAAGTACAGTAAATATAAACAATCACAACATCATACATGCAGGAAAATAGTATCACCCCACATAAGTGGAAGAAAGTAAACAAAAATGCCTAGCCTAGTCTAGAGTTAGTTGTCATGTCAAACAATCTAAAATGTATGTTAAGCTTGTGTGGTTTATATATACCGCAAGGAAGTTAATGATTGAATTATCAATGTGTTTATTCATTCCTTATAGGCAAAATGGATTTGATTTAAATTTAAGTTTTAATCTTTAAGTGTTTTATCAAAAGATTTTATTTTAATTGTTAGAATTATTTAATTTAGGTTTTATAGAATACCGATAATTAACAACTCTAAGTGTGGTTAAAGTTAATAATCAATCTTAGGCTGTTAAAATTAATGCATTTATTTCCCCCTTATGAGATAAATTAAGCAAGTGCTTGAAGCCTTAAACTTTTTTATTTATTTAATTAATTTAAAATTTAAAGAACCATGGTAATTAAAGATTTTAAATACATAAAATCTTTAAGCCATAGGCTTTTCAAATTAATGTATTTGTCTCTTTCATTAAGGGATAAGGTAATTGCATAAAGCCACGATTTATTTAATCATTTAATTAATGTTTTATTTAATTATTTAAGTTCATTTTAAAAAAAAATACTTAAATAAATTGAATTGAATTGAATTTATTATTTTAGTTTATTTAATTTATTTTTTAAATTTTTATTTATTATTATTTAATTTTTTATTTTTTATTTAGTTTTAAGAACCAAAGATTTAATATTTACAAAGCTTTGACTAAAGCTAGCTTAAGTCAACCCAATCCATGTGAGTTGACCAAGTCAACTCCATCCTAGGGAGCTAAGATAGTGTTTAGGGAGTTCATATGAGCAATTGAATTGGACTATTAGGGCAAGCCAATTTATTGTATGGAAGTGTTTGACTCATATCAGGTTAGCTTGACCAAGCCCATTCAAGTTGATCAAGTCAACCCTTAGCTTAAGAGCTAAGGTGACTAGGGTTGAGTCTTAGGAACTTATGAAAATTCATTTGAATGGGTTTAGGTGATTGAAGTAAGAAAGTTTGGGTCATGCAGAACATTGAGCTAGTTTGACCTAGCTCAAGCAGGTTGACTAGATCAACCCTTGAATTGAGAAGCTAGGGTTGGTGGGTTTGATATATGAAGCTCCTAAGGTCAAGGTTTAAAGTTAATAGACCATTCTCAGGTGTCTTGAGAAATACTGTGTTTAGGATTTGAGATAGAGCTTTACTTTGATTTTTGAGCTTGACTATGCCATATTTTTGGATTTAGAGGAATTTAAATGATTTCAATGCCCCCAGCTAAAAATGAGTTAAAAATAAGGCTTTCTTGCCTTTTAAAATATCAGTGAGATAATTTCAATTACTTACACTCATGTTTATATATGAACCAACATTTGAAGCGTTTTTATGTGATTATTAAGTTAAAAATGTTGAGAAGTTGATGTAGGGTATTGAGAAGCATTTAATATTGAATACATTTTTATGTAAGGATTATATAATCCCTGATCATGGTCTACCAATATATAGGTGAAACCAATCTTTCTTATTTGGATGAAAATATTATTTTATATGTATTTAATGTCACGTCATATAAAGGTAAAATATGAAATCGTTTGAATAGAAAAGAACTATATATGATCTCTTAACTCATGTGGGGTGCGGTGGGCCATGAAGATGATTTAAGGTTTATTTTAAAATTTTCTTAAAGTAAAATATTATTTAATTTGGGCAAATGCATTTACTATTTTGGAGTGGGGTGGGGTGGGGTGGAAATTGCTCATCCTAAGCTTAAGGTGGGGCCTCCATCAATTAGTAGTACTTGAGCCTTTTTATATTGATTTTCATTTTGGGGATAGATTAACACATATGATAAAGTTTTTAATGGACCTTGCTCACAAATATTTTAGTCTCTCTCTATGTTGGGGCATCAAAATCACATCCCTTTGAAGGAACTAAAATAAATGATATTATTTATATGATGAAATGATGAATCATACTTTATAATTTGTGCAACGAGCACTCTCTTTGAGAATAAACATTATGAAGTCTTCCTCTCTTTTGGAAGCCAATTCTCTAAAATTTTTAAAATCTACATGTATGAATATATTATGATCTTTAATTGTGATTTCTATTAATTTTATGCTAGGATCTTCCATTTATTTTATAAGTTTTAATAGTGCATCTGTCTTATCATTATTTTTATGAAGAACTTATGTTAAGCTTAGGTTAAGACCACATTAAGAATTTTTTAGAAGAGTTTCATAACCTTTTGGTGGTACTAGAGGAGCTCAATTGTGTTAACTTTAAAGTATCTCTCCGCCTAATTGATGATGAGCTAGGAATCGCCCACTATGTGGGTTGATTGAATGCTCATTTAATGGACAACTCTTAGCACATAATTAGAGCTCATATTCTATTTTATTATTTATTCTATGATTTGAGAGGTTATAAGAATAATGCAGGGCTCTACTTTTTGGGGATATAAAGGAAAGCCTTAATCTGTTTATTCTAGTTTAATAAGATTTAGGTGCCTTCATAGAAGTTGTCCCATTAAAATGTAACTCCCAAAAGGGACACTCCAACTAGTTTTATATCATAATTATTTGGTAGTTTAGGAAAATCGTAGTTGAGAGGGGAAATTCGCTAGTTATTGATGGACAACCAAAAAGACTAAATGCACTTTACATTTGATTACTTTTTATGAGATGAATAATATATCAAATTATAGTAGGATCATTGACCATTTGACTAGCTAACATGAGAGTGTTAGCTTAGTCATTATGTATTACAAAAGTTTTACCTTTTAAATTAGGTTAATCATATGTGAAAACACACAATGTTAGAGATTTTTATACCAAAAATATCAAAGCCATACATTATTCTTTTATTAGCAAATAGTTTAACTCCGTGAAAATCAAATATATGCTGATGTATTAAAGGTCATTTCCTTTCTTATACTTATTGATTTGAGTTTGCAATGATCCCAAGAATTCATTGAGTGACATTGTAGAAAGGATCAACGGGTTCATTAATTAGAAATTGGTATTACTGGAGTGAATGTTTGCAACATGCTTGATGCTATCAAATGCTACTTGCAATACATTATCCTTTTTCATTAACATTGCAAAGTGCTATCACCTATGAAATATATTAGTGATAGTACATATGCCAAACACCTATAATGCATTTTCTTTAGTTTTTATGCTCTAGCATGTTTAGTATGGCTTTGATATCAAGAAGGTCATTTTTTATTTTCTTGTTTCACACTAGTTTGTGAATTTACTTGTTAAGACTCTAAATATACACTTGAGCAGGTTGATTTTAAGGTTAAATTTTGCTAGATGCTCAAAGATGTAAATCATTAAAATGTTATTTATTAGTAATTATCTTAATCATGATATCTTTTGCATAACTTTCAAATGATTTGTGAATGAGATAGTCAAATATGTGGGATATTGTCCTTTGATATATAGTCAACCTAGATATTTTCTTAGATCAAATGACATCACCTTAATTTACTCTTTTGATTAAGTCATTCCATAAAAAAAAAACAAGTGAAAAGGATTAGTTGTTTCCAAATTGTAAAATAAAACACTAATTTATTTTCAAAAATTAAAATAAAAAATAATCAACACATTATTTGCTGAGAAACACATGCACAAAATTTTAATTTCTTCATTCTTATGTACTAGAGATGGAAAATTTTACATACTTTTCATAAAATAAAAAATTATTTCAACGTAGTTTTAATGTAGAGTATGAGAATTAAATAGTTTACTTTTATTCATGAATTTATTTGTACTACGACATCACGTTCACTTTTTATAACTTTTTTCAGGGACATTATGGTCAATTAAGGTAAACTCACACACACATCATATACATAAATTTTGAACCCAAGACCTCTTGGTTGATAGCCAAAACTTCTAACCAACAAATCAAGATGAGTTGCATCACTTTTTATATATAACTTGGAACTTATTTCACAAACATAAAAGAAACATATATATCTGCATTAAAAAAACAAAACTTTTATATGATGCAAATCCATGCATTCATTCCACACATGCATGATAGGGAGAGAGAGAGAGAGAGAGAGAGAGAGAGAGAGAGAGAGAGAGAGAGAGAGAGAGAGAGAGAGAGAAGAAGAAGAAGAAGGTAGTGGGAAGAAAGAGAAAGAGATAGTAGATAAAGAAGAGAGGGGACTGTTCTTGATGCATTCATTTCAGCTGAATCGCTGCAATTTGCAACAGTCAGGTCCATGCATGTATCTAAGTCACCATCATGAGTCTTCCTGATTAAACCCACCATAAACGCCAAGATTCTTCAAATCAAAATCAAAAGTGATAGATGTGTGTCAAATTTGCCTTCAACTCCCACGCTCTTCTCTCCTACGGCTCTTCACATCCACATATGTATGGTTGCATCAAATCCCTCCCATAGTCCCATTTTTAACGTATTCAAACCTTTCAATTCTAGCTTTACCTGACCTCTAATACCAGGAGTTTCATATCTATACTCAATTCTTCAATTGTAGCTATCCAAATCAATCATTTACTAATTCTTTCTTAATATCTTTCATTATTAAAGTATGCATATAATCCCTTTTTTGTGGATGGATAATCATATATGAAGGAGTATTTATAAGTTTATTTTTTTTTTTGTGATGAGGAAGCACTGACCTTAGGCCAATGAAAACCTCGGCCGGTCGACCTAGCATGCAACCCACGCCAATTTACATGGACCAACACTTAAGACTTTCACTGCTTGCCGTATTTATAAGTTTAGATATAAATTTTATTATTAAGGTTTCATTTGGGATGACTTTTTTACTGCTTCTTGAAGCAGCTCTCTAGTACAAAAAAATTAACTTTTGTGATAACATGCTGCTTCAAGAAGCAATAAGAAAATCATACCAAACGAAGTCTAAGTATGAATTTAGGTTTCGTTTGGGACTTCTTTCTTATTGTTTTTTAAAGATGTTGTAGAGAAAGTGATTTTCTTAAAATTATTATTAAAATAGCTTCCTAGTACAATTTTAAAAAATAAAATAAAAAATAGTGACCAAATAAAAGTTATGATTGCGATCTAAAAAACAAAGCAATAAGAAAATTATTACAAGCGAAATCTTAATTATTAATATGAGGCTTCTCTCGTTTGAATTTATAATCGATAATGTCAATCAAGAATGCTAGTTTTAACATTATTATTAGTTAAATAGTTCGAATAAGATTAATAATCAATATGATAAATCATCAATCAAATTATATATGCTTATACCAAATACTAGAATAAATACACAGTTTAGTTTGGTTTGTTAGTTGGGAGCTTTGACTAACAATTAAGAGGTATTTGATTCAAATTTTGCGTATGTGATTAGTATATGAATTTACCATAATTTGCTTATATATATATAACTAGAATAAATGTTAGCAACATCATCATCAATCTTATTATTACTGTTGTATGGGATTGATATGAACAATGCTTCGCATAAAACACAATTATTGCCACCAATTAGCATTGTCCCCTTCATTGCCCCCTTTGGCTCTTAACTTTAACTGCTGTCGACTTCTCTTTTAATTTATTTATTTATTTATATTATGAGTAAAGGCCTAACTAATTTAATTGATAAAAATTATTTTAATAATTATTATTATAATTTCAAAATCAAAATTTATTTAAATAATATAGATGTTTTGACTTTCGACACTTGCCTTTAATATAAGAAAAAACATGTAACTCTTATTATTTTAAAAATGATATTTTTTTACTTATAGAAAAATAACTACGTGAATTACCATTTTGCAAAGAGAATAAGGAACATCTTACAATACAATCGATGGCATGTTTTAGTGCCTAAATATAGCTAATTAACATACATCACCTTATATAAATTTGAAAAATTTTAGGTCAGTGACCACCTGGGTAATGTTTTAGCGGCTTTTGCTGACCCTTTACAACATTGTAATGTTATCACTGCTGAGCTTATGGGTTTATCTTATGGCCTTGATATTTGTACTACATTGGGCTTTGAAAATATATGGATTGAGGTGGATGCTCAACTTGTTGTACAGATAATTAACAACCTCGTTTCGGGTAACCCTCAAAACTTCTATCTGATTAGGAAAATCAAAAAGTCCCTTTCTACTATTAATTATTCCACATCGCATATTTATCGCGAAGCTAATGCGTGCGCTAATTGGTTGGCCAATTATGGCTGTCAACTTGATAGTTATCAGGATTTGAACATTAGTTGTTTACATCCTATGTTGAATGGAATGATTATCCTGGATAAAACATCTTTACCCTACATTCGCCATGTGTGATATTGTGAATTCCATTTCTGGTGGTTTGCCTTTGGTTTCTTTCCTGGGCAGTCTGCGGGATTACAAGGTTATACTGCTGGATGGTGTTTTTATGTATGGGTGGAGTATGGACATTGTTTTTGGTTGTTTCTGGACTTCGGCTGTTAGATTTCCATTCAATTTCCTAGTTGATTATTGGTGGCTAGACTTTAATGCGGATGGTGTTTTGCAGTTCATGGGGATGGGTTGCATCTGTGAAGCTTGTATGATATCTGAATTTTATTTTATTAATATGCCTTATTGTTATTTGGGGATGAGAGTTGTGTCCTCTTTTGCTCATGCCTGAAAGTTAATTGATGGTCGCTTCACTGATCTGCTTTTTTGGAGATCGTTTCACTTTCAAAATCTAGGTTACTGGCTTCTGTATAAGTTTTATGTTATCTGGAATAATGAGAAGTTGCATAAGGTTGGTTGCTACCTTGTTAATTTGATGTTTAATTTTCCTTACAAGGGTGTAGCTTTGAAGTTAGTTCAGGTTTGGTTTACATTAAAATATCTCACCAAACTGCAATTTGTTTGGTCTGCTAAGAAGGAAGTTAGCAATTTTCAGTTTGGTATTATCAATCGTATAAGTTTATATCTGTTTTATTACTGGTCTCAGCATTTTTTCATGCTTCTTTGCTTCTTTTGTAGTATCTTTTTTTGCAGATTGAACGGCAAGACTTGGACGTCTTTTGTGACTTCGTCTGGGTAGATGTGGTTTGAGCCACATTTTTTGTAGGAAGACGGGTTTATTGATTTACTTTTGTTCTTCCTTTTTTGAGTGATGTCGTCTTGCAGCCCTAGACTGCTATTATGCAATTTTATAATTGTTAGTTTAAGGAACCATCGGCTCGTAGGTTTTATTTCCTTTTATTTTGCAACTCTTTCGAGCAATAGTGAGCTGAAGGTTCCTTTTAAAGACCTTGTAACTATTTTTTTTATATTAACGCGTAGGCCCCTCAGCGGGTTTTAACAAAAAAAAAGGTCAGTTATGCCTGATCAAAGTATTTAAAACAAATAATATAATGAAAAATTAATTAAAATACATATTGTACTCATCTAAAAAAACTAAATAATATTGATACACATTAAATTGGTTAGAAACCTTGATTTTTTCCTTATAAATTTAGATTGGCTTGTGCCATATTTTTTTACTTTTTAAAGATTATTTGATAATTCTTTCCTTATTTTTAACTGTATTATCATCTCCAATTTCCCCGCATTAACATTGTTATACACATCACTATCAAATTCTACATCATTCACAATAGGCACGCATTCATTATTCTTAGAAGGATTGCTTACAACAACTCTATTAGAACCCTTCATCTAAACACAAAGAATGTACATTTTTAAAAAATTAGGTACAAAAAACTTGATAATTCATAAAATAATGAATTTAATCTACGAAATAAGTATTAGTACAGGAACACTATAGCAGACAGTAAACCAAAATCTTAATAGCAACACTACACCATAATACAAGTTTATAACTATACAACACACTACAGGAAACTCACTTAGTACCGGCGGCTTGTTTCAGCAGTTATCATAAACTTTATGGCAATTTTGTAAAAAATCGACGGCTTTGCGGCTGTTTAAAATCTGCCGGTTAAACCTCCATTAGTACCGGCGGTTACATAATCGCCAGTCCGGACCACCAAAAATTTATGAATTTTCTATAGTGACAGAGCAGCTCAATATAAACATAGCATAGCCATCAAGATTTCACAACAACGAAAGTGCAAAACATAACAGTAGACCCTAATCTCCAGAGTCCAGACTAACATAACAAGTTCACAAGTTACAACTGCAAATTACAAAATATAACAACAAATGGACAAACCCTAATCTCCAGGCCAACATAACAACTTCACAACAATTTTCTGCCATGAAAGAAAACCCTAATCTCCAGAGTCTAGACCAACATAATAAGGTCACAACAGCAAACCCTAATCTCTAAACCGACATGTTACATGTCAACAACATCTTAAACAGCAAGACAACAAATAAGAAATTCCCTAATCTTTAGAATGGGCCCCGAAAAAATTTGAAAATTTTCTAGAAAATTCTTAAAAATTTTCAAAAAAAAGGAGGCAAATTTTCCCTAACTTTTGAACTTTTCTCCTCTTTTTCTCCTATAAATACCCCCATTAGGGCAGTGGATTATTTACTTCTCTCCTTCTCTTTTCTTCATCTAACTTTGTTATAGATGAGGCCTTCCAGTATCTTGAATAGATGACATCCCCTATCAAGAACAAGTACCCTTCTCTTATGTAGAAGTTAAAAATTTTCAGTCTTTCCTTCTTCCCCATTTTCCTTCTTACTTTAAAAGCTTTCCATTGTTTTTGGTAGGTGGCACCCCTTATCCAAATTCAGTGCCTCTCTTTAGTGCAGAAAAAAAATTTCTCCTCCTTCCTTTTTCTTCTCCTCTAGTTTTCTTCTTACATTAGAGGCATTCCAATGTCTAAGATATGTAATATCTCCTACAAAGCTTCAGTGCCCCTCTTTTATGTAGAAGAAGTCATGATGACAATATATTCTCTTAATAAATAACTCTTGATAGAAGAAGATCAACCACTTCTTATATATATGTGAGGGTGATTTAAAAAGATCTGATGGTAATAATACCCGAGAGGAGAAATAATGATTGTTAGCAGATGTGGGGAGAATTTTGATGAAGTTTAAGTGGAAGTCTGTCAGTTATCGATTATCAATTATAAGTCTGACATCAAATGATCGATGGTAGGGTTGAGAGCTGAAGGAGACAATTAAAGAGTATGTTGCTAATAACAATTGAACAAAAAGTTGACGATGACTGATATAAAGTAAAGGATCGATGACAGATCAGACGAAGGGCCGATGATGGCGATTGTCTAGTTGTATTCTGCTAAGGTAATATGCATCCATACTGACATGTGCAAACATCATATATCCCTGATTGAAGGATTCGAAGTAGTGTGCCCTGTCAGTAGTCTGGATTCTGGCTACACACTAACTTAAATTTTGTTTTAAAGCTTCCCGTAGGCTAACTTAATTAATCCACATGAACTCTAATTAATTAGCTACAATTAGGGGTGTAAATGAGTCGAGTCAAGTAAAGTTTTGACACTATTGAGCTCAGCTCGCCAATCGGAAAGCGAGCTCATCCCACTGTTAACGAGTTAGAGCTGCCACGAACCTCAGCGGTCCGAGCAGCCTTCGAGCGAGTCATCCTCCTCCTCGACTGCGTCATCCACGTCGAGCTTGCCATCAGAGAAGAAGGTTGAGCGTTGAAGATAATATATATATATATATATATATATATATATATATATATATATATATATATATATATATATATATATATATATATATATATATATATATATATATATATATATATATATATATTCTTATGGGGAGAAGAGAGGAGCAGAGATAATTTTTTTTTTTTGGTTAAAACTCACTTATGGGGCCTATTAATTAGTTAAAAAAAAAAAAAGCAAAAGCAAGCTACATTAGTTAGATTAAATAAAATTAACATTATATTTTTTTATGACAAGAAATACTGAAAAAGTATAATTTTTTTCTTTTTTTTTCTTGGAATTGTCGCTTCCATTTTTCAGAATTCTAGCCCGATGACTGCCTTTCGTCATTTGGAATTGCTGCCCAGCGCCGGCGTTCGATCATTTTAGGTTTTTTTTTTATTCAAATAATCAATCGAGCTTGGCTCATTTAACAAACGAGCTCGAGGTTAAGCTCGAGCTCACGGATCGATAAGCTTGGCTAGCGAGCTCGTTATCAAGTTGAGTTCAAATTGGCTCACGAGCCGGCTCGGCTTACTTACACCCCTAGCTACAATGCTTAGATTTAGCCTCCATTAAATTCTTGGTGATTTGATTCTAACTTAGCATTGGAGATGATAACATTATGGCATTAGTGGCGAATCATAGTTTAGAATGGAGAATTGTTTGATTACTTCTTTTCATTTTTATATAGATGAACTCTTCTTGTTAAGGGAAGTAAACATTTTGAGATGAAAGACTAAAAATATAGTGGAGTAATATATAGGAGCATATAAAAGTGAGAAAATTTTATAGTCTTAGTGAAATTTCATGCAAACAAGTGCATACTAGAATGAAGAACATCATTAGAATGTTGCTTATGATAAGATGAACCCCAATGAAGTTTTGCTATCCTTTGACAGTAATGGTTACAAACGCCACTACCACTCAAGCCATCCTCTCTATTAGTGACTTTTATAACATTATGAGGAAGGGAGGATAACCCGATCTCGTCGAGACAATCTAATCACAATCAGTTGGTTTTAAATCATTCAATTTCTAAATTAAGAGTGATGTTATTATAACGACCCAAGATCCGTGTGGCGAAAGGATTCGTCTGACATTCTGATCGAACTCCATTCCAGTTGCCTTGCTCGGACCTGAAATTTTAAACCACATAAAATGAGCTACAATAGCCCAGCAGGTCACCAAAGCCTACAACTGAAATCAAAGCACGGCGATGCTATCAATATGCATGTCAATCTATCAATCTCTGAATCAGTCAATGGTCAATGAGTCTATGCAGCGGAAATCAATGAATCAATGATCATCAAATCTATGCAGTGGAAATCCATAGTCAATAAAACCAGTCAATGCAGCGGCAGGCAATTCGATAAATCAATGCAATCAATCAATACCCGTCAATCAAATCAATACGGTCAATTCAGTACGATCTAATCAATGAAGTCAATTGAGAAAAGCGATACGAGACAAGGAATCTATAAAACAGTCAATACGGTATAGAACAATAGCAACAACGAGTCTATAAAATCTATAGGCAGCAATACAATGAATCTATACGATGTCCATGTCCATGCTATCAATGCAGTATCTATATCTATCAATATCCATATCAATGCTCAGTAATCAATGCTCGGTAATCAATCAATGAAATCAATGTAAATCCGATCAATCAATAAGGCAGAAATCGATAAAGCAATAAATCCGTAAATCAATACAGTGAACATGCAATTCAATACTATATACTGGACAAGTAAAATCAACTGGTCATGTTGCTGTTGTAGAATCCGTTGCTGTTGTAGTCCGTACGTTGGTCTATCAATAAGAGTCGTCACTCTTTTTGCCCGTCGGCCGCCCGTCGGCATATAAACTCCTTATAACTCCCAATCGTTATATCAATGATCAATGGTTTAAAGGAAAGCCCGTCGGCCCACCATCCTGTACAGGTCAATATCAATCTTCACCAACGTTCAACCAGGTTCCACTTGGGTTCCAGTATCAATAGTCAATTCAATCAATAAGCAATTCAATAGTCACTATTAAAGCAATCATATCAATAATCATATTCATATCGATTCAATCTATCAATCTCAGACAATTCGGAAATCATACGAAAATCGGGCAGCGTAACGGCAGTCGGTCAAATTTACACAAAAATCCTGCAAAAAGACACGATTTCCAAATTCTACCAAATTACAATAGAATATCTATAACATCAATGCAAGACTTTTATTCTATAGAAACCAAGTCAGAAAACATCCTGATAATTTTCTATTCGATTAAAATCGCGTAGAATCAATTCCGACCGGAAGAAAATTCGTAGAATACAGTCAAATCGTGTAGAATAATCATATCTATAACACTCTAAAAGCTGTGCGGTGAAAGTCGTGTCAAATCAAAATCATGTCGAAAAGTCGACTACGAAAACACAAAACAGATCACAACTCGATCAAAACACAACATCTTTGAAAACAGAAATAGGATTCGGAGTCCTTACCACGAGATCTCCACTTTTCCCAACAGCAGCGTCGGACGAAAAGCGCTCCGCGGTCTCCGAAAACCAGCTTTTCTCTTTTTCCTTTTCTCTTTCTCTCTCCTCAGATATTTTCGTTTTTATAAAATGATTTTCTCTCTCCTCAAAACGAGCTGATTTTCTTATATCTGTGAACTGATCGGCCAGGCCGATATTCACATCGTCCCGGGACGATCAGACCAAATCCTGATCGTCCTGGACCTCACCCAGGGCTATTGTCTGGCCGATAATTTCTACAGTACCTATCGTCCTGGACGATCTCACGATCGGCCCGGACGATCCTGTCCAGAAATCATCCAGAAAACACTCCAGAAATCAGCTGTTTTCCATGCACTGATCGGCCTGGACGATCTCAACTTCGTCCTGGCCGATTCTGGGAGGGAAATCCAATTCAGAGAGGAACAGTAAGGGAACGAGATATTACAGTTATAGACTCAATATAACATGCTAGATAATTTTTTTGTTTGTAGGATATTTTGATCAGAGCTAGTCCTTAATTCAATGAATTGAGAGGAATTTAAGCATTTGTTTAGGCCTTTCTAAATTACTTTGAGTTGTATTTTATGTTGAAAATGCAATGTTACCCCACTCATCGCTCCAAAAAAGTTCTAATGCGCTGCACAAAGAGAGATGCATATAAGGAGAAAATGTATTAACCCATATAAATATCCTTGACACCCAACCATTTTGTGTCAACTTAGGCTTCGTTCGGAACGGTCTTCTTATTGCTTCTTAAAACAGCTTTTTTGTTCAAAAATTAAAATTTTTAAACATAAATTTATCCAATTACATTTTTACTATAAAAAATATGCTGCATACCATTCCTTGGTTTGCACTTAGGGTTTTTTGTGGTTGGCTTTAAACAACAATAAAGCTAAAAAAAAATCCTTAACATAGCTAACGAAATGACCTTTGGAGCTTATAGAAGATAGCTAGAATCCAACATAGTTAAGGTGATCAGATACTGCTTAGAATGTACCACACGAATGGGTGTTGATTTTGTGTAGCACGACCAACTTTCTCAGCTGATGAGTGATACAACACTTACTGGCATTGTCTGAGACAGAAACAACTGAGATATAAATGACAAAATTGTACTCAGAACTCATAGGAAAAAGTACACTTACAAAGCTTAAATGTCTGTTTTCCCAATGCTGAAACCTGTAAGAATAAGAATCTATAAATTGTTGGGCAGTAAAGAACTCGATTAATATGGACAAAATCGATTTTCACTTGAGGGGTAGAGTGAAAAGACACTAGTACCCAGAATCCTCATCAAGACCAAATTATATGAGGCACGAAAAGACTATTTAATAATTGCCTTAAAAATAATGGCATGTTAATTAAATAGAGAATTAAAATGAAAGAAAATCGTAAGAATGTCTTTTTAGTGAATTGAGAGCATAGTCCAATTAAAATTTGAAACGTGCGAAAAATGATATGAAATAAACTTGATGTTTTGGGAAGGCATATAGGTTTTGTAGATAAGACACTACTCAGAGATTTCGCCCTCATTTTTTGAGGACTTTTTGATCTGAGTTTTGGTTTCCTATAGGCACAAACTCCTATAATTAATTACCCCTCCCTATTACGAGAGAGAACTTTAGATTAAGGCTAGTCATCAATCAGATACATAGAAATATGTGTTATCTTGCATATAGCAGCAGCATGGGTTTGGGATTTGGAAGTTTAAGGTTTGGAAGATTTGATTTTTAAAAATTAGAAATTACACCATCTTGCACTTAAAACGAATGGTGGGGAATGAATGATAGACTCGATCAAGATCCCATGGTTTCATCGTCCCGGTTCATCGCGGTCCCTGGTTTACTTAGTTAGAGGAGGTAATCGAACCAACCTGATAGAAGGATCCTTGTCGGTAGCCATGGGTTGTTTCGTCTAAGGGGACCTTGTAGGCCTAGAGGTGTCTCATGAGGAAGCCTGGAGTAAAAAGAGGTAGGTTTATCTCACCTCAAAGTTTTTGGTTCTTCATCATATGCTTATTTTGATGTAGGAACTAAGCGTAAGTTTGATCTAAAATCTATTAAGTTTATATTTATTGGATATGGCTCAGATAAAATTGGCTACAAATTCTGGGATTATCAGAATAAAAAATTCATCAGGAGCACGAATATTTAATTCAAGAATAGAAATAGGACTCCTAAAGATTCTACCAAATATATATATTAAGATAAAGGATGATGATGATCAAAAAGACAAAGTTGATGAAGCACAAAGAATACCTCAGACTCCTACCACTGAAATGAGGAGATTTTTCTACATGCTTTTAACAAGAAAGTCATATTTCCCACGAAACTAGCAATCTCCCACTTGAAAACTGATTGCATCACTCTCCCAATTTGTAACACCAATCATAATAATTATAGTGTGGCTCACCCTGCTCTCATTCTCCATGAAAATCAACTGAAGCTATATTTGCATAGCTTCAGTTTATCAACTATTATCATCTTCGTTAGCATATCTGTAGGATTCTCGGTATTGTGTCTTCCCCAAAGATATCTAACCATCTTCGAGAAGCAGCCTAATGAAATGATAATGAAACTAGTACTGTATAAGGCTTTGTTGAGGGATTCAAGTAGGTTTTAAGAGATTTACTAATGAAATTTAATTTCTAACCTCAAAGAACAGCTTGCATGCTTTTAACAAGAAAATCGAGGAAAATCTCATGTTTAAGATTGAGAAAAAATGATTGTGATAGGCAACTTGGTTTTTAAGTTAATCCCTTATTTAATCCTAAATATAATGTTAGCCTGAAGTGAAAATTTGATGGGGTTTCAAACCAAGAGAGGTAAGCACCAATAAGCTTCCATTAAATCAATATTTCATTAACATTAGTGATATGTACAAAAGTCCATCTAAATAATTTTCCTTCAAAGAGAGAAGCCATTAAGTCGAGCATAAATAACATCTTCTCTTAAACAAATGCATTACATCTCTTTAGAAGAAGTAAGAGACAAGTAGACATATAGAAAGAACATCTTCTCTGATAGTCTAGCTAAGAGTTCATGCAATGTCTAGCACACACGAGATTCGATCGCAAATCAGAGCAGCTCGCAGGATTTCATGCGGGATTTTGGGGATCCTTCGACTGTTCGAGGTGTGCGAAATTTCTGGGATTCGACGAAGCATAGGTATCTCTGCTCTCCTCTTTTGTTCTTTACACATGGGTTAACAAGAAGCAGTAAGAAAGCTGTCTTAAATGAAACATGGCTTGCAATCATTTAATAGCAAAATAATAATAATAATAATAATAATAATCTGGAGAAAATGTAATATAAAATATAAGAAATATTTTTAAACATATTAAAACCATTCTTATTACTTTAGAAGAGAATATCTTTTATCTTGTAAGAAAATCATTGTTTACAATTCTCTTAGTTGCTTTTGTGCAACATAGAAAAGATGCCTTATAAAATATAATAAGACCTGCATTTCATCCTAAGAAGTGCCTTACATTTTAAACTAACTTTTTGCTCATTATTTTCCTTAAATATCTTAAGCCAATTTAGAAAATCATTCTTATTACTTAACAAACAATTAATTATACATGTTCCACAAATAATCGTATGAGATTTTTCTGAACTAAATTTACAAGCAATACAAAACAATTTGTTTCCCATAATCACAATATAATTATATTTATCTTGTAAGATTATTTTTTAATTTTGAAAAATATCTAAAAATTATATATGTTAATTATTATCTTCTAAAATAAAAAAGAATATACCTTAATTACAGCTCAATAAAAAATAAATTTTTAATTTTTTTTTTAAAACAAAATTTTCATCAACAGGCAACCAAGTGAGCTCAAACTCTCTCACAGCCTTTAGCTTAAACAAAACCAAAGAGGGAAGCACCTTTCTCATATTAACTTATTAACCAAATCTACAACACACAGAACGTACGAGGATCTTAGTAACATAATTAATTTGCAGGAGCAGATTCTTGGAGAATATGAAAAGAAAAGAGTTAATTAAGTAGACATAATATGCCCTCGAATAGATTAATCTACTATAACCAACATGCCATTCCTGCATCTTTTTAAATAAATCGACTATAAATATATAATTTCTGCATAAAAATTAAGATCTGCGTGATGACTTAAATTGTTTCAGCCATGATTGAGCTCATGTGACCGAACGTGAGGCATGCAGCATGGAATATATCTGTCGGGCCCCTTCTTCCTCTTCCACGAAGGACCGGGGAAAGAAATATGAAGCCAAGAAGAGTCTTCAAATTTGTTATCAGATAAAGGTTACTCCTCGAGGACGTCCCCATTCAGTAAAGCTAAAGCTGCATGCCTCCCTGTAGACCCACTGCACCATTTTAGAGAGAGAGAGAGAGTACTAGTTTGTTTGTGCCATTAGAGATAGAGAGAGAGGGACCTTATTCCTTGTATTTTTTCGCAATATCACCTTAATATAAGAGATTATTAGATTTTAAATATAATTTTTTTTCTAATTAGAGCAATGGTTATTTCAAAAAAGAAGAAAAATTTACATTTTGTATTATGATTGATCTGTATGTGACAAGATGGTTGATCAAAATTACAAATTTTTATATTAATATTATTAAATATGAAGTGAGTTGTGTGAAAATAAGAATTTTGTTTATTATTTTTAATGGCAAGTGTTGCATCCACTTATTATATATACTTTTCTTTTTAACTATTGTGGCCATGTGCCTTTAATGTTGCAGCCTATACCAGTGGAAGGCATTGATAGGATCTACATATGCATGGAATTCCGAGCCCTTACCTCCCCTCTCTCGCAGTCCTAGCAATCCTACAATCTCTCTCTCTTGCATCTTTTTATCTTTCATGGAACAGCTCAACAATAATTATCTTGTCATCTGGTGAGGAGAACCAAAGAGGAGAATGCTCTCTTTCTTTTCATGGCTACATGAGCTGTTGGGGGCTATAGGAGAGAGAGAGAGAGAGAGTCTGTGGTTGCTTTATTCTCCTCCATGAGAGCGTACTGTTGTCACCTTGGTCCTTGCGAAAGCAGACGAAAGGGCAGATTCCCTGAGACAAGGACACTTAAACAAACAAGGGTGTTCAAGGGATTTCATCTTTTCCTCTCTCCTTCTTTTTCAGCTTCTTCCTTCTGTTACTCCTGCAAATATTTTTCCTCTGCATCTCCCTTCCCCTTTTTTTAACCATACATTCATCCATATATCACCTTTATTTCAGAGCAGCTTGTCTCTTCGAACATATATTATTTGCTGATCGAAAACACGAAGTACATTTTTTTCTGTCTATTATTAGGTGCAAAATCGACAGACTTGTTTGTTTCTACGTTTATTTTGCATGTCTAATAATTTTTCCTACTGGAAACAGTTGGTTTAATTTCCTTTTGTTGATAATGTGAATATTATTTTTATAATATTAGAGTGGAAGCCATAGATCTTTGTCTTTCTAGGAACAGAAAATAGACAAGTTATTACTAGCCATTGTTCAAATATAAACGTGACGCTTGATATCAGAAAAAATAAAAATAAAAACGGTAAGTAGCTAGCTGGGCATTATAACAGAAAGGCTTGGATTGTCGATATGTACATGATGGCTATGACAAAGAGAAGAAAATGAGAAGATCGATGTGATAGTCCTTGTATTTAATCAATATATATATAAATGTTTTCCAAGCTTCAAGGCGGATGAAAGAGCTTTCATTGGAGTTAGAAATTGGCCACCCCCCGTTCTAGCTAGTTCTACCTGATAAACATGAAGTACATAGGAACCAAGGAATCGATGCACTTGAAGTCATGCACAGAATCTTGGTCAAAAGTGCAATGTTTGTTCTTCCAGACTCTCTCAAAAGATGAGAAATAATATTTCATCACAACTTTAGCCTGCATGAAATATATTATAACTACATATATTTCCCAAAAGATGATTCTATTTAGTTATTCTCTTTATCAGTTCTCTTGCTTGAATCATATCATAATCTTCAGATAAGAAATCTATTTCTTCTTCAATATATGCGTTTTAAGCTACATAATTATGCTTTATCAGTTTGTAATTGTGCATTTACCATATTTCTCTATCAAGTGAGCTCTCAGACCACTTAAGAGATTAATATTTAGGAACGAAAACAGCACAGATACAATGATAAATAAGAGAACTAATACAGAATTGCTAAAACAACCTAAAAATATATGCATGGAACTGCATTTTGATAATTATAACGTTCAAACAGTTAAATGTGCAACTTTCTACAACACTGTACTTAAGCAAGAACAAACGCTTACGGTATTGTTAAGTACAGGAAGGATACTAATTACTCAAGACACACTTTACCTAGTTTATACTATGCATAAATATAGTTCTCATGCACCACATTAAGTAACCATCCTATGAAGAGATACAGCAGAAGGAGTAAAAATAGCCAAAAAAAAAGGTAAATTAAACACCACCCAAAGGAACTCAAAACAAAGAAGCCTACCTATATATGATCATGGTCTAGTTATACTTGATCATAATAATATTGTTCTTGAAAGATTGTAATCTTTTCCTCCCAAGTATCACCACAGCTTTAATGTTCGAAGCAAATCAATAGAATTGTGCTTCTTGGGTTGTAAATGAAACTCACAAGTCACAATATGTTGCCGGAAGACGAGGAATTGAATCCCGAAAGGTCTCCCAACCAGCCACTGCCACCACCATTACCGACGCTTGCACCACCGTCGCCATTTCCATCCCAATACTGATCATTTCCAGTAACACCCAAATACTGCCTTTGTAAATTTATCCCATGAGAACTATCCTCCATCTTCACAGAAGCCAGTTGAGAAATAATCCCGGAGCTAGAAGCTTTAGTGAGCATTCGACCAGTTGAATACCCTTGATGATCATTTCCACTACTTTCACCATCAAAAGGAAAAAGCCCAGCAACCGTTGCCGGTGCCGTGGAAGAAGCGTCAAGCCCACCCATGAAAGGAAACTGCTGCATCTGTTGCATCCTCCACTGCTCCAGACCAACTCCACCGCCGCCGCTGCTCCCAATTTGGTAATCAACTGAATCCAATGGATGAATTCCGGTGAAACCGAGGCCGATATTGGTGGTGGAGTAGTCGCTGAGTGGTTGAAAGTGTGTCATGAAAGGGAGCTGAGGCGGCGGCGGCGGTGGAAGGATGGTTGTTGAGTTCATGCTAGCAGTGGCAGTGGAGGACGAAGCTCCGGCCGAAAAGGAGGTTTTGGATGAGGTGGAACCGGCTTTTGTTCTCTTGTTGCGGCGGCATCCGCCGCCAACGGGGACGTTACGGAGGGCGCCTCCGCGGGTCCAGTAACGCCTGCAAGTCTTGCAGAAGTGTCGGGGTTGTGAGAGAGAGTAGTTGTTGAAGTAGCAGAATTTGGTGTTGGTGGAGTCGCAGCGAGGGCACTTGAGGGCTGGTTCAGGTTGGGGAATTTTGGCTAGGCGAGCTCGTTCGGCCATGGAGACTGGGCGGGTCGGGCCAGGGAGACCAATAGGATGCGGAGGTGGGTCAGCCATCAACGAGGAGAGTTGAGGGGGGTGGTTGATGGTGGTGGTGCTCGGTGGTTGGTGAGATGTTTGCTGCATATAGGAAGAGATAGAACATGAATTAAAATAGTATATTCACGAATAGTTTTGAAGGGAATTAAAGGTTGGGAAGGAATATTTTCTGAAACCTTCCTCTTTTTTACTTTGCTTTTTTCATGAAGAAGCTATGTGTTATAAGAAAAAGGATGGGAAAGAAGGAAGAGAAATTAGATGAAAAGAAGGGGGGAGATGAGGAAGAGGAGAAGAAGGAGATAGAGAGAGCTTACCTGGCTCCAGTTGGGTGGATCGAGATAGATGGGAAGAGATGAAAACACCATGGCTGGTTTCTTCGATTCCTTTTTAACTCCTTAATTATATTAAGCTGAAGCGGCTAGAGATGAGAAGAAGCGGTGAGATGAGAAAGAAGAGGCTCTGTTTCTTCATGAACGATGAGAGGAATTCCTTAACCTTTTCTTTGGTAAGGTAGGAGAGGAGATTGCGAGTGACTGGAGAACTGGGAGGAGTAGGAGGAAGTAGGATGAAGAAGACGTCGAGTTTCTTAGCCACTAAGATTCTCTGTGGGCTGCTATACGGAGCAGTGGTAGGAGATTAATTAGTGGATGGTTGCTCCTACATATAAAAGTTGGGAGTGGGGTTGAGAGAGAGAGAGAGAGAGAGAGAAGCAAGCGGATGGCGGATGGGGAGCCCTAATAGTCGAACAATTATTAGGTCATGTGACCTGACGTAGCTCTATGTTCGGACATCAATAATATGTCGCCAGGTGCTCTTACTCTTTACAGCGCGGCCCGACGACCTGACCCGAGATTGCTATGTTCGCATATTCCTCGGTATTGCTCTAGGTATTGCTCGGTATTGCTCGGTATTACTCGGTATTACTAGGTATTGTTTGGAAATAACGAGAAATACCGCTCTGTCAAGACCAATACCGAGCAATACCGAGAAATACCGAAAACTCGGTATTGCTCGGTATTTCTCGGTATCGCTCGATATTGGTCTTCACATAATATTATTTCTCGTTATTGCCAAGCAAAATTGATCAATACCTAGCAATACCGAGTAATACCTAGCAATACGCAAACATAGCAATCCCGACTCCGTTCATGGTTGGGTTGTCGGGCCGCGCGATAAATAGTGAGAACACGTTGCACCAATTTAGTGGCGTCCGAACATAGAGCTACGTTAGGTGACCGGACCAAATAAAAGTTCCTAATAGTTAGGGGGAAAAATTAGCTCAGAACATACATTATTAAATTTAGCTCGCCCTACTTTTTAATTTCTTTTTATAAAAATTAATTTACTGTAGGAAATAATTATCTATGACCATGTAAATTATTTTTCTTGTAAAATAGATCTTATAATTTTATATAAATTTTAATAGTTCAAAATAAAATATTTTACATTCTAAGTAATATTTAATTAATTAGGAAGATTTTCATTTTTTTTCCTAATAACAATTTGGGAAGTTGCATTTAACTTTAACAAAGGCACTCGATTATAAAACATGAAAATTTTCCATTGATTGTGATTTATATATGAAGATTATTGATCAAATGCATTCATATATTTCAAAAAATTAATACCATGCCAGCATTTTTTTTTTTTTTTTTTTTTTTTTTTTTTTTTTTTTTAATTAAAACCCACGGAGGGGCCTACGTGTTAATATCCAAAAAGCGGTTACAAAGTCCTTAAAAGGAACCTCCAGCCCTCTACTGCTCAAAAGAGCTACAAGATTAAAAGAAAAAAAACCTAAGGGCCGGTGGTTCCTTGATCTAAGATTACAAAAATAATAAGGGAAAAGTCTCGGGCTGTAAGCAGACAGCACCCAAAAAAGGAAGATCCTTAAAACAGCATTCAGCACCATCTTCCTGCAAAAGTGAAAAAAACGACAGGGAAAAACAAAAAAACTAGAAATAAAGAGTACCTTGCAGTTGTTTAATATGCCCACTTGATCAAGAAATATAAATGTTGCACGTAAATAGGCTTTTAGTGAAATGTAGCCTGCAAGGGAGACTCCAAAAAAACTATTAGTCATGCACAAAAAATGTATAGGATACCAAATTTTGAAGCCCATTTTGCGACATAATATAGTATGATAGGTGAACAACCAAGCCTTAAGAATCAACTGATGAATAAAAAACCCGAACTCAATACACTTCCCCCGAAACTTGATCTCCAAAATAAAAACAGCCCTCCCGATCTCAAAATAACAACCCAGGTTAACAAAAAATAGCAGCCGCTGTGAAGAATACAGCAGAAACAAAAACAACCGCATAAACCGCCCAATAAAAAGAAGAAACAACAGAAACAGCAGAAAACAGAATTAGTTAAAACGAATATACGGCAGGCTCGATTTATCCATCTTCACCAAACCTTTCACCAGCCTAGGCAAATTATCCACATCAAATTCCCTCTCTTCCTCCAACGTGCTGCCAAGTTTAGCTAAAGCATCAGCACAGGCATTACCCTCTCTAAGCAGATGAGCCAAAGTAAAATTAAGATTAGACAGAGCAGACTTAATTTCTCTAATGAGATAAAAAAATTTCGGATAAGAAAAATGGGTCGAATTGATAATTTGAATAACGTTTAAAGCATCCACCTCAATCTCAACATAAATTAACCCTCTCTTAATACAAATATTCAGCCCTTTTAACAGCCCCATTAACTCAGCATAAATGACCATACACGGAGGCAGAGGGCCAGCAAAAGCCACAATGACTTTACCAGAAGAATCCCGGATAAGACCCCCAAACCCCGCAGAAAAATTATCAACAGACCCATCAGAATTTAACTTGATGGCCGGATCCTTGGGTTTTAACCATCTCACAATTCTCTCCCTCCTAATAGCATCTTCCGAGTGAATACTCATACCCAGCTTAACACACAAATCTTGACAATTGGACATATTATAAGAAGAAATAAGTTTAGCATTAAAAAACTGCAGTAATCTATGATTGATATTAGAAATAATAACCGTATCTTTCATTTTAATCCCATCGTGTTTAGCCTCATTCCTGGCTTTCCAAAGAAACCAAAGAATGCAAATGGGAAGAATATTAAGAACATTGCCTCTAACATTAGACATCCAGTCAGTTAACACCGACAAAACAGACACCTGATCGAAGGAGGTACAATCAGGCACAGGCTTATTAACCAAAAGCGCATAAAACCTCCACACTTTTTGAGCAATCTTACCAAAAAGAAAAACATGTTTAATATCTTCAATCTCAGCACAGCAATGACATTTAGAAGGTAAGTAGAACCCTTTTCTCCAAAGCCTGACATCCACCGGCAGAAAACCCTTCAAACACCTCCAAGTAAGGATAGAATACGACATAGGGATATTATTATGCCAAATATTAGCAAAAATCCTAGAAGAATCCTTTATGATTCTAAAATCATTCCAAGCCTCTTTAATGCTAAAAAGACCATTAGTAGAAGTTTTAAATAAAATCCGGTCATTCTCAATAATATTTAATGGAATGCTTAAAATTTGATGAAAAATAGCCTCAGGTAACAGAGTTTTCAACATATCAGCATTCCAAGCACCTCTGTCAATCAAAGAATTTACCTTGGTAGAGCAAATGGTATGAGAAGAAATTAAATTGTCAATGGAACCCATCCCTAACCAATTATCTTGCCAAAAATAAATATCCCCTTTACCCAACCCCCATTGGATAAAAGGTTCGGCAAACCTGCTCACCTTCACTAACCGCTTCCAAACAGAGGAATCAGAAGCCTTGACAGTACAAATAGTAGGATGCCTATCATGACAATACTTAGCATGCATAAATTTAGCCCATAAACTGACATTAGACCTAAAAGAGAACCACAATTTATAAGAAAAAACATTAGCCATATCAGAAATGCTCTTACAGTTAAGACCACCTTCGTCATAAGGTCCACACATATTAGACCAAGAAGACCACAAAATGCACGACTTGCTATTATTAGAACCCCAAAAGAACTTGTTGATAATTCTTTCCAACCTAAGACAGGTAGAAGAAGCAGGATTAATGGTATGGAAAATAAATATAGGAATTGAATTTAAAACACTTTTAATCAAAACAAGTCTACCACCAAAAGAAAGAAAGTTAGTAGACCAATTAGTAATCTTGTTATGGAAAGCAGTGACCATATCCTCAAAAAGAAAACGATTCTTCCGGCCCTTAAAAATAGGGGCACCCAAATACTTGAAAGGCATAGTAGAGCAATTAAACCCACAAACCCGTTTAATATCGTTAATCTTCCCTTGACTCACATACTTAGAAACAATAAAAGAACTTTTGTCCTTATTGATAGAAAGCCCACTCAAATTTTGAAAATCCTTGAAATGCTTCATAATAAGCTTAATATTAGTCAAAGAACTATTCATAAAAATAATAAAATCATCTGCAAAACATAAATGGGTAATGGGAATGCCACCCCCCGTCCGGTATAATAAATTAGGGTGTCTTTTACAAAGCCAATCCAGACTTCTAGAAAGATAGTCAGCAGCAATAATAAATAAAGTCGGGGACAAAGGGTCACCTTGACGCAACCCCTGGCTAGATTTAAAGAAACCGTTTCTTTTACCATTAATGATGATAGAAAAAAAACAATGCTCGATGCTATTCTTAATGAGGGAAATAAATCTATCACTAAAACCAAAAAGAGAAAGCACTTTATAAAGGAAATTCCAACACAAATTATCATAAGCTTTAGTAATGTCCAATTTGAAAATAATATTACCACCTTGAACTTTAGTATTAATATCATGAGTAAGTTCTTGAGCCAGCAAAATATTGTCAAAAATGCTCCTACTTTTAACAAAGCCAGTCTGATTCTGGGAAATAATTCTAGGAAGAATATTAATAAGTCTAGTAGCAATAATCTTAGATATAAGCTTATTCAGAAAAGAGCATAGACTTATAGGTCTAAAATCATTCCAGTTGTTGGTCGCCTCCTTCTTAGGAATTAAAACAATATTAGTAGTAGAAAAAAACTTAATATAAGGATTACCCAAAAAGAAATCACAAATAGCATCCAAAATATCCTTTTTGATAATATGCCAAGTTTTAATGAAGAAAGTAGTAGTAAAACCATCAGGACCAGCAACCGAATCACCATTCATAGCCTGCATAACCTTCCACACTTCATCCTCAGAAGGAAGCATAGAAAGATGTAAGTTATCAGTATCCGAAATACCACGAGGCACAATATAAGGGTTTAGAATACCTTCCTGATTGATCTCCTTGTTAAAAATATTGTAAAAGTGATCAACCCCGGACTGTAAAATAGCCTCCTCCTCCTCCAAAATACACCCATTAGCATTAGTAATTTTGAAGATATGATTTCTAACTCTTTTCTTATTGGCTAAAGAATGGAAAAACTTTGTATTTCTGTCACCCTCAACACAAAATTTAGTCGAAGCTTTTTGTTTCCAATACGTTTCTTCTTGATTTTGTAACTCTAATAACTTGATTTTAGCATTGTTAAGCTCAGCGATGTTGGCACTATCAGGATTCAGCATGACAACATTTTCAAGATCCAAAACCTCATTTTCAGCAAGCTTAATATTAGAAAATAAATTTTTAAAAACATTCTTGTTCCACCATCTCAAGACTTGCTTCAATCTACTAAGTTTATTCCATAACTTAGCCATACCCGAAATATCAGCATTAGGGAAAATAGGAGCAGACCAATTAGTTTCCACCACATTCATGAAATTATGATGAGATAACCACATATTTTGAAATTTAAAAGCAGCGGGAATATAAGAATTAGTAGCAGCAATAGTAAGCAATAAGGGAGCATGATCAGAAACAGTTCTACTAAGGTGTTCGACATGAGTCATTTGATATTTAGCCATCCAATCATTATTGAACATAATTCTATCAAGTCTTTGCCACAAAGTGCCTCTATTCCAGGTGAAAGCATTACCAAAAAAACCTATATCATGTAAATCACAGTTAGAAATCATAGCATTAAAATCATCCATAGCATGGACATTAGGGCTATTACCTCCCAAACGCTCACAAGCATTAGATATGATATTGAAGTCCCCACCAACACACCAAGGGCCAGGATTGTTAGCAGCAAAATCCTTTAATTGATTCCACAAGTTCAAACGACCAAATCTCGTACTAGCAGCATAAATAAAGGAAGCCTTGCACTCGAAATTAAACATAGAAATAGATACATGAACAACTTGAGTAAAATCATTCAGAAAAGAGATAGTAATGACATTGTTCCAAAAAATCCAAATCTTATTGGAACAATTAGCAAACTTATTAGAGAAGCCTAATTTCGAAGCAGTTTTATCAAGCTTAGTCATGCAAATTAAAGGTTCCATAATAATCAGAAGATGAATACTGTGAATCCTGCAAATATTTTTAACTCTATTAATAGAATCATTCCCACCAATGCCTCTAATGTTCCAAATAAGAGACTTAACCATTAGAACATTTAGACTTAGTATGGGGTTTATTAGGAACCTGCAAATTAGATGAAGGTTCCTTAGCCTTCTTACCTTTTTTCTTGGACACTTTAGTAAAATATTCTTCCCCCAAGTTAAACAAAGAGGAACAATCTTCCGAGTTTTTGTACCCATTGGCCTTTTCCACTTCATTATGCACAGCTTTGCCTTTCTTAACATTAGAAGGTAAAATTTCCCCTTCTTCACCATTATCTCTGACCTCAGTCTCAGCATCTAGAGATCCATTAGCAATCGGAGAAACTAGTGTAGCAGTCGTAGGTACTAAGTTATCATGATTAGTATTTTGTAACATAGAATCAATAGAGATAAATAGATCAGGGGATTTTTCAAGAGCATTACCAACAATATTCTCAGCCCTTCCAGGCTCCGAACTTAAGTTGTTACCTGGCACCATAAGATCCACCACCGTTTTCTTCATCGTTTCACCTTCAACATTTGAGACAACATTTTCCAACTCATTTTCAGATGCTGCCACAAAATCCTCCAGAATATCACCTCCTGCATTAGACACATCTTTTTCCAACTCATTGTCAGAAGCAGAAACATTAATAGGATTATCCGCTTTAACATTATCCAGAATCGAACTCTTTTTTTTAAGTTCAGGATGTAATCTAAAACAGTCAGACATCGCATGACCATGTATCTTACAGTGAGAACAGAATTCAGAGACTTTTTCAAACTCAACCTTTTGTAAATACCCAAATGCCTTTGACCCGACCCATACCTCTTTAGGATGTTTCTTAGAAATGTCAACTTCCACGAGAACCCGAGCTACAGAAGGACGAGTCCTGGAAGCCGTCGCCTGGTCGGTTTGCAACGGCCTACCAAAAACAGAACCAATAGCATGCAACACTTGAGGATTAAAAAAATGCAATCGCAAATTAGGGAAAGAAATCCAGATCGGAACTATAGGCGATTCTTCATGCACATCAAAAAAAGGAGTCCATTTTAAAACACGCATCTGACAGTTGTTTATAAAATACGATCTCCTAGCAAAGACTCTACTGTAATCCAAATCGTTAGACAACTGAATCGCAACATGTTTAGAGTCCAACAAACCCACAGAGTAGAAACCCGAGAGTTTGAGATTCGTAAAAAAAGATCGCACAGAGTCCAGATTAGGTCTACGCAGAGCAAATTTTCCAACCAAAGTAAACTGAAAAGGTGAGGCTAATTTAAGCACATCTTCATCAGAAATAAGCACCGCCGGAACACCATTAACAACAGATTGGGTAAACTTAGGAGCGTTATCACCTTGGCTTAAGTTACCAGCAAGAACATCTTTAAAGGAATGAGAAAGGGATTTTGAAGCAGATTCATCGAGCTCGAAAAAGCCTTTCCTTTTACCATCCGTCGGGCTAGACGCCTTCCCCCACACATTGGACGAAGTCATCCCCGCCAAAAATCAACCTGCCTCCACGAGGCCAGAGACCCCAACGAGACCAGAGTCGAAAAGCGGTGGAGAACCGAAGAGAAACAGAGAAAAAACAACGAACGCACGGGAGAAGAAAGCAAGGAACCCTAAAATCGCCAACGGAGGCGGCTAGGGCGAAACGGGATTGAGTAGGTTCATGTAATACCATGCCAGCATGAGCGACAATAATTATGTTAACATAGGAGCTTAAGACCACCATCCTAATTACTTGATAAACAAATATGAAAGATTTTTTCTTGAACATGAATGGCATGATAAATCATTGGTGTATGTAGAATACTCAATAAAAATTTGAATGAAATGCAATAAAAATTATTTTTCAAACCTCTTTTTACATTAAATTTGTTTAAGAGCAAGTCTCTAATAAATATTATGTCTTATTTTAGGATCTAAAGATTTAAATCAAATTATGTTTATATAATCATTAATTCATGAAATGAGGCCACTTTAGGCCAATCCAAAAGAAGATTTTGAGGGCTAAGCCTAGCCATCATTTGATTCTCATTCTAAAGCAGCATATAACTTGAGGGATTTAGAAGAAAATTTAATATAATAAGAGCACTTCTCATAACTTTTTTGGTCTTTTTCATAACCTCTACTAATATTTTGTCTATAGAAGTCAAAGTTCTCCAACATAGAATCATTATTAGATCCAGCAAATAAAGATATAAAAAACTAACTAGCCTTAATCATATGTAGTATAATAGCCTATACTTTAACTTCGATAAGAAATATTTCATGAGTCATTATAAGTTTATTATGCCAACCTTCATTACTATAATATAGATATTGTTATATTTTAATTATATGAATTTTATGGGTAGTGTAGATATGAAAATAAGATGTTTCTTATTTAATTGCAATTCATTAATAAATTGATATATCTTAATCCATTGCAACATCAATCACACTATCAGTAACTGTCAACAGTACTAATGATAATAAAATTATTAATATCGTGATTAATAAAGTTAAATTTTATTAAAGACAGTAAAAAGTATTAGTGTCAGTCATAATATCAGTACAATATTCGAAGCAGTATTGGTATCAGTATTCAAATATTTAATGAGTGTATCTTAAGGGCATCTTACTCCTGCACTTATAACTTCCAATCAGTCAACCCTAATAACTCATAATCAATATACTCCTCATAACTTCCCTTGATTCACATGAATTAGTCACTCTGACTCCTTATAACTCGAAATAATTTTGCAGCTCTTTATCACTCCAAATTAGTGAATCATATGAATTAGTAGGGTATTATATTGAGTTATCATATCATGTATTCAATATCATTTAATATTTTATTTAAAATATAATAAAATTATATCAATTCGTTTAGAATGAAAAAATCTATAATATATCAAAACTTACACGATGAAACAAGACAAGATATTTTTGACAGATTTTGAGGAGATAAAATTTATAAAAATTAAATTCATTAAAAAAAGAAGTAAGAGATCAATTATTTATAATGAATAAAATAAAACATGTAACATAAAAATATGATAAATATGATCTAAAGACTTTTCTCTCTCGATCCTCTCCCTTCTTCCCCTCTTCAATTTCTTCCTAACCAAGTAACCAATTGAGAGAATCGGTGGAGTTAAATGACCATTTTAATCATATATATATATATATATATATATATATATATATATATATATATATATATATATATTTTTTTTTTTTTTTTGGTTAAAACCCTCTTAGGGGCCTACGCGTTGATTCAAAAAAAACGGTTACAAAGTCCTTAGGAGGCTCCTCTAGCTCCCTACTGCTCAAACGAGCTACAATATCAAAATCAAAAAGCAAAAAACCTACGAGCCGGAGGATCCTTAACCTACTAATACAGAAATAATACAGAATTAAGATCGGGCTGTGAGTAAACAGTACCCAAAAAAGGAGAAGCCAGATATTCTTAAAAACTTTCGGCATCGCTTCCCTGCAAAAATTAAGAAAAAAGCAAGATAGAAAGTAAAAATAGCACCAAAGACATACCTTTTGAAGATAACATTTCCAATTGCAAAACCTGTAAACCTTTCTCAAGAACAGATTCAGATTAAAATAAACAGCAAAAACGAAACAAGAAGAATACTCCCCTAGCCGCGTCCCCAGATTTCTAGAATTCCACTTAAAATACAGACTGCAATAACCAGTAATGATCATACCCGAAACATGCATGAAAGCAAAAAGGCAGCAGCAGGTAAATCATAACCATCCTACCAGACAACCACCCCTGAAAAATCTCCAAAATACCAACCCAAAACCCCCCAGCTAACCAGCAAATAAAGAAACAACAGAAACAGGAACCAAAAACAATAGTTCTGATGCCAGTCACCAAAACGCAAGAAGCAGAGGCATCCAGCAAAGAACCAGGAACATCCACAACCCAGAAAAAACCACAATCACCCATGTCTTAAATAAGGCAAAGACACTTTATCAACTAACAACATACCTCTGAAAGAGGTATCAGGATAATTAATATCAATTTCCTCATAACTCATAAGCTGAGAGCCTTTATTAGCAAGCCAATCAGCACAAACATTACCCTCCCTAAAAATATGCGAGATCTTATAATTCAACAAATTCAATAAATTCTTAATCTTTCTCAAAATATAGAAATTCTGCGCATTACCAGTAGCATTTTCAGTTATACTAGACACAACAAGCTTAGAATCAACTTCAATCCAAACAGAATTAAAATCGTAATTAACACAGAGCTGGAGGCCAAGAAACAGAGCAGTTAGCTCGGCCCAGAATACATCCAGCTGCTGCACAGGCGCAGCAAAAGCAGCTAAAAGATCCCCATTAGAGTCACGTATAAGACCCCCCGCTCCAGCATTCACAATACCAACGGACCCATCAGTGTTTAATTTCACAAAAGGATGATGAGGCTTAATCCAGTAAACAAAAGAATCCACATAATCAGAGGTATCAACCTCCAACTGGATGCCCAAATCCACACCAATATTTTTACATTTATAAAAAGCTTTAGAAGAAATAACCTTACAATTATAAAGCTGAATAATTTTCCTTTTGACATTATCAATAATACGAATCTCATCCATCTTAATATTGTCGTGTTTAGCCTCATTACGAGCTTTCCAAATATACCATAATATAAGAATCGGAATGAGGTTGAAAATATGGCCTTTCTTAGGTATAAACCAACTATCCACCATTTCAAACAAGTTATCCGGAATATAAACAACATTTTTACTAGTCATTAGAATAAAATAAGACCACACTTTCCTAGCAATTTGACCATTAATAAAAAGATGATTGATATCTTCAACATTAGAACAACATAGACATTTGGACGCTAAAAGGAAACCTTTCTTTTGTAAAAGTTTATCAACAGGTAAAAAACCTTTAAAGCATCTCCACACAAAAGTAGAGTACGTAATAGGAAAAGAATTATGCCAAATAGCAGCAAATCTATCAGATTTCTCCCTAGTTTGACGAAACTTCTCCCAAAGTTTATGCATTTGAAATTTACCGTTAGAGGAAGCAGAGCAAATAATATTATCAGAGCTGTTAACATTCAGAGGAATATTCAAGATAATATCAACTAAGTTATTAGGGAGAATATTCCTCAAACAGTCCACCTTCCAACCATTAATAATAATAAAATTAGAGACTTTAATAGGCTCCAAAGTGTGCGTATTCAGAAAGGAGTCAATAGAAAAATCCCCCAACCATTTATCCTGCCAAAAATAAATATCTCCCCTACCCAGCCCCCATTGTATATACTCTTCAGCTTCCCATTTAATATTACACAACCTTTTCCAGCTCAGAGAATCAGTATTTTTAAAGTAGCCAAAAATCGGGTGCCTATTAAAACAATATTTAAAATTCATGAAACGAGCCCATAAACTACTATTAGACCTAAAAGAGAACCAAAGTTTATGAGAAAAAGCAATAGCAGTGTCATTTAAACTCTTACAACCCAATCCTCCTTCTTCAAAAACACCACAATTTTTGTCCCAAGCAGCCCAATGAATAGCTTTAGAAATGTTTTTCGACCCCCAGAAAAAATTTGTTAATCATTCTCTCAAGTCTATTACAAAGAGCCGTAGAGGGCATAAGAGTATGGAACAAATATATAGGGATAGAATTAAGCACAGCTTTCACCAACACCAACCGACCACCAAAAGAAAGAAAACTAGTAGACCAATTAGCCAACTTCTTTTGGATTATAGAGAAAATATCATCAAAGAGGAAATTCTTCTTTTTACCTTTAAAAATAGGGGTACCCAAATACTTTATAGGCAACTTTTTATCTTGGAAACCGCACACCCTTTGGATAGCCAAAATCCTATTTTGATTAATGGATTTACCCACATAAAAATTACTCTTCTCCTTACTAACTTTAAGACCACTACATTTATGAAATTTGGAAAGGAATTTCATCCAAATTTTAATATTTTTTATCGAACCATTAGCAAAAATAATGAAGTCATCAGCAAAACTCAAATGAGAAACAGGAAAACCTCTTAAATTACGATAATTCAGATTAACATTCTTAGCAAAAAGGTCATTTAAACCTCTAGATAAATATTCCATAGCAATAATAAAAAGAGCAGGAGAAATCGTATCGCCTTGTCTAAGACCTTTAAAGGATTTAAAAAAACCATGATTTCTACCATTTATAATAACAGAGAAGAAGCAGTTGTCCACACTATTCCTAATCAATAATATGAATTCATGGCTAAAACCAAATAAAGACAAAATCTTATACAGAAAATTCCAATTTAAATTATCGTAAGCTTTGGTTATATCCAACTTAAAAACAATATTCCCCCAGGAACTTTAACATTAATATCATTGACAAGTTCTTGAGCAAGTAAAACATTATCACTAATACATCTCCCCTTCACAAAACCAGTTTGATTTAGAGAAATAATTTTAGGCAGAATAGTAGTCAATCTACTGGCAATAATTTTAGAATTAAGTTTATTAAAAAAAGTACATAAACTAATCGGCCTAAACTCAGGCCATCTTTTAGCTCCATCAATTTTAGGGATAAGAACAATATTAGAAGAAGAAAAGAACTTAGGGTAAGGATTACCTCTAAAGAAATCTTGCACAGCAAAAATAACATCCTCTTTCACAATATCCCACGACTTTTGGAAGAATTTAGTCGTAAAACCATCAGGACCAGCAGTAGCATCTCCATTCATATCCCTAATAACATTAAAAATTTCAATATCCGTAGGTAATTGGCAAAGCATAACATTATCTTCATCCACAATACATTTAGGAATAACCTCAGGATTAGAAATAGGAATAATTCTATCATTACAATTAAACAAATTCATAAAGTAATCCACACCCGACTTACAAATTAATTCATCAGAGTCAAGAGTAATGCCATCATTAATAATGATTTTGTGAATTCTGCTTTTAGTTTTATTCTTATTAGCCAAAGCATGAAAAAATTTGGTATTTTTATCTCCCTCAATCACAAATTTAGCATTCGATTTTTGTTGCCAGAAAGCCTCTTCTTGAGCATGCAGGTTAAGCAGATCAATCCTGGCCTCATTCAGACTAGCAGTAATGTCTTGTGAAGGATTCTCACTAAGGATACCTTCCCATTCAATAACTTTAGCTTCCATTTCCAAAATATTAGAAAAAACATTTTTGAAAGTATTTTTGTTCCAATACCGCAAACATTGTTTCAATCTAGACATTTTAGCCCAAAGTCTCAACATACCAGAAATACTATTGTCAGGAAACACCGGAGCTTTCCAATTATTCTCCACAACCATATTAAAATTATCATGAAGTAACCACATATTAAGAAATCTAAAAGCAAAATTACCAGTGTTATTGATAACATTAATATTAAAAGCAGAGGCGCATGATCAGACAGGGTTCTACTAAGATGCTCCACATTGGTGGCCGAAAATTTAGCCAACCACTCATGATTAAATAAGAATCTATCAAGTCTTTGGAACAAGTTAGCCCTGTTCCAAGTGAAAGGAGAGCCACAGAAGCCAATATCATTCAGATGACAGTCATTAATCATCTCATTGAAATCTTCCATAGCTCTAGCATTAGGACATTTACCTCCCCTTCTTTCACTAGCATTAGCAATAATATTAAAATCCCCACCAACGCACCACGGACCTTGAATATTAGCAGCAAAATTGGCCAGTTGTTCCCAAAGAAAAACCCGATTGGCTCTAGTACAAGCAGCATACACAAAAGAAGCATAACAAATCACACTACCAACCTTAATTTGACAGTGAACAACTTGTTGTAAATCCATAACAATGTCAACATCGATATGATTATTCCACATAATCCAGATTTTATTCAAACAATTAGCAAAAAACATACGAAAACCCAAAAATTTAGCAGTATCAGCAATTTTGTCACGATTGATAAGAGGTTCAGTTAAAATAAGAAGTTGAATGTTGTTAATTCTACACAGATTTTTAACTCTAGTTTTGGAATCCTTTCCACCAATACCCCTCACATTCCACATAAGAACCTTGATCATTACCTTCTTTAGAGGAATTATGAGCTCTGGTAGATCTTGGTGTAGCAGAGCAATTATTTTTACCTTGTTTACCTTTTTTCTTTCCACCTTTAGCAAGCAAATCCTCCTCCACAACATTATGCACCTTTAACTTAGGAGAGGAAGAAGAGGTACCTTGATTATTGAGAGAGGAAAGATCCTCCTTAGAAACAGGAATAACTTCCCCTTCCTCATAAGTATCCAAGTTAGAATTAAATCCACCGTCTCCTAATCAGTAATATCCTGGTTAGCAATCAAAGCATTTTCAATAGCCACGGCATTAGAGATAATAGGCATTTCATTTAACATATCATCAACTAAAATAAAAAGCTTGGGATCAGAAACAATTTCCTTTCCCTTATTATTCACAACAGCATTATCAATGCTATTTAAAATCTCCTCCGATTTTTCCTGAATGATTTCCTTCCCCAAATCTTTCTCTTCCAAATCATTTCCTTCACCAACATCCAACAAAAAGTTATGCAAAGAAGAGGACGGTTCCTCCTGAATAGCATTTTCTTCCACATTCTTGTTCACAATGGGCACATACACTTTATTATTCACGATAGATCCAGGTCCTCTGCTTGATTGCACAACATTTTTTTTCAAATCCGGATTCAGTTTAAAACATTCCGTGACAGCATGATCATGCATTTTGCAATGGTTACAAAATTCAGGGACTCTCTCGAATTCAGCTTTCTGCATATAACCATAAGCTTTAGAGCCTACCCAAACTTCCTTCGGATGTTTTTTGGATATATCAACCTCAACCAAAACTCTAGCAACAGACGGCCGAGTTTTAGAGGCAGTAGCCTGATCCGTTTGTAACGGTCTCCCGAAAATAGAACCCAACGCATGCAGCACTTTCGAATTGAAAAAATGCAATCGCAAATTCGGAAAAGAGATCCAAATCGGAACAATCGGAGATTCTTCTTTAATATCAAAAAACGGAGTCCATTTCAAAACACGCATTTGACAATTATAAATGAAATAAGAACGTCTAGCGAACACTCTGCTATAATCAAGATCGTTAGATAATTGAATCGCAACATGCCTAGCATCCAAAAGCCCAACAGAATAAAAACCCGAAAGTTTCAAAGAAGCGAAAAAACTCCGAATGGAATCCAGATTAGGGCGTCTTAAACCAAATTTACCTACCAAAGTATACTGAAAAGGTGAAGCAAGTTTAAGAACTTCTTCATCCGACAAAAGAACCGCCGGAACACCATTAAAAACATCTTGCTTAACGTTAGGAAAAATATCACCTGAAGCAGGAGCACCAGCTAAAACTTCTTTGAAAGATCTTGATCTAGGAGGAGACGAAGAGCCCTCAGCATCAAGATTAAAAAAACCTTTCTTCAGCGAGATAGACGGATCAGCAGCTTTCCCCCATGGATTTGCTACCGGAGCAGCCGCCATGGAGAAAATCTCCCCAAAGGGCAGGAGACCACGAAAGAAACACCAAACCAGCCAGATCTAACTAAACCGAGACGAAAAACAGGAGAGGAAAGCAGCGCGACAACGACGGCGTCGATCGCACGAAGGATGCCCTAAATCGCCAGAGCGGCGCTTCGAGGCAGAATTTTTTACATCTACTTTAGAATTTTTATATCTTATTTTCATATGTAGTATAATAGCTTATACTTTAACTTCGATAAAACATATTTCATGAGTCATTATAAGTCTAATATGCCAATCTTCATTACTATAATATTGATATTATTTTATTTTAATTATAATAATTTGCTCTTAATTTTATGGGTAATGTATGTATGAAAATAAGATGTACTTCAGAATTATTACAAGATGCATATGTACTTCGATAAAAATGAGCTAGGGATATTGATATATCTACTTTTGAATTTTTATGTTTTTCAAATAAATTTATTTTACATATTTGTGTTATTACATTATTTAGATATTTTTATTTGGAAATATCCAACTCTATCAAAACCCTAGCAATCGATGGTCTAGTACCATGAGTAGTGGTGTTATCTGTTTGTAAGGGTCTACCAAATAAAGATCCTAGCCCTTGAAGGATTCTAGGAGAGAAAAGGTGAGGTCTTAAATAAGGGCACGAGACCCTAACTGGCTTGATAGGGGATTCCTCATGGACATCAAATAAAGGGGACCATTTAATAAGCTTCATAAAATAATTGTACATATAGTAAAAATGGTAATCGAACACTATACAATAATCTAAATCATTGAAAATTTTGATAAGCACATGGAAATGATCTAGCAAGGTAAAGAAAAATCGATCATCATATAATTTTATGTTATAATAAGATCCAATTTAGGTTGCATAGTAGAGAATTTGCAACTTAGAGAAAACACTAAAAGGATTGCCAAAGCTTCAATTTCTTTCATCGAAACCCACAAGGCCATAAAACCACAATGGATAGTTGCCTTAAGATTGGGATAGGATGAACAACCAGTAGATCCAGATAAGGCATCTCCGAAGAAGCTACATTTTGTATTTACAACCTGAAAATAAGAATTCAAAAGTTTATTTGCCAAAAAACCAAGAAAAAATAAAAAAAAAAAAACACTGAGAAAAATAATCACTTCCTAGGAGAAATAGATCAAATTATGAACGAAAGCCAAGAGACACCTGACTAGCTAGCAGGCAAGGAAGAGTGATCATATCGGGAAGTGGGGGAGGTGGCTGGGGAAAAAACCCTAGCATAACCATTTTTTATGTCGATATTGAGATTTATTACAATCTTAGAATATGCTTGATCACTGCTATTAAGATATATAGTTATACTAATATTTATTAATCATATGACTTGTTACTATTTTATTGATTATGCATGCATTCTGTTCATACGCACTACAAAAAATTCATCAATTACCATCGGTCTAGACCGGCCGTTCTGCAACCATCGATAATAACGACGGCTTAATCGACGGTTTGACTGCCGGTGTTTACCGACGGTCGAACTGACGGTTATTTAAATGAAAGCCGCCGGAAATAGTGGCGGTCAAACAACCACCGATTAACCTGCATGTATTAATTCTTACCGATGCGTGATCGGCGGCTATAGCCGCCGGTGTTAAGTAAATTATTTTCGGCAGCCTGAACCGCTGGAAAATGACCTAAAATAAGCTGTCCCGAGCCTTCCATTTCATTTGGTCTCCTGCTCCTCTCTCTCCTGCATGACACTCGCCTCCGTCTCCTCCACCCTCTCATGATTGAGACGCTCCCTCTGGCAATCGACAAGGTCCCTTCGGCCGAAGATCTTGGCCCACTACAAGGCCGAAAATCTCTCCCCGCTCCCCGCTCCCTGCTTGTGCGCGAAACCGGCCTCTAAGTGCTGTAGGTTTGCATTTTTAGTTTTTTTTTTTTAATTTTAAAGTTATTTTTTATTTTGTACAATGTCATGAGGAATTGAGTTACATTAAAGTTGTTTTTGATTTTTTTTTTGTTTTTTTTATTTTGAAGTTGTTTTTGCTTGGGTGGATGAGTGGCTTGACCCTTAGAGATAGGATGCGAAATGATCGAGCATAAACATATGCACACTAACATTGCTTTCATGTCTCAAGATGCGCTTTATGAGTGGTTGAGCATGTTATTTATCCCTTTAAATGCATCTTACATATTGATGAGACCCATGAATATTGTTTCGATCACTTCCATATATTTAGATGCTTTTAGTGAGTGAGGTAGTTTTATTATATAGTATTTCTTACAAAGATTTGAAGAAGCATTTAAAGCATTTGGGGATGGTTTTTTACATAGAGCTTGACTTGAGAGGGTAGGGGAAAAGTTATGTTTCTTTTTATATGTTAAAATTCAAATAAATGTGGATTTACTTTACTTAATTTACCAGTGAAAAAAAAATTGTTTGTGAGAAATAAGATATGAATATTGAGTCATTTTATTGAAAGTAAGGGCCCATTTTCTTCATTTATATTTTTCTTGGAATATACTCTTTGAAATCTCAATCTAGAAGCAAAAAAATTTTTCTGAGCCTATAGATAAAAATCTTAACATTTGTTTCAACTTTATAGTCGAAATCAATTAGGTCCTCCTAATTATATGCAATTCTATCAAGATTAGTTTCATACACAACATGAAGTTCCAGGTGAGTTGATTTGTTATGAACTTATTATGAGTTGATTTGTTTTGATGAATACATTTGTGATAATTATTGTGATTGATTATAGTGACGTTTTGCCCATATTTGTGAAAATTATTGTATTTTTTATACAAGTTTAAAATTTAGGGTGAAAATCAGTAAAATAGAGAGGATGCTGTCAATTTTTTTCAAATGTTATAGGTTTCCAACGGCCAACCGGCGATTTGGCCACCAAAAACTTCGACACCGGACAATTGATGGAAGCCGCCGAAAGATTACTATTACCGCCGGGAATTTCCAGCAACTTACTGACAGGTTCTGGTGGTTCGCCGGCAATACTCCGGCGGTGGCGCCACCGGTAATTCCTTCTGCTATGACCACCGTTAAACCGCCAATTCCTTACCGACACTATACAGCTGCCGGAAAACTCCTTCATAACCAACGGTTAAACAGTCGGTATGCTACCGGTAAATAACCGGCGGTCACCGGCGTCATGACTGTCGGAACAAAACTAGCGGTACTTACCGCCAGTTACTTAAATCACTAGAAAAATGCCGCCGAAAATGGTTTCCTACGCGGTTTTTACCGACGGATTTTAAATCGCTGCAAAGCTGCCGGAATTTTACAAAATCGCCGGAAAGCTTATGATAACCGCAGGAATGAGCCGCCGGTACTGAGTTATTTTCTTGTAGTACGTGACGTCTTGCTTATATTTTAATTGGAAGTTTTGGTAACTTACTGAGCTGTTGGTTTACTATGTAATTTTATATATTTTCAGGAAGGGTACTTAGGATTCAGTGAAGTGAATATTGATAATGTATTCAAGTTTTATTTTGTTATGCATTTTTTTTTTTCTTATAGTCAATAGTTAAAAGATAAATTGATGAATGCTTGGATTAAACTCTTGGCTATTCTATATGAAATTTGAGGGATGTATATATATATATATATATATATATATATATATATATATATATATATATATATATATATATATATATATATATATATATATATATTAAGTGTTAATTGCAAAAATCGGTTACAAAATCCTTAGAAGGATCCACCAGCTCTCTACGACTCCGAGGAGTTACAATCAAACTAAAAGGAAAAAAAGAACCTAAGAGCCTGTGGTTCCCTGTTCTACCATTACAAAAATAATGATCTAATAGGCTCGGGCTGAAAGACATCAGCACCCAAAAAAGGAAGATCCACTTAATAACGTTCTGCTCGAACTTCCTGCAAAATAACAAAGGAAATAGAAAAAGAAAATGCAACCAGGTAGAATGGCTAACCTTATCAACCTTGTAATTCGTCCAAAAAATGACAGTAGCAATAATCCACGACCTGGTGCTCCAAAAGAAGGAAATATGGAAAAAGCAGCAAAATATAATATAGAAACAGTTATGTAAAACCCCCACTAGCTTAATGGAAAAAGTATACCCGTAAAAGACCATATCAATCATAGCAGAAGGATTGATCCTTAACAGATAAGCGCTGAACTTTATGCAACGCAAGAGATTTAAGAAAAAAACCTCACCAGTTAAGCACAGAAACATAGTAGCATAAAGAATGACGGAATGAGTAAACTCAATCCAGTTGCGAGAGATTAAATTCAGGATACTAGTAAAATTTGTACCAAGAAAAATATCATCATGACTAGCAGGGGAATTACTAAAAACAAAAACAAGGTAAAACCAGTAATCAGAAGGGTTCCAGCAGTAGATAAAACTCCTAAAATCCAATCTGCTAAACTTAATAAACGGTCACCCGATACCTTTCAAATTGGATTGCAGATAGTTAATATAATGAAAGGAGCCTTTCATAAAACACTGATTCTGACAGAATTCAAAGCTTACCAGATTAGTATAACAGAGGCTAGTACCAAAGAACACATACAGATACAGAAACAGAGAACTGGAAAGATTAAACATGTCTAATATAAGGCAGGGCAGTTTTATCAAGATTAATTAATCCTTTCAGAAAAGGATTAAGGTTATAGATATCCAAATTTTGAAAACCCTCAAGCTGACAGCCAAATTTAGCCAACCAGTCCGCACAAGCGTTAGCTTCACGATAGACATGAGATATAGTAAAATTAATAGTAGAAAGATGCTGTTTGATTTTTCTAATTAAATAAAAATCTTGAGGATTTCCTTGAACTAGATAGGGATGTATATAATTTTATATTTTGATGTATTTAGTTTTTAGTTACTTTCATCGATAAATACATTAATTAAAAGATATTAATGGCTATGATAGATTAATTAATAGATAAATATTCAATTCTTTCAAAATTAGACACAGGTGTTACATATAGATAAATTATATTAATTTCTAATAGATTCACAAATAGAAGCTAAGGTGAGAGTAAATTAACTTGAATCTATTTTTTGTGATATCAATTTGACTATGAAGAGTGGTAGTAGTGGTTCCTTTAATTTGTTGAAAATAAATGGGAGTTGGTAAACATGGGGGATTTAGAGAAGAAAATCTAAAATAATAAGAGCCGTTCATCATAACTTCTTTTGGCCTTTGCTGTGACCTCTACTTGTATGTTATATGTAGAAGCCAAAGTTCTCCAACATAGAATCATTATTAGATCCAACAAATAAAGTTATACAAACTAACTAACCATGGTCATATGCAAATAAATTATATTAATGTCTAATAAATCCACAAATAAATGCTAAGGTGAGACTAAACTTGAATTTATTTTTTTGTGATATCAAATTGACTTGGAAGAGTGGTAATAGAGGTTCCTTTAATTTGTTGATAATATATGGGAGTTGGGAAAATAAATTGCATGGTAAGGTTGTCAATAGGAGAAAGATTAGAAGCAACAATAAACAATTCAAAATCAGTAGCTACTAAGGAAAAAGTTGAACTAGACCTAATAATCTGGTTCATATTCATTGCTAAAAAATTTTTTTATGTCTTTTTAGCAAAACATTTTGAATTAATGTTCTTGATATTTAGTTATTCATCTCTATGACAAGTAGATGAATTAGCAATCAAAATGGGGAACGATTAAACCCGCCTTACTGTTGAATCAAACTTCAAGGATTGAATCTATTTGGAGTACAAAGGAATCTTCAAGATTAATGTTATTAAGTTGTTGTTGGTGGTCCTCCCTTTGAAATATTTTTTGTAAACTTGAATCGCATATCCAAACAAGGGATAATGAGAACCAAAGCTTTATCTCCACTCAAAAATTACTTTTTCCTAAAGATCTTCTCAAGAACTAAACCAAATGGCTTCTAGGAAACTTTAACAAATATCAATTTTCATTCAAAATCTAGTAAATTGGGGTAAAAAATAGAAATGATGGGTGAAAACAAACATAAATTGTTGCCAAATAAAAATCTTAGTAAACATATGATGGAATATTAAATAGGCGGACTCTCTTCAATATTCGAACGCAATTCAATGGGCATAAAATGAGGAATTTATTTAAAAAATTCAAAGTTACATGACCATTTTAATAGCCTCATTAAAGAACATTTGCCCAACATTATTTTTCTTAGAAGAACGCTTTGTAATCCAAAATATGAGAGAATTTAATGACTATATATTTTTGTGTTAAACAATGATACAAAGAAACATCTAATAAATTATATAGCTTAAAAAGAGGATCTAATTGATTGAAGAGGTCTACTTACCATGAAATATGAACAAGCTTGAAATTAAGCACTACATCTAGGATAAAATAAGCTGGTTTACGTGAGTATGATGATTATGATAAAGGTTATTAATTGGTGGAGTAATAAGTTAAGGATGCATTTCCCTTAATCAAACCAATTAGAGATTGAGAAAAAACCAAAAAAGATCAACAAAGGAGCCACTTGTGAAAACAAGAACTTGTAAGTTTTTTTTTTTTTTTTTGGTTAAAACCCACAGAGGGGCCTACACGTTAATATTAAAAAAGAGGTTACACGGTCCTTAAAAGCTATCCACCAGCTCACTAATGCTCATAAGAGCTACAGGAGAAAAATAAGAAAAAATCTAAGAGCCGATGATTCCTTAATCTAGGAGTACAAAAAGAACTTGTAAGTTAAGGATGCATTTCCCTCAAATTGGAAGGATGATCATATATGGTGGGATTGGGGGAAATAGGGATGCTTGATGTGATGGTGGATAACGAAGTCAGTATATATTATTATTAATTAAGTAAAATGACAATTAACAAAATGAGTTTATTATTGACCAACCCAAAAAAAGATAAAGAGTTAAGCCTAGCAATATTTTGTTTCCCATTTTGATGCATTGCATAACATAAGTGGTTTTGAAGAAGCTTTAATATAATTATGACATTTTATTAGAATTTTCTTTTAGCCCCTACCATGATGTATGCTAGTATACTGTTGTTTGTATATGACAGAGTTCTCCAACGGAGCTTCATCACCATATCCAAATGAAGTAATAAAAAAATTATTTTTCTCAGTCATATGCAGATAAGTTACATAAAGAAATCCATAAAGAAGTTAGATAGATAGCATATTTAATTCTTTATTGTGCACTATCATTTTGATTAGAAAGAGTAATAGTATAAGGCTTTGTTTGGGACGGTTTAAAGCAGCTTTTAATACAAAAAATAAAAATTTTGTAATAGAAAGCTGTCTTAAAAAGCATTAAAAAAGCCATCCAAAATGAAGCCTAAGACTCTCAAATTTTCTAAGGAGGAGAATGACGAGGTGGGAGAACAACTGTCATATGTATGTATATGTGCACGCGTGTGTGTGCGCATGTTGTGCGTGCGTGAGCAAATCTTTAGCTTTCATGGAGACCGATTCATAAAAAGGCATAAATCTCATTAAAATTTTCACACAACTTTTTCATCCCAAAAAAATGCTCAAAGTTTAGTAAAATCTTGTTTTTACTCGAACATTAATTTCAACGAAAATGAAATTTTTTTGTTGCTCCTTAGTTCCTTAAAACAATAATAATGACATCTTATAGGAAAAGTCTCTAATATTATTATGTTTCATTTATCTTAATTTATCTATCTTTCATGTACATATTTGTTGATGGAATCGGCATTATCTTATCAAGATCATAATTAAAGTTTTGTTTGGGACATTTTTCTTACTACTTTTTAAATCCGTTTTTAGTAAAAAAAAACTCTTAACAATAAATTTTTGTATTAAAAAATTACTTTAAAAAGTAATAAGAAAGCTGTCCCAAACGAAACCTTTCTGAAGGTGAAGTAATTAGAAGTAGATCTCCGCTCTGCTAGGGTTTCGATTTTGGGGGTTTTTTGCCTCCATCGTCTCCCCGGCCTCGGGGAGGGGAATCTTACGCCGGAGATCGTCTTTGTTCAGGAAAGTTTTTTATTTCCTGCTGTTTTTCTTCTTTCTGGGGCTTTTGCGTGTGTTTTTCCGTTGGTTTTGCCGGTCTTTCCGGTATGTCTTCTTCTAAACTTAAGGACCCTGGTTTTTTGGGTGGGCTTCCTCATTCTCGTTCGTTTCGAGAGGCTCTTGATGGCTCCAAACCGGTTTTTCTTGATCTTAGGCGTTCGACTCACCGTGGATTACCTTCTTTGTGGGTTTCGGATCTTGAGATTTCTGAGCTTGCTATCCCTTTCCAGTTTTCTTTAGTAGGTTTTTTTCCTTCTAAGAGACCTTCTTTGGAAGCTATAAGAAAATTTTTTTCAATCTAAAGCTTAAGGGTGAGGTTTATGTGACTGTTTTAGATCAAACCCATATTCTGATTAAGTTAGCAAACGATCTTGATTACTGCAGGGTGTTTTATCACCGGTCTTACATTGTGTTCAACTGTTATATGAAGCTAACTAAGTGGTCTCCGACTCTGGATATTGGGGTGGAATCTCCGATTATTCCGATTTGGATTTCTTTTCCGCGCCTTCGTCCCCATTTCTTTGCACCTCGCATTCTTTTTGGTTTAGTTGAAATCTTTGGTAAACCTTTAAAAATTGATGAAGCGACTTCGGTGGGTTCTCGGCCTTCTAATGCTCGTGTTTTAGTTGAGCTTGATATCACGAAATCCTACCCTAAACAAGTTTGGCTTGGTTCTGATTCATTGGGCTATGTTCAGGATGTCATTCTTGATGATTTTCCTAATTTTTGTTCTGTGTGCAAATGTATCGGGCACACTAAAGGGTCGTGCATAACGATTTTGGATGTTCCTACTCATGCTGGGGGGGAAATGGTTTCTGATGCTCCGGTTTTAGCTGAGTCAGTTGGGGTGGAGTTAAATGTTCTTAATAATGGTGGTGTTCTGTCTGAACCTGTGATTACTGATCTTAACGCTTCTTCTTTGCTTCGGGAGGGTGCGAAGGTTGATTGCGTTGATGTTATTGATGGACAGAATCCTGTTATTATGCCTTTAAATTTAGATACTGCTAAGTTGGTTGATTCCGCTCCAGTTGATGTAGTTCCAAACGTCTTAATTGACCCTGTTTCTGTTTTGGTAGATAATAGGTTAATTAATGTTGGGGGAATTTTGTCTGAGGTTGTTGGGGGTGTTCTTTCTCCCAATGCTCCCCCTTTTGTTCCTAATGTTTTTACTGCTGCCTTGGCAGTTATTACTTCAGAGAAATTTAATACTTTAGCGGAGGGTGCGGTTGTTAACTCTGATATTATTTTGGAACCGGAGATGGGTGAGGCGGTGCCTTTTCTGCCTAACGTTAGTGAGAATGGTGTTCCGGCTTTGGATAGGATTGTTGATGTCCCGGTTAATCTGATTAATTCGCAAGCTAAGGCTAACTGTTTAGGTGATTGCTCTGGTTTGGAAATTAGGAACCAAACAAACTGGTTGGCTGGTGATTCCGACTCGGAATCTACTGATGATGAAGTATATTCGGATCCGGACAACGACTTTTCTGTGGTTAGTACTAAAATTGAGCAAAATCGGGGGAAATTTTGGGGGAGAGGCCGTCGCCGACATTGATTTTCCATGCTATTCGTTCTTTTCATCGTTCGCCGAGGCTTTGTGGTTTTATGGGCTATAGCAGTGATGTGGTCGGGCCTCGCGACCTGGTCGTCTTGCTTGTGGCAACCTTTTATTGGACGGTCCGTGCGCGGCGACTGGGTCGCTGGGAGCCTCGGCCGTCTTCTGAGCTTTCTTTTTTCGCCTATAATTCCTGTTGTTTTCTTTTACTTTGTTTCCCTTTTGTAGCTGTTGTAACCTTTGTTGATTGAGTAATGAATTTATGTTTTGGTTAAAAAAAAAAAAAAAGTAGATCTCTAGCTATTTAGCTTGTCTATTAATATGCCTACATTGGGGTTTCAGCTTTGGATCTCGAAATGTTTTTTCCATGCCTTCCCTTAGTATAAAGTTATAGTTTCAAAGCAGTAACCTATTCCAATTAAGATTATCGATAATTAACTTGTTGAAATAATGAAAATTTTGCTGCTTCCATCATGAATTAAACCTGTTATATTATTGTTAATTGTGCCCATCGTAGATCCGATTCTTTTTCTAAGGGCTGAAATGATATAAGGCCATTATTTCTAAATTTAAAATTGTTTGTAATTTTGATTGAGTTAAGTAATTTTGAGTTCCTTTTGAACCCCATTTCTAATTTGAGACCAACTTAATCTTTTGTTGAAATGAAAAAAAGCTTTTGGAATAATTGAAGGCTAAAGAGAGAAGAGAAAGAAACTATATATTTTATTTCTCACTTTTTGACTTGATACAGACTCAAATACATCATCACTATTTATGCTAGTAGTACACCATTAGGATTATGCTAACAAATTTCAATCTAATGATACAAATAACTCTCTAGAGTATTCACATATCTTCTATCATAAATGACGTTAAATACCTATTCCAGACTTTTCTAATAATTACTCCTTAAATGAATCTCTAGAGTATTATTATATCTTAAATACATATTCTAGACTTTTCTAATAATTACCTCTTAATAGATTTCTAGAGTCTTCTTCAATAGATTTCTCTAAATTATAGGCTTCAATTAAAAAAAAATTAAAAAAAAAAGGCTTCAATCAAAAGCCCAAAAAACAATGGGCCAAATTAAGTTTAATATCCAACAGCATTGACCTACAAGCTCTTGTATGACACAGGTCATTAATCGATTGTGTTTATATAGATGTATTATAATATTTACAAAATTGCTTAAAAATACCTCATTTTGTTGTCTTAGAATGGGATTTTAAATTCTTAAATTTATGCTGAGATTAACGTATAGCACTAACGTCAAAGCAAATATGAGAGCTTTGAATTATTTTTAAATATATTTGTGATAGCTTTTTTATTATTTAGCTTTTCATATCACAATCAAAATTTTTATTTGGACACTGCTTTTTTATTGATTTCAAAAAATTTTTGTGCTAAAAAGCTGTTTTTTATAGGATTTTATGGTGATTAACTTTCATTTAAAATTTTGTGAGCACATATAATTAGAACTTTGTGGTGATCATCAATATTAAATAATCTAAACTAAAATTTACCCAAATTAATTATTAAAATTAAACACTACAATTAATAATTTGAACCAAGAAATGGAATTTGAATAGCTAAACAGGCATAATTTCCCAGAAAAGGTAACGATGACAGCATCAACACGCCTTGGCTGTAAGCCTAAGTTTTCTTCCTCGATTGCAACTACCTTGCAATACATTTTTCCTTCCTGGAGAGTTTGACTCATGCATTCATGGTGGTCTATAACAAATACTCAAATAGCTAATGGTGTCTTGGGTTGCTCATATAGCATTACTTCCTGTTAAGCTCTGTATAATGACCGTGAAAAATATTCACAGCAATGATGTTTCCCATCTGATTCAAGCATTATTAACTCCCATTTTGTTCCAGAAACAAGAAGACTAATGTATTTTGATAAGAAAACTTGATACGTTACTGCGGCTATCAGGAAAATGTCTTTCATGCTCGGACTAAACATATCGACGTTGATGTTCATTTCATTCGGGATTGTATGAAGCGCAACCAGGTTGTTTTTCATCATGTTTCCTCCATTGATCAACCAGCTGATTGTCACCTTGAAGGAGGCTGATAAGAAAATTTGATCCTTGAGCTGATGAAATAATCTCTGTTACTATTCCCTGTGTGTTCTTTAGTATTGCACTTTATCCTTGCAGGTTGTTGATTATTAACATATTTCCCTTTTGTAGAAACATTGTGAAAATAGGAGAAACGAAACAAATACCTCTATAGGTAGTACTATAAAGAGGTTTAGGAATAGTAACTCATCTATTTCCTGAGGCATTCCAAAAAAAAAAATCCATAAGAGTTTAAGAAATGCAAGAACATCCCAAAGATCCCCTGCAAGCTGATGGTGCCGTAAAAACCACGAGCTTGTCACCAAGTAAATTGAATCTAGGTCGAGGAAGAACCTTAGTAAAGATGTCTGCAACTTGATCCTGAGTATTTATATGATGAACTGTGATTGCATTAAACTTAAGTACACAATCTCGAATGAAATGGTAATCTACCTCTATATGTTTGGTCCGAGCTTAAAAGACTCGATTATGGGCAAGTGCAATGGCTGAAACATTGTCACAATAGAGACGTGTTGGAGATGAAGTGAAAAACTAAAAATCAACAAGAAGCCGCCGAATCCAAACTATATATGTTGCTATGGTAGCCAACGCTCCATACTCAGCTTCAGTAGATGAACGAGCAACAGTGAGTTGCTTTTTAACACACCCAAAAATAAGAGTATAGACCTTCACAGCAGGGGAAAACTACTCTGAGCTCACCTGTGCATTATAACAGAAAACAGAAGCAGAGAAAGCAAACGAAAGAGAGGCAGAAGAATTGCATTTTTTTTTATTCATAGAGTATAACAGAAACGGTAAAAAGGACGGAATGTTCTGTGCAGACATTTTGTTTTCAGCCGCTGCTGCCACGTGGCTTCAGGAGTGTGTTCTGCTCACCTTCAGAACACGTTAAGACCTATATCTCGTTTTCCATGATTAAGTATCAACATCAACATTAGTTATATCACTAGATACGAAAGCCAAGTTGATTGGTGTTCTCAACATCTCTGAGGTCATCACTAGCACATGTTAGCTTATCTATATTGCCAGTGGTCCGTGTATGGGCATATCGCCCTGGGCCATATGGGATAGTGCCCTGACATCATCGCCACCATGATAAGCTCTCGAGTGAAAAAGTCAAGGATAGGGTTCTCATGCTGGTCAGGAATGACCGGGCATTTGTTTGTGAGAAGAAGTAGAGTAAGATGGCCATGCGCAATAAAGCATATGATAAAGTAACTTGGTGGTTCCATCAATTGCATGCTCTGCTCACAAAAATTGGGGAACGCTAAGGGGATGGATATATCCACCATTCCACTGCCATTTGATTGTCAATTTAGGGAGAGGAAGTGGTCGACGATACGAGAAATTATTTTGTGTGTGGAGGCCGGACATAGAACTCCGTCCGGAGATCAATAAGAATGTGTTGTCAGCAGTACCGAACCGCGATATCAAGAGAAGGAAGGGGTGACGTGGTGCAATTTGGTTGGTCTCCGGACTGCGTTCGGCGTCCGCACAGAATAATTAATCTGAAGATACACTGGAGAAGCTTTCATGAGTTTGAATATGACCGTTATTGATTGATTCATGACTATTGACTAGCGATGTTCGGAGTCGCATCTGCTTGGATTGTGGAACGATTGAAAGCGGTGTGAGGATTGATGAAATTGTTAGTTTGTAGAGTTATTTTACTTGGGTTTTCGTTGGTATTTTGGTGATAAATTTCTTTTATTTTTTCTTTCATTATGCAAGAAAACATCACATTCTATGATGGATGATGGTTAAGTATTTTATTTTATTTTTTTCTTTATTGTGAAAGTATTAGTTGTCTAGTTGACAAAGTCCTAATATCTAGTTGTTATGAAATGCATAAATTTGTTTATATTATTTTTCCTAATTTTTTTAGTCATGTGTTCATGTTGCGTCCTGGAATATTCGCGCCGATAAAGAAATATAAAGTTTAACGTCTTAGCTTTGTATGAAGATCCAGCACACAAACAAATAAGAGAGATGGAGCAATATTTATAAGAGAACCCAAGATTTTAACGTGGAAAATCCTGAAAAGGGGAAAACCCACGGGGCCTAGCCTAGTTTGAATGAATCCATTAGTATTTGCATGTGATTACAAATGAGGCTCTTCATTGGAGGGAAGGTCTTTGCTTTATGTAACAAATATACATCATATAGAATGCATTACACAGTGGAAATTGGAAGAATCAATATTGATATGTTAGTTTGGTCTGCAGGATCATAGTCGGTGGGCGAAGGAGGTCAGAAAGATAGTATTCGGGTGACAGCGGTCAGAAGGATCATAGTCGACGGGCGATGGAGGTCGGAAGAACCGTTGTCTGGTGGGCGATAGAGATCAGAAAGACCGTAGTCAACATGTAACAGAGGTTGTAAAGACCGTTATCTACCGACGAAGGTCGGAAGGATAGTTGTCGGGTAGACATCCAAGAATAATTGGAAGCTTGGTGTAAGTCTAGCATGAGTCGGCGTCCGAGTGAAAGTTTGAGGTCAGTTGATCGTCGGGCAGAAATTCGGCATCAGTCGGTAGCTGGGCAGAAATTTGGCATGAGTCGGTGGCCAGGCAAAAATTCAGTGTCAACCGGTGGCCAGACAAAAATCCGACATCAGTTAGTGGTCGGGCTAAAGTCTGGCGGTGGTCAAGGAGGAGTCCGGTGGCAAGAAAACTCTTCCTTCTCTTTTTGATTGGCCCCCTTTTTTGTGAGAAATGATGTATCTATTTATAGTTTTCTGAGAGTGACATGACGGGTAAATATAAGAAGAAGATCGAGGATAAGTTGGGAGTGGTTTGAATGGACGATCATATCGATGTTGATCCCCTTTATCGTGGACCATTTATTGAGTATTTGAATGGCTTAATGATATCAAAATTTGACGATCTTGGGCTCGTTGAGCCGTTCGATTCAACTATAAGCATGTCACGTTTGAAAAACGTTTGGTAATCCAAATTAGGGTTTGAACCTTCCAAATGCACTTCGGGTCTTTGATTTGGACCTATTTGAGCTCGGATTGGCTCGAATTTTCTGTCATTGGGTTTGTATTTTTGAGATGTTCAGTTCGATTGTAAGTTTGTTGAAATCGAAGTTCAGATGATCCCAAATTTATTTTTTGATGTATTCAACTTGATTTTTCTCCAAGATTCGTGCCCGATCAAGATAATTCTTTGATGATATATCACTTCATAATATTATAGTGAATTTGTTTGTCATTGTGATTGAGTATGAAAGAAATTATGAAGAATTTAATAATAAGCTAATCTTATTAGGTTCTTTAGAAATTATAATTTTTTTTTATTAGCTGAAATTTTAAGTCTGTAAGAGTTGCTAGCTAGGTTAATGCAAGTAATTATAGAATTTTTATTTGTTATTAATGTTGTTCAGTTTGCTTTAGTTTATTTTTGAGAATATAGAGTTATGAAAAAATAATTCGAGAGGGAATAATTAGAAAATTAAATTATTATTTCTTTTTATACAGAAGTTATCAGAATTTATAGATGATTTCATGATGTGATTTTATGAATGGTGTAATGAAAAAAATGAGGGAGAATGTGGGTAGTTATAGCGAGGAGCCTTCACGTAGAATTTTTATTAGGTCCGGACACCTGACGTAGCTCTACATCCGGACACCAATAAAATGTCGCCACGTGCTCTGACTCTTTACTGCGCGGCCCGACGACCCGACCCGGACCGGAACCCAATATTGCTATGTATTAGCTGATTTGTACAGATCAGGGTATTGCTAGGTTTTGCTCGGTATTACTCGGTAACGAGGAATACCATTATGTCATGACCAATACCTAGCAATACCGAGCAATACCCCGATTTTGCTAGGTATTGCTCGGTATTGCTACGTATGGCTCGGTATTGCTCGGTATTGGTCTTGACATAGCGGTATTTATTGTTATTGTCAAGCAATACCGAGCAATACCGAGCAATACCTAGAAATACCGAGCAATATCTAGCAATACACGAACATAGCAATACCGGGTTTCCGTTCCGGGTCGGGTCGTCAGGCCGCACGATAAAGAGTAAGAGCACGTGGCGAAATTTTATTGGCGTCCGGATGTAGAGCTACGTCAAGTGTCCGGACCTAATAAAAATTCCTTCATGTATGAGGAATTATGTCCTTCCAATTTGCATAAATAAAATATTCTATGAACAAAATATTTATTTTTTACAAATTAAAAATTAAGGTATTGAGAATAAGTTGACGACCACCATCCTTTATGCGTCTACAAATAATTATGGAAAATTATTTGTAGATGCTAAATTTGTGCCTACCTATGGTGGCTGGAGAAACCGTCCCTTGCAAGTTCCAGTTGGCATGAATTTGCAGCAACTTAAGGCAAGGGCTTTTGGAGCACTCAAGTATGATGCATCTAAGTTTAAAACAAACCTTGTGTGTCGTTTTTCAGTTGCAAGTTGAGGATCAAAAAGTGTGTGAAGTTTGTCCATCTCTTGTTGTTGGGGATGCAACAGTTTTAAAACCGCTGCAAAGTAAAATGTAGTGGTTATAATCGTCGAGAAAAATAAAAAATTGTGCTGTAATAGCCCTATTTTTTAGTAGTGTAAGCCACTAATTTTGATGAAAACCTTTCATCTGAAATTCATGATTATGTGGTCCTAGATCATGGAGTTGAGAGACATGAAGTAGGGTGTAGACAACTACTCGTGTCAGATACAAACATTTGGTAAGTTTGACATTAAACACATTATTTCTTTGGTGACCCATATTGTAGCTGATGAAAGACACGAAATAATGAGTAGTGATTCAAGCGAGGCGAGGAGAGTCCTAAAGATGTTGATGATTTGGAAGATGAATTGAATGTTAGAAATGTTGTTGCTCATAGCAACGTTAATGAAGTGGTTTGTGACTATTGCACTAGGAGAGTTGATATGGAGGAATGTATGATAGCCAACAATGAGTACGGAGACATTTTTAGGACGACACGTCAATGGAAAGTGGGGAATGCATTTGATATTGGTAGCATATTTAATATGGCCAATGAAGAGTTCTTTAAGTAAACATTAAACATATACTAAAGAGCCTTGCCATGAACATATTGCATAACAGACGCCACCAAATTCTAAATTTTCTTAATCAACCAGTGCAGATGTACCTGAAGTTAGCTTTGCGCTGGACGACATTTAAAATGAACCTCAAACTCGCGTTGTAAGCCTAGCTAATCGGCTACAACAAAATAAATTTTTTCTTGAACCTCCATTTAAAATCTCCTTCATCCGATTTCTATTAAAATCAAGAATAAATTTTTTCTCTTGTGGAAACCAAGGATGATAAATAATAACATGGTCCATGTCTTCTACTGACGTTTCAAATTCTTCAGAAGAAGCAAATTCTTTTTCACGTCGTAGTTGATGGTAACGCATTCGGAGGACATGAAGACCGACGAAATGATGATCATGTGCATAGAATCTCCTCTTTAGATTTATTCAACCGTGATCATTCAAGACATTATGTGTCCTGTAGCTATTGATTCTTGTGCATTCTTCAAGCAAGTTCATAAGTAAACAATCAAGGTCTTCTATTCACTTATACATGCAACATCTAAAAATTTTATTTTCTGTTGCCTTCATCTCTAAGGAACTATCCGAATATCTGTTAATGTATTGGTGCAATCGTCTGCTTCCATATTTTAATAAATCTTTGTTAGGAATGTCCCTAATCTACTAATCTTCTCTAAACTTGGCCAAGACATTGAAAACAAAAAAATAAATATTTTTCAACTTCAAGTGATATGGAAAAATTATCTAACTCAAGCAACTCTAATGTATCTTCTTCACTACCTTCACTTGCATCCCTTACATAGGGGAGGGCTTTGATAAAACAAATTTATACCCAAATGAAATATTTCCTTATGCTTCTAATCAAAACTGTTTTAACAACTTACTACAAAAAGCAAAATCAAATAAATCACATAAATAAATAAAAACAGACAAGTATTTAGCAATAAAATGACAAAAATAATAAAGATGAAGTAAACATAACAATACAATTTTGCAGCTCAAGTTAAATTACTTAAATGAACCATGCCACAACTATTTCAGTATCCTATGCCATCAATAATGACCCTGCACTGATTCTGATGCGTCTAACACTAACTAGCCCACAATAACTAATGGAAAACACTAACAACTATATTGTTACAATTTAAAAACAGTATTATAATAATAAATTCATTATACTTGTGAATACATATTAACCATAAAAAAAAAATAAAAAAAAAATATTTAAAAAAATATTAACCAAGTTAACTAGATTCTTAAATTCATCTCATTATCCATTCATTAATTAGTTTCAACAGTATATATCTAAGCAAAAAATAATTATCACTAATTATATAAAATTTATTTTTTTTTAAATGGGGCTCTAAAATAGTAAATAAGCAAAAGTATATATTAGGCAACTTTTATTTTTTTACACAAAATTAATTAATTTAAGTCGCCCGTTCCAGCTAAATGAGTTAGCTATCAGTCATCTGTTGAACAGTCCTAGCTATTTTTAAAATTTTTTAAAACATACTTAATTGCATAATTATATTTTTAATTTGGCTTAATCTAAACATTTGCCCACTAGCAGATGTTGACTCCCCTCTATAATAGACATTCCTGTCCATGTGAAGAACCTACAACGAACAGGCGAACAGATTTTACAACCTTAGTTCAATGACTCCCCTCTGCAAGAAATTGCTTCATAAAGCTTAAAAAAAAAAAAAAGTTGTCCTAAATGAAACCTCAATCGACATATATAACTCTAAAACTTTGACTCTAAATCGTGGCTTGACATTTCGAACTTAGAAAACCAATTGATCCCCAATATTGGATTAATTATTATGTGCGGGCGTCGAATGCGTCTGGACACCAACCAAAATGCATTAACGTTACCCCTTCGCTTGGTACCTTGGCTCAATACTGCTGACGTAGCTGCACCTGATTCGTCTCCGCACAAAATAATTTCTCTTAATATTGGCCATGTTGTATCTGACTTATAGTTTTACGAATAATTAACTTTGTCTTTTCAGCTTGTGCTTTCTTCATTAAACGAAAAGTCTCTACTTACGAACATCAATTAAAATTGTTGAGATTACCAAATTCCCGTGCAACCGCAAGTGAAATAGGTCAAAAGGCCCAAAATGGTCTTCGTTACCCCCTGTTTTTTTATCTGTGTGTAAGCACGGCCGTATATTCAAGTAAATATTAGGCCCACAATTGTCCAAATTTTGGCCCACATAAGGCATTGATCTGAGAGAGAGGCCTGGCCAGACTACATAAATTAAGGACTCGAAATTCTCATATACAGTCTCGAAATTTCACAATAATGAACGTGCATGAATGTGTGCATGTATTTTTGTATTTTTTGCAACTTATTCCAATATTAATTATTTACATAACTATGAGCAACCTTAAAAACTCAAAAACATGGTTGAGATAATTCTGTACATAATTTTTTTTTTTTTTTTTTTTTTTTGTAATTTCTTTAGTTCTTAATATGCATAGTTGTGTATAGACTTAGGCTTCGTTTGGGACGGCTTTTTTATTGCTTTTTAAAACGGAGTTTTAGTACAAATTTTTTTAATTTTGTACTAAAACTCCGTTTTAGAAAGCAATAAAAAAGTCGTCCCAAACGAAGCCTTAGACACTTAACGTCATGACTATATACAACTATATATCGGCATTTTTGACAATTTTTTTTATTCTTGATGATGTACATAATTGTTCCCAACATTAAAAACTTAGAATTATAGTTATATATAGATATGAACAAATAATTTGTTGACCACTTCTTCCATTTTTAATGATATATACAGTTGTGTATCTTTTAAAAACTAGAAATCAAAGTTATATAAGTATTTTTTATTGACCTTTATTTGTCACATACAATTTATTGACCAATTTACATGCTTCATAACTAGGTTACTCAATCATTATTGACCTTAAAACCAATAGATTGCATCTAAATTGTGCATTCTTTGTATGGATATGTGATGATAGGTTGAGTATCACTTGATCACCCTGATTTATTTTTTATCTCGAAATTAGACTACATGAGTTATATTATATTTATTATTATATTTAGGGACAAATACAATGATAGGGATCATGACATTTTGTTAACATTTTACATGAATTTATAATGCACATGAAATTTTGGTGGGAATGTCATCTCACAAAATGAACTACATTGATCACATCCATATTATTGTGATAGTTATTTGATGTGCATTCAAAATATTAAATGGATTATTATTATTATTATTATTATTATTATTATTATTATTATTATTATTATTATATACCCGTTACGATAAGAAGTTTAAAAATTCATCATGGATTTGCTATAATAGTATTAATGTAGCTAGGTTAACTCGTTATATTCTAATATATTTTCATATATTATAATTTATAGTTAGAGAAAATATAATTTCATAAATAATTCAATTGATGTATTGATGAATAAAAAAATTTGTCATAGTTCGTTGCTTAAAAGTTAGTGTGTTTTCTATTTTGCATAAGTCATATATGAGAGAGTCGAGCATTTCTTGGATAAAGGAGTTGTATTATTAAATTTTTTTAGCATACATAAAGTATCTTATTCATGAATTCTCTAAAATTCAATCCTTTAATATATGTAGAAGATGAAACAAGATTTTTAATTGTTGGTTTATGAATAAAAAATAAGAGACCTATGTATTTAAATCATTATAGTATATGTTCAAAAACGTATTATATTAAGGACCCCTTTTATCTCTTTAAAATATATGCTTTGTACTTTTATAAATATTTGTGATGGAATAAAATAGTATTTTTAAGTTATTGATTAGTTTAATAGCTTTGTTAGTAATGTAATTAATCTATAAGACTTGGTTGTCATCTCCTTATGAAGAATTTCTTGTTATTAAATTAAAATGATATTCCTAATCCCCTCTTACACTCTTCACTAATTTGATATTGGTGCAATGTCATGAGTGCATGGTTATTTCTAAAGTAAATTTGGCCACCATTCTTTTTGTTGGCCTTCTTTGATGATATTGTTGTTGCTAACAAATTCTTTTTTTATCTTGGTTGTTTTTTTAAATTTCATCGCTCGGCTCATTACATATATTTCATCACTTTTATCTTTTTTTTTTCAAAATGTTAAAAATTTGATGGTTAACTGTGTTGATGCTTACGGGCTATTTGAGTGGAGGAAAAGTGAATTCAAAGTATAGTGAATACTTTGCTTATTCGCTTTTTGCTATTTGGTTTGCCCACTAAGCAAAGTAAATTCTGCATGTATTCTCCGCGTAGTATATTTTCAATGTAAAGGGAACCCGCTCAAAATCGAGTAAAAAAAGAATTATGAGGGTAAGAGAGGGCAGCCCATGGAGCATCTTCGCACTTCAGTTTGTTATTTCCCACTGCCTCGATGCATCTTTGCACTTCAGTCCTCATCAGTGACAACTCCCACCATTTACTATTCTCTTCCATCCCTTGTCTTTGACTGCTTCCATTGTCTCTAGCAAGTGCTTATTACCTACCAGCTTTTTGCCTCTATTTCGACAAGTTCCAAATGAAACCATATTGATGGGAGCCACACCTTCGACGTTCCCTTCCTGTTTGGTCATAAGGCACATAAGAAATTATGAGAGCTCGCTCACTGTGAAGGTAAATATCTTTCATCCTTTCGTGCGCTTCATCGGCCAAATCCTGTAAATCTGTGAAATTGTTGTTTTCTTCACGTCGGTCAGGTGTGAATGAATGGTCGGTCATGTGTGAACGAATGGCCCTGCCTCCTGACTCCCTCCCCAATTCAAACGTCCCTTCCTACATGAGTTCCGATTGGGATGGCATGTTGCTCGATCATCAGACTTTAGTGATGCTGATAATGGTGGCAACGAAGACAGGGTTGATTTCCAAATGGAGATGTTGATCCCGACCTGGAGCTAGATGTAGTGTGGGATTTTAAACAATAATTGTCCACCGAACATTAAGAGCAGGTTAACAATTCAAACTATAATGTTCTGTGCGGGAATGTTGATTCATATTTGAGCAATTGTGATGGCATGGTTGTGTATACAGCAATATAAGTTAATGCCCAGGGAACTCTGCAAGCAGGTGCGTAGATTACACTAGTTTTATTTTACTCTGTATACAACAAAGCAAACATAAAAAATAATTCACATTGCCGACAATATTTCCTTACCGTGTGCTATACTTGGAGACTTTAACTGCTGTAGATACTCCTATGAAAAAGCTAGTGGGACCTCCCTCCCTCACAGTAGGCTTGGGGAACTCAATAATCTTATCTTTTTATCTAGTGTATATGATTTGACTTCGATGGGTCATTTCTACACCTTGTACAATCAGAGAATTAATAATCCTATCCATATTAAACTGGATAGAGTCTTTATGAATGACACTTGGTTGACTATTTTCCCTAACTCTAATTATACTATGGAAGACCCAAAAGTCTCAAATCACCACCCTATAATCCTCCAAGCTGACAACATTTTTAAACATTATCATCGCTTCATGTATAAGAACTACTGGCATAACTTCCCTGCTTTTTGGGAGGATGTTTTTAAGGTTTTCTCCCAACCAACTTCTGCTAGTCCAATTTGTGATCTTTATCATAAGCTCAAAGACCTTAAATGCCACATCAAACAAAAAAATTGAAACTACTTCAATGTTCTCAAATGTGAAACTGATAACCTCTCTGCTACCGAAAACAATCTTCTTACTCATATACAGGATTCTCCTTTGAATTCTTCTCTTAATGATGGGCTAAAATCTATCAACCTTAAGCTCTTTACGGCTCAAACTCATTGGTTTAATTGGATCTCTCAAAGAGGCAAGCAAAGCGAATTGGCTTTCCTCTGGAGAGGACAACCTGAAGTTTCTTTATTCAAAGATCAAATACAGAAACAACACTAACCTGATTAGAAGCATATCTTCTAAAGGTCATGTTCTTCATACCTCTAGCTCTAATATTTGCAATGCATTTATCAACCATTTCAAAAGCTTGTTCAATGGGCCCAATCAACCCCTCACTTTTGTGGTTCCTAGTCCTACAAGGAACATTATCCCCCCTTCTTTATTAGCTAATTTGGTTTCCCCAATTATTGTTGATTAAATCAAACATGTTATCTTCTCTGCCCCTGCTAATGCAGCCCCTAGCCTGGACGGTACACGTTTGAATTTTATAAAGCCACTTGGAATGTTATTGGCACTTAAATTTGTAATGTTGTGTTGTCTTTTTTTTTTTCCTCTTCTTTTATGCTAAACAAACCAAAAGCATTGATATTGCTCTAATCCCTAAACACCCTCATGCCTCTTTTGTCACTGATTACAGACATATCTCATTATGCGACTCCTTTTATAAGATCATAGACAAAACTCTAACTAATAGAATGAAATGTGTTATGTCATACATTATTCATCAGAGTCAAGCCGACTTTATTAAGAATCACATCATTTAAGATAACATCATCTTAGCCACTGAACTTCTAGCCAACTTCAACTTGAGAGCTAAAGATAAATATTTTTGTGTTAAATTGGATATACACAAAGCCTTTGACTTCGTTTCTAGGCAATTCTTGTTGAACCAACTATGAGAAAAAGATTTTCCAACTATCTTTATCGCTTGGATTAAATCATGCATTATTGATATTCATTTCTCGGTGGCAACCAATAGAGCTCTTGAGAGTTATTTTAACTCCTCCACTGGATTGAGGCAGGGATGTCTATTATCCCCATATCTTTTCTCCATAATTATGGATGGTCTTTCTTCCTGTTTTAAAGAAGCTGTGGATAAACATGAATTTTTTGGAAATCTCCCTAGGTAATGTCTCTATGACTAATCTTTTATATGTTGATGACTTATTTATTTTTGCTAAGGCTAATCAAGACAATGCTATAAGTCTTAATGCTATTCTGCATCGTTTTGATGCTCTGTCGGGTCTGCATGTTAACCCCATTAAAATCTATATTCTCATTTCCAAAAATTGCTCTTTGAGTGAAGGTATTTATAATATTTTAAATATCCAAGAAACCCATAGGCCCATAAAATATCTTGGACTACCTATTTTCATCAAAAAAAGTGGCTCAAGCTGACTACCAACCTCTTATCAAGAAAATCACTAAAGCTCTTGAGGGTTGGAAAACAAAAACTATCTCTTTTGCCAGCAGAATACAATATCTTAGATACACCATTTTTAGCATGCTTGGCTACTGGATCAGAGGGTCTATTATTCCTAAAGCCTGTTGTAAAACTATCATCAAAATCTACTATAGATTTCTCTTCTCCGTGATATCTCAGAGAATCTCCCTGGGTAATGTCTCTATGACTCATCTTTTATATGTTGATGACTTGTTTGTTTTTTTCTAAGGCTAATCAAGAAAATGCTATAAGTCTTAATGTTATTCTGCATCATTTTGATGCTCTGTCGGGTTGGCATGTTAACCCCATTAAAATCTATATTCTCTTATCCAAAAATTGCTCTTTGAGTGAAGGTATTTATAATATTTTGAATATCCAAGAAACCCATAGGCCCATAAAATATCTTGGACTACCTATTTTCATGAAAAAGTGGCTCAAGCTAACTACCAACCTCTTATCAAGAAAATCACTAAAGCTCTTGAGGGTTGGAAAACAAAAACCCTCTCTTTTGCCAGCAGAATACAATATCTTAGATACACCTTTTTTAGCATGCTTGGCTACTAGATCAGAGGGTCTATTATTCCTAAAGCCTACTGTAAAACTATCATCAAAATCTACTATAGATTTCTCTTCTCCCGTGATATCTCAGAGAAGAAACTCCACCTCATTTCTTGGAAAGATACCTGTCTTCCAAATATTAATGGGGGATTAGGCCTCCCTTCTCTTGACTCCCTCTCCAATGGGTTCAGTTGCTCTAGTATATGGAGATTTATTAATGATGATAACCCGTTATTTGACTATAGAGAAAACTGTATCACTCCCTATAGTTTCCTACCCCTAAGTATTGCACTAACTACTAGAAAAATTTATGATATGTTGCTCAAAATATCAAGCAATGACTCTTGCTCAGAATACACCCTAACAGCAATTTCTAACTTCTTTGGGACCCTTGGTGTCAAGGTAGATCTATTATGGATCAGATGGCTTCTATGCCCACTCCCTATAGACTGAAAAATTATAACAACTGGTATGTCTCTAGCATCATTCATAATTGGAATTGGTTTACTCCAGACTTCTTTCCTTCTGAAATCATCATTGTCATTAAGATGGTGCCTATTATGAGCCCGAGTACAGGTTGTCATTGGCTAAACTCTGATAAAGTCTCAAATCATGGCTTCAAAAAATAATTTTATGAGCACCATCCTACTATTAGCTGGCACAATTTTATTTGGCACAAACACTTTGCTCTGAGATACTCTTCATTTGTCTGGCTTGCTTTTAAATGTGATCTTAAAACTGTAGACCAACTATCTTATAGGGGTATCCCTGTTAATCCTACATGCAAGTTCTTTGCAGCGGTTCCTGAAACTCACTCGTATCTCTTTTTCGAGTGTGTTTTTTAATTCTTTCGGTGTCCTAAACAAAATAATTTCACAATTCCAAACTTTGCTCCTTCGGCCTAACCTCTTACAGGCATATAACTTCATTGAAGATATAAATGCCAAAAGGGATATACAATATCTCTACTTTCTTATGATAAATGTTGGTATATATTATATATGGCGAGCCCGCAATGATAGAATTTTTGGAAATATTATTGATTGCCAAAATGCTGTGGCTAGGAAGATTAAGAGGGCTTTACTTTTCAAATTGGAGAACTGGAAAAATGCCCATAATATTTGGCATCTACTTGTTCGAGTTGGATTCCTTACTACCTTTCTGTGGCTGGTTGGCTTTAGTTTTTTTTTGGCTTGCTACGGTTTCTTTTGGTGTGTTACTTATTGCTTGTTGATGGTGTTCTACTCTGCTAGATCTGTTCCTCTGCCTTTGGATGGCCTCTTCGGCAACCAGGGGCAACGTCCCTATCGCCTCAAGAATTTTTTGATGGACGATGATGATTGTTGCAATTTCATCCTCCCCTTGGACGGTCTAGACGGCAACCAGGGAAATTTCATATCATCTATCGTGAATTTTGACGGTCTTCAATTCATGCTGCAGCCTGAGTCCTTTCGGTTTTGCTGCTCAATTTTTTGCTATGTTTTCCTATTTCGGTTGTATTGGGTGGTATAGTTTTGGGTTCTTTTCCTACCCATTAAGCTTTTTTTTTTTTAGCTATTGATGAGTTTGCTTTTTTACTTGTAATGTTTTCTTACTTTCATAGTAATATATGGGCTAAGGCCCCAAATTTCTCTCCCCAAAAAAAAAAATTTCCAACTGCAAAAGTCTTGTCCTTTGTTAGAAGTTCTATTCATTGGTGGTCATACAAATATTTCTTTGTTTATATCAAATAATATAAATATTAGTTTGAATTGTCTTAAACTTTATTTACTTCATAAAACTTAGAAATATAATAATTACTTTCAAAATATTTTTTTAATATCTGTAATCGAATAAATCATTAAATCGCCTCTTAAGAGAAATTAAAAATTAAAAAAAAAAATACACGAATATGGAAAGGGCCTCTCAAAGTCACCTCCGGTGGCCACCCCCAATCTGATCAGCACCCACTTCCAGGAATAGTCGGCCGGCGCTGCGCTCCGTAGTTATCGCCATTCGCGTTGCTGAACCAAACTGCATGGGAACTGCCGTCCAGCTTGCTCATTCCAACCCCACGTTCTCTCTCTCTGTCATCGGGACATCAACCTACTTGCTTTCTCTTTCCTTATTCCAAAAGAAAGCAAGCAACTTTACTGTTTTTTTTGCATGGAGGAGAGAGAATGAGAGATTTGGAGTATCACTGATCAACCTCTCACATTCCGGCCAGGCTAACGCCAAAAGGTTCTCCATTTCCCGGTAACCACTCTTTCACAGACGTAGATGTAGGCTTAGCTCCGGCCTTTTCTCTCCTACGGTCTACTCTCTCTGCCTCCAATAACTGATAGGGATAGAGAGAGAAAGAAAAGCCATGACTCTCTCTCTCTATCTCTTCTTTCTCTCTCTTTCGAGTTTGTCGATAAGAAGTCGCTGACTACCACACACCGACATGCCTTTTTCCACTCTGCTTCCTCCGGTTTTGCCCTCTTTCCGTATTCTTCTTTCCTAATATTTTTCATTCTCTGCTCTTTCTTTTCATAATTTCATCGTGGGTGTCTCTTCTCAAAATTTTCCTAAAAGGATACTATTGCTTTCTTCTAGCTTCGAATTCCAACAAAATCTCTAACGCAGCCATTAGAACGGATTTCTTGCGCTTAGTGAAAAGCATTGCATGCTTCATCAGTCGGCTTAGTGAAAAGCATTGCATGCTTCATCAGTCGGCGATTGTTCATAAAAAGATATTCCATCGATCTTTGATGAATACCAACTGAACATATAAATAGAAAGAGTACGCGGCGATTTTTTTTTTCTAATAGTTTATTGTAATATATCTACAACTTATTCAAAGATTTACCAGCGAATCACACAGAAAACTGCTACTTTTAAAATATTTTTGGCTCATATTTAAAATATTTTTGTTTGAAGCTCCTAATGTTAATAAAATTAATATAACAATTTATTTTTAGCGGGATTTACATATATACCGCTTTATTTTATTTCATACTATTTACATGTCTAATATCTAAAACATGTTTATCACCTATATACAACTTTAATATCAAATATATTACTCATATATTTCATTCATATCACTCATATTATCCTATAAACTTTAATATATCATTTTATACACATATTTATTCTATGAATGATATACATGTAATATTAATGTTTTGATTGTTATATATGTAAATAGCATGAAATAAAGGGTATGTATGTAATACCTCAAAAATACTCATTTCTTGAACAATGACAACAATAATAATAAATTTTATATGAAAATCTTCTTTTTGTAATTTTTAAAAAAAAAACTTCACAGTTTTTCATGTGGACAATTAATTATATACAACACACGTAAATTTCATTTTGTTTATACATGTATTTATTTATTTGGGGGGTATATTTTGGTTATAGGGAAATGATCCTTTTATCAAATATGAAAACCAGATAAAAAATGTTGAAAAATTTTATTATTTGATAATCTGTAGCTTTGCGTGTTGATTACTGCTACTTTTGGTGAATTTCATGAACTTGAAATAGTTACGAACTTTCAATTACAATAGACTTAAATTTAAACTACGTTTCCCACAGCTCCGCTGGCATAATCACTTCACTGAATTATAACTTTATTAATTGTCAATGTAAATCATGCCACTGTTACTCACAGTAATAAATATAATTCCGTATTTTGAAGGCGTTCAAAGCATCGAAGAAATTACAATTTTTTTTTTCATTGCTGAATCTATGGTACAGAAATTCTCTCAAAAAAAGCAAGTATAGTTTATTTATTAAGCACTAAGTTATATTTTTATATTTGTGTTTTGTTAACGACATGTGCGGTTAGGTAAACCGTAAACTATTGTCAATTTACTTTATGCGAAGCACAAGGGAGAAGGCCTAGAAGAGGAATTTTTATTAGTTCCGGACATCTGACGTAACTCTACATCCGGACGTCAATAAAATGTCGCCACGTGCTCTTACTCTTTACCACGCGGCCCGACGTCCCGACCAGGACCGGAACCCAATATTGCTATGTATTAGCTGATTTGTACATACCAGAGTATTGCTCGATATTGCTCGGTAACGAGAAATACCATTATGTCAAAACCAATACCTAGCAATACCGAGCAATACCCCGGTTTTGCTAGGTATTGCTCGGTATTGGTCTTCACAGAGCGGTATTTCTCATTATTGTCAAGCAATACCTAGCAATACAATACCTAGCAATACACGAACATAATAATAGCGGGTTTTCATTCCGGGTCGGATCGTCGGGTCGCGCGGTAAAAAGTAAGAGCACGTGGCGGCATTTTATTGGCGTCCGGATGTAGAGCTACGTCAAATGTCCGGACCTAATAAAAAGTTCCTAGAAGAGGAGCTCCCATAAAAGAAAAAAACAAAAGTAATTTTTTTACGACAAGATATTAAGCTATATATGATTATTTTTTCCACTTACGTTTAATATATGTATATCTGATTAAAATGCATGGATCTAAAAATTATCATTTAGTGATCATTTTTTAAAAATATAAATAAAACATTTTCAAAACCAGCATTTTTTTTTGAACGACGTATCCACCTGCTGCCACCCCCGAAATAATGTTTTGCGGCGTGACTAATCCTTTGTAATATCAAGATCTGCTCCAGTATCGTCCAGGACGATCTGGGATCGTCCTGGGACGATCAGTGGAATTCAGCTCCAGTTTTAGCCCAGTTTTGCTCCAGGTGATTTTCTGCATGCATCGTCCAGGCCGATTGGAGACATCGGCCAGGCCGATCGGCACTGTAGAAAATATCGTCCATGCAATAGCCCTGAAGGGAGACCAGGCCGATCCTTTTGGTCGGATCGTCCCGGGACGATGCTGCGATCGGCCGGGCCGATCTGTGTATTATAAAGCTGATTTCAAGTCATTTTGAGGAGAGAGAAAATCATTAAAAACGAAAATATCAGCCGAGGAGAGAGAAAGTCGTGGACTTTTGTGCAAAAGTGGATTTTCGGACGACGCGGAGCCGTTTTCGATCGAAGTGACTGTTGAGGAAATTGCTGTGCTCGAGGTAAGGCACATTCTACCTTTCTCAATTTTCAGAACCGTCGTGTTTGGCGGTATATTCTGTCCGGATTTTGTTTCCGTTAGCGATTTTCGTCCGTATCTTTTGATCGGTTCAGTTTTTACCGCGTAACTTTCTGTATATTGTTGACGTGCCGAGTGTGCACATTTTGGTTATTTTCTGAAGATTTTCGTCCGGGTATTTTTGATTCGACTGTATTTTTAGTCGACCGGATTTTTCTGTGAAATTGGAATTTATCTGTGCAGTAGAATAAAGATTCTGAAATGTTGATATCTGTATTCTGTGCGAATTCGGTAAATTTTCTTTGCAGGAATTTTTGTGTAAATTCCGTATACTGCCGTTGTGCTGCCCGATTTTTGGGTAATTTCTGAATTGTCCGTATTTCTTCTGAATTGAAATGCTATGTGTATAAGCTATAAAAAGGGAGCTATAAGGGGCCTGGATCCTATGAGATTCAGTTAGTGAAACGGGAAATCTGAAATGAGCTCAATCTGAAATCTGATATCTGTTCTGTTCCGGATCCGATGAATTCTGTTTTGGTGCTATAAGCACATCTGTTTTGGTGCCGTGAGCACAAAGGGAGACATAAGGGGCCTGAATCCTATGAGATTCAGTCAGTGTCTGGGAAGGGAGGCATAAGGGGCCGGAATCCGTAGAGATTCCGTCAGTGTCAGGGCATTTAGCTATATGTATCTGTACTACTTTCTGTATCTGTTCTGTTCTGTACGAAATTGTGATTATGATATGATATGATCCGTACGATTCTGATTTCTGTTTCTGACTCTGTTGATTTGTTCTGTTCTGATACGATCTGTACGACTCTGATGTGATCTGATATCTGTCCGTAAGTTTTGATTTCCGATTCTGTTCCGACTTCTGATCTGATTTCTGTCTGATAAGTTTGGTTTTGTTTTCTGAGGATTTAGATTGGTGGTTTGTTGCTTTGCTGAGCTGTTGAGCTCACCCTTGCTTTCTGGTGGTTTTCAGGTTCTGGGAAGGGCAAGGAAGTTCAGGACTAGGTTTCAGAGTCTGATCAGATTAGGTACTTTTGTACTTTTGATTTTTGTACAGTCATGGCTTTCCTGTTCTGTCTTTCTTTCTGTTGAAAGCCATGTACTGTTCTGTAGATGATTATTTTGAGGAAATGAAAAGATAGATGTTTTGTTCCGCTGCATTTGATGTTTTTAGTAGCTCTGTTGTTCTGTGCGCTTCTGTTGAGTTAAGAATTTGGAAGATCAGTTCAGTAACCTAATCCAAAGCCAGATCCTGGTTAGCTATTCTCCGTCGCGATCCGGCGCGGGCGGGATCCGTCTCGTCTCGGGTCGGGTCGTGACAAACTTTTTGGTATCAGAGCACTGGTTTTGGAAACAGGTTAGATTGTAAAACAGAGCTCTAGGAAGTGATCAGTGAGTCTGTCTGGGAGGTAGTTTTGGGTCGTTTGGCTTTTTATTGTGTTATTTTGTGTTGTTTTGTGATAGTTTTCCGGATTTTCTGGATTTTTCTATATGGATCAGCCAGACCCAGACATGACAGACGGTCAGAGTGACGATCAGGCAGCACCAGTGGGGAGTACAGCCCCAGTGGTCGGTGCTGATACGCTTTCACAGTTTGCTTCACTTGTTGCTCAGATGATGAGCGAGACTCAGAGCAGAGCTTCGACTGTTAGATCTGAGGACATTGATCGACACCTGCAGTTATTTTTGAGGTTGAAGCCTCCGAGGTTTGAGGGCGCTGTTGAGCCCAGAGCAGCCGAGGAGTGGCTGAGGAGATTGGAGAAGACTTTTGACGGGATGCAGTGTCCTGCAGACAGGAAAGTTCCGTTAGCTGTTTTTCTGTTGGACGGAGAGGCTGAGCACTGGTGGGATGGCCAGCAAGCAGCCAGATTTCAGGGCAGATTGAACTCTTTGATTACTTGGGAAGAGTTCACTGAAGTATTTCGAGACTGGTTTGTTCCCCCTTCTGCACGACAGCAGATGCAGGAGAGTTTTCTGAGGCTTGTTCAGGGGAGCAAGACGGTGATGCAGTACGAGGCTGAGTTTACTGCATTAGCCAGGTACGCTCCGCAGCTGGTTAGCACGTCTGCTGAGAGGTGCTACAGATTTCTGAGAGGCTTACGAGACACTTTGAGGCAGCCTCTGATACCGTTCCGGATTACTGATTTCTCTGAGCTTGTGGAGCGAGCTCGTCTGATTGAGAATGACATGACGGCTACTCAGCAGCGGTGGACTGCGAGTAGGAAGAGGTTTGGAGGGGAGACATCTGGCAGTGGTTCCTCTGGGAAGAGGAGATTTGTTCCTGGATCTGGATCTGGAGATTCCAGGAAGAGCGGAGGATCGTCTGGTACTGCTACCAGTACGACGAGTTCTGGATCAGTCAGTTCGGCACCTGTGTGCCAGAACTGTGGACGACGACACTTTGGCCAGTGCTACAGGATGGCTGGTCTGTGCTTTCGATGTGGTCAGCCGGGACATAGGATTGCAGAATGTCCGCAGATGGGATTTGATCAGCGTTCTGAGTTCCGATCTGAGGGCTTTGTCAGACCTACCGGTTCAGCAGCAGGAAGACCGAGGACTGTTCCTCCACGCCCTGAGGGATTTGCTGGTAGAGGTGGTGGTTCTAGTTCTGCACCACGGAGACCACCTACGATTCAGAGGGAGCAGAGTAGTTCTGTTGCTTCAGCTCCTGTTCCAGTTCAGCCACGAGTTTACAGTCTGAGTCAGCAGGAGGCTCGTGATGCTCCGGATGTTGTGACAAGTACGGTTTACATTTCTGATCAGCCCTGTCGTGTTTTGTTTGACTCTGGAGCGAGTCATTCTTTTCTGTCCGAGCATTGTTTTGAGATTTTACATTTGGATTCGATGGTTTTACCGGTTTCTTTGTCTGTGATTTTACCGGCTGGGAATCCATTGATTGCTCGACAGTTTTGTTTGTGTGAGATCGAGATTTCTGGCAAGAAGTGGAAATCAAGTCTGATTCGATTGCCGATTTCGTCGTATGATGTGATTCTGGGCATGGATTGGCTGAGTCAGTATGAGGCCCAGATAGACTGTCTGAAGAAGCAAGTGAGTTTGCTTGTGGCTGGAGAGAGAGTTGTATTTCAGGGATTACGAGGTGTTCTCTCCAGTCTGGTTTCTGCGTTGGAGGTGAGCAGGATGTGGAAGAAAGGATGCCCAGTATTTTTGGCTTCGGTGCGGGATCTGAACCTGGAGGTTGGTTCTGTTTCTGAGATCCCTGTGGTACGGGAGTTTGCCGATGTTTTTCCTGAGGAGTTGGTTGGTTTACCTCCGGATAGAGATGTGGAGTTCTCTATCGATGTTTTTCCGGGTACCGCTCCGATATCGAAAGCTCCGTACAGGATGGCACCGAAAGAACTTTCTGAGTTGAAAGTTCAGCTTCAGGAGTTGGTTGACAGAGGTTTTGTACGTCCTAGTGTTTCGCCCTGGGGAGCACCTGTATTATTTGTGAAGAAGAAGGACGGTACACTCCGTATGTGTATTGATTACAGAGATTTGAACAAGGTCACGATCAAGAACAAGTATCCTTTGCCTCGGATAGACGACTTGTTTGATCAGCTTTCCGGATCTTCGGTATTTTCGAAGATTGATTTGAGATCCGGATATTATCAGGTGAAGGTGAAGGAAGCTGATGTGGTGAAGACTGCTTTCAGTACTCGGTACGGGCACTACGAGTTTTTGGTTATGCCTTTTGGGGTAACCAATGCGCCTGCGATTTTTATGGATCTGATGAACCGAGTATTCAGGGAGTATTTGGATCAGTTTGTGATCGTCTTCATTGACGATATTCTGGTATATTCCGCATCTGAGGATGAGCATGCCAGACATTTGAGGATTGTGTTGGAGACTTTGAGGAGGCATCAGCTGTATGCCAAGTTCTCCAAGTGTGAATTCTGGCTGAAGAGCATTTCATTTCTGGGGCATGTGGTTAGCGGAGAAGGCATTTCTGTAGATCCCCAGAAGATTCAGGCTGTTGCTGATTGGCCAAGGCCGACTACGGTATTTGAGGTACGTAGTTTCTTGGGTATGGCCGGATATTATAGGAAGTTTGTGAAAGGATTTTCACAGATTTCGACTCCTCTGACGAGACTGACTCAGAAGTCAGTTCCTTTTGTTTGGACACCGGAGTGTGAAGCTAGTTTTCAGAGATTGAAGGAGTGTTTGACTTCAGCTCCAGTGTTGGCACTTCCGTCAGGTACGGAGGGTTTTCAGGTGTTCAGTGATGCTTCACTGAAAGGATTGGGTTGTGTTCTGATGCAGCATGGTCAGGTAATTGCTTATGCTTCGAGACAGTTGAAACCACATGAGAAGAATTACCCGACGCATGATCTGGAGTTAGCTGCAGTTGTTTTTGCTTTGAAGATTTGGCGTCATTACTTGTATGGCGTCAGATGTGAGATCTTTACTGATCATAAGAGCCTGAAGTACATTTTTACTCAGAAGGATCTGAATCTGAGACAGAGGAGGTGGCTCGAGTTGATCAAGGACTACGATTTGACTATTCAGTATCAGCCTGGGAAGGCGAATGTGGTAGCGGACGCTCTGAGCAGGAAGTCTTCTGGATTCTCAGGTATTCAGCTTACCTGTGATGACTTTCTGATTCGTGATTTGGAGAGATTGCAGTTGGAGGTGGTTTCCTCCAATGATTTGGAGTTGGCTCAGATGAGTATTCAGTCTTCTTTGGAAGCACGGATTCAAGAAGCCCAGAAGTCAGATTCTGATTATTCGAAGTTGATTGCTCAGATTGGATCTGGTAAGACTCCTGAACTTCGAATTTCTGATTCTGGTGCTATTTTCTGTAAGAACAGGTTGTGGGTACCTGTGTTTGGAGACTTGAGGCAGGAGATTCTGTACGAATCTCATCATTCTGGCTACACTGTTCATCCAGGCAGTGGTAAGATGTACGCTGATATGAAGCTTTCGTTTTGGTGGCCTGGGATGAAGAAGGATGTAGCAGAGTTTGTGTCGAGATGCGAAGCCTGTCAGTTGGTGAAGGCAGAGCATCAGCGACCGGGTGGACTGTTGCAGTCGTTGCCTATCCCTGAATGGAAATGGGAGGAGGTAACGATGGATTTTGCGATGGGTTTTCCTCGATCTAGACAAGGACATGATGCCATTTGGGTGGTTGTAGATCGATTGACGAAGTCAGCCCATTTTCTTCCGATTAGACAGACGGATTCAGTTGATCGCTTGGCACAGATTTATGTGAAGGAGATAGTCAGATTGCACGGTGTGCCTCGTGTGATCGTATCTGATCGAGATGGACGTTTTACTTCCAGACTTTGGAAAGGCATTCAGCAAGGCTTGGGTACGAAACTGCATTTCAGTACAGCCTTTCATCCTCAGACCGACGGACAGTCTGAGAGGACGATTCAGGTACTGGAAGATCTGTTGAGGCTTTGTGTTCTGGACTTTAGCGGAAGTTGGGAGGATCATATTCCGCTGATTGAGTTTGCCTATAACAACAGTTTTCAGTCCAGTATCGGTATGGCACCGTACGAGGCTCTGTATGGCAGGAAGTGTCGTACTCCTTTGACTCTGACGGAGGTCGGAGATAGACAGGCTTTGGGGGCCACTTTTGCTGATGAAACTGCTCAGAAGATCAATTTGATAAGAGAAAGATTGAAAGCCGCTCAAGATCGACAGCAGAAGTATTACAATCAGAAGCACAGATTTGTTGAATTTCAGGTCGGTGACTTTGTGTATGTCAAAGTCAGCCCGATGAAAGGTGTGAGCAGATTTGGTCAGGTAAGCAAGCTTAGTCCAAGGTATGTTGGACCATTTGAGATTTTGGAAAGAATTGGAAAAGCTGCTTACAAGTTATTGCTTTCTGAATCTATGCCTGATGTGCATAATGTGTTTCACGTATCCACTCTGAGGAAGTGGGTTTCAGACTCTGGGAAGAAGGTGTCTGCTGATGAGGTGGAGATTCAGGAGAATCTGGCGTACAAGGAAGAGCCAGAGCTTATTTTGGCGTACGACGTCCGAAAGTTAAGAAATAAAGAGATTCCGATGGTTAAAGTCCAGTGGAAGCACCGGACTGCACGGGAAGCAACTTGGGAGAAGGAGTCTGATATGAGACGGTCGTACCCGTACTTGTTTTGACTGAGTTTGGACTGGATAATGTCGAGGACGACATTTTTCTGAGTTGGGGAGATTGTAATATCAAGATCTGCTCCAGTATCGTCCAGGACGATCTGGGATCGTCCTGGGACGATCAGTGGAATTCAGCTCCAGTTTTAGCCCAGTTTTGCTCCAGGTGATTTTCTGCATGCATCGTCCAGGCCGATTGGAGACATCGGCCAGGCCGATCGGCACTGTAGAAAATATCGTCCATGCAATAGCCCTGAAGGGAGACCAGGCCGATCCTTTTGGTCGGATCGTCCCGGGACGATGCTGCGATCGGCCGGGCCGATCTGTGTATTATAAAGCTGATTTCAAGTCATTTTGAGGAGAGAGAAAATCATTAAAAACGAAAATATCAGCCGAGGAGAGAGAAAGTCGTGGACTTTTGTGAAAAAGTGGATTTTCGGACGACGCGGAGCCGTTTTCGATCGAAGTGACTGTTGAGGAAATTGCTGTGCTCGAGGTAAGGCACATTCTACCTTTCTCAATTTTCAGAACCGTCGTGTTTGGCGGTATATTCTGTCCGGATTTTGTTTCCGTTAGCGATTTTCGTCCGTATCTTTTGATCGGTTCAGTTTTTACCGCGTAACTTTCTGTATATTGTTGACGTGCCGAGTGTGCACATTTTGGTTATTTTCTGAAGATTTTCGTCCGGGTATTTTTGATTCGACTGTGTTTTTAGTCGACCGGATTTTTCTGTAAAATTGGAATTTATCTGTGCAGTAGAATAAAGATTCTGAAATGTTGATATCTGTATTCTGTGCGAATTCGGTAAATTTTCTTTGCAGGAATTTTTGTGTAAATTCCGTATACTGCCGTTGTGCTGCCCGATTTTTGGGTAATTTCTGAATTGTCCGTATTTCTTCTGAATTGAAATGCTATGTGTATAAGCTATAAAAAGGGAGCTATAAGGGGCCTGGATCCTATGAGATTCAGTTAGTGAAACGGAAAATCTGAAATGAGCTCAATCTGAAATCTGATATCTGTTCTGTTCCGGATCCGATGAATTTTGTTTTGGTGCTATAAGCACATCTGTTTTGGTGCCGTGAGCACAAAGGGAGACATAAGGGGCCTGAATCCTATGAGATTCAGTCAGTGTCTGGGAAGGGAGGCATAAGGGGCCGGAATCCGTAGAGATTCCGTCAGTGTCAGGGCATTTAGCTATATGTATCTGTACTACTTTCTGTATCTGTTCTGTTCTGTACGAAATTGTGATTATGATATGATATGATCCGTACGATTCTGATTTCTGTTTCTGACTCTGTTGATTTGTTCTGTTCTGATACGATCTGTACGACTCTGATGTGATCTGATATCTGTCCGTAAGTTTTGATTTCCGATTCTGTTCCGACTTCTGATCTGATTTCTGTCTGATAAGTTTGGTTTTGTTTTCTGAGGATTTAGATTGGTGGTTTGTTGCTTTGCTGAGCTGTTGAGCTCACCCTTGCTTTCTGGTGGTTTTCAGGTTCTGGGAAGGGCAAGGAAGTTCAGGACTAGGTTTCAGAGTCTGATCAGATTAGGTACTTTTGTACTTTTGATTTTTGTACAGTCATGGCTTTCCTGTTCTGTCTTTCTTTCTGTTGAAAGCCATGTACTGTTCTGTAGATGATTATTTTGAGGAAATGAAAAGATAGATGTTTTGTTCCGCTGCATTTGATGTTTTTAGTAGCTCTGTTGTTCTGTGCGCTTCTGTTGAGTTAAGAATTTGGAAGATCAGTTCAGTAACCTAATCCAAAGCCAGATCCTGGTTAGCTATTCTCCGTCGCGATCCGGCGCGGGCGGGATCCGTCTCGTCTCGGGTCGGGTCGTGACATCCTTGGTTGAAGTAGAAGAGGCACCCACCCCAGAAATCTGCTGGCCATCACTTGGTTGTGCCCCACTTAAAAGGCACTGCCGCTTGAGGGATTCGAGCACAGGCTGGGGATTCCCAACCGTGCTCGCCCACCAGCCAAGCTAAGCAACGGTGGGTAAAACCTGCAACAAAATAATGTGCTTAATTTAATCTAGCTAGAATGAATATAACACAAGATCAACACAATAAATTTATTTTATTTTTCAAGTTTTGGTTTGATATAAAACTTTTAAGTGAGTAAAACATTAATTCTTGATTTATTAAAAATATAACTAAAATTATAGGTTTCAATATTTGTCTATTCAAATCTCTCACAATAACATAAATCCCATTCCATCAAATTAAAGGATTTTCTTCCTTTAATTGATGAATACAACTTTTCGTAAATGTGAATATAAATCTATTGTAGGGAAAATTACTTTTTTAAAAGTTGTTATAAATATAGCTTACTGGCATATAAGTTTCTTAAAAGTAGTTAGAAAATAATAATCAAATAAAAATTATAATTACAATCTCAAAAGAAAAACAGTAAGAAATTTACGATCCATTTGAAATGAATATAAGTTTTTGTAAATATAATTACAAAATTGTTGTAAGAAAATTAAAATTTTAAAAATTGCTACAAAACACTTAAAAAAATTATCTCGAATGAAATCTTCATAGAATTATTCCTTTTAATAATATGCCTATACATTTAACTTTTAATTGTAAAAAATAAAATAAAATGTTCACAAATAGAAGAATATATAGTATATTAACAAATTTAAAATTAACACGCTGGTAAGTTTGAACCACCAAACTTTAATTTCTTTTCTCCAAAAGGAAGAAAGAAATAAACCCAAAAAAGGATCCAACAAGAAGAAGACCAACAGCACAAGGAAAGAATATGTATCATTCCCGAGGAATATATAGAGATAGAGAGAGATGGTGAAAGCAGCTTATAGGTGAGATCATAGAACTCAGCTCCAAAACCGACCAACCTTCCCAAAATAAAACCCTACAAACCCATTCCTTCTCTTCTCCTTTCCTTCACCCCATTCAATGCACTCTTCAGTGCCCAATCCCTTCTCCTCAGCCGCTTCCTGTCATGTTTTCCGAGCTGTTTCTCCCCAAAATCAATACGCATGTCAAACCCTATATTTTATTTTCCTCTTCTCTTATGTTTTGAATCACTCCGCTTCAAGACAAGGCCAGGCAAGCCTTCTCACGCGCGCGCGCTCTCTCTGTCTTCTTCCATGATTTGGCAAGTTTTGGATTTAAATGTCTTTGTTTGTTCTGATTGAGATTTTTTTTAATGAGCGCTGATATATATATATATATATATATATATAATCTCTCATTAAAAAATGTAGGAGTGCCATCCTTTAATTTAATTGATCAACATTATAAAAACCATTATAAAAAATAGGAGTTTTGGGGACAGGTGTTACTTGCTTTGCAATTCAAATTTTATTTGATTTTTTTTTTTACTTTTTTTATCGATTTTTAAACATTTAGATGATAAAAAGCTGATTTTTGTAACTAGGCAACTTAATTCAGAATAAACTTTATAAAACTATGCAGTTGTAGCTTTAAATTTTCTTTAATCAAATTTGTATTTCATCACTAATAATTTGTATAAAAAGCCTAACATTTACTCGTAATTATAATAATGTTATTTTCTCTTTTTATTATATTATTTAGGGCTCATTTGGGAAAGTTTTTATTTTTTTTAATATTTTAAAAAGTTCTTAACCAATATTAATTTTGTTTTTCAAGAAAAAAATTTTAAAAAATTAAATAAAAAATTTTTATAAAAGTTGTCATCTAAATATATATTAATTTTTATTGATGGTTTTCTTAGCATAGAAGAAGTACCAAAAAAAAAAAAAAACTCCCCAAAATTCATACATATATTTCAATATGCAGAGCCTCGGATCATGACCTCTAAGGTGAGAGATTGGGGCTTCATTGGGGACGGCTTTTTTACTGCTTCTTAAAGCAGTTTACTAGTACAAAAATTAAATTTTGTACTAGGAAGCTGCTTTAAGAATCAATAAAAAAGTCATCCCAGGCGAAGCTTAAGACTCTAGAAAATTTATTATTTGCGGTCACCGGACCGTCTGAAGGCGAATCAAGTGTGTTACGTCACCGGCCAGGTACACAACAATACATATAATACTAGTATAGAACAAAATGATAACGTGATACGTCCTGATTTGCCTTCAAATAGTGTATGGTGACCGCACATAATAATTTTTCAAGACTCGAGAGTCTAAGTTCTCAATATTTCAAAAAATGCTGACAGACTTTGTAGTAAGATAAAAATACTAAATAATAAAAATACACAAAAGAAAAAAAGACTTCAAACTCGAAGCATTTAAATTTTCTTGAAGTACAAAAACTATATAATATATTTGAGGTTTTTTTCAATTTGTTTTTAAATATCTTCGTATTTTTATATAAATTATTTCAGCATATCTTATTATTTTTCCTTCAAATTAAATAGACCTAAATTATTTATTTCGGTCATTATTTTCATTTAATTCCAGTAAACTTGAATCAAATTTTGAAAAATCAAGTCAAAACTAGTAAAACTGCAGGAAACATGACGCAGTTGAAAATGCTCAAATTTAATCGAAATCATAAAAAATCCATCGAAATTAGAACTCAATCTAACACTGATTCAAGAATATGATATTTAATTATGCCTACATTTATTAAAAAAAATACATTCAAATATAATTTTTTAATAGCTTAAATATTTCTAAAATAAAAAAGCAATCCAAATCAAATATATTAAATATCATCGCAATGTTCAAAGTTGTTAAAATAAGGAGAGAGAAAGCATAAGCTGGCATAAGAGCCAAATATTATCTTTAAAATAAATCAAATCAACGTCCAAAACATGCTATAAAACTAAGGAAAGCACTTCATTAACAACAAACTCTAGTAAGCCTATTGGGAGTACAGAAAGAGAAGCTATGGAAGAGGAGAAGCCTCCCTCGCCTCCTTCTTCCTTGCCGGCAGCTTCACCGAGCTCAAGGTGGAATCCAACCAAGGAACAGATCGCCATTCTGGAAGGTCTTTACTGGCAAGGCATCCGCACTCCAACGGCTGATCAAATACAGCATATCACCGGGAAACTTAGAGAGTACGGCTCCATCGAAGGGAAAAACGTCTTCTACTGGTTTCAAAATCACAAAGCTCGTCAGCGACAGAAGCAGAAGCAGGAGAGCTTTGCTTACTTCAGCCGTCTCATCCACCGCCACCCTCCGCCACCGCCGCAGCCACCCCCTCCACCGGCTATATCCTGCAGCAATGGTTTGTATACTAGAAAAGAAAAAAAAAATTGAATGTGTCATTTACTCGGCACTTTCTCTCATGTCAAACTCATTAAATGTTATTTTAGCGCAAATGCATTGAAATAGTGTTGAAGATTGTGAGTGTGAGAGGTACTTCTGAAAAATTTTTGTTTTTTTTTAATTTATTTATTTTTTCTTTTATAGCATATGAGTTTGATTTTGCTTGGTTTTTACGAACTCTTTGTTTTGATCTGCCACTTTTGTTCGTTCAGATAGTAAGTTGAATTGAACCAATTACGATTATTATTATTTGTTTGGATATCTTGATTCGTGAGTACTGTGCATCTTAAATATTATTCTGCAAAAACTTTAATATTTAGTAATAAATATATAAATCGCACTTAAACATTTTAAGCACAAAATAATTTCACCATTATATAAAATTGTTCATTACTTGCATGCATTATCAAACCTAATATTTTTTCTTGTATATGCAGTACTTTGTGCTCCGTTTTGCCTGCGAGTTCCTCAAGTTGAAGGAGTTGGTTTGTATAAGCCACAGTACCCTCACGTCTACTTAACCGGAGGAGCTATGAAGAGGCCATTACCGGAGCTTCAAAGAATGGAAATGGCTTCAAAAAAATCGCTAGAACCGATCTCCAGTACTGACCAATGCTCCTATGAAACACTGCAGCTTTTCCCCCTTCACCCAACCGGCATAATGGAGAAGACAGGAAGCTCTCTCACCTCTTCCTCCATGGAAACTATGTGTAATGAAGAAGAAGGTCGGGATGAAGAAGGTTGCGAGATCTTGCCGTTCTTCAACTTCTTTGGTGATAACCGGAGCTAACTGGGTTTAATATAATATAACTGGTTTTGAAGAGATTTAATGTATTCTGCTACAATCTCTTTATTTTTTTTTTTCCTTTGTTTTAGGGTGATTCGAGCAAATCAATTGCTAGCTTGGGCGGCTATAATTTCCTGGTTTTTTGTGTTTTCAGACTAAATTAATTTGTGATTGAGAAGATGAAGGGTTGCTTGAATTTGAACATTTATTTTGGCTGGTTTTTGTCTGTCATTCTTCTCTCTTTACTCATTATTTATATCAAATTTTACTAATTTTTATAAGCTCAGTTTCATTAGCTAATTATAAGAAACTGCATTTCTTATAATAATTAATGGAATTAATTTTTATTTAATATATATTGAGAATAATAATAAATATTTATAAATTCAAATTTAAATGCAATTGGTACTGATTAGTAAATACTTATAAGATATGATTTCTTTCTATTTGAAAATGAGAATATTGCGTGTCTTGCACGCCATTAGCCGACGTGGGCTTTGACTTTTGGTACGTTGGAAGAGAAGAGTTCGATCTTTGGCAGTTCGCCGCAGGGCTTATTTGGTGCATGTATTGTTTAGATATAGCATTCTGCCGTTTCTAGTTTTTGTTTTTTCTTTTGGAAATTTAGGGCCACGCTATTGTTAGATTTGAGATTAAGGTTTCATTTGGATAGATTTTTTTGTGTTTTTTAAAGTAGTTTTTTAGTATAAAAATTAAAAGTATTATACTCAAAAGTTAATTTAAGAAGCAACAAGAAAGTCATCCTAAATGAAGCCTATGGTTCCCTTTGGACTTAAAAATACTTTTTTATTAAAAAAATCTTAAATTAATAAAAAAAAGTGTACTAAAAATTAATTTAAAAAATAATAAAAAAATTATTCCAAATGAAAACGAAATATAAAAATATAATTTAAAATAATAATAATAAAAACAATTAAATATATGATGAAATATATAGAGTCAAAATAATAAAACAATTTCAACGAGATGGTGCTAAAAACTCATTTAGACCATCAAAGCAATATATTAAGGTTTTGTTTGAGTTAACTTTCTTATTGCTTCTTAAAATAAATTTTTAATACAAAAATTTTAATTCTTATACTAAAAGGTTGTTTTAAGAGATAATAAGAAAATTGTCCCAAATAAAACCGAAATTATGTGATTGTTGATGTCGAAGAAAAAGGAAGTAAAACACATATACCTAAAAAGATATTATCAAAGTTCTTTTTTAAGACATTTAGGGCAACAAAACTGGCACACATATCATATATATACGTAAGACTCAAACTCTCAAAACCTTTTAGTTTGCACTCAAAATTTTCAACCAACAAATCAAGATGAACTCAATGATCAAATAAGTCATTAATATGCTGTACTGTATAAGTCAAAATAATAATAAAAAAAATTTATCTTCATTTAATAAATATTTTAAGAAAGAAAATATGATTATTACACCGGCGGCGATGTGCAATTTTTATTGAAACATAATTTATCTGATGCAGATTATCTGAATCTTTTTTTTTATTTTCTTATTTTGTTTATCTGAAACTTAAGTCAGGGATGCTACCCGTAATTCATTTTATAAAATACATATTTTAATAATGATACGTCATCATGAAATTATCTTGATTGGGCACGAATCTCGAGGCAAAATCAATTCGGAAACGTCAAAAATTAAATTCGAGAGCATATGAACTCCGATTTCAGCGAGCTTACAGTCAAACTGAGCGTCTCGGAAATATGAATCCAACGACACCAAATTCGACCCAATCCGAGCCCAAATGAGTCCGAATCAAGGACCCGAAGTGCTATTGGAAGCTTCAAACCGCAATTTGAGTTATCAAACGGTCTTCAATTTTAACGAGCTTATACTCAAATCGAGCGGCTCGACGAGACAAATCCAACGAGCCCAAGATTGCCAAATTCCAACATCATTAAGGCCTTCAAATGTCTAACGAACGGTGCATGATCAAAGGATTCGATATCGGTCGTCCATTCAAAACACTCCCAATTCACCCCTGATCTCATGCCTATTTACGGGCTATGTCACTCCAGAAAAACTATAAATAGAGCACTCATTCTACACCAAAGGAACTAAAGTGAAGAGAGAGAAGAAGAAGAGAAGGAGGAGAAGAAAGAAGCTCCTCCTCGACCACCGTCGGAGCTCTTCCTGCCGCCCGAACACGCTGGAATTCTGCGTGATATTCAGGAGAACGCAGGAATTCTTCCCAACTCCACGTGATGCTGAAATTCTTCCCAATTTGCAACAGAGTTCCCTCCTGACGCCGAAACTCCGCCCAAGTGAAACCGGAGTTCTCCTTTGTCACCAACAGACGTCAGACTTCTACCCGACGTCGAACCTTCACTCTTCGCCAAGTTTCTACCCCACGCCGGACTTCTACCGGTTATCGGACTTCGCTGGACGTCTACGTGAAGATGGATTTCTTTCCATTGTTGGACTTCTACCTGACGCTGTCCTTCTGATCTTCGTCGTCAGACTACAGTCTTTCCGACCTCCGTCGCCCGCCGACTACGGTCCTCCTGACTTATGTCGCCCACCGAATACAGTTCTTCCGACCTCCGTCGCCCGCCGACTACGATCCTCCTTACTTACGTCGCTCGCCGACTACAGTCCTTCCGACCTCCGTCATCAACCGACTACGGTCCTCCTGACATACGTCGCCCACCGACTACAAGTCTTCCGACCTCCATCGCCCTCCGACTACGGTCCTTCCGACAAAACGAACATGTCAACAATGACTCTTTGTGTTAACATCATGTATTGTACTCCATAAGATGTACATCAAGCTAAGACCTTCCACCAAGGAAGGGCCTCATTTGTAATCGACTGCAATACTAGTGGATTCATTCAAACTGGGCTAGGCCCCGTGGTTTTTCCCTCTTTTTAGGGGTTTTCCACGTAAAAATCTTGGTGTCTCATAAATGCTAGACCATTTCTCTTATCTGATTGTGTGCCGGATTTTCGTACAACGCTAAGACGATAAACTTTATATTTCTCTACCGTAGCGAATACTCCTGGACGCAACAAATAAATTTTTAGTTTTAGAAGCATCAAATGGTTTCAACTAGAAACTTTTAAATTTGTCATGAGATCTACCGAATTATATTTTTCAGCAAATTTGAAGATAGGCGAATGATAATCAAAGTATAAATAAGCTGAAGTCAAGAATCCAAAAATATAATTTTGTTATTATTTAAGAGATAAAATTCATTGAATTGTATATGTTTATAATTCAAATGAAAGTGTCAAAAAGATAAATCTAATAAGTTTGGTGTGCTTTAGGAAAATCATGATAAAATATTTAAAAAAATTTAGAATTAAATTTAGAATCATTCGAATACCCGACTTTAACAAATTTATAGTCAAATTATGTATCTTAATGAAGAAAATCTAACACTTCAAAGGTGATCAAATCCAAGTGTAAATAATTCCAAATGATTCTAAATTTAAGGAGAAGTGGAAAGTTGCATTAGGTAGTCAACAACCAGCATAAAACTTGTCAAATCATAATGACATGAATCATTTAACACATTGTGTTAATGCTAGAGCGTTCCCTGGAAGTGATAACTGTATGGCCTGAATACAATGAGAAGCATGCTTCTATTCAAATCATTAGAGATATGCATGTTGGAGTTGTTACTTGTGTTCAAACACATGGTGGTTTAACCAAGTGTTTTCCAATTTCATTTGGATTAAATAAAGGATCAGCCTTAAGCCCATATTCTTTTGCTTTAGTTGTAGATGTTCTTATTAGAGATTTGTAAGAGGATGTTTCATGGTGTATGCTTTTTGCTGACGATATTCTTCTTGTTGATAAGACAAAAGAAGGAGCTGAAGGTAAAAATAAAAAAAAAATAAATAAAAAAAAAAAGGAGCTGAAGGTAAACTTGAATTATGAAGGTCAACCTTAGACCGAGTCTAAAGATTTTCGTTTGAGTAATCTAAATTCGAATACATTGAGTGAAATTTTAATAGCAATAGTTGTAGTGAGGGGGTTTGTGACTTTGAGCAATTAAGTCATTAATATAAGTATATGATTTAGATGCCTTGGGTCTATTGTTCAGAGTGATGGTGAAATAGATGAGGATATTATTAGTAGAATTCAAGTTGGATAGAAGATGTGGAGGAATGCATCGGGGTTGTTGTGTGATAGAAAAATATATTACTCAAACTGGGAAAATTCTATAAGATGATGGCTAAACATGCAATGCTTTATGGCACAGAATGTTGGCCATTAAAAGAGAAGCATAAGAGTTTAGGTGAACACTGAGGTGGCTCATCCTGATTCGTCTCCGGACGACATCAAGTGACCACACGTAAAGGGTGGGGTAAATAGTTTGATATCATCAATGATTACGTTTGAATTCAACAATATCTATATAATTTTTGAAAGAAGTAACCATTTTAACTTCTTAATTATCTTATGTCATTTTGAATGGAAAAAAAAACCCATTATACCTTTGCCACAAGTACTTAGAATTGAATCACATATTGTTAAACTTTAAATTTTCATAATTATTTTTTCGACGAGCCATCCTCTCATTGAAATAAATTGATTTCTATTTAAATAATGATAATAATAATTCACACAAATTGTTCATTTGCAGGCCTATACGGAAGGAACTTTTATTTGGTACGTTCACTGGACGTAGAGGAAGGTTCGATTTTAGGCAAAAAAGTGCTTGTACCGAGTTTTTTAAAAAAATACCTAGTTTTTTGAAAAAACTCGGTACAGACCTTTTTTGCCTAAAACCGAACCTTCCTCTACATCCGGTGAAGGTACCTAATAATTACTCATACGGAAGGACTCGTCAAATGTCAACTGATTCTTCCAAATGACTTCATGGCAATCCAATTAAGCAAAGCCGTAAGTTCTTCACGACCCTGAGTTCCTCACCGTGTTCTCCATCGCCGTCCTCATCAGTCCCATCGCGGCCGACGCACCACCCTCCCCATCATCTCCTTCACCAAACCAATGCTACTCGGTCTCCACCGTAAATGAGTATATCCTCCCGCCCACCTCAATAACACTGCATCCGGGCTCCTTCCCAATCTTCTTTATCCTCATCTCCCTCCTCACCCTCGCCGCCTCCTCCTTCCTCCCCGCTTTCGCGTAAACATTCGCCATCAGCACCCAATCCCCATGGTGTCGCGGCTCCACCCGCGCAATCTCACTCATTGCCAGCTCCGCCATCTCAACCTCGCCTCGCGCGCTGCTCGCGCCCAGAAGCGTTCGCCAAAGCACTGCTTCACTTTGCCCCGTCGGCGAGCTCCGGATCAACCCAAGCGCTTCCTCCAGCCGGCCGGCTCGACCGAGAAGATCTACCATGCACCCGTAATGCTCTGTTCTGGGATCCAATCCGAACCGCGTTTTCATGTCGTTGAACAATCTTTTCCCATCCTCGACCATCCCGGCGTGGCTGCACGCCGAAAGCACGCTGACAAACGCGATCCCGTCAGGTCGGATCCCGAACTGAACCATCTGGTCGAAAAGGTTGACAGCCTCCGGCCCCCGCCCGTTAACAGCCAGCCCAGTGATCATCGCCGTCCAGCACACGAGGTTTCGCCGGGAAGTGAGTTCGAAGATCTCCGCGGCTCGGGCGATTGCGCCGCACCGGGCGTACATGTCGATGAGAGCGGTGCGGACGGTGATTCCTTGGTCTATTTCGTGCTTTTTGGCGTAGGCGTGAACCCACTCGCCTAGCTCGAGCGCTCCGGCGTTGGCGCATGCTGAGAGCGCGCTCACGGCGGTGATTGCGTCCGGGCGCGGGTGGGGAGCTTTTTGTAGAGAGCGGAAGAGGTCAAGGGCTTCTTGGGAGAGGCCGTGCTTAGAGTAACCCGCGATCAGGGAGTTCCAGGTGACGATGTCTCGCTCGGGCATTTCGTCGAACAGAAGGCGGGCGTCGGTCAGGTAACCGCATGTGGAGTAGAGGTTAACGAGGGCGTTGCGGACGAGTAGGGTTTGCTCGAGTCCCGATTTGAGGGAGTGAGCGTGCATCTGCTGGCCTTCGTGGAGGGCGAGGAGGCGGGAGCAGGCTTTGAGTAGGGCGGGGAAGGTGTGGTGATTTGGAGGAATGGCAGCGAAATGGGCGGCGCAGTAGAAGCGGATGGCGCTGGCCGGAGAGTTGGAGTTGGCGAGGGACTGGACGATGGTGTTCCGCATGAAGGCGGTAGGTTTCGGGGAGCGGGAGAAGACGAGGAGGGCGTAGTCCATGGCACTAGAGTCATGGTCGGCTGCGGAGGCGGAGGCGGCGGCGTAAAGGGCAACGAGGCTGTTCTGGGAGGAGCGGGAATGAGCAAGGCCTGTTTTAACAAGAGCCGCGTGTAGCTGCTTAGTTTCTGAGAGTTTGATGCCGCCGTCGGTGATGATTTTTGAGGGTGAAATAGGATTGAGGGTATCGAATTGATCGGGAGAAGCAGATATCAGAGAGGTAAGGGCTGTCATTTTACTCCATTACTTCTGCCGGCTGCTTCTTTAGTTAGCCGATTTCTTTGTATTGATGTGTGATGCATACTAGTAAATAGTGATAGACTAATGGTAACCAGTTTCCTACATGTGATCAAGTTAAAAGAAAAGGCTCAACATTGACGGGCTGTTTTAGCTTGGGGTCGTTTAGGGTTTGGGTGAAAAAAAATTAAGGTAGGGTAAAATAGAATATAATATAAAAGGAATAGAGCTCATTGAAAATATTTAAAATTGTTTGAATTAATATAAAATAAATATTCATAAATATTATTTTATTTAGCTTAAAATAAAATGAATTTAATGTAAAGCTAAACAATGATAGTAGGTAGTGGTTGGTGGGCGATAGAGCTAGTGGGTTGTGTTCGACCCTTGTTGGCAGCTAGCGATGAGCTATGGCAGTGATAGCGATAATGGTAGAGAATTTAATTATGATGTATTTGACAATCAAACAAGTCTAACAATCTTCAAATACATCAATATTGAGCTTGATGATGAATTCCAAATATGTCAAAAGTTTATTTTGTATTTCTTTTACTTTAGAATAAACACTAATATTTTCAACACTCTTACATTTGGAATACTTTACATGCATTTTTTCAAACCAAACAACCTTTGATGAAAAAAATGCGAGCGTAATTTTTTTCAAATTCAAGATTTTTTGAAAATTTTGTAGGTTTTGATAACAAAATAATGCAGAATAAAATTTTGATGAATTTTAAATTTACTTCGAGTTTAATTTTGATGTATTCAAAATTTGTCCATTTTCGATCAAATTCCAAATTATGCCTAAACCTGAGTTCGCTATAAAATATTTCAAATACAATAATTTTATAAATTTTGTTGTTTGTTTTGATAAAAAGGGAATGCTCTCCTTAGTTGCTCTTTTACTTTCCTTTGGTTATGTTAACTCTCTACAAAGATTAATTATACAGGTTTTGTTACTTTTTTTTACTGTGAAGTTTTCTCCATTTTAGTACTTTTGGTGCAAATGCGAACCCGCTTGACTTGACAGTAAGAATTGTTAATATTCCTTCTTCCATTATGGCATGTTTCATAGCTAAGGGCCTTATACCGCATGCCTGGGTTCATATATTACCCAGAGATGTATACTAAATCAGACAAAGTAAATGAAAAAGTTAGCATGTGAGCTAACGGTCCTAAAACAACAAAGGAGAAGAATAAAACAGAGAAGTGGAGACGCCTCAGGTAACGATCCACATGGCCCGATAACTTGTCTCCGCGTCTCAACTCAGTAAAGATGCTCCGCATCATGCGTCCCCTCTCCAAAGAGTTGCAGTCCCGGCTTGATGTCAACAGAACTGTTCTCAGGTGGTCCGGTGGATGATAGGGATATAGATCTACAACATAAAAGTACTAGGAGTATTGAACTCCACAGGTAACTGGATCACATATGCATTGTCATTTATGCAGCGAAGTACGGGAAAAGGCCCGAATTTTCTTTGACCAAGCTTGCTATACCACCCTGCTGGCAATCTTTCTTTCTTCATCCGAACCCATACAAGGTCTCCTGGCTTGAACAGCTGCCTCTGCTTGTGACAATCAGCATCCCGCTTGTATTTGGTATTTGATTCTGCTAGCTTTGATCGCACCTTGGCTATACGATCAGAAAAATCTTCTGCCAATGTTGCTGCGGCTTTGCTTTTGCAATTCAGAATCGCTGCAATATCTAAAACAATGTTTGGTGCTTTAGTGTAAACAATGTCAAATGGAGACATACCCGTAGAGTGGTTTGTCATCGAATTAAATGCAAATTCTGCTTGGCAAAAGACATCATCCCAGATTTTCGGTTGCTCTTGTACTAAACAACGCAGCAAGTTTCCCAACGTCCGATTAACCACCTCCGTCTGTCCGTCAGTTTGGGGATGATAGGAGGAACTCAGCTGCAGTTGTGTCTTGAATCTCTTCGACAATTCTCTCCAGAAATGGCTTATAAATTTCACATCACGATCCGATGTGAGGCTTCTAGGAACACCGTGAAGTCGCACAATTTCTCTGAAGAACAGTCTCGCCACATTTTGCGCATCAAACGTTTTTTTACAGGCAATAAAATGAGACATTTTGGAGAAACAATCAACGACTACCATAATCGAGTCATTTCCCCGCTTAGTGCGAGGCAAGCCCAGTATAAAATCCAAGCTTAAGTCTTCCCAAATAGATTCCGGCACTGGTAGAGGTTGATACAACCCTGTGTTTTGTCCGCCGCCTTTATACATTTGACAAACCGAACAGCGGTCTACAAATTTGCTCACATCCTGTCTCATGTGAGGCCAAAAAAATTTGTTCTGTAATTGTATCATTGTCTTGTCTCTTCCGGCATGAGCAGCCAGCCCTCCCCCGTGAATTTCCTGAATGATTCGCTGTCTCCATGAGGACTGTGGTATGCATAAGAGATTTCCTTTGAACAAATAACCGTGCCGCATAGTATAGTCATCGTTGTTCTCCTTGTTAACACACTGTAGCCATTTATGTCCAAAATCCTTATCATCCCGGTACAAATCCTGCAGCAGCTCTAATCCGCTGAAGTCAGTCTGCAGCTGAGTGATTAGTGCAGAGCGACGGCTTAACGCATCTGTTACGCGATTCTGAGCTCCACTTTTGTGTTTCAACACGAAAGTAAATTTCTGTAAGAACAATATCCATCTCGCGTGCATACGGTTTATGTTTTTTTGTGTGTTGATGTATTGAAGAGCTTTATGATCACTGCATAAAATGAAATCTTGGTGTAGTAAATAGTGTTTGTCACGACCCGATGTGGGTCTCCGAAAGGATTCCGCTCGTGTGGTTCGAATGCAAAGAGTACGATCACACTATCCCGTAGGACAAAATGATCGTAGACCTTTACAATTGACACAAGCAGGCCGATGGAAGAGCAGATGGAGTTATAGATACGATTAGCCATGGAGGATAGCGGCTTTCACCTACCAACCTCGATGGATAATAATATCTATAACCCAAAAGTTCACGAGATTTCCCCTATTCGATACATCAGCATCGAATAGGGTTTATTTGATTGTGGGGATCGGTTTCCTACGGGCGCAAGCCCCCGTAGTTAATTACATCCTAAGCCTTGACTTAGGAAAACTCTCGATTAAGGATATTAGATTATCTTCTCCAGGTGGGTTTAGTGCAAAAGGGTTTCTAGGCTTTCCTAATCAAAGGGGAAGGTCCCAAATTGGCTCAATCAGATCACACGTGGTTCAGTCAACATTCGATTGGCTCGAAGAAGTGAAAACTGGAGAAAAAGAGAAGAGACAAAGCATTCAAACAAGCACGAGAGAAAGACGGAAGTGGCGTCATCTGTGTGACGCGGATGGGTAGGATTTATAGCTTCCGAAAGGATGGATAGCTTACCCACCAATAAGGTGTATAGGGATACACTCGTACCACTCACCTTTAGATCCTAAATCTATAAGAAATGTAGTGTTGTACACACAACACTAGCATCTACGACCTAGCTAATGCGATCTGGACTTATCCCTTGCCTGAAAAAGGAAGCCAGCTAAAATCCTAAGCACAATCAACCGTCCTATATGTATGCAAGATGAGAAGGCTCTATCCTAATGAATCAAGGATTTGAAACTCTGTAATATGCAAATTAGTAAATCTAGCGTTGTATGATGCATGAAACAAATGCATGAGTAAGAAAGATCCTTAGGTCCACTAATGCAATGTATGTATATAAAGTGCGTTGTGGAGAAAAGTGTGTAAGAACAGATGTATGCATGACATCCAGAGTACAGAAAAAATAAATAAACACACCCTAAGGGTATCCTTCAGGCAAGATACCCGCACAGAAAATCATCAATCATCATGCCCACTTCGTGTGGGAAAACAGCGATGCCCAATGGCATGAATAGGTGGCCTACTCGACAGGCCTAAATGACCCTAATGGTCTCTAAGGCTCACAGAAAAAAAAAAGAAAAGGGGAGGGGGGTATCGTACCCAAAACCGGAAAGGGCCAGAATCCTAGCAGAAAACCAACGATGCCCACTTCGTGTGGGAAAACAACGATGCCAACCGGCACAAGTAGGTGGCCTACTCTACAGGCCTAAATGACCCTAATGGTCTCTAGGGCTCACAGAAGGGGGGCAAGCTTTGACCTATAGGGCCAAAGCTTCGTCAGTGAACTAACCTAAGGCTAGCTATCTAAACATGCTAGAATACCTATTAACAAGTTGTGTGTGATGTGTAGCAGTTTCGATATATAAGTAGAAGTTTAGGTTGCAAAAATCATACCTGAGCGTGGCGCAGCCACTCAATAATTCCAAGCAAGCAAATTGTCCGTTGATTTTTGATCGTGCAAGACCCAGTGTACCTCACAAAATAAGATAAAAGAGGAAGATGTATATGAGCGTAGATGCCATTCAGAAAAGAAATGCAGGTAAATAACAAAAGTATAACTGACAGAAAATTAAATATAACTAACAAGAAATTTAATAATTGCATTTATAGAACATGTATAGATAGTAAATACTGAATAGCAAAAGAAAAATGCAAGCCTAACCTAGGACTAGAAGTAGTGTCCTAATCAAACCGGTCTAAGGTGTGTGTAGGCTGTGCAGTTTTTGATAGATCCTATGTAGGATAATTTAATTAAAGTTATTTGCATTTTTTTTTTATTTGTTCAAGGCCAAGGGGAGATTTTAATTGAAGTTTAAATATTAGTAATTTATGGTTGATTTTAGAATTTTATTTTTAGTGTTTGATTGATTACCACCTTTGTTTCACACCGAGGCCGTGAGGTTTATTTCACCCTCCTTGGGGCTAACTTAATAGCCTCGTAGGCCTGGGTTACCCAGTGGCAACCAATTTTTGTTGAATTATTAAGTTGGTTGTAAATTAGAAAAGAAATATAGATTAGGCAATTTATTATCACTTACGATTCGACTTAAACCAATTATGAAATTAATTTTACAGTTCTGCCATTCCACTGAATCCATTCGTGGCGTTGTGCCACCAGGCTCGAGGAACCAGGCCTCCTTAGGACACTTAGCCCCGCAGCCCGGAGTAGTCCATCCAATAAACTTCATCTTTGGAATGGTTGTTATGTATTAAGGGATTTGTTAATTGATTTTAAAGGATTACTCTATGTTTGACCTTTAAGAGTTTTTTTTTATCCTAATGAGTTTAGTTTGTAATTTAATCCCTAATAAAATCTACATCTTTTAGATTTTAGATTGGTTAGGGATTAATTATTAAATTAGTTAAAATTGATTTGAGTTTGTGTTTTAGACTCGTAGTTTAATAATTATAAATGTTGATAATAACATGATTAAGAATTGAGTGTTTTAATAGATTTTTAGAATTAGATTAGAATTGGTTGGTTGATTATTAGTGAATTAAAGAAAGAAAAGGCTAAACCTAGGAAGACGTGTCGCTAAGTTTGATTTTAATGTCTCTATCCTATAAGGAGCATGCACCCTAAGTCTATATTTTCTAAGACTCAGTCCTTAATTTTTGTCCTTAGATGTCACTAAAGTTGTAGGGATAAAAAGAGTTTTGTTTTCTAACACTTAGGACTGTCGTACATGTGTCACTAGGCTTAGAGAATCTATAGCAAATCAATAGAATGAAAAAGAATGAAAATTACAAATAAAAGGGATGTAGGCATTGTTGTTTTGGACACACTTCGTAGAAGTCAAGTGTATCCTAGAATAGCAACAATGCCCTTTGCTGTTCCCATTCCAAACGAGGCACTTGATACGTTTGACTCGACCACTCCCGACACACCTTAAACCAAGGCTAAATCAACTAAGGGAGATGTACTTCTAAGACCAGACTCGGGCCTAGATTCTCTATGGTTTTGCACTCATCCCAAAATTCTATATTTTAGAGACTGACGCCCAAAGGGGAGCCCAAGGGAACAAGGACTGTCTTGCTCCAAAGAGGACACTAAAGACCTCTAACATAAAGCTCCTTAAGGTTTCAAATCCTACCAACTCACTTTTGAAATAAATATTAAAACAGTCTGACTCAAATGAAGAAACCATAATCATTTTCAAAAGGCGCTAAGGGACACTACTACACAAGTCTAAGAGAATCCAACATGACTTGCAAAGACTTCTAAACTAAGTGTCATACAAAATTCTACAAAAGGTTATCTACCAAAATCATGGTTTGACTCAAAGCCCTACAAGATAACGACAATCAAGTGCCTCTCCATCTTATTTGGAGTGGGGTAAAACAAAACAAAGCTTTCCAACGAGAAGATTTTATAGAAAAACCCCTCATTGCAAAGCATCCGTTATAAAACATTCGCAAGACGAAAACACATAAAATTCCAACGCAAGTCGATTCGCAAAACTCATGAAACAAAACTTCTCGATGCAAAAAAAACTCGCAAAATATAATTCACAAAATTTATCACGAATCTTCGCAACACAAAACAACTCACAAAAATTTTTAATAAAGCTTCTCGATGTAAAACAATTCGCAAAACTTTCAACCATAAATACATTCACAAAACTCTTTTAAAACCAAGCATTTTCCCTCCAAAACATCTTTAACATAAAACAAATCAATATAAAACAGCGAGAAACCTACACGTAACTTGCTACTAAAACAATCCAGAAGTTAAAAAAAAAACTACGAAAAACTGCATATATTTCATTCTTACAACAATTCGGAAACTCAAAACAGCAAAAATCTGCACGTATACATTCCCGAAAGCAGTTTAGAGCAAGAAATTAATAAAAATCTGCACTTATCCATTCCCAAAAGCAGTTTGGAAACCTTACACTATGTGCCACGAAGCATGCGAACAAGCTCTCACAACCCAAGTCCATAAATTTCATCAATCACAAGGCCTTTATGTAATTACCATATCTTTCCAAAGAAGCTCGAAAGTGAATTAATATGCATATGAAACTTTTAAACATAAGAATGCTACATGATTATTTGCTAACGAATGTCATATCCGATGCTTCAATGCCAAACTAAAGCAAGAATTGAATAAAACCAATTCAATATGAAAGTCATGCTTTATACTCTAACAGGAAGGAAGATATGCATGTAGGAAAAGATGCTCTTGAAAGTTGTAAATAGAATTGCAAGGCATCTGCTAAGTCATTTTACATGCCTCTACTAAAGACATTATAATGTAATAAAATGCCACACATGAACCTTCTCCATAAAATACATTAATACACATAATTAAACTTTGCAAAAGTTTCAAATAATTCAAGATATTTGGATGATATTCTCTATGTAAAGTCTATGGATTTCCACATGCATTTATACTTTCGTTAACAAGAACTCGATGCAAACCTTCCAATATTTCTCAAAAGATGTTTACAAGAAAACTTATAAATGCTCACAAGTAAGAGAAAAGGGACATATGATTACTCTTCCAAAATATTCCATGAAAGAGAAGTGGCAAAATTGATTTATTCGTTTCCAACAAAACCCTTACAACACGACCAAACATAACGCTAATACATCAATATTCATGCCAAACTAATTGCACTTCATGAAGCCTTTGATGATGGATGCATTTTACTGTAAATAAGAACAATAAGATACAATCATATTCTACCATTCATTATTATCACATAAAGACAATTAGCGTAATACTAGTTGGGATGTTCGATGGAGGTAAAACTATGCTTGTACAACATCACCCTTTGATTAAAACTTATGAGATGCACTACTATTTTGATACTAAACATTATAAAAGAAAACTATTATTAAGGAAGATGCTCTTCTAAAGTTGGCTATATTCATTCACTTGCCCAAATCATAAATAGAATGAGAGATCCATACATATAAAATTCTCTAATCTTGAAGGAGCAAAGTTTATGAGGTGCGCATATTTAGTAAGTTCAAAACAAATCGATAAGCCCACAATATCAAATGTATACATGAAATTGAAACATATTCTCACATTCAACTCTTTCAAATCCAATAAAAAATTATGAATCACTTTGCATGCATATTTTGGTAAAGAGCAACATAATTTCCTATGGCCTTTAACGATTTATACATGGAAAATATCAAATGTATGTGCCAATAAACATCACATTCTAATTTTTTTTTACATAAATCCACCCACATGTCTTTGTTAATAAAAATTCACGCATACGTGATTCAACTCAAAGCATATATTTAACCAAAAACAACTAGAGTGGAAAAAGACAAAAGTAGCTTGTTTCTTTCAAACCCAAGAAAGTTGGCATTCCACTGGAATAATATAAGTGTCATTTATGCAATGGTCAAAGCAAACCCAATACCTCACTTATCAACAAAATCCTAATAAAAAAAACAACAGAGAAAACATGTAGTCGTTTGGAGCAAGAAAAAGAAACCAAACTTTGAAGAGAATCAATAGACCTCAAGCCTCCATAAAGCCAAAGCCACATAAAGCCCTTAATAACACTCATGGCTTTCCTTTGGAAGCATTATCACAAACATTTTGTATGCATGTTTTGATAAAGAAACAATGTGGCTCTTCAAAATTTGCTATCATTCACACCTAAAATTTCTAAAAGAAATAACATAACTCAAGTAGAATTTGATGCATAGTTGCTCGCTCTTGAATAAACAAAACTATTTATGACTAGCAACAATAACCTCCATATTCCAAAAGCACTAAAATGTCATGTGATACTCAATTATATATGATGAAACTAAACAAGAAGAGATGATAGGGAATGGCTTTGCCGAGCTAATCCCAACAGAAATCAGCCCAAGAAACCAAGTAAATTGGCGACGCATCTACTCATCAACAATTAATAAAATAAATCGGCACAGGCAATTAAAATTTAATAACAGCCACAATACAAACAAACTAGTGCAACAACCCAACTAGCCACGCTTCATGCTTCTTCCACAACAACCGCACCTATTGATCCACTGTAAATATGCATCTTCAACTACTCAAGATGGGAAAATTCATTGGAACTCGAATAGAATAGTGAATCCTACACAGCACATTATGAAACATCCATATCCCAACAGAACAGACTAAATTCCAAAAGTAAAGAAGAAGAATGAGAGACAAAGAATCGTGATGGGGTCAGATGACGCCATAATCCATTAAATAATGCAAATAGAAAGCTTTCTACTGATAGCTATGTATAAATCCCTATTGTAATGCCAGCTACCGTTGCCTCATAAGCTACAGGACATCCAAAAAAAAAGTCTAGATCATAAAAATAGCAAACATAGGGAGAAGCATGTGAAACTTTTAGATCTAAATATGCTCATCAAACATTTGGTCAAGTGACTTTAGATGCAAACTTAAGTTTCATGAAACACCCAAACAAATACCACAATTTTTTAAAGACATTTCACCAAACACTTGGTGTGCAACAATACAAAACTAAGCAAATGATATGACATGGAAATCAAATTCATAATGTTCAACCACAAGAGGTAAGAAGCTTTATTCTTGCTTCCCTTGTAGATCTTGTACAGATCTTGAAATAAAAAAAAAAACGTAACAGAAATTTGCCTTCACCTCAACTTATCAGATTCTTCAGCAGAAATATAAAGAAATATAAGCCAAGAGAAATAGCAGGTAAGGAACGGATACATGCCAGAGAACAGAGAGCTCAAAAAAAAAACTGAAACCCAACACTTCAATGAAACACCGTTTCCAATCTAAATAGGAAAGAGATCACCTTGCATATAAGCATATAACTAAGCATTGCAAAAGGGTCAGGTTCTTACGGCACCAACTCGTTTCCAAACCGACAATCCCTTGCGATTGTCGTCTCAGAAAAGAAGAAGAAGATAGAGAAAGAGAATGAAATAGAAGTAGAGGGGAAGGAGGAAGGGGAAGAAATCACCTGGCCTAGGGAAAAATCGATAGCCCAGATAGGAGCTCGAGTTGGCGTCGAGCTCGGTCCTGGAGATCGGACGTGCTTTCGCCTGTGCTTGGAGTCGCGAACTGAGAGGTCGGGGGGGAAGGTGGGGCGACTTCGTCTTTGGGGTTCGAAGGGCAGAGAGCGAGTAAGGGAGAGGAAGCTCCGTCTGGGAGGCGAAGCCGGGCAGTCAGACTCGGCTGGTTCACACGAAAGAGAGGAGGAAGGGGATTTCGGCCTTGGAGCACAGAGGAAGCGGGGAGCCTAGGGCTCCTTCCTTCTGCGAATCAGAGAGCACGGAGAGGGAGCGGGCCTTCGGGCACTGGCTCGGTCCGAACGGAGGAGAGACGGACACCAGAGGGGGATCTCCTAGGCTCTGCGAATGGGAGCCAAATCCAGCCAGAGAGCGAGGGAGGGGTTCTCCCTGAGAGCAAGCAAAAAAAAAAAAAAAAAATCCCAGATCCCCCTGGGATAGCGAGAGCCTCAATGCGACTGAATACTGCGACAACGGTCGACTTTGAGTTTTAGGGAAATCGGGGCCGTAGATGCGATTACCGGATTTAGGAAATGATTCAAAATTCTAATAAAGTCGAACAGGTTCAACTGGGATTAAAACGGGCTGAATCATATTGAACTTGAGTCCAAATTTGATCCAATCTGAGTCAAATTAGGGATTCAGGTCGTCTCGAGTTTGACTTGGATTTGATTCGATTTGATCAAATTAACAAAATTGAATTTAAATAAGTTAATAACTCGAATCAAAATGAACCCGACGCGGCTAACATGAGCGGATCTAATTTAATTGATTTCAATCAAGTCTAATTTAACCCAATTTCGAGTCGATTCAAGTTCAATTGAATTTTTACCAAGTCGATATTAATGAGGTCAAATTTGAATCAACTCAATTGGAACCGAATCAGCATCGATTTAGGTTAACTAGGCTCGACGAGATCTAAATAAATCGATCGAAGGTGCTCGAGGAAATTTGGGCGAAAATTGAGGTCAACAAACGGACCCCCAACATATACGGAGAACAACAAGTGAACCGTGTATGTTGGCGTTGACCTCCCTAACTCCAGGAAGATACAACTCTAGGGTCAAGCAACGAAATTAGATCAACGAGGGGAGAATTTAAAGAAAGCAAATCACCCATCTGCCCAACCAAAGTGGCAAAATAAGAAAAGGAAGTTTCATGTTCACATGAGAAGAATTGAAACAAGATCACAAGGAACTAAATGGAATTCAATGATCACCTAGAACAAAGGTTCGAAGGTGAGGGAAAAGACGGTCAACGATCATCTAAACATAAGTCAGAGAGTGAGGGAACAGATCAAATATCACCCGACCATCGGTCTGGCGGTGATACGAAAGAGACAGAGAAAGCACATTCGCTCGGCCATAGGCCCCGAAACAGCGAAGTCCCTACCCGACCATAGGTCTGTCGGTAGGACAAAGGGAAAAAACGCAATCACCCTCACCCGACCATAGGTCTGCCGGTGAAAAAGAAAAGAAAGACCCTTGCTCGGCCATAGGCCCCGAAGCAGCAAGGTTTCTATCCGACCATAGGTCTGTCGGTAGAAGAACAGTCACCCGACCATAGGTCTGCCGGTGAAAAGAAAAAGAAGCACCCTTGCTCGGCCATAGGCCCCGAAACAGCGAGGTCCTTACCCGACCATAGGTCTGTCGGTAAGACAAAGCAAAAACTGAACAATCACCCGACCATAGGTCTGTCGGTGAAAAGAAGAAAAGGTACACTCGCTCGGCCATAGGCCCCGAGACAGCGAGGCTCCTACCCGACCATAGGTCTGTCGGTAGAAGAACAGTCACCCGACCATAGGTCTGCCGGTGAAAAAGAAAAGAAGCACACTCGCTCGGCCATAGGCCCCGAAACAGCGAGGTTCCTACCCGACCATAGGTCTGACAGTAGGAGAACAATCACCCGACCATCGGTCTGTCGGTGAAGAGAAAAGGAAAGAGAGAGCACCCTCGCTCGGCCATAGGCCCCGAAACAGCAAGGTTCCTACCCGACCATAGGTCTGTCGGTAAGATAAAGCGAACACTCAACGATCACCCGGCCATCAGTCTGACGGTGAAGCGAAGAGGGAAGAGAGAGCACCCTCGCTCGGCCATAGGCCCCGAAACAGCAAGGTTCCTACCCGACCATAGGTCTGACGGTAAGATAAAGCGAAAAGGAACAGTCACCCGACCATAGGTCTGACGGTGAAAAAAGAGAGCACCCTCGCTCGGCCATAGGCCACGAAACAGCAAGGTTCCTACCCGACCATAGGTCTGTCGGTAAGATAAAGCGAAAACTCAACAACCCCCTAACAGAAAAAAGAAACAGGGGGAATGAAGAGGTGGTGAAGTGTACCCCCCAGGGACTCTGTCGGGCACCCAACCAAAAAGCCTGATGTCCACCCGACCATAGGTCTGTCGATGAGACAAAAATGGGAAGCTCAACATCTATCCGGCCATAGATCTGTCGATAGGATGAAGAGGAAAGATCCACCTCTGCTCGGCCATAGGTCTGTCAGCAAAGTCTCTACCCGACCATAGGTCTGTCGGTAGAATAAAGGTGAGCTCAACAATCACCCGACCATCGGTCTGTCGGTGAAGTGGAGAGGAACAACCTCGCTCGGCCATAGGCCCCGAAACAGCGAAGTCCCTACCCGACCATAGGTCTGTCGGTAGAAGAACAGTCACCCGACCATCGGTCTGTCGGTGAAAAAAAGAGAGCACCCTTGCTCGGCCATAGGCCCCGAAACAGCAAGGTTCCTACCCGACCATAGGTCCGACAGTAAGACAAAGCAAAAAAAACTCAACAACCCCCTAACAGAAAAAAGAAACAGGGGGAATGAAGAGGTGGTGAAGTGTACCTCCCAGGGACTCTGTCGGGTAACCAACCAAAAGCCCGATGTCCACCTGACCACAGGTCTATCGATGGGACAAGGCGGGAAAACTCAACATCTATCCGGCCATAGGTTTGGCGATAGGATGAAGAGGAAAGCTCTACCCTTGCTCGGCCATAGGCCACGAAACAGCAAGGTTCCTACCCGACCATAGGTCTGTCGATAGGAGAACAGTCACCCGACCATCGGTCCGCCGGTGAGAAAGAAAAGAAACACCCTCGCTCGGCCATAGGCCCCGAAACAGCGAAGTTCCTACCCGACCATAGGTCTGCCGGTAGGATAAAGCGGAAACTCGACAATCCCCCAGCGCACACGTGCGTGGGGATGTGAGAAAAATGAGGTAAGTGATTCATCATCTAAGAAACCTCAGTCTTATATCTTAGTTACCACATGGTAGAGGACAAATCGTCGTGGCCATGAGTAACTAAAATACAAGTGAGATTTTCTTAGGTAAATTGAAATCATATATAACATGGAGTAATCAGCTGATGTACGTCTCTCTCAAAAGGAGGAACATACAAACAGTCAAGTAGAAAGAATAACATCATATCAAAGGAAAGAGTGACAGAAGTGACAATGACACACGCTTGCACTAAGAACCACAATCATATTAAGGATCGATGAGTGGTAACACCCATGCTAACTGATGGGACCCTGTGAGAAGTGCAAGGAATATTTATGTATCCAAAAAGACTTCTCTTGCAGCTAAGGACAAAATCTCCATGTGAAATTATGTCACTAAAAGAAGCAGTGGATTGACTTTCTACTAGAAGATCAAAATCCACTAAGGAATGATGTTGACATCTAAAGCGATGTATCACATCATAGGGGAGGGAAAACATCCAATTAATAAGTGATAATAATGGAAGAAATGGACCCAGTCATCCCCTAAGCAATCAATCAAACATGCTTTAAGGAGGGAGAAAGGAAGAAATCTGGAGGGACTTTGGGCTCTTGGAGCTTAGAACCGGGTTCCACCTGTGACAAGGGCAACCGATTCTTTCTCAACTAAGAGCTTCCCTCTTTTTTTTTTTTTTTTTTTTTTTTTTTTTTTTTATGTTCACAGTTATATATCAAGCATACCGGAACATAGAGAGGGGAAAATTGTTGGCTTTGATATCCCAGACCATACTCGCCACATGAGTAAAACTGGGGAGAGAAATATTATAGCAGCAAAGATTTGTAGAGAAATTCACAAAGTGATAATGGATCAACATCGCTACACTTAATAAATATAGATCAAGGATGGACCCAGTATCACATCCCATAGAGATTCGAATTAGTAGTTTTGGTATTCCAGACCACACTTGAAGGGGACAAGTGAAACTGGGGAAAGTCAACCCTCGAAGGGGACTGAAAAGGAGATTTCATGCTACAACACCAGAGTGATTGGTGGGCATGAGTGCAAGTACAAACACCCTACGGCGTATTTACATACAACTACTAAGGATAATCTCATACTTTGCATGACCAACATCACGTGGTAGAGGACAAATCGTCGTGGCCACGGACTGTCGAAAAGTAGAAGAGATCCTTTGGAGTTATGTCCATACAGAGGGATACGTACAAGTAGCAGAAGAAGAATAACTATCGTATGGAGAATAATAGGAGAATGAAACTTATATAGGGGCATTGGATCAACATCGTCACACCTGACTAACACAGGTGGGCATGGACCCAGTATCACCTATAGAAAGTGGGCTGGGATTAGGGATATTGGATCTACTACACCACACCTAATTAGCCTAGGTGGGTATGGACCCAGTATCACCTATAGAAAGTGGATTTGAAATTATTAGTTTTGGTATCCCAGACCACGCTTGGAGTGACAAGCGAAACTGGGTAAAAGAACAACTCTCGAATCATGACTGATAGAAGAAAGGAATTTAAATAGGGATAATGGATCAACATCTCCGCACCTGACTAGCGTAGGTGGGCATGGACCCAGTATCACCTATAGAAAGTAGATTATAATTAGGGATATTGGATCAAACTCACCAAACCTAACATAGGTGGGTATGGACCCAGTATCACCTATAGAAAGTAGATTTGAATTAGGGACATTGGGTCAACATAACCACACCTGATTAACTTAGGTAGGTATGGACCCAGTATCACCTCTTACAAGAGAGTTTGAACTATTGGTTTTGGTATCCCAGACCACGCTTGGAGTGACAAGCGAAACTGGGTAAGAACATCGATCATATCATGATAGATAGAAGAAAAAGGATTCAAATAGGGACATTGGATCAACATTACCACACTGACTATCACAGGTGGGGATGGACCCAGTATCACCTACAAAAGTGAATTTAAATTATTGGTTTTGATATCCCAGACCACACTTGAAGGTGACAAGTGAAACTGGGTAGAACAATCTTTCACAAAGGAGAGACAAATCAAAAGGTTTTGTGCTAGCACCAAAATAATTTGTGTGCACAAATATAAGGACAAGTATCCCTACAACATTTAAGCGTATCACCTTTAAGGATAGCCTTATACTCTTCGAAGCGAACATCGTGTGGTAGAGGACAAATCGTCGTGGCCACACAGACTGCCGAAAAGTAAAAAGGATCCTTTCAAGGAATACAATTATAGAGGAATATTTATAGGTAGGAAGGTTCGCTAGTCTGTAGTGAACAACAAACACTAGTGGAAGAAATGTCATAAGATTTTTTGATAGGAATCTTCGACTCTAATTCCACACATCTGATGGGGAATAGGTTGCTTGCTAGTAGTCTGACGTCAAAAGTCTACTTTCTCATCTGAACTACTATCAACAACTAATCCACCCTTAGGTATCAAGTACCTACGAAAGGTAAGAAGGTGTCGGGGTCTGCTCGGCGGTCTCAGGGTGAGAAAGCCGAACGAACACAAAAACCCGACTGGAAGAAGAGAATTTGATAAGGCACGAAATAGCCGAAAAGGCTGGAAGGAAAGGGACCAAAGCCAGAGGAAAGCCTAGCCAAGAAAGGAACCTAACTAAGAAAGGAACCCTATCTAAGAGTAGGACGAACCTAATCTAAGGAGCACTAAACCTTGAGTGCACACAAGAAAAGATAATATAACATCCAAAGATGGAGAGAGAAACCTGTCCCACCGTGGTCGCCAGAAATCTGTGGGTCTCCGAAAGGATTCCGCTCGTGTGGTTCGAATGCAAAGAGTACGATCACACTATCCCGTAGGACAAAATGATCGTAGACCTTTACAATTGACACAAGCAGGCCGATGGAAGAGCAGATGGAGTTATAGATACGATTAGCCATGGAGGATAGCGGCTTTCACCTACCAACCTCGATGGATAATAATATCTATAACCCAAAAGTTCACGAGATTTCCCCTATTCGATACATCAGCATCGAATAGGGTTTATTTGATTGTGGGGATCGGTTTCCTACGGGCGCAAGCCCCCGTAGTTAATTACATCCTAAGCCTTGACTTAGGAAAACTCTCGATTAAGGATATTAGATTATCTTCTCCAGGTGGTGTTGACCTCATTTTTGGTTTGAGGTCACTAAGACCCTTCCAAACTCCAGATTAATTCTAGATCCTAGGATCCACTCTAGACCTTAAGATCCTTTCCTAGAGCCAGACCTTAGGATCCACTCTAGACCTTAAGATCCTTTCCTAGAGCTAGACCTTAGGGCCTACTCCAGAGCTTAGGATTCTCTTATATCTCAAATTCTAGAACCCCTCTAGATCCTAGATCCTAGATCCTAGAACCCCTCTAGATCTTAGGACCAATCCAGACTCAAATCAATCCCCACCTTTGATCAACTCCAACCTCAAATCAATCCATACCTTTGATCAACTCCAACTTCAAATTAATCCCTACCCTTAATCAATTCAAATCTCAAACTTCATTCAATTCAAATCCAAATTAATTCAAGCTTCAAACACATCCAAACTTTGATCCAATTTACTTGATAATTCAAACTTCAACTTTGACTTTGAGCCTACCCTTGATCTAGCTTTGACCCTTTCCATTCATTAACAATCACCACATGATTGTTAATGATTTGGATACTTCAATATTAATCATTCAAACTTAAAATCCATTCCAAATCCAGAAATCCAAACCCAAATCCTAAATCTTAAGGCCCTGTCCTAAAGGCCTTTTTCATTGAATTTTCAAATACTTTGAAACCTAGTCAAATGACCTCTGATTCAAAGTCTACCACTTGCAAAGTGATAAGACATGTCTCTAGAGGTTACCCCTCAAATTTGAGCCCATTCTAAGGTCTCTAGCCCCAGAATCTAAATCTAAATCCATAGGCTGTAAAACCTTCAAATATTTACAGCCTATGCCACTGGACCTTTGGCCTTGAAGATTTTGACCTTAGAACTTTCACCAAAGCTTCTAATCAATTCCAGACCATTAATCTTGATATGTTGAGCAGTAAACTGAAACTTTCTGGACTCATTTTAGCCCCTAGTGGTCATGAGCCCAAAGTGACCAAAATACCCCTGTGGGGCTCAAACATGCTTTTTAAACCAAATGAACTCCAAATTGAATGCAATCACTTGCAGCAAGTTTCAAATATCATTTTAAACCTGTTGAATCCAATCCCAGCTCCTAGGTCAATCTGGTTGACCAAGTCAACAGGGTTGACCCAAGAAGACCCTTAAGGGTTCAAATAGGGGTTTTGACCCAATTGACCTCTCTAGACTTGGAGACCACCTCCAATGGCTTCCAAACATCATCCTGAATTTATCCAGCCCAAACTCACCCATTGGGTCAACTTGGTTGACCTAGTCAACATGGTTTGACCCAATGAACCCTTAAGAGCTCAAATGAACCATTTTGACTAATTTAACTATATCAACATCTTCAAACCCTTGAAATCATTCCATTCAATACCTTGAATATTCCTAAACCTATTTGGAGTCAAACCACATTGAGTTTGACTTAGTCAACTCAATGAAACCCATTTGGAATGGCTTAAACCCTTAAGCTCCATTCCAAGCCTTAATCCCCCTTTAGCTTAATTGACTAGTGCATGAGGACTACCTAAGTGCCACCTCACTAACCATTGACTGTGTTGACTGGTCAAACCAGTCAACCTAAGGCTTAGAGAACCATGCCTATAGGTCAAACCAACCTATCAAGCCTTGCTTAGCTCAAGCCACACCCATCCAGCCACTTGGAAAGACTCCATGACCTGCTTGGATGCCACCTCAGCCCCATTGACCAGTTGACTGGTCAACCTGGTCAAACCCAAGCTTAAACCTCTTCTAGAAGGCTTTATCACATGCTAAGCCCCTTTCCCTTGATTTAAGCTGCTTTAGGCCGACCCCTTAATGTCCAAAAGCTCACTTGGAGCTCTCCTAACCAGGCTCAGGGTCTGGTTTAGCCTTAAATGGCAATGTCTCCTCCACTCATCCCAAGTCCACCCGATAGGAGCTTGGCTTGTCCAGCCCTTTCCGCAGCCTTCCAGCTTTCCCAGGGACAGGTGGCATCATCTGGAGAGCCCCTGCATCGATCCTAGCCATCCAATCTAGCCCAGCTCGTTTGAATAGGGAAAAAGGCAACTTTTGAGGATTATTGATCAAAGCAGCCTCTCTCACTAACCCTAGCCTCCCAGATCGAACTCTTAGTTCGTTTTGAATCTCCAGGGCCTCCTCTACCTTCCCACTACAAAACCCAGGTGGTTGCACGTCACCGGCGGCGAGTTCTCCGGCGAAACCACCACCTAGACCGTCTCAAGCCCATAGCAGCCGATCCAGACGCGTTCGAGCTTGGATTTTCGCTGGGAATTTTCACTTGGACAATCTACAAGCTCAACCATCCAGAAATTTCGAAGATCTAACGGTATAACTCCCTAAAACCCTAGATCTAGGTCACATTAGTTAGGTCTAAATAGCTTTACGCTTTTAGGGTTTTAGCTAAAACAAACTATTCCCCACGATTTCTGTTCATGTCCTTAATCTATGTTTAAAATTTTAAGTGAAATTATTGATCCGATCGAGAGAACGAAGCGAAATATGTTTTCTAGGGCGTCACTCACGGTCTCCGGCGAGTGTACGTTTTCTGGACCGTTGATCGTTCGATCAACGGTCCAGATCGAGCCTTTCCGCGGTTCGATCCGACCGCGCATTCGATCTCTCGTTCGATCAGTCGTCCGGCGAGATCTAGGTCGTCTATTCGGAATAGCGGGATCGAATCTCCGCCGTCTGATCCTCTCCTGGTGAGATCAGACCGCGGGATCTGATCTCAGCCGTTGGATCGAACCCGCGGTTAATCCAACGGCTGTCACGCGCCGCTGACGTGGTTAAGTGAAAACCGCGTGAAACGGCCAGCGGCCGACGCGTGTCCCCGCCGCCGCGCGGTTTCGATCCCGCCAATCCTAGCGCGCCGCGTGTCTGACCGCCGCCATTTAATTAAAAAATAATGAGTTTTAATTAGTTTTAATTGCTGAAACTTAAATAAATCATAGTAAATCAAATATATAACCAAAAATTAAGTATAATATATCAAACTTTTCAGAATTTCATCTAGTTTATTTTAAAAATAAAATCAGTTTATTTTGACTATTATTTTACTGGTAATTTAAGAAATACAGAAACATGTATTTCATTTTTAATTAATTATATATAAATTATTTTTATCTGAAATTTGGCATGCATGTTGTTGAATGCATGGCTGGTCTCCAGAAAAATTTTCAGTATTATTTGAATAGGTTTTGAAGGTATTTTGAATTATTGGAGTATTTTGATCCTTTCTTTATATTTAATTAAATATTAAGTATTTAAAAAAATACAAGAAATATATTTTATTATTTCCAAACTTCTATGGAGATCAGTGGATCCTTCAACCCATTAACATGTATTTTGATAATATATTTAATCATTTTATAATATATATATTTCTATTTATATATATAAATTCATTTATATATTTATGTATTTTAATATATATTTTGAAATTTTATATATATACATGTAAATCCTTAAGTGTTTAAGAGTCATTTGAGATCTTAAATGTTGATTAAGCATGTTGGAATAGAAATGAAGGGGATGATTAGTGAATAATCATTCCTTGATTATTCACTAATTTTGTCTTAATTATGTTAATTAGTTAATTGCATGTTTAAGGTGCACACACCACTTAGTCTAAGGCTCTCCTAGATTTAGGTGTTGAATGTGTTTATGTGATTCATGCATGCCTTATGTATTGAGTATGAGGGTTAGTTCAAACATTGATTCAAGTCCATCAAAACTAGTGACATATTTAAGGACAATAATTAAGGACTCATGTATAGAAAACTTAGAAAAATTTCAATAATTAGGATTCACCTCCTCTTTAGTTGAAGCTTTGAACATTTGAACTTAGTGACATCCTCAGCCCCTAGAGAAATTTTCACTAATTTTTGAGGTCATTAGGTCCCCTAATTAGTTTTCTAAGTCTTAAACCCTTAATTAAGCCTTTAAAACTTCTAAAAAATGTAATAAATCCAATTTAAATCCAAAAATTACATGTAAACCCTCAAACTGACCAGAATTCAGTCCTTAATCTGTGATTATTAAAAGCCCTTTGATTTGACAGCAATTTAAACCCTAATTTAATTTTAAGTGAAAACCAATATGTAATTAAGATAATTAATTAATAATAATTAAAAATCCCATAAATTTCCCAAACACTTGGGGATCCCTCCTTAGGTCATCCTTGACTTTTGGAGGTATTTTCAAGAAGTTGGGAACTTATTTGAAGCAAAACCATAAAAAGCCTTTAATTAAACAATTTTCAAAATTCATTAAAATACTCAAAACTTCAATAATTCATAACTAATTCAAGAAAAATCCAAATTGAACAAACTCACTTGCATTCAACTCATATTGATGTCTAGTATTTATTAAAAATGTTAAACTCCAGAAATCTGTAATATTTCAAACAGTCAACAAATCGGTCAACTTTAAGTCAAAACTAGTTCAAAACTTCAAACCTTTGTAATAAAATGTAGAAAAATCCGATTTTAACGTACTTACCTTCTAACTGATCGTAGTAAGGTCTAGTATTTTAATAAAATACAAACATTCCAGAAGTTGGTCGTAATCAAAATTTCAACTTTTAACCCCTTAATTAAATCATTAAAATATTCAAAAATTCATAAAACTCATAATCATTCTAAAATTCAGAAAATATTGGCTTAATGTTTAAAACACTTAACAAATCCTTTAAAACACAACAACCACCCTAAAGTTGAAGTTTATTGGCTGGACTACTCCGGGCTGCGGGGCTAAGTGTCCTAAGGAGGCTGGTTCCTCGAGCCTGGTGGCACAACGCCACGAATGGATTCTAAAGGGTGTCAATCCTTAAAATGGATTAACTTTTTAATTATTTAACATTTTTTTTTTTTTAAAAAAAAAAAGTCTCTAATTCAATTACATTAATTTGGTTTATCGGCTGGACTACTCCGGGCTGCGGGGCTAAGTGTCCTAAGGAGGCTGGTTCCTCGAGCCTGGTGGCACAACGCCACGAATCAATTAATGGCAAACTTAAATTAATCAACTTTAAAAATCAGTAATTAATTCATTTTAATATTAATCCACTCTTTTAATTCCAACAAACTTAAAGTAACTTAATCAACCCCGATTGCTACTGGGTAACCCAGGCCTACGAGGCTATTAGCTTAGCCCCAAGGAAGGTGAAATAAACTTCACGGCCTCGGTGTGAAACAAAGGTAGTAATCAATTAACTTTTAAAACATGTTTAATTAAAATTCTTAATTCATTAATACTTAAATTTTAATTTAAATTCCCTTTTAAGCCTTAACAAATCCAGACCTTTAGACAACTTCAATTAATAACCCACTTTAGGATCTACCCCAGCCACACGACCTTCTACACACACTTTAGGTGATGTGCTAGGACAACCAACTCTAGATCTAGGTTAGGCCGGTGTTTACTTTACTGCTGTGTGCCGGATTTTTCGTAGTTTTCACTGCATGTTGTGGATGAAATTGATTTGCTATGTCTGCTTACTTTTTCTGTACTCTGTGGATGGATTGATGTGTTTGGCGACTAGATTACCCTTAGATTAGGTACGATCTGGATGTTGACACAGTTTTCTGCAGGTGGCCACGCTCATGCAGGGCAATAAAAAAGGGGGCAAATCAAAAAAATGCATAAATATTATAAACTCTTTGCACAGGTGCTTCAGCTGCTAAAGCCCCCAAACAAAAAGAGCGTGGCCAGTGTGTTTACTTTTTTTCTGCTCATATATAACTGCTTGGGAATAACTGCTTTTTATATATTAACTGCTTAGGATAACCTTGCAGGTGAGTCTAGATTTTGATTTCAAATAAATGTAATTTGTGTAAGTGTCAAGTGTTGTGAAAGTTCATTTTGAGTTGGGATACATAGATCCAAAGCTTGGATTCCAAAGAGGAAAGGATACCCCTTTGGGGAACACTCCTTTTCCATTTGGAAATCCAAATTTGGATCATACCTCTTCCTTACCCAAAGAGGAAAGAGTGGCCTTCCCCTTAAGGGAAGTGCCCTCTTATCCATTTGGGTAATCTACTACGAAGATTCCAAGAAGCTTGAAGAAAAGGAGTCCAAAGAAGAATGAAATTGAAGATTTGAAGATTGAGAGTATCCCACTCAAAATAACTTGCGTCATTACTAGGTTTAGAATCCGGGTTGTTGTCAGTGGTGCCCGGCCACTTTACTTTCTGCAATATTCTGGTTTGTAATAAGCAAGGCAATTCTGCCTATGGACATTTATTAATTAATTTATATTTGATGTGATGATTTGATTGCCTCTAGGATTACTTGTTTTTACTAGTTTTTTGGCGATTGCATGCCGCTCTTTGTTTTCGCCTGGATACGTGAGGCTCGTGAGGGTGTGAAACTTTTCTACTCATAATTTTAAAAGTCTAAAATTTTAGTGAGTCTAAACAACATAGAAAGATAACGAATCTAGGGAATTAGCCGGGGATCGCCCCTGGGGTCGCATGCATATTTTTGCATTCTTCTTTCCTTGTTTTAGACCCTTCCCCGCCTGCGGGTAGAGTCCGGATAGTCTGACCTATGAGGACGAGGTGCCGGACCTGGGGAAGTCCAGTCTTCTAAAAAACTATTTTATAAGCCTGTTTTTAAAATTTCAAGCATACTTGATTGGAAGTTGTTAACTAGCATGCATTGCATTAGATACAAACTAAAAGAGTCAAAAATTTAATTGCATCAGTTTAGCATTTTTGCACCCAACATGTGTCAAAGGGGCCAATTAGGAAAATCTCTAGATGTCGGCCCCGACTCTCCAAAACTTTAATTACAACGTCCCTACCATTCTTTCATAAAAAGACCGGACTCATCTATTTTAAATCGATTAGGTGGTTAGCTGGCTCCCCAATCCAGGCCGGGGTAAGTCCAGACCTTGCACTGCATTAGTTAGGATCGGACGACTGTGGTCCAGTGTCCAAAATAGATTTAGGATCCGGGGCAGATCTTTGATTATAAGACCCCAAATTTCGGGAATATAGTCCCAAATTTCTAATAAAATACTTAACTCTAATTAAAGCTTCATTTCAATCCTAAAACATAAAGCCCAACACTTAGATTAAGTTGGGACACTTCCGGATGGTTCTGGAATCTCAAAGTGTCCCCTACCTCTCATCCTTTGACTCCGTTAATAACTGCTCAATTTTGATCCATTCCCTTTTGATTTTCCAATAATTCTATTCATACTTTGATATCACTCCTAGAAATTCTAACAAAATTTTGCCATTATTTTAATCGAGAGTTTTCGTAGGAGACCTCGTTTTCCTACGATGTAATTAACTACGAGGGCTTGCGCTCGTAGGAGATTTAGAACCACACACGCACCTGATTTTAAAAATTGATTTTTCAAAACTCAATTGGATTTCTTTGGAAAAATTTAAAATATTAGTGATCATTATTATCATATTCAAAGAATTATCATCGAATGATATTTTCTCCCTTTGGGGAGATACATCTTTCTTTGATAAGGCTTTGGATGTGAACCTAACGATCACACTTCTTGAATATTGTAGCTGGATATTCAGTTGAACCTCATTTTGACCCTTCGTGGCCATAAGAAGTTCTCTTTAGCATCCGGTCATAATATTCAAGATGAATTTCATAATTCTAAATCTGAACGTCGTTATGAAATTTTATGTTCGTCCTTCGGGGTGATATAATTTTTCTAACGGGATTATTCGATTTTAGAATTAGAATTAAATCTCAATTCTAAAGCTCCCAAAGAAAACTAATATTTTTCAAAACCTGTTTTTCAAAATTCCACCAACAAAAAATGGCACGCCCGGTGGGACAAATCTCTCTCTCCATCTTTAATAATGGCAAAAATTTGTTTCATCGGTAGTTTTAACCATCATTTCTTCTGTTGGTCCCTTACTCATTTCTTCCTTGGGTTAGTGTGGCCAACATCTAAAATAATAACAAAATATTAAAAGAGAGGTTTTACCTCTAAATTTGATTTCATTTAAATTTCTGTTCTGATTTTGACCTTCTGCCCCAGCATAGCTTGTGAGGCGACAGTGTCAAATCAGATCTCTGGATATTATTTTTTTTAATTTAATTTAATTTTATGGATTTATGGTCAATAAATTTTTCGGTCGACATATAAATCCTTAAAATTAAAAAGCATTCAAAATTTTTGATTTCATTCCAAACTTGTTAGTTTTAACCCCCTCATTTCCCCTTTAACTTCTAAGTGTGGGGAGGGTTGAACTATTCTTTTTACTTGGGCTTTCTCACAATTCCATAAGCCTTCGGGCAAGGGGAAACTCTGTCCGTTGTGTTTTCGAACTTGTAAGAAAACCCATTTCAAATTCTCAAAATTTCCTCAAAAATCTTCTTAAACTCCAAGTCGACATATGTTACCCCATACGATTTCCTCGTGGGCCAATATATGTCATACTTTCAAAAAAAATAATAATAAAATGCTTTTTACTACTCTTTTCAAAAGATCTAATTTTAATCATCTTCTTTAACTTTCAGAAAATTTCAAATGGCTGGCCAACTGATTTTCTCCTTTGACCGAGAGTTGTATTCGACTGTTAATGACCAAGGGAGCACTGTTATTTTTGGAATGGGATTTAGTACTCTTGAGCTCTCTATGGATGGACACCAGATTGTGAGCCTAGATGCCAGTAAGGAAACTCCCCCAGTAGTTGAGTTAATTGTGGGATCTGCACCCACCTTGCCAGTAGTCAGTGATGATCAGAAACAACCTGAACCAGTTGTTGAGCCTTCCACTGAAATTAAGTCTGTTTTTGAAGAAGGGTCTAGTTCTGGACTTAGATTCACCACGAAGAATCAGAAGAAGAATTACTTGAGGAGACTTAGAAAGAAAATCTCTAAGGCTAAGAGAGTTCTACCCTTTAAGACCTTGGCTCAAGTAGAACCTGAGGCTGTTGAGGAGCTACCTATTCCTGCTTCCTCTCCCCTCCTGAAGGGAAGTCGCTTTTACCCCCTGGCTTCAGCTCAAGGGGAGGAGAGGATAGCTAGGATAGCTCGTTCCCCACCATGCCCGGTCGACTACTCGACCAAGAAGACTCAGAAAGAAAAACATCTCCAAAAAACAAGAACTTTGAGAAATATAATTCATACCTGCGCCGCACAGACTGGGCAGACTAAAGAGGAATATGTGAAACAGTTAAAGGGAGTGATCTCACATCGCTTCCAGAAAGAAGTGCTGAAGGAAGAAGTATCTGAAGCAAAGAATTTAACCCCTCAATTCGTTAGGAAGAATAAGAAGTATGCTAGACAGCCCGCTACTTCGGTACTGGTTGATGGATATCACTGGGTGCCACGCCCTCTGTCCTCTCAAACAGAGGGTATTGTGTTGACTGGGTCCGAGAGAGGCCGCCACTCTACTGGTAGACCCCCGGTACCCCCACATAAACCTGTAAGATTGGCCTCTGTGATTGTCAAACCAAAGGGGGTTGAAGTTCAAAAGTCTGTGGACCTTAAAGGAAAAAGACCTAAATCTCCTGAAAGGAGATATGTGCCAAAAAGAACTAAATTGGAGAATCTACCACCACCTCCTAGAACTTCTAAGTTCATTCTGCAGCTCCAACGAGTTCCAGTCGACCCTACTCCGAGTACAGTTGAATTGATGGATGTTCAGGCTAGTACTCCAGTTGTTACAGTTGACAGCCCTACCACAGCCAGTCTGACCCCGGATCCAATAGTTACCATTCCTGTTACCCCAGTTGATGATCCCCAAAGTCCGAGTGTCATTCCTAGGCCCCTTAGTCAGGTGTCTGAGGACCTTACCTTACCAGATGTGGGAACTATCACCTTACAAGCTCCTACTTCTCCTGAGGAATATGTCCCTCTCCCTGTAGAGGATGCCACTCTTCTGACTACCAGCTCTGGGATAGTCGAAGAGGAGAGAATTGACCAGGATTTAGAAATGGAAGATGAACCGGATACAAAGTCTCAACCAGATCCTAATCCAAAGCTTACAGAAATCATCGCCCTTATGGATTCTGAAGAGTTGTTTGATATGGCTGAGTATAAAGGATACTTACCCCTTGACCCTAAATCAATTGGGGATAGACCGGTCGAGGAGGTAGTCCAAGAAATAAGAAACATCTTGTTGAACAAAGAAGGAACGGCTTCTTTCGACCCTGATATGGATGATCTCCTCGGAGATGAAGATGATTATGTTGGGGGCATTCATGTGGTTGAAACTAGAGGGTCTAATAAAGAAGCTGAGCCCAGCAAACGCCGATTTGTCAAGGATGATGATCCGCATGCTGTTGAGTCAGAGTCAGATGAGTCTGTGAAAGATAGAGATGAAGAACATATAAAAAACTTGGAGACTCAGCTCGCTAGCATGATGTCACAAGTTAGAGAAATGCAAGAGAAGTTGGACAAATCACAACAAGAGTCTTTTAAGATCCACCAGTCAGCTCGAGAGCTCACAGAAAGGGCCAAAAGGGCAGAACTTAATTCCAGACCTCTCGAGTCACCACCTGTGACTCTCCCTTGTCCAGTAGAGACTCCTCCAGTTCACCCTGCAGTCTCCTCCATCCCTTCAATCCCACCTCAGAAGGATATCAAGCAATTAATTGAGGACCAGGTAAGGGAGGCCTTAGCCCATGCTCAAGGAACTGTGTCTATTTCAAAGGGTAGACCCTACCCCGAGGAATATGACTTAGTTCCTTACCCAAAGGGCTTTGTGCCACCAACTTTTAAAGTTTTCACTGGAATCGAAAACCCGAGACAGCATCTGGCCCACTTCCGAGCAAGCTGTTGCAACGCAGGAGGGTCAGATGCTCTACTATTTCGCCAATTTGTAAGTAGTCTATCCGGCATTGCTTTTGAATGGTACGCCGATCTGCCCAACGGTTCAGTAAGAACCTTTAGCGACCTAGAAAACCTCTTTCTTAAGAGATTTTCTGGAGCGCAACAACGCACCACCGTGGGCGATCTCGTGGTTGAAAAGCAAAAGCCGGGAGAGTCTCTAGTTGAGTACATCTTGAGGTGGCGAAACCTCTCGATGAAGTGTGAACCCCAGTTGCAAGAACAACATGCTGTGGAGATTCTGTTGAAGAATATCCACGGTCCTGTTGCTTTTCTCCTGAAGGGTTTCACTATTAAAACTTTTGAGAAACTTCTTAATAAGGCTAGCAATTTGCAGGAAGAGGCTCCTAGGATGCCATTCTTACGAGAGCAGTCTGAAGAAAGGAAGGGTCCAAAACTGGTGAAGACATTTGAAAAGAAAGCTGTGGTCTCAGCAGTAGATAAAGGAAAGAGGCCAGTGGTTAGTCAGCCTAGCACTCCACTTCCACCACAGCCGCCTCAGAAGCAGCCCTTTCAGATAGTTCCTCAACATACTAAAGATCCCTCCTTCATCCCTTTTAGAGAGAGATTGGCAAAGCCTTATCCATTTAAAAGGGAGTCAGTTAAGAAGATCTTCAGAAGTCTGTTAAAGAAACCAGATTTTCAGTTGCCAGAGGCTAGGAGGCCTGAGGACGAGAGTAAGAAAGATGATCCCAAGTATTGCCCGTACCACAGGATGCTTAGTCATCCTCTTGAGGACTGCGTTGTGTTCAAAGATTGGCTTGAGAGGAACTACACCCAAGGTAACATCATAATACCTAAAGAATACTTGGTCGATCCAGAAAAGGCTTCAATTAAGACCATTTCAGGTAATCCTCTTAATTCTTCTTGTTTTGTTGAAGATGGTTGGGACATTGCTCTGTCCCGGGCACTTAAAAAGTCGATTAACAAGTCTTTTCATCTTTCTCAACAGCTGACTACGATAGCCCAGGCCCCGGTGTGGAAGGTTGACCTGGATGCTTCGCAGAAGGATGTTGAACCACTTTCCTCTCCAGTAGTCTTAGGAACTACTGAGAAAAATGTAAAAGAAGAAAAATTTGATTTTGTAGAGAGGAAGTGTGTAGATGAGAGATGTATTAGAATGGCGGATGGTGGTGTTAAAACCCTTTCCCCTCTTTTGTTATCTGACTTTTACTTTGCCCCATCAAAGGCGAAGGGTCAAAAGATGAATAAAAAACATCCTTCTACTTCTGTCTTGATGATTAACCATGAATCTCAAATGCAAATTGATGACTCTCCTGTTTCAAATCAAACTTCTAATGAACCAAATATTGAGGTTAGTCAAACCAACCTCCCCGAATCGACTATTCAAGAAGAGGTCGAATGTGAAGCTTTATCAGAAAGTGATTTCCCTCAAATTAATTTTCAAGGAAATCCTATCTTGATAGAACTTTCAGATTCTGACTCGCTTTCAGAAAATGATGATCCAACACCTATGGTGTGTGTAGACACTGCTCTAGTTTGCCCGCCCGAAAATGTCGAGCAGGTGCAACTCCGTGGCGGTAAAGTCTTACCCCCTAGGTTGCCCCCTCAGGATAAAGGCAAACAACCTTCATTCGAAAATCTAAGTCCGGATTCCCCTCAACAACCAGAATTCCCTTTAATTCCTCCGGGTTTCGAGTCTGTCGTTCCTAAGGTTGATTATAATGTTCTAGCCCACCTTAGGAAGTTGCCAGCAAAATTAAGTATTTATGACGCCCTCCTTCTTTCCAAAGAAATGAGGGAGTCTCTAATTAAAGCACTTCTCGATCCCGAGATTTGCTTAACACAGTTGGCTGCAACTTCAGAAGGTGAGGCTCTCTACTTCAAAGAGGTCCCTGGGGTTACCTTTTCAGATGAAGATTTACTCTTGAGAACTGCTGACCACAATCGTCCCCTCTACATTACTGTAAATGTGGGAAATTTCAAGTTATCAAGAGTCCTTGTTGATCCGGGTGCATCGGTCAACGTGATGAACATAAAGACCCTTGCTTATCTCAGAGTTGATACTAGCAAGCTTTCAACCGACAGGTTGGTGCTTCGTGGGTTCAACGAGAAGGGCGAGAGAGCTTTAGGTTCGATCACTCTACTCCTGGAAATAGGAGGTTTAAAAACTGAAGCTAAATTTCATATAATTGATTCGACTACGTCCTTTAACGCACTTCTAGGTAGACCTTGGATTCACGAATATAGAATGGTTCCGTCTACCCTGCACCAATGCATTAAGTATCAACGAGATGGCATTGAACATGTGATTAAGGGTGATTTGCAACCATTCTCAATTCAAGAAATTGGGATCTACGAAGATGCTGCATATTTTGTACCAAAAGGGTCTTCGTCCCGTCCTAAATTAGAGATCAAATTTGAGGAGAAAATGGTTGAACAAAAATTCAACCAAAAGAAAGAAAAAGATAAGAATATCAATCAAGAAATGATTCAATCGAGTAGTGAAGACGACTCTGATATTGTTGTCCTTAGACCTCCAAACACATTACCTCAAAGAGGTGGGAGGATGGCTTTAAGGGCACGAGGTCGAGGCCGTGCTTCATTAGACAGGAGAGCAGCACCCGTATACATTGATTTGGAATCAGATTCCGATAGTGAGCTAGAAAGTCAAGGTGCTGCCCTCTCTCTCGATTGTCAAAACATAAATACTCCTCCAAAATTTGATCTCACCTTAGACCAGGACAGTGACCCTGAGGTAGATATTTCAAAAGTTAAAAGTGACGAGCCCGAATTAACAATGTATGAAAAGCTCACTAGAAGGATTGAGGCCCTTTCTCTGACCCCACTGTCGGCAGGCAGGGTTGTAGGGTTGGAAGTCAAAGTGGCCCCCAACTTGGATGGTGAAGTTAAGAAAGTCCAGAAATTCTTTCCTGGCTCCTCCTCCGCAAGGGACGAAGGTGATGTAACCCTTGAGGAGGCAGATTTTAATGAATTAATGGAATTACCTTTCGGCTACTTCCCTGTTTGTGTAAAAAATACTTTTTCTAAAGGTTCTGTACCATACCGATGGACTAAGGGTCAAGCTAGATACCACGAGAATATTTGGCGAACAAAAATAAGTAAAAATCCAATGAGTGGTATTGGCTTTGGAACAGTTAGTTCATTCGATGATGATGAGTATTGCCTAATGATAACTTACCATCTCGATTCTCCAAATGTCCCTACAGATCCTCCTTGTCCTCTGGATGAACTCTGTTTGGAGACTTTAGACGATCCCGATGATCTTCAAGTTCGGGATGCACCCCCTGAATTTGAAGAGGAAATTAAGTCGACAGTCGATGAGTTAAGAGAAATTAACCTGGGAAACGATGATGACCCCCGTCCGATTTTCATAAGTACTTTGTTGAGCGAGAGTGAAACTCAAGACTTAACCCAGTTGTTATTCGAGTTCAGAGATTGCTTTGCCTGGACATATGACGAAATGCCAGGTTTGCCTGCTGAGGTAGCAGTCCACAAACTTGGGGTTCGGCATGATGCCATCCCTGTTAAACAAGCTCCTCGACGCATGCGCTTAGAGATTGAGCAACAAGTCGTTTCTGAAGTTAAGAAATTGGCAGAAGCCGGATTCATTCGAGAGGAACAATACCCCTCTTGGGTGGCCAGCGTCGTGCCAGTTCGAAAGAAAAATGGTCAGATTCGAATTTGTGTCGACTATAGGGATCTGAATAAGGCATGCCCTAAGGATGAGTTCCCCCTACCAATACCAGAACTCATGGTGGACATTGCCTCCTCACATGCTATTTTCTCATTCATGGATGGCTCGTCGGGTTATAACCAAATCAAGATGGCCCCTGAAGATGAGAGAAATACGGCGTTCAGAACCCCTATTGGAATCTTTTGTTATAAGGTAATGCCATTCGGCCTAAAGAATGCCGGAGCAACCTACCAACGGGCCATGACCCGTATCTTTGACGACTTAATTCATAATCAAGTTGAATGTTATATTGATGATTTAGTTGTCAAGAGCAAGGTTAAAGAGGCTCACCTGTATGACTTAAGAGTTGTTTTCGAACGGTTGCGTCGCTACGATTTGAAAATGAACCCCTTGAAGTGCGCCTTCGGCGTCGCTTCGGGAAAATTCTTAGGATTCGTAGTAAGGCACCGCGGAATTGAGATAGATCCTGCTAAAATTGAAGCCATCTTAGATATGCCATCCCCTAAGAGCCTTACTCAGTTAAGGTCTCTACAAGGTAGATTGGCATATATAAGGAGGTTTATTTCTAATCTTTCCGGGAGATGTCAACCCTTCTCTGTCCTTGCGAAAAAGGATACTAAATTCGTATGGGGCGAGAAGTGTCAGAATGCTTTTGACGATATCAAACAATACCTTTCTAACCCGCCAGTCTTGGCAGCTCCGATTCCGGGAAAGCCATTAATCCTCTACACCGCAGCTCTAGATGAGTCTTTAGGTGCCCTGTTAGCTCAAGTTAACGACGAAGGAAAAGAGAACGCTCTCTACTACCTTAGTCGAAGACTCCTTCCTACTGAAATTCGATACCCGTCAATTGAGAAGCATTGTCTTGCTTTAGTTTTCGCAGCTCAGAAACTGAGGCATTACATGCTCTCCCACTCAATCAGTCTGATTTCAAGAGTTAATCCTTTGCAATATCTTATGACCCGACCTACGTTGTCAGGACGTTTAGCCCGCTGGTCTATGATATTGTTGCAATTTGAGATTACTTTCACTCCTCTCCGTGCTGTGAAAGGACAGGCTGTTGCCGACTTTCTGGCAGCACACCCGCTGCCAGCAGATTCTCCTCTGAATGATGACTTACCCGACGAACAAATCATGAGTTTGGGGGAATCTAGCGAGGCCATCTGGGAATTATATTTTGATGGGGCAGCATCCTCTTGTAGGATTGCGACCCAACAATCTGTAATTCCTGGAAAGGCTGGAGTCGGTCTAATTTTTATTACACCAGAAAAAGGAATGATGCATTTTTCCTACCACTTATCGGAGCCTTGCACAAACAACGAAGCTGAATACGAAGCTCTGATAACTGGTTTGGAACTTGCAATTCTAATGGAGATTAAAGAGATTAAGATCTTTGGAGATTCCCAACTAGTTATTAACCAAGTCGCCGGAACTTATAAAGTCTTGAATCCGAATCTCCTAAAATATCACCAGTACACGCTTCACTTGTTGGAACAAATCCCCATTGCCACTTTGTATAGGGTTCCCCGTGGAAGCAATTCTGCGGCGGATGCCTTAGCAAAACTTGCAAAGGAATTTGCATGTCCCGAGGAGGATTCCATCCCTATAGAGATACAGGGTCGTAAGACTCTTTCTCTTATAGATTTGGAATACATTAATAAGACTCCCCTTCAGATCCTTTCTGCCTCTTCGACAACTGACGAAGAAGGCGATTGGAGACGACCCTTAGTCGATTACCTTAAAGAAGGGAAGCTTCCCCAGGATAAATCACTCTCCAACCAGATTAGGAAACGTGCCCTATCATATGCACTAGTTAACGATCGGTTGTACCGTCGGTCTTTCGATCACATGTGGCTGCGCTGTTTGAACAAGCGAGAAGCCCAGAAAATTGTTAATGAAGTTCATTCAGGACTGTGCGGTGCTCATCAATCGGGTCCAAAAATGAAATTAAAGATTAAGAGACTTGGATACTACTGGCCTACAATGATTGACGATTGCATGAATACTGCAAAGCACTGTCATCAATGTCAGGTCCATGGTGTGGTTTTACATCAGCCGCCTAATGTGTTACACCCTACGATAGCCTCGTGGCCCTTCGAGAGTTGGGGCACGGATATCATTGGGCCGATTGACCCTCCCTCCGCGAGAGGTCATCGTTTCATATTAGCAGCAACTGATTACTTTTCAAAGTGGGCGGAAGCGATTCCCCTACGAAACGTAACATCACACCATGTCTTAAAATTCTTTCGTGACCATATTGTATATCGATTCGGCGTACCCCGCAGAATCATATCCGATAACGGGTCCGCATTCAAGTCTACAAAAATCAATAGTTTTGTAAGGCGCCATAATATTGATTGGAGATATTCGACGATCTATTACCCTCGGGCGAATGGATTGGCCGAGGCCTTCAACAAAACCTTGGTGCAAATTGTCAAAAAGACCCTTGATGATAACAAACGACAGTGGGATGAGCGGTTGGTGGAAGCTTTGTGGGCTTATCGTACCACTTATAGAACCCCGACCCAATCCACCCCGTTTGCACTAGTGTATGGATCTGAGGCTGTTCTGCCCTTGGAAATACAAATCCCTTCGCTTAGGATTGCAGTTCAGAATCAAATTACCAATGAACAAAATGCAAAACTACGATTGGAAGAACTCGAAGGCCTTGAAGAGCGACGTCTCCAAGCTCAACAAAGTTTAGAGTTGTATAAATCCCGTATGGTTCAAGCTCACGATAAGTTAGTGCGACCTAGGACCTTCCAAGCGGGAGACTTGGTATTGGTCCTTCGGAGGCCTATCTTGGCCCATCGGAAGTTGGGAGGCAAATTTGAACCTACATGGGAAGGACCCTTCGTTATAGAGACTGTCTACGAAGGAGGCTCGTATCAGTTAGTAGATTGTAAAGGGAACCACCCAATGCTACCTGTTAATGGGCGTTTCCTTAAGAAATACTATGCTTGATGTAGCTCATTTTATTAATTAATAAGACTTCCTCTTCTTGATTTACAACTTAATTCTACCTTTTTTTTTTAAGTTTTTTTAACGCTCTTCGTCTTTTCCTTAAGGTTAGGTCTTTCCTTCCCTTAGGATTAGACCTGCTAGTGGTGGGATACGCCCTCTGTGGCACCACCCTGGCATTTCACCCGGGGATTAGTGGTGGAGTACGCCCTTCGTGGCACCATCCTGATTCCCATTCGCTAGTGATGGAGTACGCCCTTTGTGGCACCATCCTAGTTTGCCAGTTGAGGTCCTCTGTGTGGAGCAAGTTTCCTCCCCACATGACCATTCGCTAGTGGTGGAGTACGCCCTTCGTGGCACCACCCTGGTTTGCCAGTTAATTTTGCCTATTAGGAGTAAGTCTTCTATCAGCATCCTATAGGCCTAAGGTTGGGTGATGCCCTTCCTTAGACCCAAAGCTAGGTATTCCCTACTTTGGTTTCCAGTTAATTTTGCCTATTAGGAGTAAGTCTTCTATCAGCATCCTATAGGCCTAAGGTTGGGTGATGCCCTTCCTTAGACCCAAGGTTAGGTATTCCCTACCTTGGTTTCCAGTTGATCTGTCTACTAGGAGTAAGTCTTCTATCAGCATCCTGTAGACCTAAGGTTGGGTGATGCCCTTCCTTAGACCCAAAGCTAGGTATTCCCTACTTTGGTTTCCAGTTAATTTTGCCTATTAGGAGTAAGTCTTCTATCAGCATCCTATAGGCCTAAGGTTGGGTGATGCCCTTCCTTAGACCCAAGGCTAGGTATTCCCTACCTTGGTTTCCAGTTGATCTGTCTACTAGGAGTAAGTCTTCTATCAGCATCCTGTAGACCTAAGGTTGGGTGATGCCCTTCCTTAGACCCAAAGCTAGGTATTCCCTACTTTGGTTTCCAGTTAATTTTGCCTATTAGGAGTAAGTCTTCTATCAGCATCCTATAGGCCTAAGGTTGGGTGATGCCCTTCCTTAGACCCAAGGCTAGGTATTCCCTACCTTGGTTTCCAGTTGATCTGTCTACTAGGAGTAAGTCTTCTATCAGCATCCTGTAGACCTAAGGTTGGGTGATGCCCTTCCTTAGACCCAAAGCTAGGTATTCCCTACTTTGGTTTCCAGTTAATTTGCCTATTTGGAGTAAGTCTTCTATCAGCATCCTGTAGGCCTAAGGTTGGGTGATGCCCTTCCTTAGACCCAAGGCTAGGTATTCCCTACCTTGGTTTCTCCAGTTCTCCTGTCTAATAGGTGTAAGCCTTCCATTAGCATCCTACAGACTTGACGTTGGGAGATCACCTCCCTTCCATCCTTAAGATTCTACTTCTATTTCGGTCAACGCCAATGTGTGCAGCAGAAATTCCTTCAACCACACACATTGGGGGTCCATTTGTTGACCTCATTTTTGGTTTGAGGTCACTAAGACCCTTCCAAACTCCAGATTAATTCTAGATCCTAGGATCCACTCTAGACCTTAAGATCCTTTCCTAGAGCCAGACCTTAGGATCCACTCTAGACCTTAAGATCCTTTCCTAGAGCTAGACCTTAGGGCCTACTCCAGAGCTTAGGATTCTCTTATATCTCAAATTCTAGAACCCCTCTAGATCCTAGATCCTAGATCCTAGAACCCCTCTAGATCTTAGGACCAATCCAGACTCAAATCAATCCCCACCTTTGATCAACTCCAACCTCAAATCAATCCATACCTTTGATCAACTCCAACTTCAAATTAATCCCTACCCTTAATCAATTCAAATCTCAAACTTCATTCAATTCAAATCCAAATTAATTCAAGCTTCAAACACATCCAAACTTTGATCCAATTTACTTGACAATTCAAACTTCAACTTTGACTTTGAGCCTACCCTTGATCTAGCTTTGACCCTTTCCATTCATTAACAATCACCACATGATTGTTAATGATTTGGATACTTCAATATTAATCATTCAAACTTAAAATCCATTCCAAATCCAGAAATCCAAACCCAAATCCTAAATCTTAAGGCCCTGTCCTAAAGGCCTTTTTCATTGAATTTTCAAATACTTTGAAACCTAGTCAAATGACCTCTGATTCAAAGTCTACCACTTGCAAAGTGATAAGACATGTCTCTAGAGGTTACCCCTCAAATTTGAGCCCATTCTAAGGTCTCTAGCCCCAGAATCTAAATCTAAATCCATAGGCTGTAAAACCTTCAAATATTTACAGCCTATGCCACTGGACCTTTGGCCTTGAAGATTTTGACCTTAGAACTTTCACCAAAGCTTCTAATCAATTCCAGACCATTAATCTTGATATGTTGAGCAGTAAACTGAAACTTTCTGGACTCATTTTAGCCCCTAGTGGTCATGAGCCCAAAGTGACCAAAATACCCCTATGGGGCTCAAACATGCTTTTTAAACCAAATGAACTCCAAATTGAATGCAATCACTTGCAGCAAGTTTCAAATATCATTTTAAACCTGTTGAATCCAATCCCAGCTCCTAGGTCAATCTGGTTGACCAAGTCAACAGGGTTGACCCAAGAAGACCCTTAAGGGTTCAAATAGGGGTTTTGACCCAATTGACCTCTCTAGACTTGGAGACCACCTCCAATGGCTTCCAAACATCATCCTGAATTTATCCAGCCCAAACTCACCCATTGGGTCAACTTGGTTGACCTAGTCAACATGGTTTGACCCAATGAACCCTTAAGAGCTCAAATGAACCATTTTGACTAATTTAACTATATCAACATCTTCAAACCCTTGAAATCATTCCATTCAATACCTTGAATATTCCTAAACCTATTTGGAGTCAAACCACATTGAGTTTGACTTAGTCAACTCAATGAAACCCATTTGGAATGGCTTAAACCCTTAAGCTCCATTCCAAGCCTTAATCCCCCTTTAGCTTAATTGACTAGTGCATGAGGACTACCTAAGTGCCACCTCACTAACCATTGACTGTGTTGACTGGTCAAACCAGTCAACCTAAGGCTTAGAGAACCATGCCTATAGGTCAAACCAACCTATCAAGCCTTACTTAGCTCAAGCCACACCCATCCAGCCACTTGGAAAGACTCCATGACCTGCTTGGATGCCACCTCAGCCCCATTGACCAGTTGACTGGTCAACCTGGTCAAACCCAAGCTTAAACCTCTTCTAGAAGGCTTTATCACATGCTAAGCCCCTTTCCCTTGATTTAAGCTGCTTTAGGCCGACCCCTTAATGTCCAAAAGCTCACTTGGAGCTCTCCTAACCAGGCTCAGGGTCTGGTTTAGCCTTAAATGGCAATGTCTCCTCCACTCATCCCAAGTCCACCCAATAGGAGCTTGGCTTGTCCAGCCCTTTCCGCAGCCTTCCAGCTTTCCCAGGGACAGGTGGCATCATCTGGAGAGCCCCTGCATCGATCCTAGCCATCCAATCTAGCCCAGCTCGTTTGAATAGGGAAAAAGGCAACTTTTGAGGATTATTGATCAAAGCAGCCTCTCTCACTAACCCTAGCCTCCCAGATCGAACTCTTAGTTCGTTTTGAATCTCCAGGGCCTCCTCTACCTTCCCACTACAAAACCCAGGTGGTTGCACGTCACCGGCGGCGAGTTCTCCGGCGAAACCACCACCTAGACCGTCTCAAGCCCATAGCAGCCGATCCAGACGCGTTCGAGCTTGGATTTTCGCTGGGAATCTTCACTTGGACAATCTACAAGCTCAACCATCCAGAAATTTCGAAGATCTAACGGTATAACTCCCTAAAACCCTAGATCTAGGTCACATTAGTTAGGTCTAAATAGCTTTACGCTTTTAGGGTTTTAGCTAAAACAAACTATTCCCCACGATTTCTGTTCATGTCCTTAATCTATGTTTAAAATTTTAAGTGAAATTATTGATCCGATCGAGAGAACGAAGCGAAATATGTTTTCTAGGGCGTCACTCACGGTCTCCGGCGAGTGTACGTTTTCTGGACCGTTGATCGTTCGATCAACGGTCCAGATCGAGCCTTTCCGCGGTTCGATCCGACCGCGCATTCGATCTCTCGTTCGATCAGTCGTCCGGCGAGATCTAGGTCGTCTATTCGGAATAGCGGGATCGAATCTCCGCCGTCTGATCCTCTCCTGGTGAGATCAGACCGCGGGATCTGATCTCAGCCGTTGGATCGAACCCGCGGTTAATCCAACGGCTGTCACGCGCCGCTGACGTGGTTAAGTGAAAACCGCGTGAAACGGCCAGCGGCCGACGCGTGTCCCCGCCGCCGCGCGGTTTCGATCCCGCCAATCCTAGCGCGCCGCGTGTCTGACCGCCGCCATTTAATTAAAAAATAATGAGTTTTAATTAGTTTTAATTGCTGAAACTTAAATAAATCATAGTAAATCAAATATATAACCAAAAATTAAGTATAATATATCAAACTTTTCAGAATTTCATCTAGTTTATTTTAAAAATAAAATCAGTTTATTTTGACTATTATTTTACTGGTATTTAAGAAATACAGAAACATGTATTTCATTTTTAATTAATTATATATAAATTATTTTTATCTGAAATTTGGCATGCATGTTGTTGAATGCATGGCTGGTCTCCAGAAAAATTTTCAGTATTATTTGAATAGGTTTTGAAGGTATTTTGAATTATTGGAGTATTTTGATCCTTTCTTTATATTTAATTAAATATTAAGTATTTAAAAAAATACAAGAAATATATTTTATTATTTCCAAACTTCTATGGAGATCAGTGGATCCTTCAACCCATTAACATGTATTTTGATAATATATTTAATCATTTTATAATATATATATTTCTATTTATATATATAAATTCATTTATATATTTATGTATTTTAATATATATTTTGAAATTTTATATATATACATGTAAATCCTTAAGTGTTTAAGAGTCATTTGAGATCTTAAATGTTGATTAAGCATGTTGGAATAGAAATGAAGGGGATGATTAGTGAATAATCATTCCTTGATTATTCACTAATTTTGTCTTAATTATGTTAATTAGTTAATTGCATGTTTAAGGTGCACACACCACTTAGTCTAAGGCTCTCCTAGATTTAGGTGTTGAATGTGTTTATGTGATTCATGCATGCCTTATGTATTGAGTATGAGGGTTAGTTCAAACATTGATTCAAGTCCATCAAAACTAGTGACATATTTAAGGACAATAATTAAGGACTCATGTATAGAAAACTTAGAAAAATTTCAATAATTAGGATTCACCTCCTCTTTAGTTGAAGCTTTGAACATTTGAACTTAGTGACATCCTCAGCCCCTAGAGAAATTTTCACTAATTTTTGAGGTCATTAGGTCCCCTAATTAGTTTTCTAAGTCTTAAACCCTTAATTAAGCCTTTAAAACTTCTAAAAAATGTAATAAATCCAATTTAAATCCAAAAATTACATGTAAACCCTCAAACTGACCAGAATTCAGTCCTTAATCTGTGATAATTAAAAGCCCTTTGATTTGACAGCAATTTAAACCCTAATTTAATTTTAAGTGAAAACCAATATGTAATTAAGATAATTAATTAATAATAATTAAAAATCCCATAAATTTCCCAAACACTTGGGGATCCCTCCTTAGGTCATCCTTGACTTTGGAGGTATTTTCAAGAAGTTGGGAACTCATTTGAAGCAAAACCATAAAAAGCCTTTAATTAAACAATTTTCAAAATTCATTAAAATACTCAAAACTTCAATAATTCATAACTAATTCAAGAAAAATCCAAATTGAACAAACTCACTTGCATTCAACTCATATTGATGTCTAGTATTTATTAAAAATGTTAAACTCCAGAAATCTGTAATATTTCAAACAGTCAACAAATCGGTCAACTTTAAGTCAAAACTAGTTCAAAACTTCAAACCTTTGTAATAAAATGTAGAAAAATCCGATTTTAACGTACTTACCTTCTAACTGATCGTAGTAAGGTCTAGTATTTTAATAAAATACAAACATTCCAGAAGTTGGTCGTAATCAAAATTTCAACTTTTAACCCCTTAATTAAATCATTAAAATATTCAAAAATTCATAAAACTCATAATCATTCTAAAATTCAGAAAATATTGGCTTAATGTTTAAAACACTTAACAAATCCTTTAAAACACAACAACCACCCTAAAGTTGAAGTTTATTGGCTGGACTACTCCGGGCTGCGGGGCTAAGTGTCCTAAGGAGGCTGGTTCCTCGAGCCTGGTGGCACAACGCCACGAATGGATTCTAAAGGGTGTCAATCCTTAAAATGGATTAACTTTTTAATTATTTAACATTTTTTTTTTTAAAAAAAAAAAAAAGTCTCTAATTCAATTACATTAATTTGGTTTATCGGCTGGACTACTCCGGGCTGCGGGGCTAAGTGTCCTAAGGAGGCTGGTTCCTCGAGCCTGGTGGCACAACGCCACGAATCAATTAATGGCAAACTTAAATTAATCAACTTTAAAAATCAGTAATTAATTCATTTTAATATTAATCCACTCTTTTAATTCCAACAAACTTAAAGTAACTTAATCAACCCCGATTGCTACTGGGTAACCCAGGCCTACGAGGCTATTAGCTTAGCCCCAAGGAAGGTGAAATAAACTTCACGGCCTCGGTGTGAAACAAAGGTAGTAATCAATTAACTTTTAAAACATGTTTAATTAAAATTCTTAATTCATTAATACTTAAATTTTAATTTAAATTCCCTTTTAAGCCTTAACAAATCCAGACCTTTAGACAACTTCAATTAATAACCCACTTTAGGATCTACCCCAGCCACACGACCTTCTACACACACTTTAGGTGATGTGCTAGGACAACCAACTCTAGATCTAGGTTAGGCCGGTGTTTACTTTACTGCTGTGTGCCGGATTTTTCGTAGTTTTCACTGCATGTTGTGGATGAAATTGCTTTGCTATGTCTGCTTACTTTTTCTATACTCTGTGGATGGATTGATGTGTTTGGCGACTAGATTACCCTTAGATTAGGTACGATCTGGATGTTGACACAGTTTTCTGCAGGTGGCCACGCTCATGCAGGGCAATAAAAAAGGGGGCAAATCAAAAAAATGCATAAATATTATAAACTCTTTGCACAGGTGCTTCAGCTGCTAAAGCCCCCAAACAAAAAGAGCGTGGCCAGTGTGTTTACTTTTTTTCTGCTCATATATAACTGCTTGGGAATAACTGCTTTTTATATATTAACTGCTTAGGATAACCTTGCAGGTGAGTCTAGATTTTGATTTCAAATAAATGTAATTTGTGTAAGTGTCAAGTGTTGTGAAAGTTCATTTTGAGTTGGGATACATAGATCCAAAGCTTGGATTCCAAAGAGGAAAGGATACCCCTTTGGGGAACACTCCTTTTCCATTTGGAAATCCAAATTTGGATCATACCTCTTCCTTACCCAAAGAGGAAAGAGTGGCCTTCCCCTTAAGGGAAGTGCCCTCTTGTCCATTTGGGTAATCCACTACGAAGATTCCAAGAAGATTGAAGAAAAGGAGTCCAAAGAAGAATGAAATTGAAGATTTGAAGATTGAGAGTATCCCACTCAAAATAACTTGCGTCATTACTAGGTTTAGAATCCGGGTTGTTGTCAGTGGTGCCCGGCCACTTTACTTTCTGCAATATTCTGGTTTGTAATAAGCAAGGCAATTCTGCCTATGGACATTTATTAATTAATTTATATTTGATGTGATGATTTGATTGCCTCTAGGATTACTTGTTTTTACTAGTTTTTTGGCGATTGCATGCCGCTCTTTGTTTTCGCCTGGATACGTGAGGCTCGTGAGGATGTGAAACTTTTCTACTCATAATTTTAAAAGTCTAAAATTTTAGTGAGTCTAAACAACATAGAAAGATAACGAATCTAGGGAATTAGCCGGGGATCGCCCCTGGGGTCGCATGCATATTTTTGCATTCTTCTTTCCTTGTTTTAGACCCTTCCCCGCCTGCGGGTAGAGTCCGGATAGTCTGACCTATGAGGACGAGGTGCCGGACCTGGGGAAGTCCAGTCTTCTAAAAAACTATTTTATAAGCCTGTTTTTAAAATTTCAAGCATACTTGATTGGAAGTTGTTAACTAGCATGCATTGCATTAGATACAAACTAAAAGAGTCAAAAATTTAATTGCATCAGTTTAGCATTTTTGCGCCCAACATGTGTCAAAGGGGCCAATTAGGAAAATCTCTAGATGTCGGCCCCGACTCTCCAAAATTTTAATTACAACGTCCCTACCACTCTTGCATAAAAGACCGGACTCATCTATTTTAAATCGACTAGGTGGTTAGCTGGCTCCCCAATCCAGGCCGGGGTAAGTCCAGACCTTGCACTGCATTAGTTAGGATTGGACGACTGTGGTCCAGTGTCCAAAATAGATTTAGGATCCGGGGCAGATCTTTGATTATAAGACCCCAAATTTCGGGAATATAGTCCCAAATTTCTAATAAAATACTTAACTCTAATTAAAGCTTCATTTCAATCCTAAAACATAAAGCCCAACACTTAGATTAAGTTGGGACACTTCCGGATGGTTCTGGAATCTCAAAGTGTCCCCTACCTCTCATCCTTTGACTCTGTTAATAACTGCTCAATTTTGATCCATTCCCTTTTGATTTTCCAATAATTCTATTCATACTTTGATATCACTTCTAGAAATTCTAACAAAATTTTGCCATTATTTTAATCGAGAGTTTTCGTAGGAGACCTCGTTTTCCTACGATGTAATTAACTACGAGGGCTTGCGCTCGTAGGAGATTTAGAACCACACACGCACCTGATTTTAAAAATTGATTTTTCAAAACTCAATTGGATTTCTTTGGGACAATTTAAAATATTAGTGATCATTATTATCATATTCAAAGAATTATCATCGAATGATATTTTCTCCCTTTGGGGAGATACATCTTTCTTTGATAAGGCTTTGGATGTGAACCTAACGATCACACTTCTTGAATATTGTAGCTGGATATTCAGTTGAACCTCATTTTGACCCTTCGTGGCCATAAGAAGTTCTCTTTAGCATCCGGTCATAATATTCAAGATGAATTTCATAATTCTAAATCTGAACGTCGTTATGAAATTTTATGTTCGTCCTTCGGGGTGATATAATTTTTCTAACGGGATTATTCGATTTTAGAATTAGAATTAAATCTCAATTCTAAAGCTCCCAAAGAAAACTAATATTTTTCAAAACCTGTTTTTCAAAATTCCACCAACAGGTGGGTTTAGTGCAAAAGGGTTTCTAGGCTTTCCTAATCAAAGGGGAAGGTCCCAAATTGGCTCAATCAGATCACACGTGGTTCAGTCAACATTCGATTGGCTCGAAGAAGTGAAAACTGGAGAAAAAGAGAAGAGACAAAGCATTCAAACAAGCACGAGAGAAAGACGGAAGTGGCGTCATCTGTGTGACGCGGATGGGTAGGATTTATAGCTTCCGAAAGGATGGATAGCTTACCCACCAATAAGGTGTATAGGGATACACTCGTACCACTCACCTTTAGATCCTAAATCTATAAGAAATGTAGTGTTGTACACACAACACTAGCATCTACGACCTAGCTAATGCGATCTGGACTTATCCCTTGCCTGAAAAAGGAAGCCAGCTAAAATCCTAAGCACAATCAACCGTCCTATATGTATGCAAGATGAGAAGGCTCTATCCTAATGAATCAAGGATTTGAAACTCTGTAATATGCAAATTAGTAAATCTAGCGTTGTATGATGCATGAAACAAATGCATGAGTAAGAAAGATCCTTAGGTCCACTAATGCAATGTATGTATATAAAGTGCGTTGTGGAGAAAAGTGTGTAAGAACAGATGTATGCATGACATCCAGAGTACAGAAAAAATAAATAAACACACCCTAAGGGTATCCTTCAGGCAAGATACCCGCACAGAAAATCATCAATCATCATGCCCACTTCGTGTGGGAAAACAGCGATGCCCAATGGCATGAATAGGTGGCCTACTCGACAGGCCTAAATGACCCTAATGGTCTCTAAGGCTCACAGAAAAAAAAAAAAGAAAAGGGGAGGGGGGTATCGTACCCAAAACCGGAAAGGGCCAGAATCCTAGCAGAAAACCAACGATGCCCACTTCGTGTGGGAAAACAACGATGCCAACCGGCACAATTAGGTGGCCTACTCTACAGGCCTAAATGACCCTAATGGTCTCTAGGGCTCACAGAAGGGGGGCAAGCTTTGACCTATAGGGCCAAAGCTTCGTCAGTGAACTAACCTAAGGCTAGCTATCTAAACATGCTAGAATACCTATTAACAAGTTGTGTGTGATGTGTAGCAGTTTCGATATATAAGTAGAAGTTTAGGTTGCAAAAATCATACCTGAGCGTGGCGCAGCCACTCAATAATTCCAAGCAAGCAAATTGTCCGTTGATTTTTGATCGTGCAAGACCCAGTGTACCTCACAAAATAAGATAAAAGAGGAAGATGTATATGAGCGTAGATGCCATTCAGAAAAGAAATGCAGGTAAATAACAAAAGTATAACTGACAGAAAATTAAATATAACTAACAAGAAATTTAATAATTGCATTTATAGAACATGTATAGATAGTAAATACTGAATAGCAAAAAAAAAATGCAAGCCTAACCTAGGACTAGAAGTAGTGTCCTAATCAAACCGGTCTAAGGTGTGTGTAGGCTGTGCAGTTTTTGATAGATCCTATGTAGGATAATTTAATTAAAGTTATTTGCATTTTTTTTTTATTTGTTCAAGGCCAAGGGGAGATTTTAATTGAAGTTTAAATATTAGTAATTTAGGGTTGATTTTAGAATTTTATTTTTAGTGTTTGATTGATTACCACCTTTGTTTCACACCGAGGCCGTGAGGTTTATTTCACCCTCCTTGGGGCTAACTTAATAGCCTCGTAGGCCTGGGTTACCCAGTGGCAACCAATTTTTGTTGAATTATTAAGTTGGTTGTAAATTAGAAAAGAAATATAGATTAGGCAATTTATTATCACTTACGATTCGACTTAAACCAATTATGAAATTAATTTTACAGTTCTGCCATTCCACTGAATCCATTCGTGGCGTTGTGCCACCAGGCTCGAGGAACCAGGCCTCCTTAGGACACTTAGCCCCGCAGCCCGGAGTAGTCCATCCAATAAACTTCATCTTTGGAATGGTTGTTATGTATTAAGGGATTTGTTAATTGATTTTAAAGGATTACTCTATGTTTGACCTTTAAGAGTTTTTTTTTATCCTAATGAGTTTAGTTTGTAATTTAATCCCTAATAAAATCTACATCTTTTAGATTTTAAATTGGTTAGGGATTAATTATTAAATTAGTTAAAATTGATTTGAGTTTGTGTTTTAGACTCGTAGTTTAATAATTATAAATGTTGATAATAACATGATTAAGAATTGAGTGTTTTAATAGATTTTTAGAATTAGATTAGAATTGGTTGGTTGATTATTAGTGAATTAAAGAAAGAAAAGGCTAAACCTAGGAAGACGTGTCGCTAAGTTTGATTTTAATGTCTCTATCCTATAAGGAGCATGCACCCTAAGTCTATATTTTCTAAGACTCAGTCCTTAATTTTTGTCCTTAGATGTCACTAAAGTTGTAGGGATAAAAAGAGTTTTGTTTTCTAACACTTAGGACTGTCGTACATGTGTCACTAGGCTTAGAGAATCTATAGCAAATCAATAGAATGAAAAAGAATGAAAATTACAAATAAAAGGGATGTAGGCATTGTTGTTTTGGACACACTTCGTAGAAGTCAAGTGTATCCTAGAATAGCAACAATGCCCTTTGCTGTTCCCATTCCAAACGAGGCACTTGATACGTTTGACTCGACCACTCCCGACACACCTTAAACCAAGGCTAAATCAACTAAGGGAGATGTACTTCTAAGACCAGACTCGGGCCTAGATTCTCTATGGTTTTGCACTCATCCCAAAATTCTATATTTTAGAGACTGATGCCCAAAGGGGAGCCCAAGGGAACAAGGACTGTCTTGCTCCAAAGAGGACACTAAAGACCTCTAACATAAAGCTCCTTAAGGTTTCAAATCCTACCAACTCACTTTTGAAATAAATATTAAAACAGTCTGACTCAAATGAAGAAACCATAATCATTTTCAAAAGGCGCTAAGGGACACTACTACACAAGTCTAAGAGAATCCAACATGACTTGCAAAGACTTCTAAACTAAGTGTCATACAAAATTCTACAAAAGGTTATCTACCAAAATCATGGTTTGACTCAAAGCCCTACAAGATAACGACAATCAAGTGCCTCTCCATCTTATTTGGAGTGGGGTAAAACAAAACAAAGCTTTCCAACGAGAAGATTTTATAGAAAAACCCCTCATTGCAAAGCATCCGTTATAAAACATTCGCAAGACGAAAACACATAAAATTCCAACGCAAGTCGATTCGCAAAACTCATGAAACAAAACTTCTCGATGCAAAAAAAACTCGCAAAATATAATTCACAAAATTTATCACGAATCTTCGCAACACAAAACAACTCACAAAAATTTTTAATAAAGCTTCTCGATGTAAAACAATTCGCAAAACTTTCAACCATAAATACATTCACAAAACTCTTTTAAAACCAAGCATTTTCCCTCCAAAACATCTTTAACATAAAACAAATCAATATAAAACAGCGAGAAACCTACACGTAACTTGCTACTAAAACAATCCAGAAGTTAAAAAAAAAAACTACGAAAAACTGCATATATTTCATTCTTACAACAATTCGGAAACTCAAAACAGCAAAAATCTGCACGTATACATTCCCGAAAGCAGTTTAGAGCAAGAAATTAATAAAAATCTGCACTTATCCATTCCCAAAAGCAGTTTGGAAACCTTACACTATGTGCCACGAAGCATGCGAACAAGCTCTCACAACCCAAGTCCATAAATTTCATCAATCACAAGGCCTTTATGTAATTACCATATCTTTCCAAAGAAGCTCGAAAGTGAATTAATATGCATATGAAACTTTTAAACATAAGAATGCTACATGATTATTTGCTAACGAATGTCATATCCGATGCTTCAATGCCAAACTAAAGCAAGAATTGAATAAAACCAATTCAATATGAAAGTCATGCTTTATACTCTAACAGGAAGGAAGATATGCATGTAGGAAAAGATGCTCTTGAAAGTTGTAAATAGAATTGCAAGGCATCTGCTAAGTCACTTTACATGCCTCTACTAAAGACATTATAATGTAATAAAATGCCACACATGAACCTTCTCCATAAAATACATTAATACACATAATTAAACTTTGCAAAAGTTTCAAATAATTCAAGATATTTGGATGATATTCTCTATGTAAAGTCTATGGATTTCCACATGCATTTATACTTTCGTTAACAAGAACTCGATGCAAACCTTCCAATATTTCTCAAAAGATGTTTACAAGAAAACTTATAAATGCTCACAAGTAAGAGAAAAGGGACATATGATTACTCTTCCAAAATATTCCATGAAAGAGAAGTGGCAAAATTGATTTATTCGTTTCCAACAAAACCCTTACAACACGACCAAACATAACGCTAATACATCAATATTCATGCCAAACTAATTGCACTTCATGAAGCCTTTGATGATGGATGCATTTTACTGTAAATAAGAACAATAAGATACAATCATATTCTACCATTCATTATTATCACATAAAGACAATTAGCGTAATACTAGTTGGGATGTTCGATGGAGGTAAAACTATGCTTGTACAACATCACCCTTTGATTAAAACTTATGAGATGCACTACTATTTTGATACTAAACATTATAAAAGAAAACTATTATTAAGGAAGATGCTCTTCTAAAGTTGGCTATATTCATTCACTTGCCCAAATCATAAATAGAATGAGAGATCCATACATATAAAATTCTCTAATCTTGAAGGAGCAAAGTTTATGAGGTGCGCATATTTAGTAAGTTCAAAACAAATCGATAAGCCCACAATATCAAATGTATACATGAAATTGAAACATATTCTCACATTCAACTCTTTCAAATCCAATAAAAAATTATGAATCACTTTGCATGCATATTTTGGTAAAGAGCAACATAATTTCCTATGGCCTTTAACGATTTATACATGGAAAATATCAAATGTATGTGCCATTAAACATCACATTCTAATTTTTTTTTACATAAATCCACCCACATGTCTTTGTTAATAAAAATTCACGCATACGTGATTCAACTCAAAGCATATATTTAACCAAAAACAACTAGAGTGGAAAAAGACAAAAGTAGCTTGTTTCTTTCAAACCCAAGAAAGTTGGCATTCCACTGGAATAATATAAGTGTCATTTATGCAATGGTCAAAGCAAACCCAATACCTCACTTATCAACAAAATCCTAATAAAAAAAAACAACAGAGAAAACATGTAGTCGTTTGGAGCAAGAAAAAGAAACCAAACTTTGAAGAGAATCAATAGACCTCAAGCCTCCATAAAGCCAAAGCCACATAAAGCCCTTAATAACACTCATGGCTTTCCTTTGGAAGCATTATCACAAACATTTTGTATGCATGTTTTGATAAAGAAACAATGTGGCTCTTCAAAATTTGCTATCATTCACACCTAAAATTTCTAAAAGAAATAACATAACTCAAGTAGAATTTGATGCATAGTTGCTCGCTCTTGAATAAACAAAACTATTTATGACTAGCAACAATAACCTCCATATTCCAAAAGCACTAAAATGTCATGTGATACTCAATTATATATGATGAAACTAAACAAGAAGAGATGATAGGGAATGGCTTTGCCGAGCTAATCCCAACAGAAATCAGCCCAAGAAACCAAGTAAATTGGCGACGCATCTACTCATCAACAATTAATAAAATAAATCGGCACAGGCAATTAAAATTTAATAACAGCCACAATACAAACAAACTAGTGCAACAACCCAACTAGCCACGCTTCATGCTTCTTCCACAACAACCGCACCTATTGATCCACTGTAAATATGCATTTTCAACTACTCAAGATGGGAAAATTCATTGGAACTCGAATAGAATAGTGAATCCTACACAGCACATTATGAAACATCCATATCCCAACAGAACAGACTAAATTCCAAAAGTAAAGAAGAAGAATGAGAGACAAAGAATCGTGATGGGGTCAGATGACGCCATAATCCATTAAATAATGCAAATAGAAAGCTTTCTACTGATAGCTATGTATAAATCCCTATTGTAATGCCAGCTACCGTTGCCTCATAAGCTACAGGACATCCAAAAAAAAAGTCTAGATCATAAAAATAGCAAACATAGGGATATTCAAACTCATGAGAAGCATGTGAAACTTTTAGATCTAAATATGCTCATCAAACATTTGGTCAAGTGACTTTAGATGCAAACTTAAGTTTCATGAAACACCCAAACAAATACCACAATTTTTTAAAGACATTTCACCAAACACTTGGTGTGCAACAATACAAAACTAAGCAAATGATATGACATGGAAATCAAATTCATAATGTTCAACCACAAGAGGTAAGAAGCTTTATTCTTGCTTCCCTTGTAGATCTTGTACAGATCTTGAAATAAAAAAAAAAACGTAACAGAAATTTGCCTTCACCTCAACTTATCAGATTCTTCAGCAGAAATATAAAGAAATATAAGCCAAGAGAAATAGCAGGTAAGGAACGGATACATGCCAGAGAACAGAGAGCTCAAAAAAAAAACTGAAACCCAACACTTCAATGAAACACCGTTTCCAATCTAAATAGGAAAGAGATCACCTTGCATATAAGCATATAACTAAGCATTGCAAAAGGGTCAGGTTCTTACGGCACCAACTCGTTTCCAAACCGACAATCCCTTGCGATTGTCGTCTCAGAAAAGAAGAAGAAGATAGAGAAAGAGAATGAAATAGAAGTAGAGGGGAAGGAGGAAGGGGAAGAAATCACCTGGCCTAGGGGAAAAATCGATAGCCCAGATAGGAGCTCGAGTTGGCGTCGAGCTCGGTCCTGGAGATCGGACGTGCTTTCGCCTGTGCTTGGAGTCGCGAACTGAGAGGTCGGGGGGGAAGGTGGGGCGACTTCGTCTTTGGGGTTCGAAGGGCAGAGAGCGAGTAAGGGAGAGGAAGCTCCGTCTGGGAGGCGAAGCCGGGCAGTCGGACTCGGCTGGCTCACACGAAAGAGAGGAGGAAGGGGATTTCGGCCTTGGAGCACAGAGGAAGCGGGGAGCCTAGGGCTCCTTCCTTCTGCGAATCAGAGAGCACGGAGAGGGAGCGGGCCTTCGGGCACTGGCTCGGTCCGAACGGAGGAGAGACGGACACCAGAGGGGGATCTCCTAGGCTCTGCGAATGGGAGCCAAATCCAGCCAGAGAGCGAGGGAGGGGTTCTCCCTGAGAGCAAGCAAAAAAAAAAAAAAAAATCCCAGATCCCCCTGGGATAGCGAGAGCCTCAATGCGACTGAATACTGCGACAACGGTCGACTTTGAGTTTTAGGGAAATCGGGGCCGTAGATGCGATTACCGGATTTAGGAAATGATTCAAAATTCTAATAAAGTCGAACAGGTTCAACTGGGATTAAAACGGGCTGAATCATATTGAACTTGAGTCCAAATTTGATCCAATCTGAGTCAAATTAGGGATTCAGGTCGTCTCGAGTTTGACTTGGATTTGATTCGATTTGATCAAATTAACAAAATTGAATTTAAATAAGTTAATAACTCGAATCAAAATGAACCCGACGCGGCTAACATGAGCGGATCTAATTTAATTGATTTCAATCAAGTCTAATTTAACCCAATTTCGAGTCGATTCAAGTTCAATTGAATTTTTACCAAGTCGATATTAATGAGGTCAAATTTGAATCAACTCAATTGGAACCGAATCAGCATCGATTTAGGTTAACTAGGCTCGACGAGATCTAAATAAATCGATCGAAGGTGCTCGAGGAAATTTGAGCGAAAATTGAGGTCAACACCCGACCCGATCCGGGACGGATCCCGCTCGCACCGGGCCGCGACACGGAAACGAAACGGACGGACTGACCAGGATCTAGTTTTGGAATTGGTTCCGGAACTGAATCTTCCAAATTAATCAACTCAACAGACACACAAACACAGAGCTACTATTTATCATCAAACACAGTGGAACAAACATCTATATTTCTTTTTCCTCAAAACAATCATCTACAGATACAGTACATGGCTTTTGAACAGAAAGAAAGACAGAACAGAAAAGCCATGACTGTACAAAAATCAAAAGGTACAAACAATACCTATACTGATCAGAACTCAGAAATCTATTCCTGGACTTTCTTCCCTTTTCCAGAACATGAAAACCACCAGAAAACAAGAGTGAGCTCAACAGCTCAGCAAAGCAACAAACCTCCAATCAAAACTCTCAGAATCCAAAACCAAACTCATCAGACAGAAATCCGTACAGAAATTGGAACAGAATCATATCTCGAATCAGAACAGAATCAAAATCAGAACTTATACGGACATATATCAAATCAGAATCAGAGTCGTACATATCAGATCAAATCGGAATACAAATCAGAACAGATTAAATCAACAGAGTCAGAATCGTACAGAAATTAGAAATTCAGATCATATCATATCAGAATCATAATTGCTTACAGAACAGATACGGAAAGTTTACAGAACAGATACTGAATTCAAAATCATATCAAATCAGATATCAGACAGATCAGATCAAATCATATCGTACGGAAATTATTATCGCTTACAGAACAGATACAGAAAGCAGAATCAGATCAAATCAGATATCAGATATCAGATATATATTTAATAGCTAAATTCCCTGACACTGACTGAATCTCTTTGGATTCAGGCCCCTTATAACTCCCTTTGTGCTCACGGCACCAGAACAGATATGCTTATGTGCTCACAGCACCAGAACAGATTTCATCGGATCCGGAACAGAACAGATATCAGATTTCAGATTGAGCTCATTTCAGATTTCCCTGACACTGACTGAATCGCTTAGGATCCAGGCCCCTTATAACTCCTTTTTTATAGCATATACAGATAGCATATCAATTCAGAAGAAATCCGGACAAATCAGAAATCAGACAAAAATCGGGCAGCACAACGGCAGTATACGGAATTTACACAATTTTTCCTGCAAATCAAAATTCACCAAATTCGCACAGAATGTAGATAATCACATTTCAGAACATTTATTCTACTGCACAGATAATTTCCAATTTCACAGAAAAATGCAGTCGACTAAAAACACCGCCGAATCAAAAATACCCGGACAAAAATCTTCGGAAAATAACCAAAATGTGCACACCCGGCACGTCAACAATATACAGAACGTTACGCGGTAAAAACTGAACCAATCAAAAGATACGGACGAAAATCATTAACGGAAACGAAATCCGGACAGAAAATACCGCCAAACACGACGGTTCTGAAAATTGAGAAAGGCGGAATGTGCCTTACCTTGCGTACAGCAATTTCTCAAACAGTCTCCTCGGATGAAAACAGCTCCGCGTCGTCCGAAAATCAACTTTTGCAAATTCCACCTCGACTTTCTCTCTCCTCAAAAGATATTTTTGTTTTTATAAAATTTTCTCTCTCTTCCAAATGAGCTGAAATCAGCTTTATAATCTTCAGATCGGCCCGGCCGATCGCCAGATCGTCCCAGGACGATCAGACCAATTTGGATCGTCCTGGATGGTTCCCAGAACTATTCTCAGGCCGACATTTTCTACAGTGCCGATCGGCCTGGACGATGTCCTCAATCGGCCTGGACGATATGTACAGAAAATCACCTGGAGCAAATCTGGGCAAATTCTGGAGCAAAATTCCACTGATCGTCCCAGGACGATCCAGATCGTCCTGGACGATCCTGGAGCAGATTTTTGATATTACAGTGTTCCCATTGCTTTAGCGTGCGAATCACCGCATATAGCTCTTGTTCGTACACATACCATCTTTGTCTCGCCGAACACAATTTTTCGCTGAAAAACTCGATAGGTCTGCCCTCTTGAGCCAACACAGCTCCTATACCGACCGAGGATGCATCTGTTTCCACCGAAAAGGGTTTGTCAAAGTCCGACAATGCTAGAACAGGCGCAGAAGACACTGCAGACTTAATTTCCTCAAAACTGGTGTGCTGTTCTTCTCCCCAAGTAAATTGTTTCTGCTTTAGTACATCGGTCAACGGAGCAAGAATGACGCTAAACCCTTTTATAAATTTCCTGTAAAAAGTGGCTAACTCATGGAAACTCCGAATGTCAGTAAATGACTTAGGTGTTGGCCACCCAACAATCGCCTCTACCTTCCTAGGATCGGCACAAACTTCCGCTGTGGAAATTTTAAATCCAAGGAAATATACGGCCTCTGTGGCGAATTCACATTTTGTCAAATTTAAAAAGAGTTTATGTTGCCTAAATGCTTCTAAAATTAGTTTCAAATGTTGGATATGCTCATCCAAATTGGGGCTAAAAACCAGCACATCATCAAAATAGGCTACACATATCTTATTCAGAAATGGCTTAAGCACTTCGTTCATCAGCCGCATGAATGTCGCTGGAGCATTGCACAGGCCGAACGGCATCACCCGCCACTCGTATAATCCCTCTCGCGTTTTAAACGCCGTCTTCCATTCGTCTCCGGGCCTGATTCGTATCTGATGGTAGCCACTTCAGAGGTCTAATTTGGAAAAGATTCTGGCTCCGGTTAGCCTTTCAAGCATCTCCTCTATCCTTGGCATTATGAAGCAAAATTTGACTGTAATTTTGTTGACAGCTCTGCTATCCACACACATTCGCCAACTACCATCTTTCTTGGGTACCAACAGTGCTGGGACTGCACATGGGCTCAGACTGTGCTGAATTAATTGCTTTTCAAGTAGCTCATCTACTAATTGCTGTAGGATTCTCTGCTCCTTTGGACACAACCTATAGTGCGGTAGATTGGGTATTGTAGAACCAGGAATCAAATCAATGTTATGCTGAATATGCCTTAAAGGTGGCAATTCAGCTGGCAGTTCGGTTGGTCCCAAATCCGCATATTGCTTAAGTAGTTACCTTACAGCTTCCGGAATAATACCGTCCTCAGTGACAGTTTGTTCCTTAACAACCAATGCCAGAATCTGTGACGAATCTCTCCAGGCGTGCAGTAACTGATTTCCAGACACCACCATCATAGACAACTTGTTGTCTGAGTTATTCTGCTCTACATCTCCCTTGCCTGGTAGCATACGCAGAATCTTTCCCTTCCAGCTGAAACTATAAGTATTTCCTCTACAATTGTGCGTCGTGCCTACGTCAAACTGCCACGTCCTGCCAAGTATCAAATGACATATATCCATGTCGATTACGTCACAAACCACTTCGCTTGAATAGTTCTTTCCGATAGAGAAAGGAACATAACAACTTTCAGTGACGGTGATCTCTACTGCTTTCTTAACCCAACTAACTCGATACGGATGCGAGCTTGGAACCGTCTTGAGTTGCAAAGCTTGGACTGCCACCTTTGAGATTACATTTTCAGTGCATCCGCTGTCCACTAGCACGTCGCAAACCTTTCCTTTGATGGTGCATTTGGTTTTAAACAGGCGGTTTCTCTGAGACTTGTCCGCTAGTCTCGGCGCAAGGAGTAATTTCTGTATCACACAGACTAAAGGTTCGCCTTCATCACCACCCACGTCCTCTTGTGCATCTTCTGGGTCACCTTCTCCCTCCTCCAGCGCAGTGTCATCCTCAGCCTCCACAACATGAAGTTGAGGTCGCGTCGGACACTCATTGGATTTATGGCCTTGTTGGAAGCACCTGAAACATTTAATATTTGTAAGTTTAGCATAAGGGTTTTCTTTGGGCTGACTTGGGAATTTCGGGGCAGATTTGATTTCCCCAATCTTGTTGCCTGTACTGCTGGGTATGTAATTCCCTCCCATGTTATACTTCACTCGGCCAACTGGAGTCGCATGAACATTGGCGGGTCTGCTGCTATCTGCAACTGGTTCTAACGTCCTCTTCCCCTGACTGTTCTTGCTGTGCCTCGTCATCTGCATTTCTACTTTCAATGCATAATTGATAGCCTGAGGTAATGACCAAACTGTATTCAATTCCAATTTATCTTGAATTGCTTCCTTCAACCCTCCCACATATCTAGCAACCAACTGATTTGCCGATTCATTAAGGTTGTTTCGGGCGCTTATCTGGTGAAATTCCTCAGTGTAATCATTGACCGAATGGGATCCCTGTGAGCAATGCTGATATTGCATATACAGCATCTGTTCGTAGTCTGTTGGTAGAAATTGGCCTCTGTGCAACTGCTTCATTCTACACCAGCTGCATACTGGTCCTTTGCCTTCTCTTCTCATGGATTGCAACAACTGTAACCACCACGCACTCACGCCCGACTTCAGCCTGCAAGCCACATACTTCACTTGCTTTGTTGGCTCAATGTCCATGTATTCGAAGAAGGTCTCCACTGCGCGTTCCCAATCCAAATAATCCTCGATGTGCAATTTTCCATCGAAGAATGGAATGTCCATCTTCACGCGGAACTCACTGTGTTGCCAATCATTCCCACGTTGCCGTCGTCGGTGTAGATATCCCAAATCCTCCTCCGAATCTGAAAGTTCCAATTCTTTGAATAACTTCGCACCATCGTCCGAATCGGATATGTCCCGATTCAGATTTCTTCCTCCGTCCAACCCACGCCGGACCGCCGGAGGGTTATTTGGCATTGTTGTCCGCAATGCCGGATTACGATCTAAACGTGCAAGGATTGTACGCAAATCTCTTCGCACATCTGCCTGGAACTGTTGAGCTTCGGTCGCAACTTCCTCTACGTGCTGCGCTAACCTCCGATGCTCAGTCCACAGTGCTTCAAGGCTTTGATCTTCACCGGCAGCCACCCGTCTACTGTTTTCAGCCATCTGGCTCTGATACCAATTCTGATGTAGGTAATCTGCACAGAAAGTTAGCTGAGAAAACAGAGAAAACAAGAACAATGGAACAGTGGAAGCTGCTTCAGTAATTCATATAAGATGATAAAAACTAAGGGCCTCATACCGCATGCCTGGGTTCATATATTACCCAGAGATGTATACTAAATCAGACAAAGTAAATGAAAAAGTTAGCATGTGAGCTAACGGTCCTAAAACAGCAAAGGAGAAGAATAAAACAGGGAAGTGGAGACGCCTCAGGTAACGATCCACATGGTTCGATAACTTGTCTCCGCGTCTCAACTCAGTAGTTTCTTTTTTTTTTTTAATTATTTTTCAAGCAGTACACTAATACAGATAAGTTTAAGGATCAGATTGCGAGTTCAAGCGAGAATACTGAAAGATAATTACCATAGCCATTAGAAATGCAGTAATGACTCGAGAAATTTCTTTGTTTCTTGCAATACTGCATGTGAAAGCTGCTGAGAAACCACAGCCACACAGCAGAACCTGTTGTCCATATTGTATTATTGTGTATATAGCGAAGAGGGACCAACATTCTGATGAACTGAGTTCTCTCGAAATTTTTAAAGCCTTATCTTGAACAAAAAATAAAGACCTCTGGAGTCATTCGATCACAGTGGGATTTGAACCCACGACCTTTAGATTCGGAGTCTAACGCGATATCCACTTCGCTATGCGATCACAAGTTAATTTATGAGCAGCACAGAGTATTTAACTCTTCAAATTCTCTTTTACACTGCTCCGAAGAAGCTTCGAAGTAGAAGGAATCTAGAGTTTTTTGTTTACAAGTGCTGGATAAGTTCCTATTTTTGCTGTCTCATATGGCTTTACATCGATGGACAAGAGAGAAAACAGAGAAATCCCGTGAAATCAGACATGGCCAAAATCTGAAATTCATTGCAGCCCAGAATTGCATTGGTAAGTGGCATGGTAGATTTCACCAAAGAAACGAGGGAGAAGATCTTAATAAACAGACATGCAACATTCATAGTCAAGACTGCCAGACACAACCAGTCCGACCTGATCCTCAATGTCCAGCAAAAATACGCAACTTAGCTAGAAAAACGATAAAAAGTTGCCCAGGATGAGCAAAGAAAAGCCTCAAAACAAAGAGCGTGACCATCCAAGAAGCCATTTATAACTGCAGTCCAATCGTTATTTCTTTTCCCAACTAATCAGTTTAGCCAGAATAGTCCTGATATAAATTTATCTTAGAAGCATCTTATTCGATTATATTCAAACAATTAATTGACCCTATATATGTTCGACCATTTGATTGATTGTTGTCATATCACTTTTGATAAAATGGATGAACATTGGTTCTTTTTTCTTTTTCTTTTTTTGTTTTTTTTATCATAACATTGGTTCAATTAAGTATTAGAATAAGTATGCTTGTTTTATTATTTTTTTTAAAATGTATTTTAAGAACCTTATTTATTCCTATTTGAATACTTAAACAATTCTATGTTTGAACTTTCCATTGATCATAAAATTATGTTCCTCCTATATTCGGAGGAACGATTAAATATGTTACTTTTGTGTGGAATCTTATTGTGTCAACCAATCGGGGTGTATTGTTGACCCAGATCTCAATTCTATCAATCGAGCTTGACGAGGAGCTCGTTGGGTGGTTCCGGGGGGCAACATGCCTCTTCTCAAGGGTGAAGCCCCCTCAATAAATTTTTTGCTCATACAATCATACAATATCGTGGTGGTAATATCGTGGTGGTGTATACTCGAGCACTATAGTGTGTGTGTTTGTTGAGGCGTTGTAAGCTGAAGTGTCACGGCGTTGCATGGTGGACTCAAAGATATAGAGTGGAGTACTACAATGCTGCAAGTCAAGCTTGAGCAATTTTTCTCTCCTGTTTTTCTTGTTTTGTTTGAAGTGTTGGACCCGTTGGTGTATTAAAAATGCATCTTTTTTATCTGTTTTAGTATAAAATGAAGAGAAAAGTGAAGAGAGACCTTAAAAAAAAAAGGTGAGAGATCTATATAAGCTTTTTCAATTTTCATATTGAACTTCTTGACCTGGTGGCTTTTTGAATTTTTTTCCCAATTTTGAATTTTTTTAGATTAATTCTTAGTACTCTTTCTTCTTCACAGCACTTTATTTTTCTTGTTTATTTTGTTATGTGGTTTTACTTTCCAACAAAATATAGGTTCAATGTCGATCGCCAAATTATCTTTGATGAAATGATTGACTATATGTTCAATTAAGTGTTCAAAGAGATGCGTCAACTTAAAAAAAAAAAAAATTCAAATGGTGTATTTTACACAACTCATTCTATCATATTTGAACAATTAATTAACTCTATGTTAGACCCTTTCATCGATCATCAAATTATCGTCGATGAAAGGATTGAAAATATATCTGATTAAGTGTTCGAATTGTTTTTGACTATGTGTTTGACGATTTCATAAATTATGTAAAATTATCTTCAATGAAATAGCCAAACATATGTTAGGTTAAGTGTTCGAATAAGTTTTAATTATTTTATAATTGTTTTTAATTATTTTATAATTGTATGAACGTTTAATTAAATCTCTATTCAATCATTTTATTGTTCAATGTCAAATTATCTTCAATAAAAGGGTTGAAATAAATTTGAATGCGTTCGAATAAGCTCCAACTATGTTATATATAAAATAAAAATAAAAAAAGCTCCAACTATGTTATAATTTTTAAGAACAATGTATCAGCCTTATTTGAGTTTTATTCAATGCCTATTCGACCCTTATTCGAATAAAATATTAATTCACTGTACATATTTTGACTATGAACCACATAAAATAGATCAGGTCATATCGGTTTAGCGAGACTAATCAGTACCGACCTAGGACCAAACAGGTTGAGTAGGTCACACGATAACATTCATCCGGTACCCTACCCAATGGGTATTGCTTAAAATATAATTCATGATTTCACTACTATATTATCTATATTATTTAGTACTGTGATGTCGGTGTCCACCAACTAACATGCTTCCATGTTTCAATTAATAGGAAAATTATAAAATAAAAAATTACATAAGAAATTTTAATCATATACTCCTAACAACCTGTTTGGGATTTGATTTAGATAATGATACTTTAACTTTATATTAAACGGATTTACATATATACATATCGTTGAGTTGAATCTGATGCTTTTTCTTATTTAATTATAATTAAATTTTAATTTTTTTATGTATAACATACCAAAGTTGTGACAACTGGACCGGACAACGAACCAGAAGGAGAGGTTCACGGTTTGATCGGTCAAACCGGATCGAACCGGATGACAAAAAGTAATAATTGTCATTCAATTATTTATATATGTTTACAATAAAAACTCAAGACACTCCTAATGAATCTAATAATCATTAACTAAATTTGTGAGATCAAAAGATGGATTCTCAAACCATCCATCAAAATCTTGAATCACAAATGCTTCTGCATCCTCACATGATATGTTATTTTCATCACACATGTATTTAGGGCTGCAAACGAACTGAGCCGAGTCGAGTATGTGAGTGTTCATGTTTGTGTTCATTTAATATTAGCTTGTTCAAGTTTGGTTCATGTTTGTTCGAGCTTTATTGTTTGTGTTCATGTTTGGTTCATTTAAATTAATGAGTGTTCATGTTTGGTTCATGTTCGTTCGTTTAGTGCTTATAGAGCTTGTTCGCGAACATATTTAACTTTTTTTTTTTAACTATCAAACAAATACGTTCATGAACATATCTATGAACAAACACATTTATAATAAAAGCAATTGTCTATGTAACAAAGACAATGATTATTTATATTTATTAATTTTATTGTCAAATATTAATTATTTTTATCTAGCTTATTCACAAGTTCAAAATCGAACACGAATCAAGCTTCTTATCGAGCTTAATGTCGAGCTTGTTCACGAGCTTCAAATGATGTTGTTCGCGAACATAAACGAGCCGAACACATTAGTGTTCAAGTTTGTTTATTTAAGAATCGAGCATTTAAAATATTGTTCAAGTTTGTTTGTTTAGCTAATTAAATGATCACAAACGAGCTTTAATCGAACCGAACAACGAGTAGCTCGTCGAACGTTTGGTTCGCTTGCAGCCCTACATGTATTAGCTAAATTGTCTTCATCCTGCAATCCATTAATATGAAATAATAAGTTTATATTTTATATTACATTTAAAAGATATAAGTTATTTTACAATCGTACTTGGGGTTGATCTAGATGTTATGTTTGGTTCTATATCTATAGGAATTGCATCATCTTTGTAAATTTTTGTTTCTGACTCCTAGATGCAATTTTGGAGTTGGCTCATTATTAAGGATTCAAAAGTCAATAAGTTCAATACTTGTGTAGTATAAATGATCATAGCTTCTTTTCTAAGGAGACATCGCGAGACGGGAAGAGTCGAAGAAGAAAAGGAGAACATGACGAAGAACATACGCGACAAATGAAATAGGATTTTTTTTTGCTATTGTATAAAATCTCATATTGCACTCTCATATTTGCTAAACAGGAGCACTGTAACTAATCCGATCGATTATTGAAAATGGGGACCGTTTTACAGTTTGGCGGTCGAACCGCTAGTTCGAGAAGTTCAACACCGATTTTATGCGATAGCGGTTTTAATATGAGCCATAACCGACCGGCCTGCCAATTCGCGGTTCAACCAACCGTTCAGATCCGATTTTAAAAGCCATGTAACCTACATAAAAATAAATTTATTATTATTAATTGTCTAAAGTAAAATTATATATATATATATATATTGGAAGTGTATTAATTTTAGGTAAAACACATCTATTTTTTTATATGAATTCCTCCCTCCTTTAGGAAACAACCGTATAACGAGCTACGTGACTATTTATAATCAGTGTTTCTCAAATACTCGAAACCCTCTCGAATCCCAGGCAACAATTCCAATCTAATCGAAAGTGTGCGACTCTCGTAGGTTGAATCGTAAGTTCAAAGAAAGTTTATTAGCTATGCCGCTGCTTTCATACCTTCTCCAATGCGTGCTCTTCAAGTTTTTTTTTTTTTTTTTTCGTGGTTTATTCAATTTGATTGCATTGGTTGATGCTGGTGGTTTCTTCATATGGATCTATAAAAGGTATAATCGATCCATCTTCTACCTCGGAGGAGGTAAAGAAGATTTCTTTTTCGGTGCGAAGCCTTCTTCTTTGGTTTTAAGTATTTTGAAGGAAGAGAACTGAAAATTTAGCTTCATTTTGTTATTTTCCAAGTTTTTTTTAGCATTTAGGTCTGGAAAATTTAGTAGAATAATCATCGAAGTTTGATGCCGTTTTCTTCGAGTGAGATGAAATGGGAGATTTTCTGAAATCTGTGTTTGTGCAGGATTGGTTTTTGTTCTAAAGAATCTGATCGATGGCTACTGCTAATGGAAACGGAGTCACAACAAAGCCTCCCCCATCTTCATCACCTTTGAGATATTCTAAGTATTGTCAGGTAATTCTTTCTTTCTATTTGTTATTCAATTTCGTTCCTTCAAAAAGGCAAAAAAGGGGAAAAAAACATTTGATGAGTTTGCTGACATGGTTTCATGGTGACAGTCTAATTTGCGCATTCTGGTGACCGGAGGAGCTGGTTTTATTGGATCTCATCTGGTGGATAAATTGATGGAAAATGAAAAGAATGAGGTGCTTATTTTTCTTTCGTTTCTCTAGTGAAACTTTCAAACAATTTTACATCGCTACCATAGATCATATATGAACATTTCCTTTAGGGGTTGTTTCGCATCATATTTTAGGCAGGATTTAAGCAAGATTTAGCTTAAATCCAGCCAAATAGAATTTTCAAGACTTTAAGGGGCTGTTTGGTAGCACGATTTAGGCCGGATTTGAGGCAGATTTGAGCGAAATCCAGCCAAACGGCCTAAAATGCAAAACCAAATCTCACGCCAAATGAAAGCCGCCGTAGACGGAAAATTCCGTCTTTTCGTGCTAAATCCCGGATTTCTGAAGTCTTGTTTTTCGCTGTATTTATGAAATCCATTGCCTCAAGAGGAAGAGTCCGCTCGTTAAATCCGCTCTATAGCCAAACAGTCACACGGGATTTAATAAAATTTATCATGAATGTTACCAAATAGTTTTCAAGATTTAGGCCCCTCAGGATTTCCAAAATCCGGATTTAGAGCATTTATGAAATCCTACTTAAATCGAATCTCATTTTATCCTCATTATTTGATAAATCTGGGATTTTTTAAATCCTTTCATTTACGGGGATTTGTAGATTTAAGGATTTTTGCCTTTAACAAATCGTAAATCCTACAACAAATAATCAAATGGTTTATAAAGATTTAGCAAAATCTAACATCTGCTGTGCTAAATAATTTTTAAAGTCTTAATCTTTTCTTCAAGATTTACTAAATTTGGATTTACAGGATATAAGAAATCCTGCTTGTATCCAAACAGCCCTTAAAATATCAGTTTGATGTGTCTCTACTCAAATTGTTTTTACGACTAGGATCAAATGTCAACTAAGCTTATCCATACAAATTTTGTTTACCAGGTAATAGTCATCGATAACTTCTTTACTGGTTCGAAGGACAACCTTAGGAGGTGGATTGGACATCCAAGATTTGAGCTCATTCGACATGGTATTTTCTTTTGAGTTCTTTGTTTTTTAATATTGATTCTTTTTATCTTACTTCATTTGAGTACATGTTCTATCATTTTCTCATGTGGTGGAGCCTTGAATCCAATACTTAGAATTTTCAAAAGCCTTTCTAATTCCCATAATTTGACTCTCTTTTTTTGTTCCCGGAGACATGAAGGGATCTGTGTAATCTTTCTATTTCTCTTTTCAGATGTCACAGAAACATTTCTTGCAGAGGTTGATCGGATTTATCATCTTGCTTGCCCTGCTTCTCCCATTTTCTACAAGCACAACCCTGTCAAGGTATGAAGTGTAGTATCTGATTCGTCTCTGTGGGATCACAATAATGGTTGTTTTTTTTTTTTGCTATCTTCGCTGGAAAGTTTTGTGCTCTATGTTAATATGTTATCCATCTTGGTTTACGTACTATTTCTAGCAATGAATATCTTTTAGGTTTCGTTTGAGACGGCTTTCTTACTGCTTTTTCAAGCAGCTTTTTAGTTCAAAAATTTTAATTTTTGAACTAGAAAGCTGCTTTAAGAAATAGTAAGAAAACCGTCCCAAACGAAGTCTTAATCTTCTTATAGCACTGTAAAAAAATTCTAATAAGAGTTAATATCTAACAGACGATAAAAACAAACGTGATTGGGACATTAAACATGTTGGGCCTGGCTAAGAGGGTTGGAGCAAGGTAAGATCAACATAGCTATCTTTGTGTACATATGTGTTGGTGATGGGTATCATTTCTATATTCAATTCTTTTTTTTTTTTTTGGTCTTAAAGCAATTTCTTTTGCAGGATTTTGCTGACATCCACTTCAGAAGTTTATGGTGATCCTCTTGAGCATCCTCAAACGGAGGAATATTGGGGCAATGTTAACCCAATTGGTAAAGAGTTTAAAATCTTCACTTATATTTTCTTGAAGTTACTTGTCTTACTTGTTTTGCAATAGTTTTCTTCTTTAGTCGTTTTAGCTTTTCAATTATTCTGCGTATTTTATATCAAGCATGAGTTCTACCATATGCCTAATTGTTTTTCTTAAGAAACTATTGTCTTATACATAGAGTTGTAAGCAAAACTTTTATGCTTGATGAACAAAACGATAATTATTTATTCATCATGTGCTTCTCTTTTTTTGATTTTTAATATGATTAAACAAGCTCAGGAAAGAATTTGAAAATTCGGCTTATAAACTAACCAACCTTGGCATTGATTTGCTCATTTACTTAGGTTCATGGTTTAAAATTGCGCAATATGAGGCTCACCTTGAGGCCCGCCTTTGCGCAATTCCAGTAAAAAATGCCTCGATGCTTACGCCTTGAGTTTTTTTATGAGGCTTGCGCCTCAACTTGGCCGAGGCCCGCCTCGCCTCACTGACACGAGGCTTACGCCTCACGCTATATATATATATATATATATATATATATATATATATATATATATATATATATATATATATATATATATATAAACTTACATAAATCTTGAAGTAAATGTCCGACATTGGACTCTATAGTAGAGGAGGAAGGGGAGAGAGTAGTTCATTATAATGATGATTCAAATGAAGAACCCCTTAGTGATGACAGTGTTGATGACTTATGAGTTCTTATGTGATATGTCATTGCTATTTATTTTTGGAAATTGGAATTATATGTTAATGAAAAGAATACTGGGATTTAGGAAAGATAGAATTTTGAGTTGAACTATATTTCATGTTGTCTTATTATTGGGATATTTTGATTTCAATTCATATCTTATGCTTTTTATATTTTATATTATTCACTCATTAGTATATAAAAAATTTATCATTTTATGTTTACGCAATCTTTTGATTTTGAGGCTTACGTCTCAAAACGCCTTGAGGCTTACGCCTCGCCTCACGAATGAAAAACGCCTCAATACCCGAATACGCAATTTTAAACATTGCTTAGGATTGTAAGATTTTTTTTTTTGACAAGTAGTTTGTAAGGAGATGAGAAAAAGGCTTAATTTAATGATGACTTAGTGAGCTTATTATTTTACTAGTTTCATGTTCTTATATCAACTTTCTTCCCTACTATTGAGTTATACAAATGTGGTATATTAAACGGTTTGATTTAATTTATTTGACTAAATTTGTATTCTAAGATGTTAGATCAGCATTCTTCCATACTATTGAGTTATAAAAATGTTGACTGTTAATAGAGGTGTAAATATGATTGGGTTTTTATTTGAATAAATAACGAAATGGTTCGATTCGGTATTTTATTTGAGGAAAAGTATTGAGTAACATTCAAGTTGTCAATTATGTGAGGTAAAACTATAGCTCTAACCATCAAAATAAACTATCTAAAATGAGGGGTAATGATCTCTATAAATATATCACCCCTTATTTCCCATAATTTGTGGGAAGTCTATATTTGCTTTTACTTTAATTTATATTAATGTTTAAATTTTAAGAAAAATGAAAAGTAATATGGTGGTTTATGGAAGTTTTTGCAAACTATAAATCCATTTATGTTTGACAATGAGCTTACATGTTTAGCTATCAACACTCTATTTTACTTAGGCTAAATTATGGCGTGAACACCTTAAAAGGTTAATAAAAAATATTTGAAAAAAAAAAAAGCTTGAAGAACACAAACTTAGGTCAAATTTAAGTTCAGCTTCAACTCAATAAGAAAATGGTTTTTATGGGGTAGTAACTTAATTATTTACTAACTTAAGCTATAAGGTAAGTTTCACTAAAGCTTATACTATGAATCATTTAGGGGTGCAAACGAGACGAGTCGAGTTCGTTTCAGGGGGTGTTCGAGTCGAGCTCAACTGTCAAATACCAAGCTCGAGCTCGATCTCGAACTCGAGTCAAGCTCAAAAATCGGCCAATCATATGGTTCGAATACCTTACGCAAACTTGTTTGTAGAATCTTGCCTTAGTCTACCAAGTGAATTGCGTTGACCATATGATTTACCATTTTCCTTTCTTCTCTTTTTTTTTTAAAGGCTAACCAAGTGTAATAAGAATGCATCTTTGCTCTCATTATTTTGTAATATTCTTTAGGTGTTAGGAGTTGCTATGATGAGGGGAAACGTGTGGCAGAAACTCTAATGTTTGATTATCATAGACAGCATGGGATTGGTGAGAAGCTCTTATCAGCCAATTATAAATTCGATGATATATGCATCTATGTTAAGCACCCACTTACTAAGTTTTGATATTGTAATAGAAATCCGAATTGCTCGAATTTTTAACACATACGGTCCTCGCATGAACATAGACGATGGTCGTGTTGTCAGCAACTTTATTGCTCAGGCATTAAGGTAATCTTCTATGATCTTATCTTCTGATTCTTATTATATATCAGGCAATACCGGAATACTGTTGTGTTTTGTTTCATTCAGCTAGTTTATAATCTTTGATATATGCAGAGGGGAACCGCTAACAGTTCAATTACCTGGTACTCAAACTCGAAGTTTCTGTTATGTTTCTGATATGGTAAAACTCTAACTATTCCTGCTACATGCCTTGTTTTCTATGCCTACTAAAAAAAGTCTTTTCCCATAATACAATCTATATCATTTGCAACTGTAAAGGTTGATGGTCTCATCCGATTGATGGAAGGAGATAATATTGGTCCTATCAACATAGGAAATCCAGGTAATGTTTTAATTTCTTATGAATCTCAATAATTTTATTCTACATAGAGAGAGAGAGAGAGAGAGAGAGAGAGAGAGAGAGAGAGAGAGAGAGAGAAAGAGAGAGAGAGTTTAATCTTTCATTTATATGCTTCAGGTGAATTCACAATGATAGAACTAGCTGAAACTGTGAAAGAGGTAAATTTGTTGCATTCTCTTAAAAGTTAAACTAGTTTGGCATGAAATGAATGATGAGTTGATGGATCTAAATTTCTGATGAAGTTAATTAATCCGGAAGTGACTGTGAAGAGAGTGGAGAATACTCCTGATGACCCTCGCCAGAGGAAACCTGACATTACCAAGGCGAAGACTCTATTGGGATGGGAGCCTAAGGTCAGTTTACGCCAAGGCCTTCCTCTAATGGAAGAGGACTTCAGGCAGAGGCTGGGCTTGTCGGAGAACAAGGTTGAAGCAAAAGTCTAAGCATCAAAATCTTCTTTACAGGCTACCAATGAAATGAGATTGAGTTTGGATTTATGTGTTTTATTCTACAAATATAATACTTGTTTTCTTTTGTTAACGGTATATGGGTTTTACAGTTTGAAATATGTTTGGGAACGGGATTTTTTTTTTTCTTTTCACCTTAGCATTTTCCAATCAATTATGAATGTTTATGCAAACAAATTATTCAATTTTCTTTATAGAAATTAAATATTAATGCTTACTTTTATTTTGATATTATAAGATAAAATGCTGCAAATGATGTTGCTTTCAATTTTTGTCATTTCAAATATTATGCTTTGATTAATTTGTTATTTTTTATGTATGATTTATATATTATAATGTCGTATCCGCGCCGTATCCGTATCCTTTATGTTTTAGAATTGCCATGTCCCGTATTCGTATCATGTCGTATCCGTGTCACCGTATCCGTATCGGTGCAACATAGGTTAGAATAATACTTAAGTAGAAGTTGCACAAAAAATATTAGCATAAAATAGATTTGACATTCTTAATTACAAATGTAAAATGAGAATTCTCAAGTCAGATAAGAATAACTATGATGATATTTAATCAGGTAACCTTAATAACGTGGGTGGCTAACTTTGTTGATATTGCAATAATGTGATTATTGGATGCTCATATAAGGTCACGTTAGTGTGACACTTTTTACTTGATCCTCCGAACTCACTTGATTGTTGTTTTTGCAGGAAGTAAAATTCTGAACGTCTATGATTTCATTGTTCTGAACTTGTTTCAGGAATGCAGCCATCTTCTTTTTTTTTTCTTCTTTCAGACAACGTTGCTTGTAATCCTACTCTTTTTATATCGCGCAACTAAAATAAGGTCTGATCAACTCCAATTTGAGAATATCTTCTATTTGACTATCTGATGATGATTTAAGAGATGCATCGTTGCTTCTTTTTGTATTTTGTCTCGTCAATTTTGAAGTGCTTGAGACTTGATTTCTGCAACTCTACATCTCCTGCATGCCACTACAATCCTCAATTTTATTACAAGCCTATATGTTTAGAGTTATTTAATGGCATTGAGTTATTTAATCACCAATATTAATTTTATTCAACTCAATTCCCTCTTTGTAATGCTTTGAATTATATGATTTTTTTTTATTTTTGGGTGAACGTAGTGTTGATTTTTCTGATGAATAAAAAATTACTTTATAAATTGTAATATAGGGAGCAGCACGATAATTAATTTTGGCTCTAACGCAAGTAGCAGAGGATCTATTATGGAATTTAAATATTTGCTTCTTTTGTTAAAATAAAGTTAAGGATTATAGTTAATGGATGGTGAATGGCTTTTTCTTTCAAAAGTAAGAAAAAAAAAATTATAATGCATAAAAAATATAGGGAGATGGAACAAGATTATAGGTTATTGATCTATTCACTTGAAATTTACCTGGGGAGCTTACCTTAAATATTATAGTGGGTGTTAATATTTGGTCCGACCTAAAAAATTTAGAGTTCGGGTTAACTTGATTTGCTTCTATAAAATATTAGTATCTGATTTGAATGTTAGATAACAAAACTAAATGACTTTAACTCGGTAAATTTCATCCATTGCCCATTAAAAACAATTGCCTCCTAGTCCTATGCCATTATTTGAAATCATAAGTTCACAATGCAATTCAAAACTGGCTTATTATGCTCCTTTGTCCAACAAAGCTTATAATGTCAAGATATTTCATTTACTAACTCATCTGAATTGAGATTCATCATCATACAATACAAAAAAAATTATACCAATAAATATAAACAGATAAAAATAAATAATATTTTAAAATCTTTATCATACTCATTACACCTAAAATTGATATAACAAGGTGAGCTTGTAGATATCAACAAGTTTTGTGATTGTGAGGATGAAAGATGTTAAGTATAATTATATAGCAAAATCTTCATATTTAACAATTAGTGTTACATCTCTTTATATAATTATTGAAAAAGTGGTGGGTAAGTTAACCTAATTTAGACCTCCTTGTGATTCAATACCATTAACATAATTAAAAAAAAAACCATTAACAAAATTGTAGGCAATCATGAATGGAGAGTAGTAATTAGGTTAAAAAAAGATCAAAGTCTTGTCACTCAATAAGTAGCAAGAAAAGTAATATCATAGACAACTTTCTAATGTATTATAATATCATATGATAAATAAAATATAAAATTTAATTATTAATGCTTTCTAATTTTTAAAATTCATTAAAGAATATATTTATATGTTTTTATAAGTAAAATAAAACATTATATGATTTTTCTTGTTAGTCTAGTTAAATTTAAAAAATCATCAAAATTACTAGTGCTAAAAAATAATTTAAATTTTTTTAATGATATAATAATAGAATCATACAAAAAAATGAAAAAGAGGATGTAGCCTGTCGAATTGGTGGCATGTTTGGCCATTATTTTTTTTTAAATATATTTTTTTATTAAAAAAACATAATCCATTTTAAAAATTTTGCTTATCTTTTAGCATCTAGATATAGGTATCAAAATTTATAATTATTGAAAACATAAAATATTTATGTTATGATAATAAATTTGAAATTTTCAAACTATAAATTTAGAATAAAAAAATGAATTTTAATAGGATTGCTAGGGCTGGGTCTTGCTTACCTAGTAGAGAGATCAAGGGCTTACTTCCGCATACTGGTGACCTTGATTTTCATGCCCCTTTCTTTAGGCATGAATGAATGTAAAGGGCAAGATTTTATTTTTGCATATCATGACAATATTTTTTATGACCCTATTAGGAAAATAAATGTATTAGATTTGGCTTATATAAAAAAAGTAGAGATAGAGCTAAAAAGATTTGGTTATAAAGTATTAAAAATAACCTTTTTTTTATTAGCTATATTTAAATGAGAATTTGATTATTAATAAACAATATGGAGGAAAATAATTCATGTAGCTGACCTCACGTAGTGAGATAAAGACTTGATGTTATTGTTGTTATACATTATGATGAACATTAGCACTTTTTTTGGGATCCATCATTTGTTTTGCTAATTTTACTATGAACTTTGTTTTGCCACTATGGAGTTGAAGGACATGAAAAAAAAAATCATTGTAAGAAATTATCTCAAAAGCTTATTGACCCACTTGCGATAAAATGTCGATTTGATCTTATCATATTTATCATATATTTACTAGTAATGAATCAAAATAATTGAAAAGTGATATACGAGAATAATACAAACATTACATGAATACATTTCCAATTTCTA